>CP092722.1:24382699-25648515 GCA_030273425.1 Microplitis manilae | reverse complement strand
CCGCCTATCTTGTAGCTGACACTTTTCCCTACAATTCTCATCTATTCATGATTGATTTTTTCGCACACTGTCCCGACATTGGTGACCAATGTAGCTGAAATGATATTTGGGCTGAAATGCAGCTCCTGTAGACGATCACCTTTAAACTGGCATAACTTTCGATCTACTCAAAATCTCACTTGTTCTGTCCGCCTATCTTGTAGCTGACACTTTTTCCTACAATTCTCATCTATTCATGATTGATTTTTTCGCACACTGTCCCGACATTGGTGACCAATGTAGCTGAAATGATATTTGGGCTAAAATGCAGCTCCTGTAGACGATCACCTTTAAACTGGCATAACTTTCGATCTACTCAAAATCTCACTTGTTCTGTCCGCCTATCTTGTAGCTGACACTTTTCCCTACAATTCTCATCTATTCATGATTGATTTTTTCGCACACTGTCCCGACATTGGTGACCAATGTAGCTGAAATGATATTTGTGCTGAAATGCAGCTCCTGTAGACGATCACCTGTAAACTGGCATAACTTTCGATCTACTCAAAATCTCACTTGTTCTGTCCGCCTATCTTGTAGCTGACACTTTTCCCTACAATTCTCATCTATTCATGATTGATTTTTTCGCACACTGTCCCGACATTGGTGACCAATGTAGCTGAAATGATATTTGGGCTAAAATGCAGCTCCTGTAGACGATCACCTTTAAACTGGCATAACTTTCGATCTACTCAAAATCTCACTTGTTCTGTCCGCCTATCTTGTAGCTGACACTTTTCCCTACAATTCTCATCTATTCATGATTGATTTATTCGCACACTGCCCCGACATTGGTGACCAATGTAGCTGAAATGATATTTGGGCTAAAATGCAGCTCCTGCAGACGATCGGCTGTAAACTGGCATAACTTTCGATCTACTCAAAATCTCACTTGTTCCGTCCGCCTATCTTGTAGCTGACACTTTTCCCTACAATTCTCATCTATTCATGATTGATTTTTTCGCACACTGTCCCGACATTGGTGACCAATGTAGCTGAAACGATATTTGGGCTAAAATGCAGCTCCTGCAGACGATCGGCTTTAAACTGAAATAACTTTCGATCTACTCAAAATCTCACTTGTTCTGTCCGCCTATCTTGTAGCTGACACTTTTCCCTACAATTCTCATCTATTCATGATTGATTTTTTCGCACACTGTCCCGACATTGGTGACCAATGTAGCTGAAATGATATTTGGGCTAAAATGCAGCTCCTGTAGACGATCACCTGTAAACTGGCATAACTTTCGATCTACTCAAAATCTCACTTGTTCTGTCCGCCTATCTTGTAGCTGACACTTTTCCCTACAATTCTCATCTATTCATGATTGATTTTTTCGCACACTGTCCCGACATTGGTGACCAATGTAGCTGAAATGATATTTGGGCTGAAATGCAGCTCCTGTAGACGATCACCTGTAAACTGGCATAACTTTCGATCTACTCAAAATCTCACTTGTTCTGTCCGCCTATCTTGTAGCTGACACTTTTCCCTACAATTCTCATCTATTCATGATTGATTTTTTCGCACACTGTCCCGACATTGGTGACCAATGTAGCTGAAATGATATTTGGGCTGAAATGCAGCTCCTGTAGACGATCACCTGTAAACTGGCATAACTTTCGATCTACTCAAAATCTCACTTGTTCTGTCCGCCTATCTTGTAGCTGACACTTTTCCCTACAATTCTCATCTATTCATGATTGATTTTTTCGCACACTGTCCCGACATTGGTGACCAATGTAGCTGAAACGATATTTGGGCTAAAATGCAGCTCCTGCAGACGATCGGCTTTAAACTGAAATAACTTTCGATCTACTCAAAATCTCACTTGTTCTGTCCGCCTATCTTGTAGCTGACACTTTTCCCTACAATTTTCATTTATTCATGATTGATTTTTTCGCACACTGTCCCGACATTGGTGACCAATGTAGCTGAAACGATATTTGGGCTAAAATGCAGCTCCTGCAGACGATCGGCTTTAAACTGAAATAACTTTCGATCTACTCAATATCTCACTTGTTCCGTCCGCCTATCTTGTAGCTGACACTTTTCCCTACAATTCTCATCTATTCATGATTGATTTTTTCGCACACTGTCCCGACATTGGTGACCAATGTAGCTGAAACGATATTTGGGCTAAAATGCAGCTCCTGTAGACGATCACCTTTAAACTGGCATAACTTTCGATCTACTCAAAATCTCACTTGTTCTGTCCGCCTATCTTGTAGCTGACACTTTTCCCTACAATTCTCATCTATTCATGATTGATTTTTTCGCACACTGTCCCGACATTGGTGACCAATGTAGCTGAAACGATATTTGGGCTAAAATGCAGCTCCTGCAGACGATCGGCTTTAAACTGAAATAACTTTCGATCTACTCAAAATCTCACTTGTTCTGTCCGCCTATCTTGTAGCTGACACTTTTCCCTACAATTTTCATTTATTCATGATTGATTTTTTCGCACACTGTCCCGACATTGGTGACCAATGTAGCTGAAATGATATTTGGGCTAAAATGCAGCTCCTGTAGACGATCACCTGTAAACTGGCATAACTTTCGATCTACTCAAAATCTCACTTGTTCTGTCCGCCTATCTTGTAGCTGACACTTTTCCCTACAATTCTCATCTATTCATGATTGATTTTTTCGCACACTGTCCCGACATTGGTGACCAATGTAGCTGAAATGATATTTGTGCTGAAATGCAGCTCCTGTAGACGATCACCTGTAAACTGGCATAACTTTCGATCTACTCAAAATCTCACTTGTTCTGTCCGCCTATCTTGTAGCTGACACTTTTCCCTACAATTTTCATTCATTCATGATTGATTTTTTCGCACACTGTCCCGACATTGGTGACCAATGTAGCTGAAATGATATTTGGGCTGAAATGCAGCTCCTGTAGACGATCACCTGTAAACTGGCATAACTTTCGATCTACTCAAAATCTCACTTGTTCTGTCCGCCTATCTTGTAGCTGACACTTTTCCCTACAATTTTCATTCATTCATGATTGATTTTTTCGCACACTGTCCCGACATTGGTGACCAATGTAGCTGAAATGATATTTGGGCTAAAATGCAGCTCCTGTAGACGATCACCTGTAAACTGGCATAACTTTCGATCTACTCAAAATCTCACTTGTTCTGTCCGCCTATCTTGTAGCTGACACTTTTCCCTACAATTCTCATCTATTCATGATTGATTTTTTCGCACACTGTCCCGACATTGGTGACCAATGTAGCTGAAATGATATTTGGGCTAAAATGCAGCTCCTGCAGACGATCGGCTTTAAACTGAAATAACTTTCGATCTACTCAAAATCTCACTTGTTCCGTCCGCCTATCTTGTAGCTGACACTTTTCCCTACAATTCTCATCTATTCATGATTGATTTTTTCGCACACTGTCCCGACATTGGTGACCAATGTAGCTGAAACGATATTTGGGCTAAAATGCAGCTCCTGCAGACGATCGGCTTTAAACTGAAATAACATTCGATCTACTCAATATCTCACTTGTTCCGTCCGCCTATCTTGTAGCTGACACTTTTCCCTACAATTCTCATCTATTCATGATTGATTTTTTCGCACACTGTCCCGACATTGGTGACCAATGTAGCTGAAATGATATTTGGGCTAAAATGCAGCTCCTGTAGACGAACACATTTAAACTGGCATAACTTTCGATCTACTCAAAATCTCACTTGTTCTGTCCGCCTATCTTGTAGCTGACACTTTTCCCTACAATTCTCATCTATTCATGATTGATTTTTTCGCACACTGTCCCGACATTGGTGACCAATGTAGCTGAAATGATATTTGTGCTGAAATGCAGCTCCTGTAGACGATCACCTGTAAACTGGCATAACTTTCGATCTACTCAAAATCTCACTTGTTCTGTCCGCCTATCTTGTAGCTGACACTTTTCCCTACAATTCTCATCTATTCATGATTGATTTTTTCGCACACTGTCCCGACATTGGTGACCAATGTAGCTGAAATGATATTTGTGCTGAAATGCAGCTCCTGTAGACGATCACCTGTAAACTGGCATAACTTTCGATCTACTCAAAATCTCACTTGTTCTGTCCGCCTATCTTGTAGCTGACACTTTTCCCTACAATTTTCATTCATGTATGATTGATTTTTTCGCACACTGCCCCGACATTGGTGACCAATGTAGCTGAAACGATATTTGGGCTAAAATGCAGCTCCTGTAGACGATCACCTGTAAACTGGCATAACTTTCGATCTACTCAAAATCTCACTTGTTCTGTCCGCCTATCTTGTAGCTGACACTTTTTCCTACAATTCTCGTCTATTCATGATTGATTTTTTCGCACACTGTCCCGACATTGGTGACCAATGTAGCTGAAATGATATTTGTGCTGAAATGCAGCTCCTGTAGACGATCACCTGTAAACTGGCATAACTTTCGATCTACTCAAAATCTCACTTGTTCTGTCCGCCTATCTTGTAGCTGACACTTTTCCCTACAATTTTCATTCATGTATGATTGATTTTTTCGCACACTGCCCCGACATTGGTGACCAATGTAGCTGAAATGATATTTGTGCTGAAATGCAGCTCCTGTAGACGATCACCTGTAAACTGGCATAACTTTCGATCTACTCAAAATCTCACTTGTTCTGTCCGCCTATCTTGTAGCTGACACTTTTCCCTACAATTTTCATTCATGTATGATTGATTTTTTCGCACACTGTCCCGACATTGGTGACCAATGTAGCTGAAATGATATTTGTGCTGAAATGCAGCTCCTGTAGACGATCACCTGTAAACTGGCATAACTTTCGATCTACTCAAAATCTCACTTGTTCTGTCCGCCTATCTTGTAGCTGACACTTTTTCCTACAATTCTCGTCTATTCATGATTGATTTTTTCGCACACTGTCCCGACATTGGTGACCAATGTAGCTGAAACGATATTTGGGCTAAAATGCAGCTCCTGCAGACGATCGGCTTTAAACTGAAATAACATTCGATCTACTCAATATCTCACTTGTTCCGTCCGCCTATCTTGTAGCTGACACTTTTCCCTGCAATTCTCATCTATTCATGATTGATTTTTCCGCACACTGTCCCGACATTGGTGACCAATGTAGCTGAAATGATATTTGGGCTGAAATGCAGCTCCTGTAGACGATCACCTGTAAACTGGCATAACTTTCGATCTACTCAAAATCTCACTTGTTCTGTCCGCCTATCTTGTAGCTGACACTTTTCCCTACAATTTTCATCTATTCATGATTGATTTTTTCGCACACTGTCCCGACATTGGTGACCAATGTAGCTGAAATGATATTTGTGCTGAAATGCAGCTCCTGTAGACGATCACCTGTAAACTGGCATAACTTTCGATCTACTCAAAATCTCACTTGTTCTGTCCGCCTATCTTGTAGCTGACACTTTTCCCTACAATTCTCATCTATTCATGATTGATTTTTTCGCACACTGTCCCGACATTGGTGACCAATGTAGCTGAAATGATATTTGTGCTGAAATGCAGCTCCTGTAGACGATCACCTGTAAACTGGCATAACTTTCGATCTACTCAAAATCTCACTTGTTCTGTCCGCCTATCTTGTAGCTGACACTTTTCCCTACAATTCTCATCTATTCATGATTGATTTTTTCGCACACTGTCCCGACATTGGTGACCAATGTAGCTGAAATGATATTTGTGCTGAAATGCAGCTCCTGTAGACGATCACCTGTAAACTGGCATAACTTTCGATCTACTCAAAATCTCACTTGTTCTGTCCGCCTATCTTGTAGCTGACACTTTTCCCTACAATTCTCATCTATTCATGATTGATTTTTTCGCACACTGTCCCGACATTGGTGACCAATGTAGCTGAAATGATATTTGGGCTGAAATGCAGCTCCTGTAGACGATCACCTGTAAACTGGCATAACTTTCGATCTACTCAAAATCTCACTTGTTCTGTCCGCCTATCTTGTAGCTGACACTTTTCCCTACAATTCTCATCTATTCATGATTGATTTTTTCGCACACTGTCCCGACATTGGTGACCAATGTAGCTGAAATGATATTTGTGCTGAAATGCAGCTCCTGTAGACGATCACCTGTAAACTGGCATAACTTTCGATCTACTCAAAATCTCACTTGTTCTGTCCGCCTATCTTGTAGCTGACACTTTTCCCTACAATTCTCATCTATTCATGATTGATTTTTTCGCACACTGTCCCGACATTGGTGACCAATGTAGCTGAAATGATATTTGTGCTGAAATGCAGCTCCTGTAGACGATCACCTGTAAACTGGCATAACTTTCGATCTACTCAAAATCTCACTTGTTCTGTCCGCCTATCTTGTAGCTGACACTTTTCCCTACAATTCTCATCTATTCATGATTGATTTTTTCGCACACTGTCCCGACATTGGTGACCAATGTAGCTGAAATGATATTTGTGCTGAAATGCAGCTCCTGCAGACGATCGGCTTTAAACTGAAATAACTTTCGATCTACTCAAAATCTCACTTGTTCTGTCCGCCTATCTTGTAGCTGACACTTTTTCCTACAATTCTCGTCTATTCATGATTGATTTTTTCGCACACTGTCCCGACATTGGTGACCAATGTAGCTGAAACGATATTTGGGCTAAAATGCAGCTCCTGCAGACGATCGGCTTTAAACTGAAATAACATTCGATCTACTCAATATCTCACTTGTTCCGTCCGCCTATCTTGTAGCTGACACTTTTCCCTACAATTTTCATTTATTCATGATTGATTTTTTCGCACACTGTCCCGACATTGGTGACCAATGTAGCTGAAACGATATTTGGGCTAAAATGCAGCTCCTGCAGACGATCGGCTTTAAACTGAAATAACATTCGATCTACTCAATATCTTACTTGTTCCGTCCGCCTATCTTGTAGCTGACTCTTTTCCCTGCAATTCTCATCTATTCATGATTGATTTTTCCGCACACTGTCCCGACATTGGTGACCAATGTAGCTGAAACGATATTTGGGCTAAAATGCAGCTCCTGTAGACGAACACATTTAAACTGGCATATCTTTCGATCTACTCAAAATCTCACTTGTTCTGTCCGCCTATCTTGTAGCTGACACTTTTTCCTACAATTCTCGTCTATTCATGATTGATTTTTTCGCACACTGTCCCGACATTGGTGACCAATGTAGCTGAAACGATATTTGGGCTAAAATGCAGCTCCTGCAGACGATCGGCTTTAAACTGAAATAACATTCGATCTACTCAATATCTCACTTGTTCCGTCCGCCTATCTTGTAGCTGACACTTTTCCCTACAATTCTCATCTATTCATGATTGATTTTTTCGCACACTGTCCCGACATTGGTGACCAATGTAGCTGAAATGATATTTGTGCTGAAATGCAGCTCCTGTAGACGATCACCTGTAAACTGGCATAACTTTCGATCTACTCAAAATCTCACTTGTTCTGTCCGCCTATCTTGTAGCTGACACTTTTCCCTACAATTCTCATCTATTCATGATTGATTTTTTCGCACACTGTCCCGACATTGGTGACCAATGTAGCTGAAATGATATTTGTGCTGAAATGCAGCTCCTGTAGACGATCACCTGTAAACTGGCATAACTTTCGATCTACTCAAAATCTCACTTGTTCTGTCCGCCTATCTTGTAGCTAACACTTTTCCCTACAATTCTCATCCATTCATGATTGATTTTTTCGCACACTGTCCCGACATTGGTGACCAATGTAGCTGAAATGATATTTGTGCTGAAATGCAGCTCCTGTAGACGATCACCTGTAAACTGGCATAACTTTCGATCTACTCAAAATCTCACTTGTTCTGTCCGCCTATCTTGTAGCTGACACTTTTCCCTACAATTCTCATCCATTCATGATTGATTTTTTCGCACACTGTCCCGACATTGGTGACCAATGTAGCTGAAATGATATTTGTGCTGAAATGCAGCTCCTGTAGACGATCACCTGTAAACTGGCATAACTTTCGATCTACTCAAAATCTCACTTGTTCTGTCCGCCTATCTTGTAGCTGACACTTTTCCCTGTAATTCTCATCTATTCATGATTGATTTTTCCGCACACTGTCCCGACATTGGTGACCAATGTAGCTGAATTGATATTTGTGCTGAAATGCAGCTCCTGTAGACGATCACCTGTAAACTGGCATAACTTTCGATCTACTCAAAATCTCACTTGTTCTGTCCGCCTATCTTGTAGCTGACACTTTTTCCTACAATTCTCGTCTATTCATGATTGATTTTTTCGCACACTGTCCCGACATTGGTGACCAATGTAGCTGAAACGATATTTGGGCTAAAATGCAGCTCCTGCAGACGATCGGCCTTAAACTGAAATAACTTTCGATCTACTCAAAATCTTACTTGTTCCGTCCGCCTATCTTGTAGCTGACACTTTTCCCTGCAATTCTCATCTATTCATGATTGATTTTTTCGCACACTGTCCCGACATTGGTGACCAATGTAGCTGAAATGATATTTGGGCTGAAATGCAGCTCCTGTAGACGATCACCTTTAAACTGGCATAACTTTCGATCTACTCAAAATCTTACTTGTTCCGTCCGCCTATCTTGTAGCTGACACTTTTCCGTACAATTCTCATCTATTCATGATTGATTTTTTCGCACACTGTCCCGACATTGGTGACCAATGTAGCTGAAATGATATTTGTGCTGAAATGCAGCTCCTGTAGACGATCACCTGTAAACTGGCATAACTTTCGATCTACTCAAAATCTCACTTGTTCTGTCCGCCTATCTTGTAGCTGACACTTTTCCCTACAATTTTCATTCATGTATGATTGATTTTTTCGCACACTGTCCCGACATTGGTGACCAATGTAGCTGAAATGATATTTGTGCTGAAATGCAGCTCCTGTAGACGATCACCTGTAAACTGGCATAACTTTCGATCTACTCAAAATCTCACTTGTTCTGTCCGCCTATCTTGTAGCTGACACTTTTTCCTACAATTTTCATTCATGTATGATTGATTTTTTCGCACACTGCCCCGACATTGGTGACCAATGTAGCTGAAATGATATTTGGGCTGAAATGCAGCTCCTGTAGACGATCACCTGTAAACTGGCATAACATTCGATCTACTCAATATCTCACTTGTTCCGACCGCCTATCTTGTAGCTGACACTTTTCCCTACAATTTTCATTCATGTATGATTGATTTTTTCGCACACTGCCCCGACATTGGTGACCAATGTAGCTGAAATGATATTTGTGCTGAAATGCAGCTCCTGTAGACGATCACCTGTAAACTGGCATAACTTTCGATCTACTCAAAATCTCACTTGTTCTGTCCGCCTATCTTGTAGCTGACACTTTTTCCTACAATTCTCGTCTATTCATGATTGATTTTTTCGCACACTGTCCCGACATTGGTGACCAATGTAGCTGAAACGATATTTGGGCTAAAATGCAGCTCCTGCAGACGATCGGCTTTAAACTGAAATAACATTCGATCTACTCAATATCTCACTTGTTCCGTCCGCCTATCTTGTAGCTGACACTTTTCCCTACAATTTTCATTTATTCATGATTGATTTTTTCGCACACTGTCCCGACATTGGTGACCAATGTAGCTGAAACGATATTTGGGCTAAAATGCAGCTCCTGCAGACGATCGGCTTTAAACTGAAATAACATTCGATCTACTCAATATCTCACTTGTTCCGTCCGCCTATCTTGTAGCTGACACTTTTCCCTGCAATTCTCATCTATTCATGATTGATTTTTCCGCACACTGTCCCGACATTGGTGACCAATGTAGCTGAAATGATATTTGTGCTGAAATGCAGCTCCTGTAGACGATCACCTGTAAACTGGCATAACTTTCGATCTACTCAAAATCTCACTTGTTCTGTCCGCCTATCTTGTAGCTGACACTTTTTCCTACAATTCTCGTCTATTCATGATTGATTTTTTCGCACACTGTCCCGACATTGGTGACCAATGTAGCTGAAATGATATTTGTGCTGAAATGCAGCTCCTGTAGACGATCACCTGTAAACTGGCATAACTTTCGATCTACTCAAAATCTCACTTGTTCCGTCCGCCTATCTTGTAGCTGACACTTTTCCCTACAATTTTCATTTATTCATGATTGATTTTTCCGCACACTGTCCCGACATTGGTGACCAATGTAGCTGAAATGATATTTGTGCTGAAATGCAGCTCCTGTAGACGATCACCTGTAAACTGGCATAACTTTCGATCTACTCAAAATCTCACTTGTTCTGTCCGCCTATCTTGTAGCTGACACTTTTTCCTACAATTCTCGTCTATTCATGATTGATTTTTTCGCACACTGTCCCGACATTGGTGACCAATGTAGCTGAAATGATATTTGGGCTGAAATGCAGCTTCTTCAAAAGATCACCTTTAAACTGGCATAACTTTCGATCTACTCAAAATCTCACTTGTTCTGTCCGCCTATCTTGTAGCTGACACTTTTCCGTACAATTCTCATCTATTCATGATTGATTTTTTCGCACACTGTCCCGACATTGGTGACCAATGTAGCTGAAACCATATTTGGGCTAAAATGCAGCTTCTTCAAAAGATCACCTTTAAACTGGCATAACTTTCGATCTACTCAAAATCTCACTTGTTCTGTCCGCCTATCTTGTAGCTGACACTTTTCCCTACAATTCTCATCTATTCATGATTGATTTTTTCGCACACTGTCCCGACATTGGTGACCAATGTAGCTGAAACGATATTTGGGCTAAAATGCAGCTCCTGTAGACGATCACCTGTAAACTGGCATAACTTTCGATCTACTCAAAATCTCACTTGTTCTGTCCGCCTATCTTGTAGCTGACACTTTTTCCTACAATTCTCATCTATTCATGATTGATTTTTTCGCACACTGTCCCGACATTGGTGACCAATGTAGCTGAAATGATATTTGGGCTAAAATGCAGCTCCTGTAGACGATCACCTGTAAACTGGCATAACTTTCGATCTACTCAAAATCTCACTTGTTCTGTCCGCCTATCTTGTAGCTGACACTTTTCCCTACAATTCTCATCTATTCATGATTGATTTTTTCGCACACTGTCCCGACATTGGTGACCAATGTAGCTGAAATGATATTTGGGCTAAAATGCAGCTTCTTCAGAAGATCATCTTTGAACTGAAATAACTTTCGATCTACTCAAAATCTCACTTGTTCTGTCCGCCTATCTTGTAGCTGACACTTTTCCCTACAATTCTCATCTATTCATGATTGATTTTTTCGCACACTGTCCCGACATTGGTGACCAATGTAGCTGAAATGATATTTGGGCTAAAATGCAGCTCCTGTAGACGATCACCTTTAAACTGGCATAACTTTCGATCTACTCAAAATCTCACTTGTTCTGTCCGCCTATCTTGTAGCTGACACTTTTCCCTACAATTCTCATCTATTCATGATTGATTTTTTCGCACACTGTCCCGACATTGGTGACCAATGTAGCTGAAATGATATTTGGGCTAAAATGCAGCTCCTGTAGACGATCACCTTTAAACTGGCATAACTTTCGATCTACTCAAAATCTCACTTGTTCTGTCCGCCTATCTTGTAGCTGACACTTTTCCCTACAATTCTCATCTATTCATGATTGATTTTTTCGCACACTGTCCCGACATTGGTGACCAATGTAGCTGAAATGATATTTGGGCTGAAATGCAGCTCCTGTAGACGATCACCTTTAAACTGGCATAACTTTCGATCTACTCAAAATCTCACTTGTTCTGTCCGCCTATCTTGTAGCTGACACTTTTCCCTACAATTCTCATCTATTCATGATTGATTTTTTCGCACACTGTCCCGACATTGGTGACCAATGTAGCTGAAATGATATTTGGGCTAAAATGCAGCTCCTGTAGACGATCACCTTTAAACTGGCATAACTTTCGATCTACTCAAAATCTCACTTGTTCTGTCCGCCTATCTTGTAGCTGACACTTTTCCCTACAATTCTCATCTATTCATGATTGATTTTTTCGCACACTGTCCCGACATTGGTGACCAATGTAGCTGAAATGATATTTGGGCTAAAATGCAGCTCCTGTAGACGATCACCTTTAAACTGGCATAACTTTCGATCTACTCAAAATCTCACTTGTTCTGTCCGCCTATCTTGTAGCTGACACTTTTTCCTACAATTCTCATCTATTCATGATTGATTTTTTCGCACACTGTCCCGACATTGGTGACCAATGTAGCTGAAATGATATTTGGGCTAAAATGCAGCTCCTGTAGACGATCACCTTTAAACTGGCATAACTTTCGATCTACTCAAAATCTCACTTGTTCTGTCCGCCTATCTTGTAGCTGACACTTTTCCCTACAATTCTCATCTATTCATGATTGATTTTTTCGCACACTGTCCCGACATTGGTGACCAATGTAGCTGAAATGATATTTGGGCTAAAATGCAGCTCCTGTAGACGATCACCTTTAAACTGGCATAACTTTCGATCTACTCAAAATCTCACTTGTTCTGTCCGCCTATCTTGTAGCTGACACTTTTTCCTACAATTCTCATCTATTCATGATTGATTTTTTCGCACACTGTCCCGACATTGGTGACCAATGTAGCTGAAATGATATTTGGGCTAAAATGCAGCTCCTGTAGACGATCACCTTTAAACTGGCATAACTTTCGATCTACTCAAAATCTCACTTGTTCTGTCCGCCTATCTTGTAGCTGACACTTTTCCCTACAATTCTCATCTATTCATGATTGATTTTTTCGCACACTGTCCCGACATTGGTGACCAATGTAGCTGAAACGATATTTGGGCTAAAATGCAGCTCCTGTAGACGATCACCTTTAAACTGAAATAACTTTCGATCTACTCAAAATCTCACTTGTTCTGTCCGCCTATCTTGTAGCTGACACTTTTCCCTACAATTCTCATCTATTCATGATTGATTTTTTCGCACACTGTCCCGACATTGGTGACCAATGTAGCTGAAATGATATTTGGGCTGAAATGCAGCTCCTGTAGACGATCACCTTTAAACCGGCATAACTTTCGATCTACTCAAAATCTCACTTGTTCTGTCCGCCTATCTTGTAGCTGACACTTTTCCCTACAATTCTCATCTATTCATGATTGATTTTTTCGCACACTGTCCCGACATTGGTGACCAATGTAGCTGAAATGATATTTGGGCTAAAATGCAGCTCCTGTAGACGATCACCTGTAAACTGGCATAACTTTCGATCTACTCAAAATCTCACTTGTTCTGTCCGCCTATCTTGTAGCTGACACTTTTTCCTACAATTCTCATCTATTCATGATTGATTTTTTCGCACACTGTCCCGACATTGGTGACCAATGTAGCTGAAACGATATTTGGGCTAAAATGCAGCTCCTGCAGACGATCGGCCTTAAACTGAAATAACTTTCGATCTACTCAAAATCTCACTTGTTCTGTCCGCCTATCTTGTAGCTGACACTTTTCCCTACAATTCTCATCTATTCATGATTGATTTTTTCGCACACTGTCCCGACATTGGTGACCAATGTAGCTGAAACGATATTTGGGCTAAAATGCAGCTCCTGCAGACGATCGGCCTTAAACTGGCATAACTTTCGATCTACTCAAAATCTCACTTGTTCTGTCCGCCTATCTTGTAGCTGACACTTTTCCCTACAATTCTCATCTATTCATGATTGATTTTTTCGCACACTGTCCCGACATTGGTGACCAATGTAGCTGAAATGATATTTGGGCTAAAATGCAGCTCCTGTAGACGATCACCTGTAAACTGGCATAACTTTCGATCTACTCAAAATCTCACTTGTTCTGTCCGCCTATCTTGTAGCTGACACTTTTCCCTACAATTCTCATCTATTCATGATTGATTTTTTCGCACACTGTCCCGACATTGGTGACCAATGTAGCTGAAATGATATTTGTGCTGAAATGCAGCTCCTGTAGACGATCACCTGTAAACTGGCATAACTTTCGATCTACTCAAAATCTCACTTGTTCTGTCCGCCTATCTTGTAGCTGACACTTTTCCCTACAATTCTCATCTATTCATGATTGATTTTTTCGCACACTGTCCCGACATTGGTGACCAATGTAGCTGAAATGATATTTGGGCTGAAATGCAGCTCCTGTAGACGATCACCTGTAAACTGGCATAACTTTCGATCTACTCAAAATCTCACTTGTTCTGTCCGCCTATCTTGTAGCTGACACTTTTCCCTACAATTCTCATCTATTCATGATTGATTTTTTCGCACACTGTCCCGACATTGGTGACCAATGTAGCTGAAATGATATTTGGGCTAAAATGCAGCTCCTGCAGACGATCGGCTTTAAACTGAAATAACTTTCGATCTACTCAAAATCTCACTTGTTCTGTCCGCCTATCTTGTAGCTGACACTTTTCCCTACAATTCTCATCTATTCATGATTGATTTTTTCGCACACTGTCCCGACATTGGTGACCAATGTAGCTGAAATGATATTTGGGCTAAAATGCAGCTCCTGCAGACGATCGGCTTTAAACTGAAATAACTTTCGATCTACTCAAAATCTCACTTGTTCCGTCCGCCTATCTTGTAGCTGACACTTTTCCCTACAATTCTCATCTATTCATGATTGATTTTTTCGCACACTGTCCCGACATTGGTGACCAATGTAGCTGAAATGATATTTGGGCTGAAATGCAGCTCCTGTAGACGATCACCTGTAAACTGGCATAACTTTCGATCTACTCAAAATCTCACTTGTTCTGTCCGCCTATCTTGTAGCTGACACTTTTCCCTACAATTCTCATCTATTCATGATTGATTTTTTCGCACACTGTCCCGACATTGGTGACCAATGTAGCTGAAATGATATTTGGGCTAAAATGCAGCTCCTGTAGACGATCACCTTTAAACTGGCATAACTTTCGATCTACTCAAAATCTCACTTGTTCTGTCCGCCTATCTTGTAGCTGACACTTTTCCCTACAATTCTCATCTATTCATGATTGATTTTTTCGCACACTGTCCCGACATTGGTGACCAATGTAGCTGAAATGATATTTGGGCTGAAATGCAGCTCCTGTAGACGATCACCTGTAAACTGGCATAACTTTCGATCTACTCAAAATCTCACTTGTTCTGTCCGCCTATCTTGTAGCTGACACTTTTCCCTACAATTCTCATCTATTCATGATTGATTTTTTCGCACACTGTCCCGACATTGGTGACCAATGTAGCTGAAATGATATTTGGGCTGAAATGCAGCTCCTGTAGACGATCACCTGTAAACTGGCATAACTTTCGATCTACTCAAAATCTCACTTGTTCTGTCCGCCTATCTTGTAGCTGACACTTTTCCCTACAATTCTCGTCTATTCATGATTGATTTTTTCGCACACTGTCCCGACATTGGTGACCAATGTAGCTGAAACGATATTTGGGCTAAAATGCAGCTCCTGCAGACGATCACCTGTAAACTGGCATAACTTTCGATCTACTCAAAATCTCACTTGTTCTGTCCGCCTATCTTGTAGCTGACACTTTTCCCTACAATTCTCATCTATTCATGATTGATTTTTTCGCACACTGTCCCGACATTGGTGACCAATGTAGCTGAAATGATATTTGTGCTGAAATGCAGCTCCTGTAGACGATCACCTGTAAACTGGCATAACTTTCGATCTACTCAAAATCTCACTTGTTCTGTCCGCCTATCTTGTAGCTGACACTTTTCCCTACAATTCTCATCTATTCATGATTGATTTTTTCGCACACTGTCCCGACATTGGTGACCAATGTAGCTGAAACGATATTTGGGCTAAAATGCAGCTCCTGCAGACGATCACCTGTAAACTGGCATAACTTTCGATCTACTCAAAATCTCACTTGTTCTGTCCGCCTATCTTGTAGCTGACACTTTTCCCTACAATTCTCATCTATTCATGATTGATTTTTTCGCACACTGTCCCGACATTGGTGACCAATGTAGCTGAAATGATATTTGTGCTGAAATGCAGCTCCTGTAGACGATCACCTGTAAACTGGCATAACTTTCGATCTACTCAAAATCTCACTTGTTCTGTCCGCCTATCTTGTAGCTGACACTTTTCCCTACAATTCTCATCTATTCATGATTGATTTTTTCGCACACTGTCCCGACATTGGTGACCAATGTAGCTGAAATGATATTTGTGCTGAAATGCAGCTCCTGTAGACGATCACCTGTAAACTGGCATAACTTTCGATCTACTCAAAATCTCACTTGTTCTGTCCGCCTATCTTGTAGCTGACACTTTTCCCTACAATTCTCATCTATTCATGATTGATTTTTTCGCACACTGTCCCGACATTGGTGACCAATGTAGCTGAAATGATATTTGTGCTGAAATGCAGCTCCTGTAGACGATCACCTGTAAACTGGCATAACTTTCGATCTACTCAAAATCTCACTTGTTCTGTCCGCCTATCTTGTAGCTGACACTTTTCCCTACAATTCTCATCTATTCATGATTGATTTTTTCGCACACTGTCCCGACATTGGTGACCAATGTAGCTGAAATGATATTTGTGCTGAAATGCAGCTCCTGTAGACGATCACCTGTAAACTGGCATAACTTTCGATCTACTCAAAATCTCACTTGTTCTGTCCGCCTATCTTGTAGCTGACACTTTTTCCTACAATTTTCATTCATGTATGATTGATTTTTTCGCACACTGCCCCGACATTGGTGACCAATGTAGCTGAAATGATATTTGTGCTGAAATGCAGCTCCTGTAGACGATCACCTGTAAACTGGCATAACTTTCGATCTACTCAAAATCTCACTTGTTCTGTCCGCCTATCTTGTAGCTGACACTTTTCCCTACAATTTTCATTCATGTATGATTGATTTTTTCGCACACTGCCCCGACATTGGTGACCAATGTAGCTGAAATGATATTTGTGCTGAAATGCAGCTCCTGTAGACGATCACCTGTAAACTGGCATAACTTTCGATCTACTCAAAATCTCACTTGTTCTGTCCGCCTATCTTGTAGCTGACACTTTTTCCTACAATTCTCGTCTATTCATGATTGATTTTTTCGCACACTGTCCCGACATTGGTGACCAATGTAGCTGAAACGATATTTGGGCTAAAATGCAGCTCCTGCAGACGATCGGCTTTAAACTGAAATAACATTCGATCTACTCAATATCTCACTTGTTCCGTCCGCCTATCTTGTAGCTGACACTTTTTCCTACAATTCTCGTCTATTCATGATTGATTTTTTCGCACACTGTCCCGACATTGGTGACCAATGTAGCTGAAATGATATTTGGGCTGAAATGCAGCTCCTGTAGACGATCACCTGTAAACTGGCATAACTTTCGATCTACTCAAAATCTCACTTGTTCTGTCCGCCTATCTTGTAGCTGACACTTTTTCCTACAATTCTCGTCTATTCATGATTGATTTTTTCGCACACTGTCCCGACATTGGTGACCAATGTAGCTGAAATGATATTTGGGCTGAAATGCAGCTCCTGTAGACGATCACCTGTAAACTGGCATAACTTTCGATCTACTCAAAATCTCACTTGTTCTGTCCGCCTATCTTGTAGCTGACACTTTTTCCTACAATTCTCGTCTATTCATGATTGATTTTTTCGCACACTGTCCCGACATTGGTGACCAATGTAGCTGAAATGATATTTGGGCTGAAATGCAGCTCCTGTAGACGATCACCTGTAAACTGGCATAACTTTCGATCTACTCAAAATCTCACTTGTTCTGTCCGCCTATCTTGTAGCTGACACTTTTTCCTACAATTCTCATCTATTCATGATTGATTTTTTCGCACACTGTCCCGACATTGGTGACCAATGTAGCTGAAACGATATTTGGGCTAAAATGCAGCTCCTGCAGACGATCGGCTTTAAACTGAAATAACATTCGATCTACTCAATATCTCACTTGTTCCGTCCGCCTATCTTGTAGCTGACACTTTTCCCTACAATTCTCATCTATTCATGATTGATTTTTTCGCACACTGTCCCGACATTGGTGACCAATGTAGCTGAAACGATATTTGGGCTAAAATGCAGCTCCTGCAGACGATCGGCTTTAAACTGAAATAACTTTCGATCTACTCAAAATCTCACTTGTTCTGTCCGCCTATCTTGTAGCTGACACTTTTTCCTACAATTCTCGTCTATTCATGATTGATTTTTTCGCACACTGTCCCGACATTGGTGACCAATGTAGCTGAAACGATATTTGGGCTAAAATGCAGCTCCTGCAGACGATCGGCTTTAAACTGAAATAACATTCGATCTACTCAATATCTCACTTGTTCCGTCCGCCTATCTTGTAGCTGACACTTTTCCCTACAATTCTCATCTATTCATGATTGATTTTTTCGCACACTGTCCCGACATTGGTGACCAATGTAGCTGAAATGATATTTGTGCTGAAATGCAGCTCCTGTAGACGATCACCTGTAAACTGGCATAACTTTCGATCTACTCAAAATCTCACTTGTTCTGTCCGCCTATCTTGTAGCTGACACTTTTTCCTACAATTCTCGTCTATTCATGATTGATTTTTTCGCACACTGTCCCGACATTGGTGACCAATGTAGCTGAAATGATATTTGTGCTGAAATGCAGCTCCTGTAGACGATCACCTGTAAACTGGCATAACTTTCGATCTACTCAAAATCTCACTTGTTCTGTCCGCCTATCTTGTAGCTGACACTTTTCCCTACAATTCTCGTCTATTCATGATTGATTTTTTCGCACACTGTCCCGACATTGGTGACCAATGTAGCTGAAATGATATTTGTGCTGAAATGCAGCTCCTGTAGACGATCACCTGTAAACTGGCATAACTTTCGATCTACTCAAAATCTCACTTGTTCTGTCCGCCTATCTTGTAGCTGACACTTTTTCCTACAATTCTCGTCTATTCATGATTGATTTTTTCGCACACTGTCCCGACATTGGTGACCAATGTAGCTGAAATGATATTTGGGCTAAAATGCAGCTCCTGCAGACGATCGGCTTTAAACTGAAATAACATTCGATCTACTCAATATCTCACTTGTTCCGTCCGCCTATCTTGTAGCTGACACTTTTTCCTACAATTCTCGTCTATTCATGATTGATTTTTTCGCACACTGTCCCGACATTGGTGACCAATGTAGCTGAAATGATATTTGGGCTGAAATGCAGCTTCTTCAAAAGATCACCTTTAAACTGGCATAACTTTCGATCTACTCAAAATCTCACTTGTTCTGTCCGCCTATCTTGTAGCTGACACTTTTTCCTACAATTCTCGTCTATTCATGATTGATTTTTTCGCACACTGTCCCGACATTGGTGACCAATGTAGCTGAAATGATATTTGGGCTAAAATGCAGCTCCTGTAGACGATCACCTGTAAACTGGCATAACTTTCGATCTACTCAAAATCTCACTTGTTCTGTCCGCCTATCTTGTAGCTGACACTTTTTCCTACAATTCTCGTCTATTCATGATTGATTTTTTCGCACACTGTCCCGACATTGGTGACCAATGTAGCTGAAATGATATTTGGGCTGAAATGCAGCTTCTTCAAAAGATCACCTTTAAACTGGCATAACTTTCGATCTACTCAAAATCTCACTTGTTCTGTCCGCCTATCTTGTAGCTGACACTTTTTCCTACAATTCTCATCTATTCATGATTGATTTTTTCGCACACTGTCCCGACATTGGTGACCAATGTAGCTGAAACGATATTTGGGCTAAAATGCAGCTCCTGCAGACGATCGGCTTTAAACTGAAATAACATTCGATCTACTCAATATCTCACTTGTTCCGTCCGCCTATCTTGTAGCTGACACTTTTTCCTACAATTCTCATCTATTCATGATTGATTTTTTCGCACACTGTCCCGACATTGGTGACCAATGTAGCTGAAACGATATTTGGGCTAAAATGCAGCTCCTGCAGACGATCGGCTTTAAACTGAAATAACTTTCGATCTACTCAAAATCTCACTTGTTCTGTCCGCCTATCTTGTAGCTGACACTTTTTCCTACAATTCTCGTCTATTCATGATTGATTTTTTCGCACACTGTCCCGACATTGGTGACCAATGTAGCTGAAACGATATTTGGGCTAAAATGCAGCTCCTGCAGACGATCGGCTTTAAACTGAAATAACTTTCGATCTACTCAATATCTCACTTGTTCCGTCCGCCTATCTTGTAGCTGACACTTTTCCCTACAATTCTCATCTATTCATGATTGATTTTTTCGCACACTGTCCCGACATTGGTGACCAATGTAGCTGAAATGATATTTGTGCTGAAATGCAGCTCCTGTAGACGATCACCTGTAAACTGGCATAACTTTCGATCTACTCAAAATCTCACTTGTTCTGTCCGCCTATCTTGTAGCTGACACTTTTTCCTACAATTCTCGTCTATTCATGATTGATTTTTTCGCACACTGTCCCGACATTGGTGACCAATGTAGCTGAAATGATATTTGGGCTGAAATGCAGCTTCTTCAAAAGATCACCTTTAAACTGGCATAACTTTCGATCTACTCAAAATCTCACTTGTTCTGTCCGCCTATCTTGTAGCTGACACTTTTTCCTACAATTCTCGTCTATTCATGATTGATTTTTTCGCACACTGTCCCGACATTGGTGACCAATGTAGCTGAAACGATATTTGGGCTAAAATGCAGCTCCTGCAGACGATCGGCTTTAAACTGAAATAACATTCGATCTACTCAATATCTCACTTGTTCCGTCCGCCTATCTTGTAGCTGACACTTTTCCCTGCAATTCTCATCTATTCATGATTGATTTTTCCGCACACTGTCCCGACATTGGTGACCAATGTAGCTGAAATGATATTTGGGCTAAAATGCAGCTCCTGCAGACGATCGGCTTTAAACTGAAATAACTTTCGATCTACTCAAAATCTCACTTGTTCCGTCCGCCTATCTTGTAGCTGACACTTTTCCCTGCAATTCTCATCTATTCATGATTGATTTTTCCGCACACTGCCCCGACATTGGTGACCAATGTAGCTGAAATGATATTTGTGCTGAAATGCAGCTCCTGTAGACGATCACCTGTAAACTGGCATAACTTTCGATCTACTCAAAATCTCACTTGTTCTGTCCGCCTATCTTGTAGCTGACACTTTTTCCTACAATTCTCGTCTATTCATGATTGATTTTTTCGCACACTGTCCCGACATTGGTGACCAATGTAGCTGAAACGATATTTGGGCTAAAATGCAGCTCCTGCAGACGATCGGCTTTAAACTGAAATAACATTCGATCTACTCAATATCTCACTTGTTCCGTCCGCCTATCTTGTAGCTGACACTTTTCCCTGCAATTCTCATCTATTCATGATTGATTTTTCCGCACACTGTCCCGACATTGGTGACCAATGTAGCTGAAATGATATTTGGGCTAAAATGCAGCTCCTGCAGACGATCGGCTTTAAACTGAAATAACATTCGATCTACTCAAAATCTCACTTGTTCTGTCCGCCTATCTTGTAGCTGACACTTTTTCCTACAATTCTCGTCTATTCATGATTGATTTTTTCGCACACTGTCCCGACATTGGTGACCAATGTAGCTGAAATGATATTTGGGCTAAAATGCAGCTCCTGCAGACGATCGGCTTTAAACTGAAATAACATTCGATCTACTCAAAATCTCACTTGTTCTGTCCGCCTATCTTGTAGCTGACACTTTTTCCTACAATTCTCGTCTATTCATGATTGATTTTTTCGCACACTGTCCCGACATTGGTGACCAATGTAGCTGAAATGATATTTGGGCTAAAATGCAGCTCCTGCAGACGATCGGCTTTAAACTGAAATAACATTCGATCTACTCAATATCTCACTTGTTCCGTCCGCCTATCTTGTAGCTGACACTTTTCCCTGCAATTCTCATCTATTCATGATTGATTTTTCCGCACACTGTCCCGACATTGGTGACCAATGTAGCTGAAATGATATTTGTGCTGAAATGCAGCTCCTGTAGACGATCACCTGTAAACTGGCATAACTTTCGATCTACTCAAAATCTCACTTGTTCTGTCCGCCTATCTTGTAGCTGACACTTTTCCCTACAATTTTCATCTATTCATGATTGATTTTTTCGCACACTGTCCCGACATTGGTGACCAATGTAGCTGAAATGATATTTGGGCTAAAATGCAGCTCCTGTAGACGATCACCTGTAAACTGGCATAACTTTCGGTCCACTCAAAATCTCACTTGTTCTGTCCGCCTATCTCGTAGCTGACACTTTTCCCTACAATTTTCATTCATGTATGATTGATTTTTTCGCACACTGTCCCGACATTGGTGACCAATGTAGCTGAAATGATATTTGGGCTAAAATGCAGCTCCTGTAGACGATCACCTGTAAACTGGCATAACTTTCGATCTACTCAAAATCTCACTTGTTCTGTCCGCCTATCTCGTAGCTGACACTTTTCCCTACAATTTTCATTCATGTATGATTGATTTTTTCGCACACTGTCCCGACATTGGTGACCAATGTAGCTGAAACGATATTTGGGCTAAAATGCAGCTCCTGCAGACGATCGGCTTTAAACTGAAATAACTTTCGATCTACTCAATATCTCACTTGTTCCGTCCGCCTATCTTGTAGCTGACACTTTTTCCTACAATTCTCATCTATTCATGATTGATTTTTTCGCACACTGTCCCGACATTGGTGACCAATGTAGCTGAAATGATATTTGTGCTGAAATGCAGCTCCTGTAGACGATCACCTGTAAACTGGCATAACTTTCGATCTACTCAAAATCTCACTTGTTCTGTCCGCCTATCTTGTAGCTGACACTTTTTCCTACAATTCTCGTCTATTCATGATTGATTTTTTCGCACACTGTCCCGACATTGGTGACCAATGTAGCTGAAATGATATTTGTGCTGAAATGCAGCTCCTGTAGACGATCACCTGTAAACTGGCATAACTTTCGATCTACTCAAAATCTCACTTGTTCTGTCCGCCTATCTTGTAGCTGACACTTTTTCCTACAATTCTCGTCTATTCATGATTGATTTTTTCGCACACTGTCCCGACATTGGTGACCAATGTAGCTGAAATGATATTTGTGCTGAAATGCAGCTCCTGTAGACGATCACCTGTAAACTGGCATAACTTTCGATCTACTCAATATCTCACTTGTTCCGTCCGCCTATCTTGTAGCTGACACTTTTCCCTACAATTTTCATTCATGTATGATTGATTTTTTCGCACACTGTCCCGACATTGGTGACCAATGTAGCTGAAACGATATTTGGGCTAAAATGCAGCTCCTGCAGACGATCGGCTTTAAACTGAAATAACATTCGATCTACTCAATATCTCACTTGTTCCGTCCGCCTATCTTGTAGCTGACACTTTTCCCTACAATTCTCATCTATTCATGATTGATTTTTTCGCACACTGTCCCGACATTGGTGACCAATGTAGCTGAAATGATATTTGGGCTGAAATGCAGCTCCTGTAGACGATCACCTGTAAACTGGCATAACTTTCGATCTACTCAAAATCTCACTTGTTCTGTCCGCCTATCTTGTAGCTGACACTTTTTCCTACAATTCTCGTCTATTCATGATTGATTTTTTCGCACACTGTCCCGACATTGGTGACCAATGTAGCTGAAACGATATTTGGGCTAAAATGCAGCTCCTGCAGACGATCGGCTTTAAACTGAAATAACATTCGATCTACTCAATATCTCACTTGTTCCGTCCGCCTATCTTGTAGCTGACACTTTTCCCTACAATTCTCATCTATTCATGATTGATTTTTTCGCACACTGTCCCGACATTGGTGACCAATGTAGCTGAAACGATATTTGGGCTAAAATGCAGCTCCTGCAGACGATCGGCTTTAAACTGAAATAACTTTCGATCTACTCAATATCTCACTTGTTCCGTCCGCCTATCTTGTAGCTGACACTTTTCCCTACAATTTTCATTCATGTATGATTGATTTTTTCGCACACTGCCCCGACATTGGTGACCAATGTAGCTGAAACGATATTTGGGCTAAAATGCAGCTCCTGTAGACGATCACCTGTAAACTGGCATAACTTTCGATCTACTCAAAATCTCACTTGTTCTGTCCGCCTATCTTGTAGCTGACACTTTTTCCTACAATTCTCGTCTATTCATGATTGATTTTTTCGCACACTGTCCCGACATTGGTGACCAATGTAGCTGAAACGATATTTGGGCTAAAATGCAGCTCCTGCAGACGATCGGCTTTAAACTGAAATAACATTCGATCTACTCAATATCTCACTTGTTCCGTCCGCCTATCTTGTAGCTGACACTTTTCCCTGCAATTCTCATCTATTCATGATTGATTTTTCCGCACACTGTCCCGACATTGGTGACCAATGTAGCTGAAATGATATTTGTGCTGAAATGCAGCTCCTGTAGACGATCACCTGTAAACTGGCATAACTTTCGATCTACTCAAAATCTCACTTGTTCTGTCCGCCTATCTTGTAGCTGACACTTTTTCCTACAATTCTCGTCTATTCATGATTGATTTTTTCGCACACTGTCCCGACATTGGTGACCAATGTAGCTGAAACGATATTTGTGCTGAAATGCAGCTCCTGTAGACGATCACCTGTAAACTGGCATAACTTTCGATCTACTCAAAATCTCACTTGTTCTGTCCGCCTATCTTGTAGCTGACACTTTTCCCTGCAATTCTCATCTATTCATGATTGATTTTTTCGCACACTGTCCCGACATTGGTGACCAATGTAGCTGAAACGATATTTGTGCTAAAATGCAGCTCCTGCAGACGAACACATTTAAACTGGCATAACTTTCGATCTACTCAAAATCTCACTTGTTCTGTCCGCCTATCTTGTAGCTGACACTTTTCCCTGCAATTCTCATCTATTCATGATTGATTTTTCCGCACACTGTCCCGACATTGGTGACCAATGTAGCTGAAATGATATTTGTGCTGAAATGCAGCTCCTGTAGACGATCACCTGTAAACTGGCATAACTTTCGATCTACTCAAAATCTCACTTGTTCTGTCCGCCTATCTTGTAGCTGACACTTTTTCCTACAATTTTCATTCATTCATGATTGATTTTTTCGCACACTGCCCCGACATTGGTGACCAATGTAGCTGAAATGATATTTGTGCTGAAATGCAGCTCCTGTAGACGATCACCTGTAAACTGGCATAACTTTCGATCTACTCAAAATCTCACTTGTTCTGTCCGCCTATCTTGTAGCTGACACTTTTCCCTACAATTTTCATTCATGTATGATTGATTTTTTCGCACACTGCCCCGACATTGGTGACCAATGTAGCTGAAATGATATTTGTGCTGAAATGCAGCTCCTGTAGACGATCACCTGTAAACTGGCATAACTTTCGATCTACTCAAAATCTCACTTGTTCTGTCCGCCTATCTTGTAGCTGACACTTTTTCCTACAATTCTCATCTATTCATGATTGATTTTTCCGCACACTGTCCCGACATTGGTGACCAATGTAGCTGAAATGATATTTGTGCTGAAATGCAGCTCCTGTAGACGATCACCTGTAAACTGGCATAACTTTCGATCTACTCAAAATCTCACTTGTTCTGTCCGCCTATCTTGTAGCTGACACTTTTCCCTACAATTTTCATTCATGTATGATTGATTTTTTCGCACACTGTCCCGACATTGGTGACCAATGTAGCTGAAACGATATTTGGGCTAAAATGCAGCTCCTGCAGACGATCGGCTTTAAACTGAAATAACTTTCGATCTACTCAAAATCTCACTTGTTCTGTCCGCCTATCTTGTAGCTGACACTTTTTCCTACAATTCTCGTCTATTCATGATTGATTTTTTCGCACACTGTCCCGACATTGGTGACCAATGTAGCTGAAACGATATTTGGGCTAAAATGCAGCTCCTGCAGACGATCGGCTTTAAACTGAAATAACTTTCGATCTACTCAAAATCTCACTTGTTCCGTCCGCCTATCTTGTAGCTGACACTTTTCCCTACAATTCTCATCTATTCATGATTGATTTTTTCGCACACTGTCCCGACATTGGTGACCAATGTAGCTGAAATGATATTTGTGCTGAAATGCAGCTCCTGTAGACGATCACCTGTAAACTGGCATAACTTTCGATCTACTCAAAATCTCACTTGTTCTGTCCGCCTATCTTGTAGCTGACACTTTTCCCTACAATTCTCATCTATTCATGATTGATTTTTTCGCACACTGTCCCGACATTGGTGACCAATGTAGCTGAAACGATATTTGGGCTAAAATGCAGCTCCTGCAGACGATCGGCTTTAAACTGAAATAACTTTCGATCTACTCAAAATCTCACTTGTTCTGTCCGCCTATCTTGTAGCTGACACTTTTCCCTACAATTTTCATTCATGTATGATTGATTTTTTCGCACACTGCCCCGACATTGGTGACCAATGTAGCTGAAATGATATTTGGGCTGAAATGCAGCTCCTGTAGACGATCACCTGTAAACTGGCATAACTTTCGATCTACTCAAAATCTCACTTGTTCTGTCCGCCTATCTTGTAGCTGACACTTTTTCCTACAATTCTCGTCTATTCATGATTGATTTTTTCGCACACTGTCCCGACATTGGTGACCAATGTAGCTGAAACGATATTTGGGCTAAAATGCAGCTCCTGTAGACGATCACCTGTAAACTGGCATAACTTTCGATCTACTCAAAATCTCACTTGTTCTGTCCGCCTATCTTGTAGCTGACACTTTTTCCTACAATTCTCGTCTATTCATGATTGATTTTTTCGCACACTGTCCCGACATTGGTGACCAATGTAGCTGAAACGATATTTGGGCTAAAATGCAGCTCCTGCAGACGATCGGCTTTAAACTGAAATAACATTCGATCTACTCAATATCTCACTTGTTCCGTCCGCCTATCTTGTAGCTGACACTTTTCCCTGCAATTCTCATCTATTCATGATTGATTTTTCCGCACACTGTCCCGACATTGGTGACCAATGTAGCTGAAATGATATTTGTGCTGAAATGCAGCTCCTGTAGACGATCACCTGTAAACTGGCATAACTTTCGATCTACTCAAAATCTCACTTGTTCTGTCCGCCTATCTTGTAGCTGACACTTTTTCCTACAATTCTCGTCTATTCATGATTGATTTTTTCGCACACTGTCCCGACATTGGTGACCAATGTAGCTGAAATGATATTTGTGCTGAAATGCAGCTCCTGTAGACGATCACCTGTAAACTGGCATAACTTTCGATCTACTCAAAATCTCACTTGTTCTGTCCGCCTATCTTGTAGCTGACACTTTTCCCTACAATTTTCATTCATGTATGATTGATTTTTTCGCACACTGTCCCGACATTGGTGACCAATGTAGCTGAAATGATATTTGTGCTGAAATGCAGCTCCTGTAGACGATCACCTGTAAACTGGCATAACTTTCGATCTACTCAAAATCTCACTTGTTCTGTCCGCCTATCTTGTAGCTGACACTTTTCCCTACAATTTTCATTTATTCATGATTGATTTTTTCGCACACTGTCCCGACATTGGTGACCAATGTAGCTGAAATGATATTTGTGCTGAAATGCAGCTCCTGTAGACGATCACCTGTAAACTGGCATAACTTTCGATCTACTCAAAATCTCACTTGTTCTGTCCGCCTATCTTGTAGCTGACACTTTTTCCTACAATTCTCGTCTATTCATGATTGATTTTTTCGCACACTGTCCCGACATTGGTGACCAATGTAGCTGAAACGATATTTGGGCTAAAATGCAGCTCCTGCAGACGATCGGCTTTAAACTGAAATAACATTCGATCTACTCAATATCTCACTTGTTCCGTCCGCCTATCTTGTAGCTGACACTTTTTCCTACATTTCTCGTCTATTCATGATTGATTTTTCCGCACACTGTCCCGACATTGGTGACCAATGTAGCTGAAATGATATTTGTGCTGAAATGCAGCTCCTGTAGACGATCACCTGTAAACTGGCATAACTTTCGATCTACTCAAAATCTCACTTGTTCTGTCCGCCTATCTTGTAGCTGACACTTTTCCCTACAATTTTCATTCATGTATGATTGATTTTTTCGCACACTGTCCCGACATTGGTGACCAATGTAGCTGAAATGATATTTGGGCTGAAATGCAGCTCCTGTAGACGATCACCTGTAAACTGGCATAACTTTCGATCTACTCAAAATCTCACTTGTTCTGTCCGCCTATCTTGTAGCTGACACTTTTCCCTACAATTTCCATTCATTCATGATTGATTTTTTCGCACACTGTCCCGACATTGGTGACCAATGTAGCTGAAATGATATTTGTGCTGAAATGCAGCTCCTGTAGACGATCACCTGTAAACTGGCATAACTTTCGATCTACTCAAAATCTCACTTGTTCTGTCCGCCTATCTTGTAGCTGACACTTTTTCCTACAATTCTCGTCTATTCATGATTGATTTTTTCGCACACTGTCCCGACATTGGTGACCAATGTAGCTGAAACGATATTTGGGCTAAAATGCAGCTCCTGCAGACGATCGGCTTTAAACTGAAATAACATTCGATCTACTCAATATCTCACTTGTTCCGTCCGCCTATCTTGTAGCTGACACTTTTTCCTACAATTCTCATCTATTCATGATTGATTTTTCCGCACACTGTCCCGACATTGGTGACCAATGTAGCTGAAATGATATTTGTGCTGAAATGCAGCTCCTGTAGACGATCACCTGTAAACTGGCATAACTTTCGATCTACTCAAAATCTCACTTGTTCTGTCCGCCTATCTTGTAGCTGACACTTTTCCCTACAATTTTCATTCATGTATGATTGATTTTTTCGCACACTGTCCCGACATTGGTGACCAATGTAGCTGAAACGATATTTGGGCTAAAATGCAGCTCCTGCAGACGATCGGCTTTAAACTGAAATAACTTTCGATCTACTCAAAATCTTACTTGTTCCGTCCGCCTATCTTGTAGCTGACACTTTTCCCTACAATTTTCATTCATTCATGATTGATTTTTTCGCACACTGTCCCGACATTGGTGACCAATGTAGCTGAAATGATATTTGTGCTGAAATGCAGCTCCTGTAGACGATCACCTGTAAACTGGCATAACTTTCGATCTACTCAAAATCTCACTTGTTCTGTCCGCCTATCTTGTAGCTGACACTTTTTCCTACAATTCTCGTCTATTCATGATTGATTTTTTCGCACACTGTCCCGACATTGGTGACCAATGTAGCTGAAATGATATTTGGGCTAAAATGCAGCTCCTGCAGACGATCGGCTTTAAACTGAAATAACATTCGATCTACTCAAAATCTCACTTGTTCTGTCCGCCTATCTTGTAGCTGACACTTTTTCCTACAATTCTCGTCTATTCATGATTGATTTTTTCGCACACTGTCCCGACATTGGTGACCAATGTAGCTGAAACGATATTTGGGCTAAAATGCAGCTCCTGCAGACGATCGGCTTTAAACTGAAATAACTTTCGATCTACTCAAAATCTTACTTGTTTCGTCCGCCTATCTTGTAGCTGACACTTTTCCCTGCAATTCTCATCTATTCATAATTGATTTTTCCGCACACTGTCCCGACATTGCCGACCAATGTAGCTGAAATGTTATTTGTGCTGAAATGCAGCTCCTGTAGACGATCACCTGTAAACTGGCATAACTTTCGATCTACTCAAAATCTCACTTGTTCTGTCCGCCTATCTTGTAGCTGACACTTTTTCCTACAATTTCGAGTTATTCATGATCGATTGTACCTCACGCTGTCCTGACATTTGGGATCAATGTAGCTGAGATGACGTTTGGCCTAAAATTTAGCTTCTTCAGACCATCACTTTCAAACTGAAATAAGTTTCGATCTACTTAATTTCTCACTTGTTCCGTCCACATATCTTGTAGCTGACTTTTTTTCCTACAATTTTCAGTTATTCATGATCGATTTCACCTTACGCTGTCCTGACATTTCGGACCAATCTAGCTGAGATGATATTTGGGCTAAAATGCAGATCCTGTCAACGATTCTCTCTGATCTGGAATAACTTTTGATCTAGTCAATACCATACTTAAGAAATCGTCACAGAAATTTTGACTATTTACCGCAGCAATTTAGTGTACTAGTCTTGTAGTAAACCGACCCTGGGATGGTTTGATTACTGATTATATAGCAACATACACTAAGGCTAGGCTATTTTTTAACATGTATAAGCCTGATAAGCCATACAGTTCTAAGAAATCGTCACAGAATTTTTCACTTTTTACCGCAGTAATGGTTTAATGCCGCTTTATGGTTAACGGGCACTTGGATAGTCCTATTAGTAATTATATGGCAATGTGCTACTAGGCTAGGCCATTATTATATATATTTGGACTATTTCCCATCATGTTTCTCTGAAAAATAGACACATAATTTTCCACTATTTATTGCTGCAGTTTAGACTACCTGTTTAAGAGTAAACCGGCACTCAGATAGTGCAATTACTGATTATATGACAACATACTCGAAGGCCATGCTTTTTTTCAACATATATAGGCTTGGTATAGCAATACATCTCTAAGTTATAGTTACAGAATTATGTAATATTCACCACAGCAGTTCAGGCTTCCCGTTTTATAGCAAACAGACACTTGGATAGTGCTATTAATAATCATACGGCAATTGCGAAAAACGCGTTTGAAGTTTGAGAAACAATTTCAGTAAAATAACTCAGATAATATTCAATACCCTCTTAGAAAATCTCATAGAATCCAATAAATTGTCATCCGTTCCTATAGAGATTTTATCAGAATTAATGAGTTATATGAGAAATGCTATAGTTAAGTATAGGGTCTTATACATACAGCTATAAGAATCTATCGGATTTTTTAAGCAGCGTACTCACTTGGGATCAATTGGCGATCCCAGATCCATATATTGGGCCTTCTTCTTGAAAAGAACGAGTCTCCAAGTCGTTCAGCAACAGCTACCGATCAATGTGCGATTTACTGCACTTGGCCGGCTTAGATGGCGCGTCACAAAATCCTTTGTATCTCCGAAAATAATTCGAATTTTTAAAAATCCGCTTAAGGGCATATTTTTGAGAATCTAAACTTAAAAAATATACAAAAAAAAATTAATCGATTTTTTTAAATTTTTAAACCAGAATACTCTCTTAACAAATTTTATGGGCCCTAGGAGCCTTATTCCTGGTCTTATTTTTCATCGGCGTTCTGAAAAAAATCAACTAGACTACAATTTATTCATATATTACTTTTAAATTGCTATCGAGATTTTAAATTATGACCGGTATCTCCCCACTTCAGTCTGTCAAGGTTATACTACATCATACTCATAGCTGTTCTTGATATGAACGCTTATTCCAGTAAATTTCCACAATGTTCATTCATTGCATCCAAACTGCCATCTATCTGTCGATATTGAAACTTTATTAATATTCTTCTATGTCGATAATAATTTCATTCGTGATTTTATAATCCCTGATAACACGAGTTGATCGTGAAAAAGTTGGTCATTCATTAGTTTCCGACCAACTTGACGACAAGTTATCTACAACTTCAGCTTTTGCAACTTTTGGCTACAAGTTACCGTCAACTTTCTCAGAAAGTTGGCGCCAGTATGAAGCCGCAACTGGAATGCAAGTTTCTGAGAAAATTGAAAGCAAACTTACCGTCAACTTTCTCAGAAAGTGATCGTCAACTTATTGAATTTCCAACTTTTGCCACCAACTTTCTTAGAAAATGTCTATCAACTATTGGAGGTACCAACTGTTGGCGGTCAACTTAGTGTCCAGTTGCGGCTGCAAGTTTCTCGTCAGTTTCTCGCCAACTTGGCTATCAGGGTATAGTCTTCGGGGAAATAAACCTTACCCTTAGAGTTACCATTCAAGATCTACTTTATCTTCAGAGATATAAAAATTATTAAAGTTGGTACCACTATATACTCTAGTATACAGTTTATTTGGTATAATATACTGCTACCACAGAATCGCACGAGAATAAACTTCTACTTGCTACAACTTTCGATGCTGCCAAGTTTGTTGGCAACATACAATCGCTGACTCGAAATTATTGTTAACTTAAATAAGGCTAGACAAAAATTCAACTTGCATTATAAGTAAATTGCTTTCAATCAATTTGACTCATTTTAAAAAGAGTATAAAATACTAATGCATCAAATTATCGTTGTTTTAATTGATTAAAGACTATTGTTCATGATAGCAACAAATACGAATGTAACATTTTATATCCGACTTAATCTCTGTATGCAAATACATGACATCAGTTCGATGTACAACTGTTCATAATTGGCAATCTTTTTACATTACTAAGTCACCTTATCGTACTGCTATTATCAGCCATCTGTATTTAAAGGAAACAACATTAAATACAACTGACTGATTACAAATCTGTCTCAAACATCTACTAGAAATAAATACAGTCGTTATTAACATCATTTGACTCTTAACTATACCGGGAATAATATTTAATCGAAATATTTTTCGACTCGAAAGAACTTGTTGTTAGGACAAAAAGATGGCACCCCATAGGATATGCACGTGTTTGAAACTTTGTGTTTAAAAGTTAGGTTATTTCTAGTTTCTAAATCTGGATGCAAAATATATTTTCATAAACAAATATTTTATTAACAATTCGTAAATATAATTATATTACTATAAACATACGTAATTTATGTTAATGCAACAAAATATCAGAGTATGTATAATTATTTTACTGACTATAGAATAGATCTTTTATGAGTACACAGTAAAAAATATTGTATATCTTTGTTAAAAACGGTCGAATTTTCTAATTGTTGAAAGAGCTGATTCAAAAGTGAATTTTTTAAATTCTTAAGTACTTTTCAATCACTTAATAATAATCGAATTACACTTTCTACAGAGTTTCAGAAAAACTTAAAAATGTTTAAAAATTTTTTCTTATCGCTAAATAATAGTGAAATTTAAATTTCCGCAGAGATTTCAAATGATTCAAAAGTACTTAATTTTTTTGAATACTTCCAAATAGTTTTCAGTCACTAAATAATTTTTTTAATCGCTTCAAATACTTTTTATTTTTTATTGTTTATTTATAAAGATAAATAAACATTAAAATATTTTTTAAATCTTTTCTAATCACTTCTCTCAATCAGGATTACTTCTCGTATTACTCAAATTTTGTGTGAAACTTTAACAAAAATTCTATGGTGAAATTCAACTCAACAATATTTGTTACTGTGTAATTATTTTTTTGTTTCTTCATTTATTTATTAATTATTTATTTAATTATTACAGTTTGGTACTTCTGGTAATTAAGCGGTAAAAAAAAATTTATTAAAGTATAATTTAAAATGCTCTATACAATAGAAGAATTGCCGCCGATTGATTTTGAGCCACCACTGAAAAAGTTAAAAAACACAAAAGTGTCCGATTTGAAATTTAAAAAATCCCATAAAAAAAAGAAAAAAAATAATCGTTTGTCAAAAAATAATGATGAGCCAAAAATAGTTGACTCGAGTAATGACAAAAGTTCAGATGAAGTTACAGAATTTAACTCAGCTGCATGGAGTTCCTTGGGAGTTCCAGCTCCAATATTAAAAGCGCTAGAAGATAATAAATTTACAACTCCAACTGTCATACAATCTTTGACTCTTGGACCTGCAATACTTGGTCATCGAGATATTTTGGGAGCTGCTGAAACAGGAAGTGGTAAAACGTTGGCATTTGGTATTCCGATTTTAGCTGGAATTTTGAGACTTAAAGAAAAAAAGCCGGAAATTGAAGATGATGAAGATGATGGAGAGTCAGAAGATTCTATGAAAAAAATTAATCGATGTAAAACTGCTGATTCTTGGTTGGTTTCAACAGAAGGAAATGATTCAGCTGACGAATTTTCTGGTTCTGAAGAAGACAGTGAGGAAGAAATCGATAATGATTTAGCAAATACTGATGGTATTGGTTGCGTTAAAGTAATCGATTATGGATTAGTCGATGATTGTACTACAGCATCAGCAAGTGTTGTAACAAAACCATTGTATGCATTAATTTTAACACCAACCCGAGAATTAGCAATTCAGATACGAGATCATTTGTGCAAAGCAGCTAAATATACGGATATAAAAATTGCAGTTGTTATTGGCGGAATGGCTGCTGTCAAACAAGAACGAATACTAAGTAAGGGTCCAGAAATTGTTATTGCTACACCTGGTAGATTATGGGAACTTATTGATCAAGGAAATATACATTTGAGTCAATTACATTCAGTAAAGTACTTAGCTATTGATGAAACTGATCGCATGTTAGAAAAAGGACATTTTCAAGAACTTCATCAAATATTAGAACGGATAAATTCTGTTTCTGAAAGTTTGGACAAGCGCCAAACGTTCGTTTTTTCTGCTACGCTCACTTTAGTCCATGATATTCCAGATTTTTTAATGCGTAAAAAAAAACAGCGCCCTTCAAGTAAAATATTTAAGATAACTCCTGGACAAAAGTTGCAGAAAGTTATTGATTTATTGAAAATAAAGAATCCTAAAGTAGTTGATATTACTAAGGAACGAGGTGAGTTGGTTTAAATCTATCGAGCTTACTATATTTTTAATTCCGTTAACGGATGAATACTGACGGCCTAAAAATGAGTAATTTTCGGGAATATATTTAGCCAGTACAATTAAGAAATATGGAGATCGTGATTCTTTCATTTTATTGAGTGTATATTTATATAGTTTTTATAAATTTTTATTAAAAAATACGAGCAACCTGCAGTCACTATGTGACTGTCCAAATATCACTTCTGATTTTATAAAATACTCAGAAGAAAAGGATTTCTTGCCTCAAAAGATTTTATTTGCACCAAGAAATTTTAGGCATCATAAAGTCAATACAAAAATTTTCTTGGGGCGAGAAAAGATTATATTGCTCAAGAAATCATTCCTTGCACCAACAAAATTTTTTCTAGTTCTAAATAACTTTTTGGTTTTAATTCACAATGCGAAAAATTTATTGGGTTAAGTAAAAATTTTCTTTAGGCGAGTAAAGATTTTTTGTGTCAATGAATCCTTTTTTTTTCTATGCACACTTTTTTGGCTTTGAGAAGCTTCCTAAAACCAAATGGAAATATAAAACTTTGTCATTTTGGAATAAGTAACGCGATATAAATAATATAGTATATATTCAGTGACATTCAGTCATATTTAGTGACAGAGTAATTAGAATATTAATTTATTTAAAGAAAATAATTACGATCGTATTTTTTCTCGCGTAATTTAAATGTAATTCGAATGATACAGATAAATCGATTTTTCTCAATGATTGATAATAAAAAAGAGTTGAAACTATGAAAAGGCACAAATTCAAGTCAAAACCTTTCTAACGATACCAAATTTAATAACATTAACCAATTCTATCATACAGATATTCCGGGAACAAAATTTTCCTTATTCTCTTAATAATATAGATTAAATGATCTGTTTAGCAAAATATCAATTTCACTGTTTGACCGATTAACCGGTCAACTGGTTTATTGGTTAACCAGTAGGGTGGTCCTTAAAAATTAAATTTTCTCAGGCGCCCTATAAAAAGTTTCTTTTCAGCGAAAAAATACCTGGGGAATTTGGTTTTTTCTTTTTAAGTAAAAAGAACACGTGCCGCAGGACGATCTAAGTTCATTTTTCGATACAATCGTAGTTTTTTTTTAAATATCTCATGAAATATGCAGATTAAAGGAAAAGACCATAGGAACTATTTTGTAACAAAATAAATTCTTGACAAAAAAGGTCCTGTTCATTTTTGTTATAAAATGTGTATTTACGAAGATATTTTAAAAAAACTTTTTTAGATCTTATCAATCGGGCATTTAAAGAATTACGAATGTTAAAAATAACGTTTTTTTTTAAATATAAACAACTTCGTAACTCGTAACATATCAATCATTAGTTCTTGTTGTAGTTTCTATATCCTTAGAAAAATGTTATTTTCAAAATTTGTAATTCTTAAAACGGTCAATTCATATGTACCTGAAGATCGGAACGTTTTTCGCGAAAAGAAAATGAAAAATAAAGAAATAGAAAGTGAAAAATCTACTGAATTTAGATTTCTAAAATGTTTTGCACGTCAGCTGAAAATTTCAGGCCATCCCCAATTACCCCTTAAGTCAAATTACATAAATTATTTTCATTTCCGTTGCGTGAAAAACGTTCCGACCTTCAGGTACATCAATTCATAAGATCTAACAAACGTTTTTTTAAAATATCTTCATAAATACACATTTTATGAAAAAAATGAATATGACCTTTTTTGTCGAGAATTTGATTTCCTACAAAATAGTTTCTATGATTTTTTCCTTTAATCTGCATATTTCATGAGATATTTTAAAAAAACCGCAATTGTATCGAAAAATGTACTTTGATCATCCTAAGGCACGTGTCCTTTTTACTTAAAAAGAAAAGACCAAGTTCCCCACGTATTTTTTCACTAAAAAGAAGCTGTCTTTAGGGCGCCTGAGAAAATTTAATTTTTAACGACCACCCTATTAACCAGTTAACGAAGTTAATCGTTTAATTTAAATTAACTAGCTTGCTGATGAACTAATTAACATGCTTAGACTTTATGGCCGGTTTAGTTGGCCAAATTGTACAGCACCAACAGATAATAATATTAATAAAAATTTCGTTTTTAATTTTAGGTACTGCGGGAACATTAACAGAATGTCGAATAGCGTGTACAGTAGATCATAAAGATTATTATTTGTATTACTTTTTAAAACGACACCCAGGTAGAACATTAGTGTTTTGCAATAGTATTGGGTGTGTCAAACGTTTAGCTACACTATTTGGTATTCTAAATTGCAATCCCCTGCCTCTTCATGCAAACATGATCCAAAAGCAGCGATTGAAAAATCTTGAAAGATTTCAAAAAAATTCCGACGGTCTTTTGATTGCCACTGACGTAGCGGCAAGAGGTCTTGATATTCCTAATGTTGAACATGTCATTCATTATCAAGTACCGCGAACATCTGAAAGTTACGTTCACAGAAGTGGTAGAACAGCACGTGCTCAAAAAGAAGGTATAACTGTTTTGATGATGGAACCTTCTGAAAAACATTACTATACAAAACTTTGTAAAACACTTGGTCACAGTAAGTTTTTATTTTTATTTAAGTATTCATGTTAAATATTAATACCTGATTTAAATCTAAAAAAAAAAATTTTTTTTATAGCTCAGGATATTCCTACGTTTCCGGTCATAGATCGACTTTTAGTTGCGGTAAAAGAACGTGTTAATGTTGCCAGAGAAATTGATAAATTAGAGTTGAGGTGTAAACGTGATAATCTAAAAAAAAGTTGGCTGAAAAAGGCCGCTGAGGAAATGGATTTATTGCTTGACGAAGATGAACAGTAAGTATTTTTTCATTTCATATATTTATTTTTTGAGGCGTTCTGGCTTCAAACTTATTAGATTAAAGTTTTAATTTTTAATGTTCAGCATTTTTTTTTTTTTCATAATTATTATTTTACCTCTTATCGATCATTTGAAAACATAATCAGTAGTTAAAAATCAAATTTTCAAATCAAGGTTTTATGAAAAAATATCGTTATTTGTATTTGAACTTTATAATATATTATTAGAAAAGATACTACACAGAAAAAATAACTTTTATAACCAAAATCTATTCTTGATCTAAAAACATGGTGGGCACATTTTTGGAAAACCTGGAAAAATCAGGGAAAAGCTAGGGAATTTCGTCACCGAGCCGAAAAAATTTTTACTTGTTTTTTTTTTTTCAACTGAAAAAATCCGATAAATTTTTTTCCTGTCAAAACTGTTCAAAAAGTAGCGCGAAACAAATGCCATTGTAATACCATCTTGAGAAAAAATTAGTAGAAATCGACTCCAATAGCGAAAAAACGTAGCATGTAGAATTACAAAAACTATTAGAAAAAAAAATTCAGTAAAAAGCAATCGTCAGGATCTTCAAGCTATTAACATCCATATTGACAAGTTGAAAAACCAAAAACATTAAAAGTATACATAAATATTAAACATAAATAAAAACATAGATTTAAAATAAAAAATAAAGAAAATTACTACATATGGTCAGAGAATTTAAATCTCAGAACTCTGTAGTCACCATGATTTAGATTTTAGATTTAGAATTAGATTTATTATCGATCATAGAGTATAACTCCTTGTGATCACAATATTTTACAATATTACATAAAATTACATTTAAATACTTAGTATAAATAACATATGTAGTAGGCTGATTCAAAAAAATTGACTATTTTTTTTTTTTCGATATCCGCTGTGAAATATATTCAGAGAGACAAGAAAAAACACCTGTAAAAATCAGAGCTCTTAATGTTAATATTTAGAGGTCGCGCATCGCTAATTTCTATTTCCCGTTTAAATAACATGGGAAAATTTATTTTTTAAGCTTTGGAATTTTGTAGCTCATGGTGGGACCAATACTTTTGAATGTTCAAGACATATTCTTATGGGAAATTTGACGCTCTATAAAAAAGGTCTCTTATAATTTTTTGATATTTTTATTTCTTCAAAAGTTATTCGAAGTTAAAGTTAGATTGACGATAAATTTTTACAATTTTTTAATTTTTTGACGCAACCATCAACTTTATCGGAAAATTTTATAGGACATTTTTTGTAGAGCATTTTATTTCCTACAACTTATCTTTCAGAAAATTTTCGATATTTCTCACAAGTCGTAAGTTATTTGCAATTAACTGTAAATCTTCTTAAAAAATCCAAATTTTGTCGCTTAAAATTAATTATATTAAAATTTTCAGTTAATTGCAAATAACTTACGGCTTGTGAGAAATATCGAAAATTTTCTGTATGATAAGTTGTAGGGAATAAAATGCTCTACAAAAAATGTCCTAAAAAATTTTCCGATAAAGTTGATGGTTGCGTCAAAAAATTAAAAAATTGTAAAAATTTATCGTCAATCTAACTTTAACTTCGAATAACTTTTGAAGAAATAAAAATATCAAAAAATTATAAGAGACCTTTCTTATAGAGCGTCAAATTTCCCATAAGAATATGTCTTGAACATTCAAAAGTATTGGTCCCACCATGAGCTACAAAATTCCAAAGCTTAAAAAATAAATTTTCCCATGTTATTTAAACGGGAAATAGAAATTTGCGATGCGCGACCTCTAAATATTAACATTAAGAGCTCTGATTTTTACAGGCGTTTTTTCTTGTCTCTCTGAATATATTTCACAGCGGATATCGAAAAAAAAAAATAGTCAATTTTTTTGAATCAGCCTAATATGTAGGTATTAATATGACTCTTAACTCACAAAATTATTGAGATGAGACTAAAAAGGCCATAAGTTTTAGTTAGTTAATATATAATCAACCTCACATTTAGTTCTCTTTTGACTTATGAGTAGCACAAGAACGTCCTTAATTCAAATTATTTAATATTCTAATAACATATATTTTTAAATTATTACAGAGAATCGACAATGGAGTTGAAAGAATCAGCGGATATGAGACGGCACTTGAAAATTAAACGAAATCAATTATCTAATCTGCTATTAAAACCATTATTTTCTAAAAGTTTCTCAGGTAAGTATCCTGAAATAAATATTGGATCACCGTATATCTTAAATTCTGAAAAAGCAGTAGATACTATGAAAAATGTGACAAATAAAAAGCTCAAATTGAATCCTAAAAGTGAAAAAAATAGTAAAAAAAGGCGTCGTGAATAAAATAATATTATCTTTGTTTTTATTCTAATGATAACTATTACTAAGTAATTTACGATTAATTAGTTGTGAATAAATTTTTAATTGTTTAAAAAAACTGTCAATATTTTCTTTTACCCATTAAAAAATATTTTTTTCTACCTTAATTATATTTTAATATAAAACAGCCGATTTATTTAAACAAAACTACAATTATAATACTTTCTTAGAGACTTATTAATCACGTTATTTACAAACTCAAACTTGAATATTTTATAAATATAATTATAAACATTATGTGCTGTATAAGATAGATTAATTAAGGACAATGAAATGTCAATTTAGAGAAAAAAAGTTGTTAAAATTGTCCTAGTTACCCGAGTCAAAATTATAAAGTGCTTTGAGCCTCCAAATCCTACACGAAAGCAAGGAGACTGAAATTATTTTTATGGACTATGATGATCCGTATATAAAAACGATTATTTGAACTTAAACTTGGCAACTTTGTCCAGTTTTACCAAGTTGAGGTCTAAATGATCTTTTAAAAAAGATAAAATTAGTCTCCAGAGCCAAAATTTGTGAGATGAGAAGATGAGGAATAACAGATACAATTTTTTAAATATTTTTAACTTCCCGCTTTTCACCCCGGTTCCATACCTAAAGAATTTCGAAAATTTGAACTTGACAATTTGAACTTTGATGATTTGAACTTACCTTTTTTCTCAGGATTTTTGTGCGTGAAAATATAAATTATGTAAACCTATACGCTTGAAATAGTATAGTGCCTTTTTTTTCAGGGGTTTTGTGTGCGTGGACACATAAAATATTCAAATTTTCAAAAGTTCAAATTTACAAAACCTGAGAAAAAAGGTAAGTTTAAATTTACAAAAGTTCAAATTGGTAAAGTTCATTAGGTCGGTTACCACAAATCATTATTACACAGTACAAAGCTTGACCGGTATCAAGTACGTAACTGTATATCATTGGTTCATACTTAAAGGATCTTGATTTTTAATTACGGTTAACAAATTTTACCATGAAACTTTGCCGTTTATAATAAAATTTGCATCTATATTAACCGTGATTGTTTACGTATGAAAAAAGATTCTAATAAGATTGAAAAATTAATTTTTTCTTATTTGAGAATAAAAAATAACAGATTTTTAAATTTCAGTCCTTATTTTTTTATATTTATTTACTCTGATACTTAAAGCAAGTAAAATATAATTCGAAACCACTTTTGTCTGACTATGGACTTAATAAAATTGTTGCAATAATGCGTACGAGCAACCTGCACACTACCTGACTGCCCAAATATCACTTCTGATTTTATAAAATACTCAGAAGAAAAGGATTTCTTGCCTCAAAAGATTTTATTTGCACCAAGAAATTTTATGCATCATAAATTCAATACAAAAATTTTCTTGGGGCGAGAAAAGATTATTTTGCTCAAGAAATGATTCCTTGCACCAACAAAATTTTTTCTAGTTCTAAATAACTTTTTGGTTTTAATTCACAATGCGAAAAATTTATTGGGTTAAGTAAAAATTTTCTTTAGGCGAGTAAAGATTTTTTGTGTCAATGAATCCTTTTTTTTTCTATGCACACTTTTTTGGCTTTGAGAAGCTTCCTAAAACCAAATGGAAATATAAAACTTTGTCATTTTGGAATAAGTAACGCGATATAAATAATATAGTATATATTCAGTGACATTCAGTCATATTTAGTGACAGAATAATTATAATATTAATTTATTTAAAGAAAATAATTACGATCGTATTTTTTCTCGCGTGATTTAAATGTAATTCGAATGATACAGATAAATCGATTAAGCTCAATGATTGATAATAAAAAAGTGTTGAAACTATGAAAAGGCACAAATTCAAGTCAAAACCTTTCTAACGATACCAAATTTAATAACATTAACCAATTCTATCATACAGATATTCCGGGAACAAAATTTTCCTTATTCTCTTAATAATATAGAATAGATTATTATTAATGAGTAATTGAAATCTTGTGTAAATAAAGAAGAACAAAGAATACAATAAAATATGTAAACATTGAAAGAAATAAAGAACATATATATTTTTTCAATAAAATCATTTATTACAACGTATAAAAAAAGAATTATAATTAATGTCTGGTTAATCTTAACTTAACTAATGATATATGTAAATTTTTTTTAATAATATTTTTTCTTATCGTATCTTAGAAGTTAAATTTAACATGTTCGATCTACATAAAAAAAATTAAGACACTTTGTGCTGTAATATATCAAGTATTAGTCTAATCAATATACATATAAATTTATGAGACAAATACAGTAATGAAGTATTTAAAAAAAAAATTATTATAGCTTTTCTAAATTAGCACTCGTGTATCCGTATTTTTTCTAGAAATCGCTGGCTAACTAAAATATTGTTCATACGAAAATTAAACCTATACACGAAAAATTTATTTGTTCGTTCTTTAGTATTTTTTTTTGTTCTGTAAATAAATAATAATAACAAACAATATATTTACTGTAATCAATAATTAAAAAGTATCAATAGTCTTAGTCATCGTCTTCCATCATTGAAAATCGAGGCGGTGATCTCCATACAGCACTTGACGTTCTTTTAAGACGATCTTTTTTAATACCAACAAATAATTCTGATAAATTTGGTGTACATTTTTTAGCTCCAACAAATTTCAATACATTATTTATTGGAATATATTGTTGTAATTCCAATTGAATTTTCCTGACTCCCGCTGTAACAAATAAATTTTTATTTATTTTATAAAACTGATAAATTAATGACGAGTTATAAATGTATACTTATAAAATTAAAAGAAAAATAAAATGTTAATTTATTTTAAAATGGCATTTACAATGAAATTATTGGATGTACGTAAAAATGTATAAGACCTTTTTTGTAGAGAATTTAATGATCTATTAAAGTGTTTATATACATTTTTGTCGTATCTGTAATATTTTAGCCAGAATTTCGATTTTTTTAAAATAACTTTTAAATGTCAATTTAAAAATTAGTAATTGAAAGTAAGAAAAACTAAATTTATTTTGAAATGAAATTTGTAATGAAATGATTGGATGTACGACAAAATGTGATAAGACCTTTTTTGTAGAGAATTTAATGATCTACTAAAGTGTTTATATACATTTTTGTCGTATCTGTAATATTTTAGCCAGAATTTCGATTTTTTTAAAATAACTTGTAAATGTCAAACTAAAAGTTTCTAATTGAAAATAAGAAAAACTAAATTTATTTTAAAATGACATTTGTAATGAAACGATTAGATGTACGTAAAAATGTAATAAGACCTTTCTTGTAGAGAATTTAATTAGCTACTAAAGTGTTCATATACATTTTTGTCATATCTGTAATATTTAAGCCAGAATTAAACTTTTTTTACAATAACTTTTGAATGTAAATTTAAAAGTTTGTTGAAAAAAAAAATAAATCAAGACTAAAGAAGTGGTAGTAATACAAAAATATATTTACCTTGTGCCCAGTATGGTACCGGGTGCTTTGGATTCGACTCATTATCCGAATCATCATCATCAGGATCAGTGTCTATTTTATATGAAATCGGATCATGTTGCTGTTGCTGTTGTTGTATTTTTTCTTGCTGCAATGCTTTAACTTTAGCTTGATACTGCTGCTTCAATTTAGCATTTTCCATAGCAGCAGCTTGCTGAGCTCTCATTTCAGCCATTTTGCGACGTTCATTTTCCTGTTCACGTCGCCGTTGTTCAGCAAGTTTACGTTCAGTTTCTTCAATCTCTTGCATTTTTTGTAATCTCAGTAGTTCTTCTTGTTTCTTCTTTTCTTCCTTTTCCTGAGCACGTTGTAACTGGGCAATTCGTTTTTTCTCAGCTTCTTCGCGCATTTTTTCCTGCATAATTAATGCTTGTTTAGCTTTAAGTTCTTTTTCCTTTTCAAGTTTCAGTCGCTTTTCCTGTTCCAGTTTTTCCTTCGCTTCCCGCGCCAATTTATTTTTCAATTCTTTTTCCTCCCGCTTGCGACGTTTTTCTTCAGTTTGTTGTCTCAGCGCTTCTTCTTTCTTTAATCTCGCATCTTCTTCATTTAATCTCTGCTTTTTGTCAACCAAACTGTCAACAGAATTTGATTTACTCAACGGCTTAAGTTGATTAACAGAATCAACAGATGATCCATGAGTTAAATAATTTGTTTTAGCTGCTGTTGCTGCTTTAGATGATGGTAATATATGTGTATTAACTGGAGTATGAGCAATACGATTAACTGACATCGGCATGGGCACACGTGCTTTACTGACAGGTGTTGTTCTCAACTGTTGTTTGTATGTTACTTTATCATTTTTAACCGGCAATCGTGATTTTTGAGCTGAATTTAATAACGCGTTTTCTTTTTCATTATCATCGTCACGCTTCATTTTAGCAATTGATATTTTTTTAGCTTTAGCCAATGATTTACGTGCAAGAATAGCTGCTGGGTTAGGTGGCTTATTAGTTGCCACGGTATCAGCAGTAGCAGCAGTTGCCATTGCGCGTGTTTTGGTTCTCGTAATTCTCCCAGTTGTCTGCTCTTTGGTAGGACTACGCGTTACTTGTTCAAAAGCTTCAACTTTTTTCTTAACAGATTCTTTAGCATAAGGACTAAACAATGCATTAGATTTATACTTCAAATCTTTTGTTTTGTAATTTGTTTTAACTGGCGTAGGTAAAACATTATCATCAGAATCATCATCAGTTTCGCTAATAACACTTGGCTTTGTTTTACGTACTTTTTTAGTCAATACTTTTTCGTTTTTCGTAGCAGCTCTCACTCGCTCTGGTGAGGATTCATCATCAGTAAGCATCTCATCAAGCCCCGAGTTATCAAGATTTGACTTAAATGATGATAATTTATTTTGTAAGTTAATCTTAGATTGAAGTACTGATGGTCCTGGTCCGCCAGATATTTTAGGCAGTGAGTTTTTACTCAGAGTTACGGTTTCATTCATTATTTTATCAATGACCACCGTGACATTCATCATTTTTCTATCAATGGTCATTGTGGTATTTGGATTCATCGTCGAATTCATAGGAAGCATTTTACTACTGATAGCATCTTCGTATAAAGATGCTTCAGTTTTAAGAGTATTGTCTTGATCATCGACACTGTTATTAGCAGCTGGCTCTGGGATGGGTGCAACAGGTTGTTTTTTAGCTGATGACCTACTGCGTGTCTGTCTTGTTTCGCGAGGCGGAGTCTGAGCATCAACTTCGTTATCTTCATTCAGATCAACGGTAGTTGATGAGATTCGCTCTACTTTGACTTCTACTTTATCCAACAGCTTAGAACTCTTCTTATCAATTTTAGTGAGCTTTGAAGGTCGTTTGAACTCATCGTCGTCAGATCCACTAACGGACTGTTTGACCCGTTTCCCTCGAGTAGCGCGAGGCTTCTGTTTATTTTTAAAAAATTATATTATTAAATGGGATTAGATAATAAATTATATAATAAATAAATAAAATAAATAAAATGACCTTTACCACAACTTGTTTTATTTCTTCTACATCTTCAATTATTGAAGGAGGTCTGCGCAGTTTCGCATTCAGAGTTAATGATTGTTGTTTTTTTATCTTCTCATTAGCTTTTATAGAAGCGCCACGACGGGACCTAGGAGCTGGTTCTTCAACTTCCTCTTCTTCTTCGTCTTCATCATCCTTTTTTTCTTCTACGTCACGGTGCTTCTTTCTGCTTGGTTTTGTTACTTCCTCATCTTCGGGGATCGTGTGTATACGTTTACGCGGTGGCTTTGGTGTTTTAGGCAGAAATCCTGACCTGGAGTTTTCAATTTGTTCACCCAAATTTCTTATAAAGTTTATCTCATTTATGTGCATCTGCTTCAGGGTGGCCATCCCTTGTAAAAATTTATCATGGAAACTTTCTAAATCATTTAAAACCATTTTTCTGCCAGCTTCCTTTGCAGAACGATCCATTTTGAGCTTCTGTAAAATTTTTAATTATTAAACTAACTTAATTAATTTTTCCCAATCAGTATACAAAAATTTTTTTTTTTTTAAATTTAAAAATAAAAACATTTCATATACAAGGTAAGAGACCCAGTAGCACGGAGGAAATTGTTAGCTCGAAATCTATCAATTCTTTTCAAAACGGGGAGTGAAGCATCAAAAAAATTATTGTGCTCGTAAAAAATTATTATGCCGTTTAAAAAAAAGTCCCCTCACTGTTGCAGTGATAGCGGCATAAAGAAGAAAAACCGGAGGTTCATGGTACGTAGAAACATATATAAAAAAAACTGCAATTCAAATCAAATCGATCGGTGGACTTTTCTTCGAGTTAAAGATGCAATTTTGAAAAATGGATTTTCGAGAATCGATAAGCAGCTGCTCTTCAGATGACTGTAACTTAAAAAAATTATTCAAGATATGCACTAGAAATTGTAGTATGTTATTTTTGGAAGTATAGACTCTCGAAATATTAAAAAAAAATTTGTTTTTCAAAACTTCCTAGTGGTCCCCCTTAATTATTGTGATATCGCATAATAATTTTTTGGATGCTTCATTTCTTGTTTCAAGTTTCGTTGACAGCATAATAAAAATTGCTAGATTTCTAGCCAACATTTTTCTCCGTGTAAAAAAATTGATGTACTTTGGATTACTGATAAACCAGAATATGTTACTCAAATTTCTAAAGTTACGTCAACTGTCTAAATTTCGAATCCTGATCAGATACTAGGTCTTTTAACATAAGTAATTTTTTTTTTTAATCTCAGGTAAAAGAATCCAGAACTAGTACCCAGGTATCAGGGAACTAGTACCCGATTACTCATATATTTATATATCTATATTTACTAAATATAAATAATTAAATAAATAAATATATAAATACATGGAATGATCAGGTACTAGGTCTTACCTTATACTGACTAATAAAAATAATTAATATAAATATACGACCATTTTGATTTGCCGGGAAATGGAGAATCAACAAAATTCAAGATACAACGAAAAATGATTGTTTTAAAATACTTACTTAAGAAGTCCTTAATCCTTGAAAGCTTTAAAAATTAATTACTAATTAGTTCCACTAATTAATATTAATAATACGAAGGTGAAAAAATCTGAATCTGAACTTCCAATACATTAACCTCTTGGGAAATTGTAATAAATAACACCAACGAAAAGTAACCAATAAACGCAATCAGTAATAAATAATATTTATAATGATAATTAAATGATCGAACTTGAAAAAAAGCAAATTTTTATTGTTAATTATAATTAAATAAATGAAATAATAATTGTAGTATAAAAACAAAAAAAAAAAGACGCGCTAAATTGTCAAGCTCCAGCCAACACCAGACCAGCCAGCATAAGCAAGTTTTCTTTAACGTCTTTGAAGTTCAAATTGAAAACTACCACCGCCATCTCTAGTTTATTATTTTAAATATTTGGCGCCATTTGTTTATTTCAAAATTTTTAAATTATCGATAATTTATCAACTGCGCTGTCATTATCAATCAAGGTAATTGTCATAAATAATAATTATATATACATATATATATATATATATATTATATATATAATAAAAATATATATTTTTAAATATCATACAATAGAACAATTACTAAATATTAAATTTAAAAAATGAATTAAATTTTTTTGAATTTTGTAATTGGCGGAAAAAAAAAGTGCGCAGCTGATATTTGAAATAATTTTATAAAATCTATCAATAGATATCACTGGATGTTAAATACTAAATTTAGTTTTCAACAATAATTGTCTTAACAGCCACCATTATCACTAAAATAACTCAATGATCAAGGGGTAGTTTGTTTTCTTACAATACAAAGTAAAATAAATATTTATTATATTATTTATCAAAAGATTTTTAAAATTTTATTTAAATAAATGACAAGAGTGATGTACATTGACGTTTAAATATTTATTATTATTTCAAATAATAATAATTAATAATAAATAATAAATAATAATTGTATTTGATTTGATAAAATGTTAAGACAAGTGAAAAATTTAAGAAGAGACTTCCATTATTGTTATTAGAGCTGGTGGTCTCTAATAAAAATTCATTTATGTATCATGATAAAAAATGATAGTATGTGTGCTGATAAAAATAATTACAAAAGTTATAATAACATAATTAGTTTTTTGTTTTTGTTTTTTATAAAATTGTTTGATTAGCAAATGTAATAATTTGTTATTTTATTTTTTAAAAATGATTTTATAATTTTTATATTTTAAATATAAATAAAAATCTAATTATTCAGTCGATTACTCATCATGCTTTGGATATGTTGCATTTGGTAAGTGTCATGTGTTAAAAAAATTTAATTGACTTTAATTAATTGTAATTACTCTTTTAAAATGTCACTTTTTAAATTTTATGTCTTATCAGTTCATTTAAATTTAAATTACATACTTGCATATTATTTTATTTATATAAAATATAAATAATATGAGTGGAAATCTAACAGACACGACCATTTTTTAATTACTCAAAAAAATTAAATACTGAATTTCGAATTTTTTAAATATTAATTTTTTTATTTTTGTTTTAGAAAAATTTTAGTTTATCATTTAAAAGTTTTAAAAATCGTCAGATATATGTTAACTTTTCTGTCATATAAATAATATGTGTGGTTTTATTTATTAAGTTATATAAAATAAATTTTCCAGATTAAAAAAAGCATGGGTTGTGTTAATAGCCGTACAGATATAAATGATCTGCATCCAAATATATTCCAAGTTATGAATGTTGATGATTTGGGTAATCTGATAACTCCAGGAAGATTAGAAGTTACTGAAACAGATATTGTACTGTACCAAAGAGGAAGACAACCAGTAAAATGGCCATTGAGATGCTTGAGAAGATACGGCTACGATTCGGAAATTTTTAGTTTTGAATCTGGTAGAAGATGCTCGACTGGTCCTGGTATTTATGCATTTAAATGCCGAAGAGCTGATCAATTATTTAATCTTGTACAAACAAACATACAGGTAATTATAATATTTATTTTAGATATTAATCATCATAATGGTAATTAATCGAAAAATAATTGATAGGTTTGTAATAATGGCGACGATGCAATATCTCGTGACCTCTCAATCCCTTCACATTCCGGTCCAACGATAACACGTACGACAATACCAAATGAGCCAAATTACCTCGATCCAACACCACTAAGGCCTAACGGTCGTGTAAATCCACGATTTTCTCACAGTCAACAGAATGGAGTCGGTAGACTAGGAAGTGTAGGCAGTAGTAGTGGTCCAATATCTCCGCAAGGTACCATGAGTTCACCATCACCACCTCCAATGATGTTGCCACCACCTCCTCCTGTTCCACAACCTCATCCGTCCGCGTTGTATGTCAACGACGATGTCTTATCGTCAATGGCTATTGAATTGGAGCATAATAATAATAAGAGTTTACGAAGAATGCAAAGGTATTTTTATTTTTTTTTATTAAACAAGGGTAAACTGGGGTACTTAAAAAAATACTTTTTTCGGGGACTCAAATGAATCGTTTATTTGAGAAACCCCATAAGTCAAGAAAACAAAATTTTTCAGGAAACACAAAAAATATTTTTCTGGAAAAACTTGCCATTGAAATAATAAATAAATAATTGAAGAGAATAATGTTAGCGTCTGAAAAATATTCAAACAAGAAAAATTCAATTTTTTAATTGAAACTACTTAAAAAAATTATTTAAAGTTGATTGACTTATGGGGTTTCTCAACCAAACGGAAGAAAAAGTTATAAAATCATTGTTTTTTTAATTTTTTCCACTCAAATAATTTATTAGACTGATAAAATGAAGTATATAATATGTATTTAAACTCTGAAACTCAGAAATTACAAAAAATAATAATTAATTTAAGTATTTTAATTAGTCATATTATTTTTTTTTCCAAAAAAAGCGCGAATTTTAAATAAAAAAGAAAAAATTATTTCTATAAAACTAAAACTGCATATGTTTATTTGAAAAACCCCATAAGTCATTGACTTATGGGGTTTCTCAATAAAATGAAATTTCTGTCACCCCGTTAATTGTTTTTTAACACTGATTTGATGGATATTTTTATTCATTTCTATAGGGGACATCCAAAGAACCCAAAAATACAAAAAACCCAATTTCGAAAAAACATGACTTATGGAATTTCTCAAATAAACGATTCAAATACGTTAAAAAAATTATGGATATTAAATAAATTTGATTAAACTCAATTTTCTTGTAAAAAATTCCTAATAGTTTTTTTTATCATAAAACAAGTCATTAATATTTTTCGACTGACCCTTTTGATTTTTTAAAAAGTTTAAGTACTTATTTTAAATTGTTAATTTTTTATTTGTTAATCATTATTTATTATTAACTTCAAAGTAAATTATTTAAATTAGTTTTAATTCCAAAGAACATACTTTCAAAAAAGCATTTATATATTGCTTAAAGGGTAACGGTAACCGATTTTCAAATCAATTTAATTCACGGACAAACACTGGAAACCTGAAATAAAGAGTCTTTAGCGTTTTTTAAAACTTTAACAAAGGACTAGAAATTTCGTATTTTCAAAAATTCTGATTTGCTTCCGAAATAAATTGTTGTAAAATTCTCATTTACTCTACGATTGCAACAAAGATAGTCCGGTTTATTTTTCGGAGTATAAGAAAGAGGTCCGGTAGTAGATCCCCTTCAAGGAATAGATTAAAAAATTATTAAAAGTTAATTAAAGTACAAAATTTTTAATATTTTAAAGTTGATTATTGAAATACATCTGAAGTAATTTGACACTAGGAGTTCTTTTATTGTTAATTAATAAGAAAAAAATAAAACTAATTTTTTAAATAAAATTTAAAAAAAATTTCAATAGATTTGAAAAAAAAAATTTTTTAATTTTTTGGGTATCCCGTTTTGCCCTTGTCTCCTATATTTATTCTATCAGTAATTAATGATCATGATCATAATAATTTTTGATATTTTTGTTGATAGATCTTGCACAGTAAGCAGTACAACGTCGAGTAGTGGGTTTACATCGGATACAATAGGAATATTAAATCAAGAAGTTCACAATCATAATCGACCGCCACCATTGCCAATGGCCTCGTATATGAATGTAGATTTAAGCAATGACGTCAGTCCACTTTCGCCTTCACACAGTACTTGTATTTCAACAGCATTAAAAGAAGACACTAGTGAGACAGATAATTCACGACATGCCTATATGAATATAAACCCCAGTCAAGAAAATATTATCGAGTGCTCAAATAATCAACGCACACGACTGCCGGCATTGCCAATATTACCACCGTCTCTTCCAATTGATTGGGATGATAATAATTCCCGTCACTGCTATGCCAATCTCGAGCCCAAAGAGATTGATAATTTGCGTAATAAATTTACTGGAGTGTCTGTTAGTAGCAATGATAAATTAACAACTGTACCATCAACTCCACCTGTTGAAGCTATACGGGAAGTTAATTACGCCGTATTGGATTTAGATCAGAACAGTATTTCTACGTCAGTGTCTGATAATACTGGAGTAACTGGCATGGGTAATTCTGCTAATACGCCCGCTACTAATGCGGTACCATCACCACCAGAGTCACCCAATAAACCACAAAAAGGATACGCGACCATAGATTTCAATAAAACGGCAGCACTTTCACATTCTGTTAATCCTAATGGTGTTAATGATAATGAGGGCTCCAGAAAAACACGACACAATTCAACTATCAACGACTTAGCAACTCCGTCAAGACAAAGCTCTTCGATAAGTGAGTGATTTCATATCTTCCATTATATTTTTTTATATTATTGGGATACTCGCTATGTAATAACTCGGGAAATATTTATCTGGCATAGTCTCGAGGTTTTAGTTTTGTTAAGGGGACCCTCTGGTATTTTAATTTTTTTAAATCATCCCTAATAGCTTGAAATTGACAGTAATTTGATGTTGAAATTACCGAAGTTTTCTGCCCGAATTTGCTGACAACTTGACAGCAAAAGTTGTAAAGAAAAATTTGCGGTTAATTTTTCCTCAATTTAGAGGTAACTTTTTACTAGAAAAAAAAGTCGATAATGTTTATTCTTACCATTACAGAAGGTACGCAAATTGATGCAAAAAGTAAAGTTAACAATAAATTGATATGAAAATTTGCCTGAAAATTTACAACTTTTTTCTAGTCAACTTTTAAAGTGAATTTGCATTCTGATTCGGGTAGTAAATTAACGTCAAATTGTACAGTAAGGTACACAAATTGTTGTCAAAAACGAAAAAGTCCGAAGTTGATGGACATTTCATGAAAAATTCAAGGAAACTTTTGCTACAGCAAACTGTGCTATTAGGGTTCATTACTATAAGACAATTGGCCCAGTTTCTGACTCCTCAAAAATTCAGATGACGTTTTATTAAAATATGAATTGTCATTGACCTTCAATTTGAACCAAATATTGGTCACTTCAATTTTTGTTAATTACTCAAAATTTCTATTATTTTTTTAATTTTAAAATTTTACAAAGGTCAGGAATAGGATGATGGTCAATTACTGGGTCATTTACCTTGCGCGAGCTTTAAGTAAAATTTAAATCGGAGGGTCCCCTTGAAAAAGTAATATTTTTAAATCGAGAATACAAAAGATCTCGAATATTCAACGAAATGATCTTATGATGGTATTATTATGCCGCATGCACAATTAAAATATAAGAAAAAGATCTCATTACATGAGAAAATTATTTATTTAATAATTGTGATAAATTGTGTAAAACGAAAATGCACGTTATTGGTATATGTATAAATATATATATACATATTTAAATAGTCATTGCAAAATTAAACTGGATTGCGGCGCAGTTAGTATTCGTTTTAAAAAATAAATAAAGCATATTTGTATGCTTGTATAAAAGGAAATTTTGATTAAAGGTTAACTATCTTTGATGAATAAATATATATATGTAGTATTTTATATTAATTTGGGTAATGGAAAAACAAACAAAAAGAATAGGGTAGAAGTAATGTTTGTGGCCACTACTCCATTTTTGGACATTTATCGTAAGAGACAGTACCTGATCAGGGAACTAGTACCCGAGCACTCATATGTTTGTATATCTATTTAGGTGATTCGTTTTGAAGCATTTTTGGTCTCCCACAGCGAAATATTGATGTGTATATAGAAAAAAAAAAATTCTCTAAAATTTTTCGCCCTTAATCTTACTTCAAAATACTTTTATTTTGAATTTTAAGTTTTTTTATTTAAAACGTATCGGGAATCTAAATATTTCGTTTAAATTCTCTAATGCTCAGTCGTATTTCAAGTTATCGGGTAGAAAAATTACTTTCAGAACCAATACAGAAAAAAACAATTAGACTCACAGTAAAATTACTATGAAAACTTTTGAAGAGCGTTCGATTGCCTACAAGATGCCACAAACGGTGACCCGATAACTTGAAATGCGGCCGGGCATTAGAAAATTAAAAAAAAATAGTTAGACTTCCAATAGTTAGCATCAGAGTGTGCTTTTTTAGAAGTGCGATTAAGAGCTGAAATTTTAGAAAAATTTTTTTTTTATGAGACTGAAATTAGCAGCCACACGTGAGCAGTCAAATTCAAATTTTCAGGGACGAAACTGATATTTCGGGCCCGGGTATAAAAAAAAAATCATCACGGGATGGCGTTGGTAGGGTAGATCATAAGACATTGGAATAAAACTCCAATGATGGTAGGCTTAAAAACTTAGCAAAGACCACAAGCCATAGTATGAACTCTGCGATATGGACAGCAAATAGGGTACATGAATAAAAATGTACGAAGAATTGAGAAATTTATGAAAACATATCAGACAAACAAAGAACAGAAATTTCACAAGTATGAATATTAAACTAATTCATGAAGATTTTCAGCAAAAGCCTATTAGATAGAATTATTGTTAGGCCGTGTTACACGCCAATTGTTTACAGAATATCAATTAACACTTGTGGGCGAATCGTAAAAAATGTTATTAACTGAGCTAAGTAGCGAATTAATAATTCATAAATAAGTAAATTGTTTTAAATTCTGAATGGCATGCTATCGATAAGCTCATAGAAAAAAAAATATACTGCATTTTTCTAAGACCGTTAGCTAAACTATTGCTTATAATTGTTGTTCTTCCAATTTTGGATACAAAATATCTTCAAGACATCCATCAGAAGTCCTGTGGCGAATTTCATAATTTTCCGAGTATGTTATCGATCAGAAGATTAAAAAAACTTAGAAATTTCTGATAGTTTGTTAATTTTTTCAGGTAAGCTATTGTTTATAATCATAATTCCGCCAATTTCGGGTACAGGATAAACAATAGTTTACCTGCATAAATAAATAAGTAGCTTATAGAAGTAACAAGCCAAATCATAGTGTCTACGTGACTTGACACTAAGCAAGTTTTAATTTTGTTGTGGGAGTGAAAAAGAATGAAGAAGAAGAAAAGAATGCTCGTTCAAAACGAATCATCCTAATATCTATATTTACTAAATTTGACTAAATATAGATATATAAATACATAGAGTGATCGAATACTAGTTCCCTCAAAGACTAGGTCTTTTATATTAGAGTGCTTTAATTGTACAACTTCTGCAGTTTTTTACAATGTTTTACCTTCTAACGCCCTAAGCTCTTTTTCCCCTTTATATACACCCTAAGCTCTTACTCTCTTTTTTTTCCTCCTTTTTGGCTATCGTCCCGATCGGGCCATGTGCCACCTTACTCTCTTTATTTTGCGGCTGTGGCCCGACTTGTGCTCATACTGTACTGCATCATTACGGTGATGCTCTAGTACCTCCCTTGTGCAAGGGAGGTGTAGTGGCGTAGGAAAACCACAGAGAAAACCTATCTGGCCAGTACAGTTCCGGCTTGAGTGAAGCTCCAATGATCGATAAAATTCCTATTTTACCGATCACTGGATCTTCATCCCGCCTAACGATCGGAGATCGTTTAAACCCCACAGGTGGTTAAACGGTCATCCAGCCAAATAGTAATCCTACTCGATACTACTTAACTTTGGTGATCGCCCGAGCCACGTGCGGGCCGAACGGCTGCCTCAGCCGCTCACTAGATCTTTTAACTTTATATTTTATTTTAAGTAATGAAAGAGTTTAAATAAATTTCCATTGTAAGTGACAAAATTATCGTTGAAGAAATTTATAAAATTAATTGTCACTGCATATTAAAAAAATTATATCATTTAAATTTTTCAAGTGTCCAAAACTGGCCAAAAACTTTACCTCTGCCCTGTAAAAAAAAAAAAAAATTAATAAAAAATCATGTGCCTGTAGTAATTACATGTTTGTAAAAGTTTTTCTCAATTCTGATGTGAGAAAATGAAAATTGATAATATATTAAATTGTATATGTATAATTAATACTACAAGATATATTTATATAATCAATTCATTATATATGTATATATATTTAAAATACATTATCAATACAGTTGTAGTTTGACGGACGAAATTTGGGGAGGTTTTCATTTTATTGTTGTTGAAAATTAAATTACTGATTTATTTAAAATGCATTTTCGTTAAAAACAATTTTTACACATTCGAATATATATTATTTATAAATATAAAATAATCACAGCGATTTTTTTTTTATGAGACGAATATATTTAGATATAAAGACATTTGTATAATAGCTTTATTGTGAAAACGCAGTGTGTATACGTTATTTTAAACCTAGATCATCATATTACGAAATTCATGTGAAATTTATTCGACGGAGTCATTATTATTTTTATCAATGTTATTGCACATGATAATTATAAAAATGATAAGAATATCGAGTACTTGGGTTAAGGATAATCAGATATTAAATTTGATGAAATTTTTCGACGTTATAACTTTCTATCAAATTCTTTAGGCGAGCTATAAATACATGATACAATCGATTAATTTTAATTATACATAAATATATAAAATATACAATGATAATTTTAATTAAGCACATTCTTAGGCGGTGCCCCTCTCCCACTTTTTAAAAATTTTCACTGAATTTCAACTGTCATAAGCGTATCAAAATTTAATCGATTAATTAAAAAAAAATTAAAGCATTAATTGAAAAAAGGACAATTTCGCTGGGATATAGATTAAAAAAAAATTACACAGTTGATATCAATTGGAAGTTGAACGAAATTTGAAAAATAAATTTCCGTAAAATCTTCGTCAATTTTATAATTCAAATTTTCAAAGTATGTTGCTCCTTTTTGATAACAATTATAAGTAATTTTTTAAAAATTCTATAATTCGGTGGTTGCAAGTAGGATGTCCTTTTTTCTATTAAGTTTTTTATTTTTTTAACTTCCCGCCAAAAATTAAAAAAAAAAAGGAAGTTATTGATTTCGGTCCGAATTTTGAAAATCAAGTTTTCATTAGACGTCGACGTTTTGAGGTTCAATGCTACACTGAGAAAATTAAATAATAGGAGTTACTATCTAGTTATGATAAAATTTTTTACCATCAATCCGATAGTAGTTGAATACTATCTAGATGGTTATATAAATCATCTAGATAGTATTCACTATCAAAATTCAAAATTTTACCATAATTAGATAGTAATTTCTATTATTTAATTTTCTCAGTGTATTCTGACCATTTTCAGATGAACACCCGGTCGTGTGTGTGTGTAAACTTTTTTAGTCCTACGATATTATTAGAACGAATTAACCGATTTGAACCTACTTTGCGAGAATCGAAAGAGCTTATCAAAGCTTAGAGTTGATTATATTCAAAAGTCGATTGATCTCCAAGCGCGAAAAGAGCGCGAAGTTTGGGATTGGCCCTAAATTAAAATTACTGATAAATCATTAAGATTAATTGATTGTATCATGTAAAGGAGAGTGGGGTTAATTGAACCAAAAATACTTTGACATTTTTTTTTTATATGAATAAAAGCAAAATGATAACTTTTTTTTTTGCAAAATTATAATTTATTATATAGACTATCATTTCTCATAAGCACATAACTTAACGAATGATGAAAATTTTCAATAAAGACGAAATTGTACAGCTACATCAAATGGTTCAATCGTCCTCTTTACGGGGGCAATTGAACCACTAGTCGGGGACAATTGAACCAAGAGTATTAGAACCACAAACGAATGACTTTAATGAATAATTTACTATTCATTACAGCTTAAAACTAAAATTATAACACTTCTAATAATATTTATTATTTTATATAACATTATATGTTAAAACAATCACTTTTAAAACTTCTGTCAATATAATTATTTTTTTTCTTGGTTAGTTTAGCTTGTTTTCACATTCTGTCAAGAAGCACGCGCATGTTTGATGCTACAGTGTGATTCGTGTGGTTCAACCGTCCCCGAGAGTACTGGTTCAATTGACCCCATATGATTTTATTTAAATAATTAGTTTAGAAAAAAATATTCAAGAACTATTTTACTAGAAGTAAAGTTTGAAATTTATGACTTATATATGTAAGAAGCTATTACAAAAAAAATTTTAAGATTTTATGTGAAAATTAAAAAATTATTAAACAATTTGTCAAGAGCTGAAAAACAAAGTTCAAATGCCTAAAAACACAAAAACTTGAATTTTTTAAAATTAAATCATCATATTGGTTCAAAATTTTGGTCAGACTGAAGTTTAGTGAATTGAAATATAATTCTAAGAGGACGTCTCATTTTTATATTTTTTTCGATTTTTTAAGCTTAATGGTTCAATTGCCCCCTGGTTCAATTGACCCCACTCTCCCCTATTTGTAGCTTGCCTAAAGAAGTTAATACAAAGTCAACGAAACGCAAAATTTGAAAATTAAAAATCTGAATATTTTTGGTACAAGTGCCCAATATTACTGTCATTCTTATTATTATTATTTTGAACAGCTTCATTTTTAATTTTATACTTAATTTGATTTAAATTTATTGTTTGTCTAGTATATAATGAATTTTCATTCCTGGAGGTCTTTGTTTCTACGTAATTATTAAAATTCGTTACTTCACTTCAGTCATCAAAAATATTTCATGTATATTTCTTTGAACTCTTTTATTTTTTTTATTTTGTCAACAGAAAATAGAAAAAAAAAATATTTATGACGCAATAATTTTTATTTTTATTGTTTTTCATTGAAACTTTTTTAAAAATTAAGTCTTTGCGTAAATAAAAATAATTAATTGCATAATAATTTTTATTTGTTTACGAATGAAATGATAATAAAAGTACCTCGTTGACAGAAGGTCATAAATATTTTTAAATTTCATTCACTTCGGTTATCGCTTCTTACGTACAATGAAGACTAAAAAAAATTAAAACCCATTAACGTAAATACTTGCTCAGTAATAAATTAATTTAAATAATAATGTCTCCATGATCTAGGATTAAAATTGAATAGACGAAATTGGTGCCAAAAAAAAAAAATGAAATATTTCATAAAATAATTTTATAGAACAAAAAGAACAAAAATATAAACGAATAAATCTATTATTGTTGAGATATGAAAAATAAAAAATTGATATTAAAATAAACGTTATATGTTAAATTATGTTTTATCGCGAAAAATAATAAACTATTTACGTTTTTTACAAACGTATTAAATTTACGATAATTATTATATATAATAACATTAATATATTAATTGTAAATCATAATCTTCCATTTTAAAAACATACTTATGCCAATTTATTTACATTTGTTTAAATATTATTAAACTCCTTACTATTATTTTTATTCAATTATCAACAAAGTTTAATTAACATGAATATTAAAACAAGAACCAAATGGTAAATTGAAAATATTATGAGATAAATAAATAATATAATAATCATATTACACTGAAAAAAATTGGGAGTTTAAAATGATTACGGATTTTATTTAAATTCTAATTCATTCCGTTACTCGGAGTCTAGGAATTAATAAAAATTCACTATGCATGCATGTGGAGTAAAAAAATTTTTAACTCAATCTCATGTCACTGTTTTCAGCTCCCGTAAATCTTGAACATGAGTCATTAGCGTACGCTGCTCATTTAATTATGTTCTTCTGTAAGGAAAAATCTGAAAAAATTCTTAAGTTTTCTTTGGACTCCTAACTATGTAATAAAGTTGTTGCCAGCCCGAAAAATCCGCTTTTCAATAAACATTTTCATCAAAATTCAGAAGCGTTTATAGTAGAATACAGTCGAACTTCATTAAGGGGACCCGGTGGTCTACACGGAGAAAAAAATATAGTAAAATTTACTAAAAAATATAGGAATAATTACTAAATTTAGATAGTAATCTTGAAACGCTTAAGATTTATAGGAAAAATTCATAAACAGATAAGTAAATTTTACTATCCCGTTTAGTAAATTTTACTATCCCGTTTAGTAAATTTTACTATTCCGTTTAGTAAACTTTACTATCCCGTTTAGTAAATTTTACTATCCCGTTTAGTAAATTTTACTATTCCGTTTAGTAAACTTTACTATCCCGTTTAGTAAATTTTACTATTCCGTTTAGTAAACTTTACTATCCCGTTTAGTAAATTTTACTATATTAGAATGGAAAAAAATTAAATTAAATTTTTATTAGCTTTTAACTTTTTTTATTATTATTACTATCATTTTAATTATTATTGTTATTTATGTCATCTGTATTGGTGTTGGTGTCGATTTTTGTTTTTTAAAAAATCACTGGTTACAACCGAGATTCGAACCCTGATCTCCCGCGCGCGAGTCCTTTCCTATGTCTGACAGCTCGATGTCTCATTTGGACAAATGTTTCAGAACTTGTAATACATATTTGTATATGCTATTCCCACCAAATTTTAATTTTATCTATACATAGTAGAATTTACTATACATATAGTAAAAAAACATAATCGTATTAGCAAAAAATACATTGCGTATAGTAATTTTTAATATTTTGTATAGTAACAAATCCTATATTGTATTAGAAAATTTACTTTCTTAAATTTGTATTTATTAAAAATACTTATAGTAAAATTTACTATACAGATAGTAAAAAATACAATTGTGTTAGTAAAAAATACAACACGCATAGTAATTTTTAATATCTTATTATGTAATTATTACTAACTAGTAAATTTTACTAAATGTTTAGTAATAATTACAATACAGAATGTATTTTTTCATATCTGTTAGTAAATTTTACTATAAGATTGTAATTTTTACTATATTTTTTTCTCCGTGTAGAGACTGAAAATTTCATGATTTAAAAAAAATTTTTTTTTATATGTTAATAAATATCAAACCTTTTGAAATTTTGAGGGATTATTTTATTGTTATTAATATATACAAAAATGCTTATAACTAAGAAAAAAAATTATTTTTAGTATTTAAAAGATGGCGTTGAAGCCAGCTCCTTTAAGAAAAGGGACCTGGGTGGCGTAGAACAATTCAGCTCTTCTATGGGTCTGAAAAAAAAAATTTAATAGATTTTTAATCAGTATAAATATGCTTTCAGCCGGTACTAGAATAAAAAAAAAATTTTTTTTTGAAGAAGTGGCACTTTGTTTTAATTTTTAGTCCAAAAATTGCCCGTTTTTTCGTAATGTTTTGCAAGTTAAAAAATAGAAATATTCAACGCAAAAATTTTATTCTAGTACCGGCTGTAGCTGTTGGTGTATTACATAACATATATAAATTTGAAAGCAATCGACCGGAAATTTTTTTTTTTTTTTTTCAACTACGCCAGGCAGAAAAAAGTAGTTTCGAGATAAACGCGTTCAAAATTTTAGTTAAAGAAATTCTGAAGAAAACTAGATTTGAAAATATACTTACGATTAATCAGTTATTCCAGCACCATATTTTTTTCTTGTGCACTTCTTCGGTTTTTCTTGTTTTTCATTATATGTTGACTTGTTTATCATTATTATAACTTAGGTATAGAAACTAAAGCAGATGTTTTCCGGCGCACAATAGAATAAAAATTTCTTACTCGGCCGGCCTGCTAAATAGCGTTTAGAACATGAAATATTGGGAATATCATCACCATATTTTCACAGTATATTTTTGAAATACTATACTTTCGAAATATGCAAAAAAAAATCGATTTTTCAAAATTTCTAGACCACCGGGTCCCCTTAACTCAGACAGTTAGTTGAAGGGGTGGAAATTTCAAGAAATTTCCGAGTTAACGGATGCCCCTTCTCTCTTAAAAAGTAAATTACACGCATGCGCTCTTACATCCATGGATGATGCATACATAAATATATACAGAGACGTACAAATGTATAACATCTGGGAGACAGTGTTGCTTGTAGTAGGAGTCAAGATTGAGGGGAAGTTTCGAGATAATGGAATTTAAATTAATGGAGTTCGACTGTATTTGAAAATTTATGGTCACAGGCGACTCGTGTTAAAGGGATCAGGGTCAATGAAGATTAGTCGAGTGATTTTGAAGGGATCTAAATTTTATTTTAATCCGAATTTATTCCGTCACGGAATTTTAATATTAAATTAAACTTCCCTCCGGAGTGAATTTCACTCCGAAAGAATTAAATAAAGAAGTAGTCATCCGCTCCGTATTTATTTCGCTAATTTTTTACAGTGTAATATAATATTTGCAAACAATTAATTGTTCTCATTTTTAAAATTATAAATAACAATTATTTTAATTTATCGATAAAAATGATAAATATCGAACTGATTTTTTATCAAACTGTTAGAGTTTAGTGAATAAATAAAATATAAATAATATTTATATTTAAATTTGAATAAATTTATCATGAGTTATCACAAAAAAAATAAATATTTAAAACAAAACCAAATTATTAAATGTAAAAAAAATAATTAATGTTAATTGATACACAACATTATTTAAATGGCAACTAAATCTATGCTTATTACGATTAATTTAATCGTCTTTTTATTTAAAAACAACGAGAAAGGTTACAGCTGGGTATGGAAAATTTCCCATGATAATTTAAAATTTAAAAGAAAATAAATTAGCTGCAGCCTTTATTATTAAGTTTAAAAAATTAAAATTATTTAAATTATGTACCGTCACTAACGCAATAAGGCTTCAGTGCCGAAACAAAATTACAATAATCGAAGCCAAATATTTAAACGAAAATTATTTTATATTTATTAACTAAAAATAATTAATTTAATAAATTTTATTTTATATATATAAGTTTATTAATTAATTAATCAATAAATAAATAAAAACAAAATATATAAAAGACGTATTTTAAAAATATGTTGTAAAATTTATTATTTATAGATTAAGTTTAAATATTTTTATATTAATAATTTTAAAAGTTCATTTTCCTGTGAATAAAAATCACAAAAAATTATTATTATTATTATTATTATTATCTTATAACATTAGTAACGCTATATTAATATATGATGTATAACTATATATACACTGTAAAAGATCGGGAGTTAATTCAGAGTAAAAACGGAGTTTGTTTTTCCAGAGGAGTGATTTCGAAGTGACCTGAATTTTATTTCAATTTGCATTCCCTCCGAGGAAATTAAATAAATAAACAGTCATCTGCTCTGCATTCACTCCGGATTTAATTCGCAATTTTTTTACAGTGTATTGACATTTAAGACATTCTCAGACGATGTTGCTCACTTTTTAAAAACATTCAATGATTTTAAGCTATCAAGCCGTATTTAAATTTTATTGATTAATTAAGAAAAGAATTGAAACATTAATAGAGGAAAGATTTTATATAAATTTTTTCGGAAAATTTCGTTTAACTCCTAATAGAAAAAATAATTAACTTTTGTAAAAACAGTATTTTTTTAAGTAGTTTATCAATAAATATTATTAACGCCATATTTGAGCTGAAAAATAATTTTCTCGACAGAAGAAAGTGGAAATTTATTTACAGTACTCAAAAAAAAAAAAATAAAGATCAGGATATTTCGAGTTGAGCTGAGATTTTTTCAATTAAGAAAATGATTTTGAATGAAGTAATCGATTTTTTGCACTGAAAATATATTAGATTTTTAAAAGTTATTTTTTCTTTCAGTTTAAATAATATCAACTGTGAGTAATTTTTTTTTACACGGAAAAAAATGATGCTCAAAATTTGAATTGTAGTTTATTTTTGACGTAAAATTAGTATATTTGTATACTAATATCAAACCAGGATCATTATATATTACAAAATGGCTATTATTTATATTAAAATTTGATACACAGAAGAGCGAAATTTGTAATTTCGTCTATTAAAATTAATATGAAAAAGAATCGATAAATTGCTATCTACAGTTATTACTATTCAAATAAACATAGAAGAATTTAAAAAATTTATCACTTATTCGATTTATGTATATAATAAATTAATTTATAATAACGAATAAATAACATTTTATATTAATTATTAATCAATGGGATAGAATTTGTAAAATAAGAGTTCAAAGTTTTCGGTATTTTTATGAGCAAAAAATCAGTATCTAGTATACTAATTTTTCATTTTATTATTTACCCCTTATCTATATCTATATTATTAAGAGAATAAGGAAAATTTTGTTCCCGGCATATCTGTACGATAGAATTGGTTAATGTTATCAAATTTGGTATCGTTAGAAAGGTTTTGACTTGAATTTGTGCCTTTTCATAGTTTCAACACTTTTTTATTATCAATCATTGAGCTTAATCGATTTATCTGTATCATTCGAATTACATTTAAATCACGCGAGAAAAAATACGATCGTAATTATTTTCTTTAAATAAATTAATATTCTAATTACTCTGTCACTAAATATGACTGAATGTCACTGAATATATACTATATTATTTATATCGCGTTACTTATTCCAAAATGACAAAGTTTTATATTTCCATTTGGTTTTAGGAAGCTTCTCAAAGCCAAAAAAGTGTGCGTAGAAAAAAAAAGGATTCATTGACACAAAAAATCTTTACTCGCCTAAAGAAAATTTTTACTTACCCCAATAAAATTTTCGCATTGTGAATTAAAACCAAAAAGTTATTTAGAACTAGAAAAAATTTTTGGTGCAAGGAATGATTTCTTGAGCAAAATAATCTTTTCTCGCCCCAAGAAAATTTTTGTATTGACTTTATGATGCATAAAATTTCTCGGTGCAAATAAAATTTTTTGAGGCAAGAAATCGTTTTCTTCTGAGTACGTTATAAAATTAGTAGTGATATTTGGGCAGTCACGTAGTGACTGCAAGTTACTCGTTCGATTTATGTATATTGTAAATTAATTTATAATGATGAATAAATGATATTTTAAGCTAATAATTGATCACTGATATCGAATTTATAAAATAAAAGTTAGTAACTTTTGAAATTTTTCGGCTGGAAAAATTAATATCTAAGATAGCAATTCTTAATTTGTCCAATCATTACTTTTTAACATATGTATGCCATAAATTAATTAATTTTCACTAATAAGTCCCATATTTATACCTAAAAGTAATAATATTTAGTTACTTTTTGAAATAATTGATAGTAGTTTTTGGGAATCTACAAAAATCAGTAAACTACTTTGCATTAAGCACATAATAGTACTAATTATTGATAACAGATTCCACTTTTTACTATTATTTACTAATTTTTAATATTCTGTTTTTTTCCGTGTAAATCTCCCATCAAAATTTTAATTACTGCCCTTTTTTAATTAATGCCCCAATCTTTTTTTTAATTAATTATCAAAATTTAAAAATCCCTGACAGTTTGTCATTGAATATTTTTAAAAAATAAGGGGGAGGGTAATGTCTAAGAATGTCTTTAAATTATAAGAAAGGATGAAAAAAAAACGATTGTTTATATCAATGTTTTAGAGTTAAAAATATGAAAATAAATATATATATAAATAATAATAAATTTTCACAAAAAATAAAGTTTAAATAAAGTTGCATCGTAAGTAGATTGTATTGTGGAGTAATTTTAAGAATTTGTAAATAATGTGTGGCGTAATGTATTTTGTATCGAGCAAGACTGCAAAAATATATAAATATGCAGTAACTGTATCCAATGGCTGTGAAATGTCATTTGCCACGAATGTTATGTCCCGATTAAAAAAAAACAAATTTATATATATACATATATATATTTAACTATTATCTTATTACATTATTAAATATATATTACATTCAAAAGTACATAAAAGACCTAACAATGACATCACATCATCGATTATTTATAAAAAAAACCAAAAAATAAAAAAAAAAGAACAGTGATCATCACTTATATATTTTAAGATCATCTAGAGCACTAGAGGCAAATATTTTATTTTTCTATGAGGAAAATTTCTCATGGTTGATGACAAACATAATAATGATAATTCAAAATATACGTAAATGTATGAATGTTGAATTTAAATTGGAGGTAATTGAATGCACATAACAATTATTAGTATATATTTATATATATATATAGTAGGCGTGTCATTTTAGAACAATTTTTAAACAATGGATCTCTAGGTACATTTGTCTGAAATACATGAGTGTGAATGTAGCAGAGACAAATATAAAATTATCAATAAATAGAGTAAATAATTGATAAAATAAAATTTTAAAAAATGCGCATTTAAAACAATTTGAAATTAATAAGTGCATTTTTTAAAATTATTTACTTTATTTATTGATAATTTTAATCTTGTCTGATGTCTGCTACATGTATGCTCATCGACATACACAGAAAAAAAAAATTTTTGGACGTGAGAAGAAATTTTTCGCATTATCAATTGAAGACAAAAATTTTTTTTAAACCTAAAAATACTTTTGATTTGATTTCATGATATAAAATATGTCTTGCGTCAATAAATATTTTTTTTTCTGGGTGGAAATACTATAAAAGTTTTATTAACAAACGTTGAAAAATTAATTTAAAGTTTTTTAAAAGTATTTATTCGGATAGAAATATAAAAATACTTTTGAAATGACACACCTTGTAGTCGAATAGTTGATAGATAAATGAACAAATAATTGAAAAATGTACTCATTAATTAATGATTAAAAAAAAATATATATGTGTGGTTTAAGTAACCACTAATTACAATAAAAAGAAAAAAAACGCCACAATAGATCATGCCAAGTCGTATTTTAATAACTAATATGATATATGATATAAATAAATATAAAGTGTAGTATAAAATTATTTTATACGTAATTGTAAATATAACAAACCAAAGAAATGTCATTACATAATTTTGTGCGTTATTTCAACCCATAAATATCAATGCTTAAAGGTCGGTCAATATTATTTAAAATATATATTTATCTAGTTGTCCGATTGTTTTGAGCGACCTTTAAATATTAATATTAAGACTATATTGTTTTCTCTATTTTTTTATTGTGTAATAATTAGGGACAAGATTTTCGCCTTAATTTTGAAATTAATGATTCAAATGTTTGATATTATGGCGAAAATATTGGTTTTATCAGAAAAGTTTTCGAACAAAAGTTGTAGGAAATTTAATTTTTTAAAAAAAATCTTTCTTATGATTTTTTAAAACGACCAATATTTTCACCGTAATTCCAAAATTAAGATTCATGATGATTGATTCAAAATTTTGATAATTATGAAAATCTTAATTTCGTAATTACGGCTTTCTCATTAGTCCTATGGAAAAATTATAAGAGACATTTTTTTTATAGAATCAAATTTCGAACAACTTTTGTTTAAAAAATTTTTTCCTACGACCAATATTTTCTCCGTAATTCCGAAATTAAGATTCATAATGATTGATTCAAAATTTTGATAATTATGAAAATCTTAATTTCGTAATTACGGCTTTCTCATTAGTCCTATGGAAAAATTATAAGAGACATTTTTTTTATAGAATTAAATTTCGAACAACTTTTATTTAAAAAATTTTTTCCTACGACCAATATTTTCTCCGTAATTCCAAAATTAAGATTCATAATGAATGATTCAAATTTTTTATAATTAAAAAAATCTTAATTTTGAAATTACGGCTTTCTCATTAGTCCTATGGAAAAATTATAAGAGATATTTTTTTTTATAGAATCAAATTTCGAACAACTTTTGTTTAAAAAATTTATTCCTACGACCAATATTTTCTCCGTAATTCCGAAATTAAGATTCATAATGATTGATTCAAAATTTTGATAATTATGAAAATCTTAATTTCGTAATTACGGCTTTCTCATTAGTCCTATGGAAAAAGTATAAGAGATATTTTTTTTTATAGAATCAAATTTCGAACAACTTTTGTTTAAAAAATTTTTCATACGACCAATATTTTCTCCGTAATTCCAAAATTAAGGTTCATAATGATTGATTCAAATTTTTTATAATTAAAAAATCTTAATTTTGAAATTACGGCTTTCTCATTAGTCCTATGGAAAAATTATAAGAGACAATTTTTTTATAGAATCAAATTTCGAACAACTTTTGTTTAAAATATTTTTTCCTACGACCAATATTTTCTCCGTAATTCCAAAATTAAGGTTCATAATGAATGATTCAAATTTTTTATAATTAAAAAAATCTTAATTTTGAAATTACGGCTTTCTTATTAGTTCTAAGAAAAAATTATAAGAGACATGTTTTCTTTTAAATTAAATTTCAAACAACTTTTGCTTAAAAAATTTTTTGATACGACCAATGTTTTTGCCGTAATATCAAAAAGTTGACCCCATTAATTATTAGTTATTATTCTTCAATTAAAGCAAAAATCCTGGCCCTAGTAATAATGAATTTTGACAGTGAGCCTAATATACTTACAAAAAAAAAGGATTTCTTGTCGCAAAAAATTTTGACTCGCGAAATAAATTTTCTGCATTATAAACTGAAAACAACAACTTGGAGCAAGAAAAAATTTTTTGAGACGAAAAAAAAATTATTACGCTAAGAAATTATTTTTTCCTGTGTATAGAAAATGACAAAGCAAAATACTCTAAGGTAAGTCGGTAAATTTATTTATTTATTTACGCCAATCAGCTTTATACATCTTATTCAGCTATTAGAAAAGTAGTGCTTAATCAAAAACTGCACAGAACAAGAATATAATATAGTATACAATATTATATTAGTGACGTAGTACAATATTCTTTATTTTCGTTGAAAAGCATGATAAAGAATCACCAAAAAAATTTATGGAAGCCCAATAATCGTTGACTGAATTCGCTATCTTGTTCCTTGGTCCATAGTGCACATAGCTTTTTGATGATTGAGTTGTACTCAACAACCTGTATGATCTTAAACTCGATTTATTACAGACGCGACCAAATTGCTCTAATATTTTCAAAAATATTAGGCGACGAATACTACTATTTTTAGCAAAATTTAGATATATTTCTATACGACCTAAAAGAAAATATTGAACTACTGAGGAACCAAAAATTAAAAATTGGATTTCGTTGATTTTTGAAAGTTTAAAAATTCTTGAGCGAATTTTTTAATGACAAAACTTGTAGGGAAGTCTTTAAAAACTCCAAACTATCATTTTTTCCAGTGAACCATATAATAAAAAAAGCCAATAAAATATAAAAAAATTAAGATAAAAAAAAGTAGATGCATTTTATTAATTTAATTTATTTAAAAATCGTACAATTAAAATTATCTCTAATTAAATTTATACCAAAAGTAAGTAGATTTTCTTTTATTAATATCACAATATATAAAATATAACAAAAATTTACTGTAAGTAAAATACGATAATAATTTTAATTTAATATTAAATAGTTATAAAAAATAAATTTAAGTAGCAAGCTGACGACGTTTCGTCAATTCGTGATTAATAATTATCGTAATATCAGGATGACGACGGAGCAATGAAGAATTACTAGTAATTAGCACCAGTGGATCAGCACCAGCTTTAAGTAATAATTTAACCGCATTAACAAAACCACTTTCAGCAGCAACTTGTAGCGCAGTAAGACCTTCGTCGTTAACTTTTTCCAGTTGTGCTAGTGGCGAGGTCACTATTAATGATACTATTTGATGGAAACCTCGAGCCGATGCTAAATGCAAACAAGTATTGCCACTGGCATCTTGTATACTTGGATCCTCGCCATTTTTCAACAATTTACTCACAACTTCTGTGAGATTTTTCCTTGCCGCAATGTGGAGCGGAGTCTCACCATAACGTGATATTATTCCTGTAGGTGTGTGTGGCATCAATACATCTGCGGTATTCAAAGCCCCGTACTCTAATGATTCATGGAGCGGTGTTTCACCACGATCATTTTTTAAAGTTGGATCCGCTCCAGCTTCTAATAATATTTTAACCAATAATTCTATTTCTTTTCTATTATTATTATCTGTAAAATTTACAAAAAAAAATTATTGTCTTTTAATTCTCTCGTATAATTTTTAGTTACAATAAAATTTTTTAAATTATTAATACTGATAAATTTTTTAAAATAAAAAATTTATGACTTAAGAGCATTCTCAGACATTACCCGCCATTTTTTGAAAATATTCAATTACTCAACTTTCATCGTGATAAAAAAATTCAAAACTTAATTGAAAAAAGGATATAGAATTTAAAAAAAAGCACTTACAGCCCGTATGAAAATAAGATATATGGTCAAAATATATGATAAATATCATAAAATATATGTGGCGAATTCAACTATATTTTCTGATATATTTTGTTTTCTATTAAAAAATATAATATTCATTATATACGAGTCCGTATATGTTTAGCATATATAAAATATATATGTCAATCATATACAAAAAATATATTTTCATCACATATGAAAATATATATTCTTGTCATACACAAAGCTATATTTTTATCATACATAAAAATATATATTTCTATCATATACGAAAAATATAATCTGGTCATATATAAAAACATATATTTATATTGTGTATGGAAAACAAAGTTTCTTATTTGTATGACTCACTCCAATTAAATTAGATCTAAATTTTAATGTACTCTTCAAATTGCAGATAAAATTCTCGAAATTAGTTAATTTGAAGCGAATATATAATATACCCATATATATACACACACCGAATAAAATATATGCTTAAATATAGCAAAGAAAATATATGGTGCCATATATAATATAAATTATATGCTACTATATATTTCATTTCATATAAAAATTTTATATTTTTTTAATATAAAAGAAAATATATCAATATAATATATTATAAGGTAAATGTAAATGTATATATGGCTTAATATCAAAAACACATGTTACATATATGGAATACATATATTTACTACTGTATATAATTTTATATTAAATCGGCGAAAATCTCTATATGATTTTTTATAATATACAATATAATATATCATATATTTTTTTGTTGCAAACATATATGATTTTATATATATTTAATCATATATTGTTTCTTCATACGGAAGTTGTTATTAATTAGGAATTAAACGAAATTTGTTACGCAAATTTCAGCCTAAAAAATTCGAAAATTCAAATTATAAAATTGACCTGATTTTACTGAAATTTCTTTACCAAATTTTGTTCAACTCCCAATTAATATTAACTGTAAATAATTAAAAGTAGGTGGGGGGGGGGGACTTTCTGAGAATGGCCTTAAATTGAAATATTGATGATAAAAAAATAAACAAAATGATGTTTATATAACTGAATAATACCAAGTATTGTTGATGAAGCTAAAATATGTAGCGCAGTACGTCCTTGATGGTCTTTATCATTGACAGCACCAGCTTTAGCAAGAATCGAAAGTGTCTCTAGTGCTTCTTCAAAGTTATAATGAAGACTTCTTGATGGCTGCATATGTGCTAGCTGTCGTGCAAGAATGTGAAGTGCTGTCAAACCACCTCCAGCTTCTTTAACACTCGGCGAACATCCGTTCTCCAATAACTCTTTAACAAACGGCTTTACATTACCAGGTCCTCCATTAAGTATTGCTCGATGTAATGCGGTTTCACCTCGGGGCGAACGTGCTCCTGCATCGCATCCGCTTGCCAATAAGACACTTGGGACAAAGACATTTAAGTATTTTATTTATTTAACATTTACCATACACTGCAAAAAATTTTCTGACAACGTGGAGTAAATCCGGATTTAAATGAAATCCAGACTCCAAAATCACTTCACCCATAAAAAAATCCCTATTTACTCCATTTGCGAAAGGAATTTTTTTAAAATTCCAGTAGTCCAAGTGACAGAGTGAATTAAAATCCAAAATTTTTGACAGTGTAAGTATAAAATAATAAATTAAGTACAAATACTTGGGTCACTTACCTAAGTACAGGCAAATAATGATTAGTAGCAGCAACAAGAAGCGGCGGATCACCAGATACATTCCAATCAGGCTCATCAAGATCATTAATTGACCCATATGCCGCTAATTCTTCAACTTTTTTAGCATCGCCCGATCTAACTGCCTCATGAAACATTGAAATTTCTTCATAATCTATTTCTTTTCTCGTGAATTTTTTGCTGGCTGCTATTTTACGTTTTGTTCTTTTCAACTCTACATCATTGAGCTTGACTTGCTTTATTGAATTTTCAATATCATTTACTGCATTATTACTTATCAAAGTAGATTCAAAAGCACCAGCAGGAAGTTTGATACTCTGCGAACTAACGCAATTCATTTCACCAGAATCACTTCTACTGGAAGTTGAAATTGAATCTGAATCACGTTTACTTTTATCATCAATACCCGATGAATTATAACCGGATGAGTTTCCCTCGCTTATTAACTCATGGCTGGTGCTTTCTAAGCTGCTCGATGACGCTGCTTCTCCGATGCACGTGTACTCATGTTCATCCCACGTCCGGATTCCGCGAGACTCGAGATATATTTCAAGTTGTCTTGTACATGGATTTGTAATTTCCGCTAATGGATATATTTTATCATGACTTTTTCTAATCAGTTCATCATCTAAATCATTTTTTTTGACTTCAAAAAATGTCGAGTTGTTTGAATTTATGTTGATTTTTTTTTCACACAAAAGTGTTTCATCCGCACACGTCATTGTTGTATTTATAACTAGTTCTTGCAAAATAATAATAATTATAAATAATCACCACTTTACTTACAAGCCACCAAACACTTGAATAAAGCGTGACCCTCTTAAGTGGCCCAAACTTTTATTTCTTCTTAAATTTATTCAGCAACTTGCCGTCACTTTAATTTAAAAAGAAATTTTAACGCCTTGTCATCAAAGTAATTTATTTTAAATAATAATTAATTATTAAAGCAAGTGATTTATCAAAGTTAGCGATACCCTAGATCTAGATCTTGGATCTATGAATGATTCACTCCAATAAAAATAAATAAAAAAAAAATCTACGACGCTGGTTTTCAGTAGATAAAATAATTTAAAAGCAAGTATACGAGCACGTAAACGGAGCAACAGGCGAATGTGCTCCAAAAGCGAATGAGCTCTCGATTCCAGTGCTCTAACCGGCTCAACTTCTTCTACTTCCTCTTCTCAGTCTCTTTCTTCTCTTTAAATTCATTCCCCTTTTTTATTTTGTCGATTTTTACACCTCCTTCTTGGTCTTAGTCTTGCTCGTCGTGGTGGTGATCTTGTCAGACCCCTCTTTCTCTCCACTCCCACGACAACTTGGAGCCATGCAGTCACCATTGGCGCCGGCAACTATGGAATGTTTGCGTTTTCTGTACAAATACACTCGCTACTTAACTACAGTACAGAATGAGCGAACTAACAAACTGAGACGTGGACGAACAAAATAAAAAAATAAAATAAAAACATTTTTTATTTTATAAAAATAAACTAAATACTGTACGAGTAACAAGTCTGGAAGAAACTACAAGACACCCCACCGAGTATTTATGTTTTACGCAATGTATCCATAAATATTTTACTACTTTAGATTTTACAGGCGGTGATTTTAAACTTACCTAGTTTATCGTACAGATCATTCAGATACTTATCGATAGATATAAAAACAAACTCGACATCTGTTAATTTATTTTTCATGTTAACAGCATCGAAACTTTGAGTTTTAGTGTCTGGAACTCAGCTAATTTAGGTTCAATGCGAACAAAGATTAGCAAACGCGTAAATTGATGTCTTGTGACTTAGTGAATGTTTTATAAAAATTAGTGTAAATAATATAGTATATTGTGTTACAAGGGATGAAAAAAAGCGATTTCAGAGCAGGTCGGTTGGACATCACCTGCACGAAATTGTGTTTCATCCTGAGTTATACACTAGATTTTTCATTATTACCTGCATTGGAACTTAAAGTTTCGGTTCCATACCTAAACAACTTGGAAAATTTGAACTTTTACACTTTGAACTTTGGGTTCAGGTTTTGTGTGCATGGGCATATAAAATATTTAAATTTACAAAACCTGAGAAAAAAGGTAAATTCAAATTTACAAAAGTTCAAACTGCCGAAGTTCAATTTTCAAAGTTCATTAGGTCGGTTACTTAAAGTTCTAGTGTCAGCAGTCAGTAAGAATCAAGTCAATTCAAAACCAACTATTAGCGTAAGCGAAAATGGTAATTTTCAAGTTCTGATTAAGCAGAAACTATAAATACTACCCAACGCATTCAAGTCGGAATGACTGCTTTACAACATATTTTTGAAGGTGTCCTATGACTTCTTAAAGGTGTCATTTTTAAGAACTCTTAGTTTAGAGTTCTTGAAAACTCCATAAATAAGACGTCAGTTTTGTGAAGTCTAAGTGTATTCATTTTTAAACTTCTTTATGAATTCAAAAATTAGGAGCTCCTTAAAGACGTCATGGTAAATTCATACTGAAGTCTTATTGGCGAAGTCAGAAAAAAGAACTCTTTTTAAAAACGTCTAACTGAGTTCGCTAGATGGCTCATTCGACATCTCGAGAACTTCTTAAAGACTTCTTTAAGATGTTGATGAGACGTCCAAATCATAAATAGGAACTCATCAAGACGTCATTTTGCTATCTGGGTATTTATTATTAGTACTGTCACTTACATAAAAAAAACTAACGGTCTTAAATTACTATTGTCCTAACTATGACAAGTATCACAATTTAAATTACGAAAGTTCTTGGTCTCTTAGTCAGTGGGCAGAAACATTAATTTCACCATACCTAAACTAAAAGTTTAAATTTCTGTCCTGTTTAGAAGGAAGAAAATCATTTTTTTCTTTTATCAGAAGCTAACTGACAAAAATTAGTGCATGTGTCATTTTTCCCACAAACAGCAGTACAAATTTGAACTTGCAGATACAGATCTGGTGAAAATTGTCTCCACACCACGGAGGAAATCTCAATTCGCCCGTTTATACACACGGTGTCTTACTTTTACCCCCGAAGTTAATTTCAGTCTAATGCTGCGAATTAATATTAGCTTAATTAAGTAACTTCTGCCAAGTTCACTCTGATCTAAAGTCGTTGTTTAATTAAGCTTACCAACTAAAACTAAACATTATAATTAATAATAAATATAAATAAAGGTTCAAGGGTATTTAAATATATAAATTAGATATAAGATAATAAATATTGTATCAAAGTGTATTTTTAATTTTTATTTAATTAAATGTTTACTTATTTAGTCTAACACACATTCAATATATGTATGTATATATATGTATATATATATATATTCTTCAGTGTATACTTACTGAAGTGAAAGTAATTACGAGAAAAATTATGAACAATTACCTTTTAGCATTGTTCCAGAAACGCCTACTAAATAAAGGCATAGTATACATGACAATAAAACACATAAAACTAAAAATTATATTGTTAAGTAAATAATTATTAGTAACATTAAAAGCTTGAGATCCTTATTATGAAATTGTATAACTCAAAACTTTCCGTTACGGTCACCATTAGCTTTCCTAAAAAAATAAAAAATAATTGAATACATTAAAAATAGAGTGTCTTAATTGTAAGTATGTGTCAATAGTAATGAAAATAAATTAAAAAAATAATAAAAATGGTTCTCCGATGATGTCATTTTATTTAAAAATAGCAAAGGCATTTGGAGAACCACTTGTTTAATATTTACCATTAGTTTACCTGCTGCGAGATCTGGATGCCGATCGTGAGCGTGATCGGCGCGGTGGGCTACGATCTTTAGATTCAGATCTGCCCTTGCTGGCCGACTTGGCACGTCTGCCACTGCGGCTACGTGACCTGCTGCGTGATGATGAGCGGGATCTAGAGCGCTTGCTGCGTGATCGCGAGCGCGATCGTGAAAATGACCTAAAATAAATATAAACATTGATATAACTACTTATTAATTATTTTTAAAAAATTTTATCTCGCTGTCTACGAGTTGCAATATATAATAAATAATATATATTAAATATACATTTATATATATATATATATTTATACTATTTTATATGAAATATTTTCTTCTGGCAGACTTTAGCCGTAAACTTGAAGGGTTAATTTGTTAATTAACAGTAAGTTAATAAATAATAAAAAAAAACTAAATAAATAATTATAAATAAATAAAATAATGTACTGAGCTTACAGTACAAAATAGCCAACCCTGATTTTTTTTTTCGTCATAAATATTTTTATACCATTAATTGATGGCAGACTAATTCGCAGGCAGCAGAAGTACACGCGATGGCAATAACCAGAATGTGGGGAGAAGAGCAGAGACAAGCAGACTTATGTAGGTGAATTCACGCGAGGGTCAGATGAATGAAGGCAGAGTAGCTAGATGGGACGACCAAGACGACCAAGACGATGACGAAGGAGCTAGATTGTTTATTATTATTATTTTTGTATTTATTTGTTTATTATTGATCTCGTTTATTGACTTTGACTCCTTGATTTCGCAAGCAAAAAGGAAGGAACACAGTGAGTAACTCATAAGAAGGTGCCAGTGTGCCGCGAACTCTCTTATCTGTCATGGATGATGTTCAGTGGTTATATTAATTATTATTATTATTATTATTAATTATATTTTTGATGGAAGTATTGAAGTGCGCTAGCGAAGACGACACACTAGCCACCCCCGTCAGTCGTCATGTGTCTGTTTATTTTGGCTTTCTCTTGGCCCTGCAGACGTGCAGTAGGAAACCCCAATAGTAGGTAGGTAGGTGCTCTACGCTGTAATCTACGCAGTGTGTGTGTGTCACAAAGTGAACCCCAACGGCGAATCTCGCGAGTATCTCGGTTGCGATTGCATTGCACACATGCGTATGCCTGCTCAGCCGCATCTCCTATAAATAACGGGGAGGATTACATCGGCAACAAATACTCCAAACAATTGATTTCATTTTTTCTTTTGACTTCTTCACAGTCATTTACTCACCAATTGTTTTTTTAATATTTAAATATTTATCAGTTAACTTACATCAATAATTAACTATTTTTTCCAATTGCCTTAAGCAATTTAATCACCCGAAACAAAAGAAAATGCAAATGATGAATGAAATTAGTAAAACTAAAATGTCCAGATATCATAAATTAAAGACTTGCATTTAATTTATTTTCTTTAGAAGGTCAAATAAATAATTTAATTATAAATATCTGGCCATCGGATGGATTAATGAATTTTTAAGGAATAAAATAAATAAAGTCTACCCGGTAGATGAGATAAAAATTAAACATACCTGCGTTTGCGGCCGCCCCTGTGTTTGGGACAGTCACGGGCATAATGGCCACGTTCCCCGCACTCGTAGCACCGGTCTTCTGGATGGAATGGTCTGCCTCCACCGCCACCACCTCCGCCGCCACCACGACGGGATCCACGATCTCGCATCAGACGTTTACCATTGGAACGTTCAACTCTGGCTCGTCGACCGCAGATTGTCCGGCCATCAAGACCACGAACGGCGTCGTCAGCATCTCGGGCGTCTTCGAACTCGACGAATGCAAAACCCGGTGGGTTTCTCGCTACCCACACGTTTCTCAGGGGTCCGTAGTATGAGAAAGCATCCTCGAGGTCTTGTTTTGTTGCGTTGCTTCCCAAATCACCGACGTAGACTTTACAGTCGGATGGGTAACGTGACATCTGGTAAAAAAATTTCATTTTAAAATTAATTTTTTTAAAATTTTCATTTTCTTTTATCAGTCAGTAGTTTTGACGTCACTGAGTTGCGTAAATTTTCATAGATTAAATTTTATTGATTTTATTTAATGGAAGTTACTCCAATATATGATAGAAATTAAAAAAAAAAAAAATTACGCTGATGGCTGGGGTTTAATTAATTAATTTTCAACTTACTTGACTCATTGTGATGCTTTAAAATATACGCTCTCGCGCATATGTTACGTAGTTAAAATAATTATTAAAAAATACCACTGATATATTTATTGTTAGATTCACTTGTATTGATTTTTAAAAATTTTGTTTAATGGACACACGCATCCGTGATGAGCGTTTGCGTTTCTATTGCGTGCTTGTGAAGTTAATGAGTTTCCGCTTTAGTGTCCGCTCTCCGGCCTTTTCCGTCGGCTTATTTAACAAAATGGCGTCTTGCGTTCACTACCAGCGACGGAAGCGACAACAAACTTTCTTTTACGCCGGATGTCGCTATCGATCGACGGTTTCTATTGGCCGTTTGAATTCCCCGCGCTCTCTGATGACCAATAGGAGTTGAAATTTTTTTATAGGCTTCAATCAATAATATGACTGACATATGTTTATAATTTAATTCATGTGAGTTATATTGATAAATAATTTATTATTTTTTTTGTTTCATACATTTTTTTTCCTCATATTTTTATTTTTGAGGATAAAAATTTAAATTACTGCAATTGGAAACTTGCCCAAAATATTTTTTTTATTTTGAATAATTATTGAAATAATTTTTATTGATTTAAATAAATAATTTGTGATGGATTTCAATGAAATACTTTTTTTTTATGACGTAATATTATTTATTAAATATAAACTTGTATAACTAAGTAGATTTTTTTAAGTTTAAAAAAAATTATTTTAAAATAAATTTTAAATATTTCATGAGTCAATTGCGGTTGTAAGAAAAAGAATAAAAAATTGACTAAAATGAATTATTCATAGCAATTTATCTGCAGGGTATTAACAAAAAAATTGTATTTACTCTTTATATAAACCCTGAAGAGCTATGTAAGGAAATAAAAAATTCATCATAAAGAAATATGAGAATTTTTGAGACCTATTTACTAAAACAATTCAATATTATGAGTGTTATAAATCTGAATTTTTTCTTTTTTATTAATTCTAATTTAGTATAAAAAATAATGTCATTAAGAAACGACATAATAAGTTAGTGTCCTTAATATTGTCTTGGTATTTTTATTAATTTTAATTTTAAAAATGATATCTTCTTAAGAGACTTATAGGTTCAAAAAGGAAAAATGTATGAAGAAAAATAAATAAATAAAAAATATCTCGATAAACAAAAAAACCTCTATCCCTCTATCTTTATTTTTACAATATTTTTTTTAATAACTCGCCAGAGTGTGCTCACTAATGGCTTTTCCTCGTGCGCGCGAATATTTTTGAAAATAAAAAATACGCGGTAAAATTCAAACTGAAAATTATGGTTCGAATTTAATAATCATAATCATAATAATAATGAAAATAAACTCTTTATTATTAAATATTTTTGAATACACTCGGCAATAATAATTTATGATTTTTTAAATCCATTATAATAACAATTAATAACTTTTATAAATCGTAATATTAATTTGACTGGTTTCAAAATCGCACTCAGCCGGGTATTTTTTACTTTAACGTTCATTCGTTAGATTAAATTTAGATTACATCAAATTTTTCAAGAATTGTTATAACTATATCTTATTAAATATATTTTTAAAATTCATGAAATTTTATATTATGAAAGAATAAAGTAGTATAATTTATAAATTATTTTCCAAATTAATAAACTTACGATAGTTTACTTGATATTGTCTTTGAGCGACTATAGGGCCATGTATTGATCGAGTAATGGTACATGACAACTTTTAGTGAGCGACTATGGGTACACTCAAAGACCTTATTTAAATAATTAATAATAATTAATTATCTATATTATTAAGAGAATAAGGAAAATTTTGTTCCCGGCATATCTGTATGATAGAATTGGTTAATGTTATTAAATTTGGTATCGTTAGAAAGGTTTTGACTTGAATTTGTGCCTTTTCATAGTTTCAACTCTTTTTTATTATCAATCATTGAGAAAAATCGATTTATCTGTATCATTCGAATTACATTTAAATTACGCGAGAAAAAATACGATCGTAATTATTTTCTTTAAAGAAATTAATATTCTAATTACTCTGTCACTAAATATGACTGAATGTCACTGAATATATACTATATTATTTATATCGCGTTACTTATTCCAAAATGACAAAGTTTTATATTTCCATTTGGTTTTAGGAAGCTTCTCAAAGCCAAAAAAGTGTGCGTACAAAAAAAAGGATTCATTGACACGAAAAATCTTTACTCGCCCAAAGAAAATTTTTACTTACACCAAGAAATTTTTCGCATTGTGAATTAAAACCAAAAAGTTATTTAGAACTAGAAAAAATTTTGTTGGTGCAAGGAATCATTTCTTGACCAAAATAATCTTTTCTCGCCCCAAGAAAATTTTTGTACTGAATTTATGATGCCTAAAATTTCTTAGTGCAAATAAAATTTTTTGAGGCACGAAATCGTTTTCTTCTGAGTACTTTATAAAATCAGTAGTGATATTTGGGCAGTCACGTAGTGACTGCCAGTTGCTCGTAATTAATTATCAAGATTATTCTTGAAACTAAAATTTTATTCTAGTACTCGAAACTTGAAAAAATAACTGTAAAAAAAAATATGGTTTTTCATTTTATATATTAATTTATATTGAGTGATTTAATCTCACTCCAATAAAAAGTGAGCGGGTATCGGGGCTTTACCTTACTTGTAATTTTAAATTTGTCTGATGTCTGCTACATTCACACTCATCTCGAATTTTTATTTTTTAATCTTTTTAAAAAAATACTCGTTTAGAAAATTGAAAAATCTACACGAGCATTTTTTTCAAATTTGAAAAATTTATCTTTTTCTAGTCATAAGATTTTTTATTTTAAAAATGGTGGGTGTCGGCTAATTTCAGGATCATAGCACTTCAATCCAAAATTGACATTCAAATTTCTTGACGAACCAGATGTGACTACAGATGGCGTTTAATGTTATGGATGGAACAGCAGAGTAACATCACGTGACATCTCGAACTAACCAATGACTTCCGGCTTAACAATCTAAGCCATGCTGGTTTCTTTTTAGCCTCTACTCTCAGCAATGGCAGTTGGTAAAAATAAGGGTCTGTCCAAAGGTGGAAAAAAAGGAGTTAAAAAGAAGATGTAAGTAATCAATATATCGTATTTATTGTTCAGTTATGTTTTATTTAAATTATTAATGGTTTATTTTATCCCGGTATTTTGCGATGTTTATAATATTGATAGATTTCGTTTGTTTGGTTTATACGTCTCTACATGTGTGTTGGTGTTTTATTGTTTGTTCATCGCGTTAATTTCTTTAATAATTCTATTCTACATTTATAAAATTCATTTTTAATGCTATAATTTATTTTATATGTACATTGATAATAATGAGTATCTTGACTTAATTGCAGTGTAGATCCATTCACTCGTAAAGATTGGTACGATGTCAAGGCACCGTCCATGTTTACAACTCGCCAGGTCGGCAAAACTTTGGTTAACAGAACTCAAGGAACAAGTAAGCTGTCTTTTTATTTTTATTTTTTATTCAATAACTATTTGAAGTTGTAATTAATTCTTAAGGAGGTTCGACCGAATCTAATGTGAAAAGGATTTTCCAACTTTAAGATTTGAAACTTAGTATACATGTAAAGAAGTACTCTGTCTATGTATTCTCAAAATTTGAATATGACCCACCGTCTAGTTTTTTAGAAAAAAAAGTTTTAAAATGACGTTTTTAAAGTTCTTACACACAGGCTCTTATGGCGGACAAGCTTCCGTCATGTCTTATTTGATTTTTTTACATTATTAACCTCCCAAGTTTAAGAAATAAAAAACCACATGCCATAAACTTGAATATTTTTGGAATATGATAAGATTTTAACAATATAGTGTTACCGTTGTAGTTATTTAAATAATTCAAGTTAAACTTTATTTTTTAATCTCGTTCATCGACAGAGTTACATATTATTGAGGGTTTGGCAACGTCGAGGAAGCAGCTGAGAGAAAAAACAAAGATAGAAATACATTAATAAGAGAGACGAGATTAGAAATAAATTTTTCCCGCTTTAATTTGAATATCGATGTTTAAGAAATTAGAACGCGTGGTTGCCACATCTTTTTATAAAACCATGAGTCAAAAATAACAAAATAATTTCATTAATTTCTTTCATTAACTAAGTAATTAATATTAATTTATAAATTTGTTATGTTATTATAAATTAAAATAATAAGTTTTCATAACGATTAGGAGAATTTAGCAAACAAAAAAATTCAAACACTACTTTGACTCACTAGTGTCAGTCGAACCTCCTTAAGCAGCACTAATATTTGACATGAAACTGAACTTATCTACTGGAAATTTTTATTTAAGCAATTTTAGCATCACGTTGCAAGCTTAGATGTGTGACTTAGTGTATTAACTTATAATTAACATTTAATTGGCCTTAAATTAAATTATCAATATTATTTTTTACAGAAATCGCTAGTGAGGGATTAAAATTACGTGTTTTCGAAGTTTCCCTTGCGGATCTTCAAAACGATCAAGATGCTGAGAGATCTTTCCGTAAATTTCGTTTAATTGCGGAAGATGTTCAAGGAAGAAGTGTCCTCACTAATTTCCACGGTATGGATTTAACAACCGACAAGCTCAGATCTATGGTAAAAAAGTGGCAAACGTTGATTGAAGCCAACGTTGACGTAAAAACCACTGATGGTTATCTATTAAGAGTATTCTGCATTGGTTTCACCAACAAAGATCAACTTAGCCAGAGAAAAACCTGTTACGCTCAACATGCCCAGGTAAATATTCAATAAATAATTATAACTTTAATCAATTCGCAATGGAGACTCCATTATTGTTATTATAATTTTAATGGAAATTTTTTTATTGCGTATAATAAAGGAACACTCTTACCCCGCCTTTATTTATATCATATGAAAGGCGTTAATATTGTGTAGCAACATTACTATATAATCAATCAGTTGGTTGGATTAGTCAGATTTATGTACAGGGTGGCCATGAACTGGGAAATATCAAGGAATTTCGAAAAGTATCCGGGAATTGAATTCCAACAGTTCAAAATTAAGAAAGTTTTCAATTATAGACTAGTTATAAAAATTAAGGGATATCAAAAAAGAAAGAAAATGGTCGTACGACAAAAAACAAAAAAGGCAAATTGTAGCTTCAAGTGTCTAGCTTTCTGATCTAGTCTTTAAATTTTTTATTATGTGTGGTCGGAGTAATCCTAAGAAAACTATCGAAAAATAAATTTACCAAATGTTTGCTCGTCTTAAAAACGGTCTTCGAGCTTCAATCAATTTTTTTCGATAATTAAGATTGATTTTTAATTGCTCCGGAACCGTGTATATAAAAAAATTTAAAGACCAGATCAGAAAACTAGACACGTGAAGCTACAGTTTGACTTTTTGTTTTTGTTGTACGACCATTTTCCTTCAAGTTACAAACTGTTGAAAATTAATAAAAAACATGAAATTTTTTTTAGTATTCTTTAATTTTTGTAACCAGTGTATTTTGAATTTCATTAAATCATAAAATTTCTTATTAGATATTTTAACTTATACATTTTTAACATTGAATAATCAAAAGTAGGCAATATTAATTTATTTAATTGCCATTTTTTATGGTTCCTCGCATGATTTAATTATCAAATATAATTATTGAAAATAAAAATATAATAAAATCTTTAGAAATCCAAATGATACGAGTAAAATTTCTAAATCAGGGAAAAATGTGAAAAATCGAATAATATCAGGGAATTTTGAAATCATTTCTTTGTGGCCACCTTGAATGTAAATTTATTAGTAATATTTTTAATATCACTAAATTAATTAACTTAGTCATCAGAAGTAGTGCAATTTAAATATTTATTTATTTGTTTTCTAATTTTAGGTCAGGAACATAAGACGGAAAATGGTATCCACAATTACAGAAGACATTACCAAGAGTGACTTAAAAGGTGTTGTCAGCAAGTTACTTCCTGATGCCATCGCTAAGGATATCGAAAAGGCATGCCAAGGAATTTATCCTCTTCATGATGTTTACATTCGTAAAGTCAAAGTTTTGAAGAAGCCTAGATTCGAACTTAGCAAATTACTTGAGTTACATGGGGATGGTGGAAGTAAGACCAGCGAGCCAGGTGAAGCTGGATCAAAAGTGGATAGACCCGAAGGTTACGAACCTCCAGTTCAAGAATCAGTTTAAAAGATCTTTGTAAACATAATATGTTGTTTCAATAAAAGATCAAAAAAATGGATTTATACATTTTATAATTTTAATATAATTATCCTTATTTTTATTCTACATTAACTTTTTTTTTTATTATTTACCGTCAAGAATAATTATCACAATTATTAATTAAATCATTGACAAATCATTTGAGTTCAATATAGTTCTAAAAATTAAGCATGGAAATGAAATTTCTCAAATAATTTATCAGAACATTAAAATTAGATTTACAAAATGAATAAAAAATATTTTTTATTAAGGATACATTTAAAATTTCCAGTGCAAAAATTATTTATAAATTTAGCGCTATCTGCATTTTACAATTTTTACATATTGCTAAAAATTAAATCACAATGTTTTCTTAGACTATAAATTGTTAACATATATTATTGCTTATATATATTTGTGCTAATGCTTGATTACTTCCGATCTAAATTTTTTGTATGAACTACTAAAAACATTGATTTCTGTAGAAACTTGATCGACTAGCTTAAAGATTCTGTGGTATCCATAGTAATCTATCCTCTCTTAGAGTTTTGTTCAGAATATTAAGACACACCTGTGCTAATTTTTTAGGTGAGTCGATCCCACTATGATTATTTTTTAAAAGCAATTGAGATCTAGATATTTGTTGTTTTTTAATTTTATTCAAACTTCGTACAATTCCGTTGCATTTCAGTGAGTGTGATAAGATCCTATAGCATTTAACTAAGATCGTTTTAAAAATTGTATTTTTTATTCAAATAACTGTTCATCGTTTTTCTAACTCAATAGATTTATTGATAAATTAGTTATTTTAATTGCTCCTTTATTTTCTCTTCTACTCTTAATTGAATGACGACTACCATTATTGTATTTCTACTACAGTAAGTAAAAACTTTGTCCACATTTTGCATCGAGCCTCATTCTTTATTTTGCATTTGGTTTTTGTTTGAGTGAAAAACTTTAAAAAAATAGTTACAGATCTGGTTTAAATTTACTTTTTAATTATAGTTTATCAATAATCATATGAATCAATAAAGTTACATTAAATTAAGGTATAAGAAAATATTTTTTTGTCATGAATTTTTAAAATATAATTTCTTAGAGGATTGAGAACCAACTATTTTATTCTGATACAATTTGTATTGGAGATGCGAGTTTTTTTAAAATATCTTAGATGTATATATTTATTACACTTTATATCTGAAAAATCCAAATTCTGAAATCTGGATCTTATAAATTTTATTTAAAACAGAAAATAAGAACCGAAAAAGCCGAATCCGGTTCTTTTATCGTTTTTATACTTGGCGCCTCTACCTTCCATACTCGGGATGCGCGATGTTCATCGATATTTTTTCAAATAAACATCGATAGTCAATGAAAAATAATGATCGAGTTATTGATATCCCCTGATAGCCACACTTTTAAATATACCCTGATTTTGTGAAGATCGATTTTAGAATTTGAATTTGAAGTTCAATATTACAATGAAAAAAATGACAAAAAAAAAAAATTGAATCATTTTTAACTTGAATTGAAATGGACGAATTTAATAGATAGTAAGAAAAATTTGACTGGTAATGTTTTATTTAAAAAAATTCATTTTATGACCATTGATTTAATTATAGTTTTATTACCGCAATAAATAAACAAGACTAAACTAATTTTAAAATGGGTTTTCGTTATATATAAAATTGTTATTCTTTAAAAAAAAAAAAAATTTATAGAAGAATTGATTATTTGAGAGCAACGTTTAAGTTGTACAATGGACTCACCAAAAATCGATTGTAACAATCGTCTATTTTAGAGAAAAAACAAAATATTTAAGGGTGGACAGTACTAACCGAATTTTCGAATTTTATTTTTCTAATTACGTTTGGAATAATTACGTCACTCAAATGATGAAAACCTTCCGAAAAAGTTTATCTTATACATTTTTTCAAAAGCTATAAAAATTTCTATAATAACAATTGATTAATAAATTAAAAGAAAAGTAAAATTCAAAAATTCGTTTAGTACGGCCCAGCCTTAAAGGGGTTGGAAGCTGAAACTTTTGAAGGTTATAAATGACGAAGGAAATCTATATCTACTATGTTTTTTCTTAACCGAAGAATAATATTTTTGAATTTGAAACAAAAAATTGACATTTTCATACCAAACTTAAATGAAAGCTATTTTTTAAAAAATTGATGTTAAAAACTCGTTTTTAAAAATTGAAATCGAATTTTTTTCGATTAATCGATCAAAAGGTATCGATAATCGAAACAGAAACATCGATTAATCGAATTCGATGTTACAACACTGAATTCTCCGTTCTCCCTCTTTCTCGGTCATTTTTCACGGAGACAAAATGGTAACCAAACTTTTTATTATATTTATTAACAATTATTATTGATAATATTGTTATTTATTAAATTATAAATATTAAAAATTAATCATTAGTTAGTCTGTGTTTAAAATACAATAATTTTTAGTGACTAAATTTTTGGATGATAATAAAAAATCAAAGTTGAAATGACGTGTGTTCGAACCATGTGGTTTTTATTTTATCAATAAATACAAATAATAAATATAAGTAATGTAAAATTAATAACGAATTGATTTAATTGTTGATCATTATTTATTTGCTTATTTTTTTTAAATTCTGTCTAATAAATTTATAATTCATGAAATGAAACCGCGGTATTAACCTCAAAATTTTTGAATTCAATTTGAAATAGTTGACGCATTGAAGACAATTGTTAACTGAGTAATTAATTACACGATTTACTGATTACTAATTAATTTAAACGAATTTTCAGACTACTAAACGACGAAACGGAGGTCGTGCCAAGCACGGACGTGGTCATGTTAATCCAGTCCGTTGCACCAATTGTGCTCGTTGTGTGCCCAAAGACAAGGCTATTAAAAAATTTGTCATCCGTAACATTGTGGAGGCTGCTGCTGTCCGGGACATAAACGACGCCAGTGTGTACGAGTCCTACCAGCTCCCTAAACTGTACGCAAAATTGCACTACTGTGTTTCATGTGCAATTCACTCCAAAGTTGTACGTAACAGATCCAAAGCCGATCGTCGTATTCGTACCCCACCTCAACGTAACTTCCCAAGGGTAATTATCATCAGCATTTTTACTCTCGTTTAAAAAAACAAAACCATAATTAATAATTTTTATATTTTATCTGTTGCAGGAAATGCGTCAAGGACCTCAACAAAACAGGAAGTGAATATGAAATAATTTTTGATTACAACTAAAAATTATAATAAAATTTAAAAAAAGAAAAAGCTCAAGATTGTGTTATCTTTCATTTATTATCCAAGTAATTTGTATTTGTAATTTAAAAATGTCGTCTACATAGAATACCATGAACATATAGATAAATACAAATTTGATTACCACTTGACACAGGTTGTGATTTGCAAAAGTCAACTAGACAATGGTTAGTTTATTTTAATATTAAAGTCTTATTGGAAAGAAATATGAGCATTAGAGGACATTAATTACATGGAAGTAGTCGATGTTAATAGAAAGTAGTTAACTGTTGATGTGTAATTCATTGTAGTAAATACGTAATGGATGTTTCATTAACAATAATATAGAACGAGCAACCTGCAGTCACTACGTGACTGCCCAAATATCACTACTAAATTTATAAAATTCGCTGGAAAAAGGATTTCTTGCCACCATGTTTGTAGGTGGAGCCATAATATTCAAAATATTTTAAACTTGAAATAACCGTACGAAAATTCGCCACCTACGGACCCTCTGGATTGCTTTCATATGAAAAGTTAGTTCATACTGAACCTCATTTCGATTCAGGGTCTTGAAATCTACTGTCAAACCACTTTTTAGCGTGATAGAGCCATAATTAGATTTCTGAGGCCGATTTTAGTGGCCAAAACCCGGATTTTGGGCAATTTTGACCACTGAAGGACCCTCTGGATAACTTTTCTATGGAAAGTTAGTTCATACTGATTTTAATTTCGATTCAGGGCATCGAAATCTATTTCCAAACCGGTATAATATTCTGCTACCACTAAATCGCACGAGAATAAACTTCTACTTGCTACAACTTTCGATGCTACCAAGTATGCTGGCAACATACAATCGCTAACTCGAAATTATTGTTAACTTAAATAAGGCAAGACAAAAATTCAACTGGCATTATAAGTAAATTGCTTTCAATCAATTTGACTCATTTTAAAAAAAGTATAAAATACCAATGTATCAAATTATCGTTGTTTTAATTGATTAAAGACTATTTTTCATGATAGCAACAAATACGAATGTCACATTTTATATCCGACTTAATCACTGTATGCAAATACATGACATCAGTTCGATGTACAACTGTTCATAATTTGACATCTTTCTACAATACTAAGTCACCATATCGTACTGCTACTATCAGCCATCTGTATTTAAAGGAAACAACATTAAATACGACTGACTAATTACAAATCTGTCTTAAACATCAATTAGAAATAAATTCAGTCGTTATTAACATCATTTGACTCTTAACTATACCGGGAATAGTATTTAATCGAAATATTTTTCGACTCGAAAGAACTTGTTAGGACAAAAAGATGGCGCCCAGTAAAATGACATTTTTCAAACCGATAAATCAGATTTAGATTCCACAAATTTTTTTATTCGATTACTTATAACGCTTTAATATAGTCGAGCCTGCTAAAGAATGGGCTTTTCTCCCACCATTTTTCTACAATTAAGTCATTACTGCGCATGCGCGTTAGTGTAATTCATGGACTTCATCGTAGCTAAGTAGTGGGAGAAAAGCCCATTCTTTTGCAGACTCAACTATAAATAAAATATTTATAGTAATGTCAAATTTAAATGATACTGAATACACACATACTGTTTATAAAAATAACCCGTTGCTTTTCAAAAGTTACATAAACAAACATGTGATAATAACTGCCGATGACTCAAGTGTTCATCAAGGAATTGTTTACACCGTAGACCCGGTGTCCGAAAGGTTAGAATTTTTACTTTATTTTATTTGGATTTATTTCAGTAACTAACGATTGTCATAAACTTTTACATAATTGACAGTTTCTAAAAAGTTATATATTCATTTTTTTGTAAATATGTTTTGAAGTTTAATTATCGTTTTCATTCATAAATTATGCATTATTGCAAGTAGGAGTCAACTAATAATTTTTTTTTATTTTTATGTAAACAAATTAAATGATAATGCCAAGTTTTTTAAGTCTACATTAATTTATTATTTTTAGTTTATAATATTTATAGAAAAAAAATTTACATATTAGGGTGACCCAAAAAATCCGACTATTTTTTTTCGAGTCTTATGAAAATTTTTTGGTTTAAGATGTTTTAAGAAGCCTCTCCAAAAATCAGCTCGATAAAAATTTTTCAAGAGGCGCTCACGAATTTTGAAAATATCAAAAATGATTGAAATTTAGATTTTTTATTTCAAATTTTTTTCTTTCTCGTGACAGCAATAGTTTATGTTTGTAAAATCATGTCTATGCTGAAAATTTCAGCCCAAAATTTAAATATTTAAACGGCGCTCAAGAATTTTGAATGTTTCAGTGATGTCTTTTGAACGTTTTCGAGCGACCCTTGAATATTAATAATAAAGCTTCTCGATTTTTTCACCATCAATTTGCATCACAATCAATGAAAATATAACCCGAGAAATAGAAATAATAAGTTATTCACATACTTTTTTATTTTTTAATTCTATTTTTAGGTTTGTTCGCTTATTCAAAACTTACCGAATTTTATTGTTTAAGACTGTCCTGTATATTTTTGGTTATGCAAAAGTTATATTTTAGAGAAATGACAATAATTGAATTATAAAAAAATACAAAAACTAATTCAAAGTATTAGGTCCATATTATCAGTTAATATTCAAAATTCTTGAGCGCCGTTTAAATATTTGAATTTTGGGCTGAAATTTTCAGCATAGACATGATTTTACAAACATAAACTATTGCTGCCACGACAAAGAAAAAATTTATAAGTAAAAAATCCGAATTTCAATCATTTTTGATATTTTCAAAATTCGTGAGCGACCTCTTGAAAATTTTTTATCGAGCTGATTTTTGGAAAGGCTTCTTAAAACATCTTAAACCAAAAAAATTTCAGAAGACACCCAAAAAAAAATAGTCGGATTTTTTGGGTCACGCTAATACATATATTTATATATATTGCGTCAAAAAATAAAAAATCGGCTTGATATCTCGAAAATTTCTGTGACCCCTAAAAATTTCATTTTTCCATTTAAAATAAGCGTAAAAAAATTTTGTTTTCAGTGTTATTTTATTAGAACCAGATAACGATGGAAAATTCAATGGCAAAATAATAATTGGTCACTCGATTCGTAATATTGAAGTAACAACAACCGCAGGAATCGATTTACCAGATTTGTTTCCAGCAGTTGAAAAAAAATTAACAGCCGCTGAATTAACTGAACGCCGTGAAAAAATAAAACAATTATTGACTACCAATCTCCTAAATCCTGTTGAAAACAACGGGGTCCTAGAAATTCAAGGAATGTTTTCAATAGAACCACCTTATGAACGAGAAAATTGCATTTGCACCAACCCGGTGGTCATGAGTCGGTTACTAAGTATCATTTTTCCAGACTCTATAAGTTAATTTAGTTTAATTATAAATTAATAAATAAATAAATGAATTAATTAGTTGAGTGATTAATAAATTAGTTAAATTAATTGTCTTGATTCAGCATTTTAATGTGCATTTTGAAAAAATTTTAATTATTACAACAAAATAGTCTATATATTTTATACATTTATATATATTTTAAATCTTAAGCAGAAGTTTTACAAAAATAACAGTGTTAGGAATGTAGGACAATCTAATTTTACAATGTCGATATTTTTAAACGAAAAAATATTATTTGTATATATTAATGATAATAATTAATTGTGATCAATTTCCAGTATAATTAGTTAACTTATTAATAATTAGTTAATTGATAATAAAAAAAAAATGGTAATAACTTAACGCGGTATCTATTGTGCGTGAAATTATACATAAACAATATTAATTGTAATCTCTAAACAATGTACACGATAAAAAAAAACACATTTTAAATAATTAAACAAGCTTGTATCAACATTTTGTTGGTTTAATAACGACAAGTTTTGTACTACAGCTCTCTTTGAAATTATATTGTGACAAATATTTTAGAAGCTTTATATCAGAACGGAAAGTGTTTATTAAATTCCAATAAATGCCTTTTAGAATTTAATTTTTTTATAAGAGAATTTGTGATTATTTCAAAATTTATTTTACTGCGCTTGTACCTTTGACGTAAATACCCACTAACTTTTATTATCTATAAAGATTTTTTTTTTAACTTTGAGGGAATTTTTTAATAACTGATCAAAGCCGAATATTTTTAATTTCAAACTCAGGTGGTCCTTTATCTGGATTCTTTGCCCGGCGCCTGCTGTATACCCGGAACAATTTTAATTTATAATTAAATTAGTAGAAAAAAAATTAAATAACCAAAACAGTATGACAAAAATTTATGAATTAACAAGTGTGCTGATTAAAGTGAAATTTAAGTGAATAGATCTTAGTATTTTGAATATGATAAATCTGTAAATAATATCAATATAATTTATATTTCTTATTAATTAATAATTGATTTTTTTTATGATACTGAAGTTAGCCGATATCTAATAAGTTTTGGATTTTTGGAAAACGATGAATTATTAAAAATAAAAATATTTTTAAAAATTGCACTTATAGTTTTTTTAATTTTCTACATGTGCATATTTTTAATTTTTACTTTTTTTAAAAATTAAGTTGTCGAAAAAAAAATTCAAAAATTTTAAACTGACGGCTAACTTCAGGATCATTTTTTTTTGTTATTTATATAAATACTATTTACAAAAATTGTTCATAATCGTTACATTAAAATTTGTTCAATCGAATTTCATTTTAATCAGTACGTTTAATAATTCATGCATTCTTTTTTAGTCATTTACTTTTTTTCTAAAAAATTGACTATAAATTCAAATTTTTCGGGTATTTCATGGCTCTTAGTGCCCAGGTGGCGAATCCGAACACACCATTGTCTAGCCGATTCGTACTATGGTATTTTGCTGTAAATTTATCACATTTTACTGTAAACACGGTACAATACTTAACGGTAAAATACAGTATTTTTGCAATAAGTCTGCACATTTACGATGAAATGTCGAAATTTTGCCGCACTTTTATCGTAAAATATCGCAAGGTTGCTGCAAATTTATGGTAAATTACCATACCTTTACTATAAAATACCGCACTTTACTGTAATTCGGATCCATCAGCGAATTAGATCAAAGACTCATTTAAATATTACCAATCGGAAAAAAGATCATTAATTTTATACTATTGAAAACCAAAAAATACAGTACTTTTAAATCATTGATACAAAAAAATATGAAGTTTTTATAAATTCTTAAAAAAAAAAATTAATAAAAATAAAAACGTCCCGTTTAGGTCATAAGCTCCTTATTTGTGCGGTAAATGTTAAATTTTTTAAATTTACTATGACTATTATTAATAATAATATATATATATTTATTTAGTTATGGTAAACAATACTGCAGTGATAAATTCAGTAAAGATTATGAAATACTTATGTAAGATATTTTAATGCCTGTTAAATTTGAAATCGTCTAATTAATTTTTTTCTATTGTACTCTAGCGTTTTTCAATTAGTATATTAAAAATTAATGATTATTCGCACTTGTTATTTTGGCAGTTGTAGCAATGGCAAATAAACATTCTATAATTTCTGCAACTTTGCATGTAAAAACAGTGTTAAGTAATTATTTTATAATTGTCTATAAAGATGTAAAAATTTATTATTTTTTATCTCGAAAAAATTTAATTTATCTATAAAAATTTATTTGCGATTATTCGCCTAATGTCCGCTAATTTATCAAGTTAATGCTTTCGTTGATTTAATAATGAGCAAACTAATTATTGTAGGCGATATTATTTATCATTTAATATTATATTAATTTAAAATTTATTTAGTTTATTAATAAGGCTTATCATCCCTGATTTATATTATTAATTCAATAGTAATATAATTCAAACACTCAGTCGTGAATACTCTTAATTGTGCATAACGTTTTTTTGATCACGATCAATTTATTGGTCATTCAATATTCTTAAATAAATTTATATATACATATAAATATATCGCGTCGCAAATTCTAAAAGGACTTTTATTTTTATATACCCTTTTGACTTAGGCAGCTCTCTAAAGCCAAAAGAGTGTATATTTTCTTTTTATTGCCAATCGTTTTGTAGACTTATTTGATAGCAAAAAATTTTGACAGCCAGAAAGGCATAGTACATTTGATAATTTATTTTAATTATTAAAAAAAAGTTAAATAAAATTTTCATTTTAATAGTGGGACAAAAGTTTCTAAACATTAGGGTGGTCATTAAAAATTTAATTTTCTCAGACGCCTAAAAAAAGCTTCTTTTTAGGGAAAAAATACATGGGGAATTTGGTTTTTTTCGTTTTAAGTAAAAAGAACACGTGCTGCAGGACGACCGAAGTTTATTTTTCGATACAATCGCGGTTTTTTTTAAATATCTCATGAAATATGCAGATTAAAGGAAAAAATCATAGGAACTATTTTGTAGGAAATCAAATTCTTGACAAAAAAGGTCCTGTTCATTTTTGTTATAACATGTATTTACGAAGATATTTAAAAAAAAACTTTTTTAGATCTGATCAATTGAGCATTTAAAGAATTACGGATGTTAAAAATAACGTTTTTTCTTAAATATAGACCGTAACTCGTAACATATCAATCATTAATGCTTGTTGACTTTTCTATATACTTAGAAAAATGTTATTTTCAAAATTTGTAATCCTTAAAACGTTCTATTCATGAGATCTAATAAAAGTTTTTTTAAAATATCTTCATAAATACACATTTTATAAAAAAAATGAATATGACCTTTTTTGTCAAAAATTTAATTTCCTACAAAATTGTTCCTATGATTTTTTCCTTTAATCTGCATATTTCATGAGATAATTAAAAAAAAAACTGCGATTGTATCGAAAAATGAACTTTGATAGTCCTGCAGCACGCTTTCTTTTTACTTAAAAAGAAAAAACCAAATTCCCCAGGTATTTTTTCACCAAAAAGAAGCTTTTTTCGGCGCCTGAGAAAATTTAATTTTTAATGACCACCACTAAACATATTTTAAAATTAATTACGCTATTGCGTCTTTTACAAATAAATTAATTTAAATTTTTCAAGTGTCCAAAACTGGTCCTTATAGTTTAAATTATACGTCCATTTAGCTTTCAGATTTTATTTGCAGCTTCAGAATAAGTCTACAATATGATTAGCAATAAAAAAAAATGATAAGCCCTTTGGCTTCAAGAAACTCTCTAAAGCAAAGAGGACGTATAAAAATGTCCTTTTGGAATTAGTAACGCGATATACATACATATAACTTCATCTCTAATTAAAAATAAAAAATATCGAATTATCGTCAGTATGAGTAGAGATAAAAAAATATTTATTCTGTCTCACTGTCAGTATAATATTCTATCGGATTAGGATTTCTACGTTTCCTTGAGTATCTGAGTCCAATAAGATCAGCCATTTCTTCAATATTTTTCAATACATAATCAAGTTGTTCTTTAGTGTGTGCCGCCGACAAACAAAATCGTATTCTACCAGCCATCAGAGGTGTCGCCGGAAAACCAACACCCACAGTCGCAATATTACGCGTCGTTAAATTACGCACTACAACTCCTATTTTAGAGTATAAATAAACAAGCATAGGTACCACTGGTGAATCATCATGACCAAAAATGATAACACCAATTTGATTGAGTCTACGTCTAAAGTATCGCGTATTTCTAGCCAACTGTTCAATACGCAATTTACCATCATTTTCACCCTCTTCACCCATTATCGTTCTCATTGAGGTAATTATTTGTTGTGCTATGGGTGGTGACATTGATGCAGCATAAGCATGAGCGTGACTGTGTATTCTCAAATGATTTATCAATGCCTACAATAATTATTAAACAATTATCAAACCATTATCACTTAGAAAATTAATTATTTAATTAAATAATCACCTTTGATCCAGCAATATAACCACCAGCGGATCCAAAACTCTTAGTAAATGTTCCCATATGTATATCAACTTCTTTAGGATCAACTCCATAATAATCACAAATACCCCGGCCACTTTTACCCGTAGCACCGATACTGTGCGCCTCGTCAAGATACAAATACGCTTTATATTTTTTTTTCAAAGCTACTATTTCTGGCAAATGAACTATCGAACCCTCCATTGAATAAATACCCTCGACGACGATGAATATTTTTTTCCATTGCTCTCCACTTTTTGGCTGCCCATACGCTACAGCCTCTTTTAATTTCCTTTCCAAGTGCTTAGTATCTATAAAAAAAAACCTATATATAGATAAACAAATTTTATTTGGCCATGAAGTCGAAACTCCTTGTGGTCATACAATTTATAATAATACATATATATAGTAGGGTGCATCAAAAAAATCGACTAATTTTTTTTTTTTTCGAATGGCCGTGGTATTCTGTCATTGTACAGATAAGCTCAGGATATATTTTTGAGGGAAGTTTAACGCGCTACAAAAAAAGTCTCTTATCATTTTTTGATAAATCAATCTGCTCAAAAGTTATTGGAGCTTGAAGTCAAATTTATAGTGTTTCGAGATCTTTTTACTTTTCCGGCGAAACTATCAGATTTATCACAAAATGTCATAAGATCTTTTTTGTAGACAATTTTATTTCCTACAAGATATCTCTGACAAAATTTTTTGAAATTCTGCATTGTTTTCTACTTATTACTATTTTAATGTCAAGCTCTTGAAATCGATCGGAACACTATTTTTCTTTTAAGAGTTCAACATTAAAAAATAGAAATAACTCGAAAATTATACGGAATTTGAAAAAACTTTATTAGAAATAATTTGTAGGGAATTAAATTGTCTACAAAAAAGATCTTATGACATTTTATGATAAATCTGATAGTTTCGCCGGAAAAGTAAAAAGATCTCAAAACACTATAAATTTGACTTCAAGCTCCAATAACTTTTGCGTAGATGAATTTATTAAAAAATGATATATTTTTTAGAGTGTTAAATTCCCTACAAAAATATATCCTGAGCTCATCTGTACGAGTCATTTCCGAGGTATAAAATTCCAAGCTAAAAACTTTTTTTCCTCATGTTATTGAAATGGAAAATAGAAAATTATGATTTGCGACCTCTAAATGTCAATACTAATTCAGATTTTAACAGGTACTTTATTTTGACATCCTTTGACAGAATTTTACAGCTTAAAAAAAAAAAGTCAATTTTATTGATATCCCTAAAAGCATATTCTAATAAATAATATTAATTATTTGAAAATATTAATGTTAAGCTTTTAAATGTTCAAAGTTCTATGTTTTTTGAAAACGATTTTTTTTAAAATCTTTAGTCTTTAGTTCCATCAATTTTTTAAAGATTTATTGTGATTACGATTAAGATAATAATTTTATATATGTATATAAATACTTATTATCTCAAGTTTTGATTTTTACTATAATCATAAATAATCTATCATATAATAGATAAAAGCATGACTAATATAATACTGATACCATTGTGATGAAAAACTCTCGTAACTGCACCCGATAATCTTAATCCCAGGATCAATGAGGCATGATTTTTTTCATCGCTCAATATTAAACAACCTGGAGTTATCAGTGAAGGAATATTCAATGCATTTGTTGCAAAACCCATACCAAATACTATTGCATCTTCAACTTTAAGAAACCGTGCGGTTAATTGTTCCAACTCATTGTGAATTGGCATAGTTCCTAAGTAACAAAAGCATACATTTATAAATTTTTTTATCAACTAAATTCGATAAATAAATAATTACCTAATTCAAGACGTGTACTACCACTAGCACAACCATCTTTCTTGAGAGTTTCAATACTTTGCTCAGCACAATTTCCAGTCGATTCAGCAAATCCAAGGTAGTTATAAGACCCCAAGTTGATGCATTCCGTCTCCGTACCAGTGAAACTATTGTTAATATTAATTAGTACATTAATAAAATAATTATGTATATTTTTTTAGTGACTCATATTGTTGATATTGTGAATATTGTAGTAAATAAATAATAATAAAATATACCTACTCAAATGTCCAGCAATAGTCACGTGTAATACGATCTTTTAGAGTGACCATAGCACCAGGCACTGAGCAAATAGGTCGATTCCAACAATCACGTACTCGTCGATACACATAACGTAAATAAAAGGTCTCGAAGTTTTCATACAACGCCGCATATCCCTATAAAATATAAAATTATTTATTTAAATATCATACTTGAAACAAATATTCAAATATACAAATAAATAGTTCTTTTTTTTTTACGAATAAAGCCGTCTTATTTTTTTTTTCTTTTAATTTATTAAATTTTTATGCCAAGGCGCAGGCCAAATGGCAAGGTGAAATCATACAGATGATTTACAGTAGTATAAAATTTGAAGTGATCAAACAACAATAATATAATCAATTTAAATCAGTCATATAGACAATAGAATAAGCAATGAGAAATGTAAAGATCAATGATACACCGTTACAAATTTTGTGAATTAAAATCTAGGTTTCGTAAATAATCATACAACTTGTTCTTAAAGATTTCAATGCTGCCTGATTCAATCAGATCCCAGGGTAATTCTTGCCAAAGGGATAATTGATACAATAAATTTTTGGGCATAAAAATAAAAAAATTTTACTTATTATTGTGCTTTAATATTTTTATTTTGTTTTACTTCTCCGCAGGTTGAAAAAAAAAATATAGAGCGATTTTAAAAAAGAAAAGTGTCTATAAATTTTTGAAGTTTAAAATGTTAAAAAAAAATTTATTTAATTTTCGTTTTAACAATACGACAGTTTTTCGATTTTGTATATCCAAAAATAATTAGAGCATTTGTGCATGAAAAAATTTTCAAACATCAAACTTTTAAAATTTATAAAATGAAAATTATTTATGCTTGATTAGTTTTCTTACATGAGTAAATATTAAAATATATAAATAAAAAAAATTTCTTTGAATATTTATGATACTGAAGTAAGCCGAGGTCTAATAATTTTTTGATTTTTTTTATAACAATAAATAATAAAAAAAATTGTTTGAAAAAAATTGCACCTATAGTTTTTAAAATTTTCTACACGTGCATATTTAAATTTTTTTTTGTAATTGACATGTCGAAAAAAAATCCGAAAATTGTTAATTGTCTACAAACCAGAATGATAAATATTTATTCTTCTCAAATATTTTACACAATACTTGGCTCCTTAACAAGTACTCACGGCAATTCAAAAATAACTTATTCATAAAAGTATTTATATTTTAAAAAAATATCGTATGCATTTAAAACAATACCTTTCTGTTTTGTTCTCGTGCCACCTTTGGAGCAAATAATAGCTGATTGATAAATCCCAGTAACATAAGTATGTAAAATCCTAAATGTGTTAGTGCTGATGTGAACAATGTCTCCTGTTCGAATGATTCTTTTTTCATACTCTTGCTCTTTTGTATTTTTTTTTCCACTCCATTCTGCATCTATTCAATACAAATAAATTTTAAAAATTACATACATATTTATAAGTATATACATATACTAAAATTTTTAAAATTGATTAAATTCCTAGTAATTTTTATCCTAAGTAATTAAGATTTAAAAAAATTGATATTCTACTCAAGGATAAACTAAACTATGAATGTGAATGTAACTGACAAGTGACAATTTTAAAATTTTTGAATTTATAAATAAAATGAGTGAATGTAGCAGACAGAGAAATTTAAAATTATTAATAGACTAAACAATTAATAAAATAAAATTAAAAAAAAATGTGCATTTAAATAATTTAAAAATTAATGTGCGCATTTTTTAAAATTTTACTACTTTAATTTATTTATTTAAAATTTATAGATTGTCTCATGACAACATTCACACTCATAAAATAGTTATAAATAGTTATATATTTCATATATAATAAAGTAGCTCATATATAATATCCTTGATCTCCGTCAGTTCATTCGAATTAAAATAAATTTAAAATCCGCGGTTAATTGGCTCCAATAAAAAAAATATGAATAAAAATAAAAAAATAATAAGAAGAAATAATTGAATTTGCATAGAGGGCTCTGATGTCATTTAATCCAAAAGTGTCAATACACGAGTAAGAGATTTATTGAGTATTTAATTTTAAAAAAATTAACTAGAGATTCAAAAAATAAAATTATCGTAAATAAAAAAATAGTCGATAGAAAAACTACGATCTTAGTCATGAAGGTCATAGTTAACACAAATAAAGATAACAGCTTTCTATAAAAACCTCAAAACCTCCGGCACAAGTTTTAAGTCGTAATGATTTAAATAAATCAATAAAGTTTAAATAAATAATTATCGATCAAACAAAGTTACGCATACGTACCTTGATAAATCCATTCTGATGTTTATAATCAATTTTACCATTTATTTCTTTATGCGAAATCCCATTTTTAATTACATCTCCATTATTGAATCTCATTCTCGTGGTCATTATCAGATAAATTGAATTTAAATTCAAAAACTGAATGGTCTGTACACTTAAGACACTAAATAAATAAATAAATAAAAATAATTAACACTTAAATTATTTTAGGTATTGAAAACGCGTGCGCAGACACCAGAAAAGGTTAAATTAAAAAATTTATTTATTAAATTTAAGTAAATAAATAAATAAATAAGTTTTATTATTTATTTATTAAGGATTAATTTTAAATATTATCCAGCATTCTTCAGTACTCAGTTTGAATGAAATAAAATTATAGAGAATCGAGGAATTATTTAAATTTATAAATACAAAAAATAATAAGGTACTGAAGAGCTACAAGAAGTAAGCAAGAGCACGTTCATTTGGTCTAGATGTACAAAAAGACCGGATAGCGTCGTCGTACTGACGTCTTTAAACCAATCAAAATAACTTTTGATGCTCGTAAGGTCTCAGTGTCGACACTATTTCTCACCGGGCCTGTTACTTAATCATATTTCGTAATAAATATCCATTATTTATCGTTACGTTAATTTTTAAACCTGTAAATCCATCAATTATGATGTTGATTTAATACATAACCTCATTGATCCAAAGGAATTGATGAAAAAAAAAAAAAAATATGAAAATAATAATAAATTTGATGAAAAGAAAGCTTGGACGAGCGTCATCTAGAGGGAGACGTGGTGAGTTAGTCATCTAGGTAGGCATGCTATGAAAAAAAAGGTGTTGGTGGTTGGTGATGGTGGGGGATGGAGCTAGAGCTATTTCGCATGTGCACGAGTAGCTTTTGACAGCTGAGAGAACGGAGCAATCTACAGACTACAGACAGTGACAGTACATAAGCTAGATAGAGTTTTGTCTGGAGAACAGTGCTGATCAAGTAGCAACCGGCTTTAGATCACTAGATCTTTAGGGATTACTCCGAACGTGTGATATTTTTTTAAGTATATAAATTTATTATTGACAATTGATTACTTTTTTTACGTATTGCAGATGAGAATAGAGTGACAGTGAACTGTGTTTTTTAATTGAGTAAGTACAAGTTGATAAATATTTAATAGCAAAATGGATATGGATAAGGAATCAGTACATGGGCTGGATAAAATGAAACGTGAGAACGATTCTACTGATGACTTTGAGCATCTGGAGCATGTGGCGTCACCGGAGGATGCTAAGAGTAATAATTTGTCGGGTCAGCTAATTGATGTAGCACGTGGACCAAAAGATTTGATGGAAGTAGCAACAAAACTCGAGAGAAATCTTCTGGACACTACGGTGTCGGAGGTGGATGATAAAATTTTGCAGCCGGTTCCAGCTACTCCGCCACCTTCAGCGGATTTTGAAAAGTTTAGTAATATGTCATCAAGTGCGCAGCCGTTGGATCCTTTTGAGATACTGCAGCAGAAAAACCATCAGCAGCAGCAGCAACCTAGTCAGGTACCCCAGGTTGACGCTAAAACTGCAACAATGGCGTTCATGGAGACTGAGCGAAGTGGAAGTGGATTTTATAAAGATACACCAGAAATGTCACCGGAATTCGGCCGCCGTGAGTTTGATAATTATCAAGAAAATGACGAGGACAGCAAGAAGGATTTGCTGAGCCGTGATTCACCGTTGATGGGTAGTGATTCACCAGCTGCAAGTATTTCACCGGACTTGGCAAAAGAAACGCCAGTGGGCGAAGTGCATCATGACAATTATGACCTTGGAGAGATTGATGACCCGGTTGACAAACATAAACAACAAATACCATCTGATTTAAGTCCTCCTGATTCACTGTCGTCATCTTCATTCAACAATGACAGTTTGATCAACAATAAAAGTAGCAAAGACCAGGATTCAGTTAAAAAAGATGTCTTCCATCATGATGATGATGATGATATTATTAGTGACATAAAGTCGTCTGTTCTTCCGCAGCCAGAGAAACCTCCAGTGATGGATTTCTTGAGTGACGAACCGCAGCCTCATTACAATCAAAGTGTCAAAGATATGCCAAATAATACAGTTAATGATAATGATGATGATTACTTGATTGACAACGCACCAACCAAACCACTACCCCCGTTGCCCAAGGAAGATGTCGATGATAAATTTGAAATGACCCGTGACTACATGTCTCCTGAAGTCGCCTCACATCAGCACCAGCTTCAGCAGAGTGGCAACGAAACCGGTGACTCTGAATTTGAGTCAGAACCTGAACCTTCACCAGCTAAAATTCCGATAAAACCAGCTACCAGCATTCCAGCTGCTGAACAGCCTCAAGAGCGTAAAATTCAGAGTAATTTGCCTGCTAAGAAGTATGTCGTCGAACACGAAGAAATTGCGCCTCGTAAAATTTTCTCAGACATGGGACTCGGTAAGTCATTACTAAATTTATTATCCATTTATTTTTTTATTTACATTTTATTTTTACAATCATTACGTCAGTCATTTTTCAAACAAAAAGAAATAAAAAATTACAAGCACCTGCAAGTGTTCCTAGAAGTAACTCGAGCCGCAATTTGGTGAGTCATCAGTCTCGCTCGACTACTGTTTGGCTGATGTCGATACCCTTTTGCATACTAAACCGGAAGTTCTCCGGAAGACCTTTACTTTGCCTACTCACTGTCATGTATTACGTATATAGGTGCATTATTTACTATAAAATATACATAGACATTACATCTATATACTTATTTATTATTAATATATATTAAAACTTTACACAGCATAGTCTTTTTTACGCAGTGTCAGTGTCATCCGCACAGCAACGTGTAGGAGTAATATCTATTAATATTCAACTAATATTAAACGACAAATTCTATGACTCATATTAAAGTAACGCGGATTTAATTATTTACATATAAAAATATTTTAAAATAATACTACGAATTATGGGTAAATATTTTAGTTTAAAAGATTTATTACTTTAAAAAAATTATATGTTTACAGAAAAAAATATTTCTTGACCCGAGAAAAAATTTTTTGTAGCAAAAAACTTTTTTTCACCCAAAGAAAACTTTTATTTCAATCTAAGGTAAAAGCCCCCATTATTGACACTATAAGAATGTCTGTGATTATTTGAATTTTTTTATCATATTTAATATTAATATAATCAACTTTTTTTGCATTGAACGTTTTAATTGATGTTTCTAATTGTATATTTAAATTAATTTACGTAAATAACAATAAAACAAATAAAAAATATATTAATTAAAAACCAACAAGTCGAGTACAGGTATTATTGACGGGGTAAAATAGTGTCAGAGCCAACTATTGACATACCAAGGACCCTATTATTGACAGGTCTAATGCGCATGCGCGGCAGTTTATAAAAAATTATTAAAGACCACCGTCAATTAGGTTCAAATTAATAATAAATATTTTAATTAAAAACGACAAAATACGATAATTAAAATTAAAAATTCATCTAGGACACACTTTTATTTTTTTATAAATTCGACGACACTATTCTTGATTCGACAATTTTTTATTCAATGTTTTGTTTATTATGAAATTACTAGACAGCGTGTTAACATAAATATATCGATATGTATGTTAAGGAGGTTAAATTACTTGAGTTTGTGGCCTGTCACTAGTTGACACGCGTGAATTTTTATGTACCGACTATTGACGTCCGCTATTTTTAAATGATAATTAAGATTTATCAGTCGAAATCAATGATTCTAGAGTTATTTAGACTATAAATAACCTGGAACAATTTTTAATAATACACTTACATTAGAACTGTATAGGGAAATCCGTTTCTAAAAATATGATCACTCTAAACGAAATTGTTAAGAAATTTAAAACACTCTAGCGAAAGTGGCCTAGTCGGGAAAATAAATTTTTTTTACAGCGAATAGTTTATACCCAGAAGTAAAATTGAACTATTTTTCCATTTAAAAATATCAAAAAATTGATAAAATGTTTTAAGCAATGTGATTATCTATACAGTTAATTAAAAAATTAATAAATTAAAACAATATGTCAATAGTAGGGGCCCTGTCAATAATGGGGGCTTTTACCTTAGAGTGCAAAAATTTTCTTGGAATGAGTAACATACATGTGTATATATATTAGGGTGGCTCAAAAAAACCGACTAATTTTCTTTTTTCGAGTCTTATGAAAATTTGTTGGTTTATAATATTTTAAGAAGCCTCTCCAAAAATTAGTTCGATAAAAAATTTTCAAGAGGTCGCTCACGAATTTTGAAAATATCAAAAATGATTGAAATTGAGATTTTTTATTTCAAATTTTTTTCTTTCTCGTGACAGCAATAGTTTATATTTGTGAAATCATGACTACGCTGAAAATTTAAGCCCAAGATTTAAATATTTAAACCTCGCTGACGAATTTTGAATGTTTCAGTGCTGTCTTTTGAACGTTTTCGAGCGGCCTTTGGATATTAATAATAAAGCTTCTCGATTTTTTCACCATCAATTTGCATCACAATCAATGAAAATATAACCCGAGAAATATAAATAATAAGTTATTCACATACTTTTTTATTTTTTAATTCTATTTTTAGGTTTTTTCGCTTATTCAAAACTTACCGAATTTTATTATTTAAGACTGTCCTGTATATTTTTGGTTATGCTCAAGTTATATTTTAGTGAAATGACAATAATTGAATTATAAAAAAATACAAAAACTAATTCAAAGTATTAGTTACATATTATCAGTTAATATTCAAAATTCTTGAGCGCCGTTTAAATATTTAAATTTTGGGCTGAAATTTTCAGCATAGACATGATTTTACAAACATAAACTATTGCTGCCACGACAAAGAAAAAATTTATAAGTAAAAAATCCGAATTTCAATCATTTTTGATATTTTCAAAATTCGTGCGCAAACTCTTGAAATTTTTTTATCGAGCTGATATATGTATGTTTTTATTTTTATATTTTTATACACAGAAAAAAAGGATTTCTTGACGCAAAAAAACTTTGTATTATAAATTGAAAAAAAAAATTTTTCTCGCTCCAAAAAATTTCTTCTCGCCCCAAGAAAATTTATGAGTGTAAATGTAGCAGACATCAAATTTAAAATTATAAATAAATACACGGAAAGAAAATTATAGGGAGTATTCCTATGCATTAAAGGAATGGTTCCTATAATAGTATAAGAATTGTACCCATACTATTATAGGAATGTTTCCTATATATTATAGGAACCACCCCAATACCGTTATGGGAATCATTCCTATACTATTATAGGAACCATTCTTATAATAGTATAGGAACCATTCCTATAATATTATAGGGACCATTCCCATAAATTATAGGAACCATCCCTATAATATTATAGTAACTATTCCGATATATTATAGGAACCATTCCTATAATATTGTAGGAACCATTCCCATAAGTTATAGGAACCATTCCTATAATATTATAGGAACCATTCCTATAATATTATAGTAACTATTCCTATAATATTATAGGAACCATTCCTATAATATTATAGGAACCATTTCTATAATATTATAGTAACTATTCCTATAATATTATAGGAACCATTCCTATAATATTATAGGAATGGTTCCTATATATTATAGGAATCGTTCCTATATATTATAGGAATCATTCCTATAATATTGTAGAAACCATTTCCATAAATTATAGGAACTATTCCTATAATTATAGGAACTATTCCCATAATGGTAAAGGTATCATTCCCATAATTATAGGAACTATTCCTATAATTATGGGTAATATTCCTATATCTGTAGGACGTGTTCCCATAATTTATGGTCGTCATTCCTATACTAGTATAGGATGAAATTTCACAAAATTATAGTAACCATTCCCATAATTTTCTTTCCGTGTAGAGTGAATAATTAAAAAAATAATATTTATAAAAAATGCACTTATTAATTTCAAAATTTTCTAAATGTCCATTTTTTTTAAATTTTATTTTATTAATTATTTACTCTATTTACAAATAATTAAAAATTTGTCTGATGTCTGTCATTCACACTCAGAAAATTTTGTTTTCAATTTATGAAAAAAAACTCTTAGAGCAAATCAAAATTTTCTCTGGATGAGTAAAAAATTTTTGTGCCAACAAATCCTTTTTTTCTGTGTATTTTTTAATGTAGCAAATATTTTTTATACTTTTCATCGCATTAATTAGCATATGAGGTATAATGAACGAAAAGTAGCGTTAAAAAGAACAGCCTAATAAGATTTACGTTAGTAGGCTGTACTCGTATTGTTACGTGGTCCGTTCACTTCCGCTTAGATACACAAAAGAGTCTACTTGCACTCAACTCGTACTTTTTTAACTTTATGTCCGTTTAATATTCCATGTTAATTTTTTATATCTATTTTATTTATCCTCCTTTTTACGCTGGACTACCATTATTATTTATAAATAACCTCTTGAGTTTTATTTAGCGTTTGAATCACCATCCAACCGAGTCAACAGTTATAATTTATCTTTTATTTAAACTTTTTTTCGTCTACTAATATCACGGTCGTAATTAAATATATGAAAGTTTTTTTAATGGGTCTCTGCTACTTCAGTTCATTCTTTTGTTAGCTTATTTAATTATTTGATAATTAGATTATCAAATCTAGTTAAAAATTTCTGACAATTGCAGGGTGATAAAGTAATTATGTTTTGTTTCATTTTATTTTTATGGCGTGTCTTTGGTAAACTAATTAGGAAATGGGTTTAGGATAAATAATAATATGACTAAATTTTAGTTCAAAAATGATATTTTTAGGTAATTTTAAAAATATAAAAGTTTACATGGGAGTCACGAGTTTGTGCACGAGAATAAATTGGATGACGCACATTAACACATGTGCATGCATGGGGGAGATGTATAGGTAGAATAATATATATAAAATACGATGTGGGTATTTGTTACTAACGTGCAGTAACGTGGGGTTTAAGTCATCATATGTTCGGTGTATATGTATGTATATATATATATGTATATGTATATATGTGTGTGTGTGTGTTGTTTCAAGTAAAGCGGGTAGTATTATATCGATCGGCAACGAGACACCCTTAAATACACCCCGCAACACCAACTTCGGTCTTTACTTCACTCTCACCCTGTCCTTGCTGCTTTTTTTTACGTGTCTGCGAGGAAAGTAATCTAAAGTCTACATTCACTATAAAATTTATATGAAAAAAATATTTATGTTAATTGAAGGATTTCTTTTTTTGTCTGGAAAAAAAAAATTTAATATTTCTTAGAATAAAAAAAAAAAATTATGAAATTTTAATTGGAGCTTGGAATCGAAGGATAGTTTTATATTTTATCGATAATTAATTTTTTTAATGCTTTAAGTGGAAGTCAGATAAAAAATATCTGGGCTAAATATGGACTTAAAAAAAAGTATTTGTAAAAAAAATTTTTTAGTTAGTGATTGTAAAACAATTTGTAATTGACAGGAATTGGCTGGTAATTGCTGATAATAATTTATAAAAATTGAAATAATTTTCAAAACAACAACTAATTGCCTTTTCGAAGTGAGTTCTTTTATAAGAGGGTTTGTGATGACTTATAAAATTAAGTTGACTGCGCAGATTGTACCTTTGACGTAAATACGCAGTAACTGCTATTATTTATAGCGTTTTTTTAATCATTAAATTTTTTTTATAACTGATCAAAGCCGAATATTTTTAATTTGCAACTCAGGCGACTCTTTAGATCAAAGACTTATTTAAATATTACTAATTGGACAATCATTGTTTTTATACTATTGAAAACCAAAAAATACAGTACTTTTAAATCATTGATACAAAAAAATATGAAGTTTTTATAAATTCTTAAAAAAAAAAAAAAATTAATAAAAGTAAAAACGTCCCGTTTAGGTTATAAGCTCCTTATTTGTGCGGTAAATGTTAAATTTTTTAAATTTACTATGACTATTATTAATAATAATATATATATATATATATTTATTTAGTTATGGTAAACAATACTGCAGTGATAAATTCAGTAAAGATTATGAAATACTTATGTAAGATATTTTAATGCCTGTTAAATTTGAAATCGTCTAATTAATTTTTTTCTATTGTACACTAGCGTTTTTCAATTAGTATATTAAAAATTAATGATTATTCGCACTTGTTATTTTGGCAGTTGTAGCAATGGCAAATAAACATTTTATAATTTCTGCAACTTTGCATGTAAAAACATTGTTAAGTAATTATTTTATAATTGTCTATAAAGATGTAAAAATTTATTATTCTTTATCTCGAAAAAATTTAATTTATCTATAAAAATTTATTTGCGATTATTTACCTAATGTCCGCTAATTTATCAAGTTAATACTTTCGTTGATTTAAATTTACTATAACAACTATTATTAATAATAACATACTTATTTGTTTTCTTGTGAAAATAATGCAGTGATTAATTCAGTAAAAGATTATGAATTATTTATCTAAAATATTTGAATACGTGTGAAATTAAAAACTATAATTAATTTTCTATTATCGTTAGTGTCTGTTATTTAGTACATCAAACTCATTAATTTCATGCATTAATTAATCTACAAATTGTAGCTATGACTAATTGTCTCTTAAAAACTTTCTGTCACTTAATTATAAATTTTGCTCCAAAAAAAGTTGAGATGCCCCGATTTGATATTAAACTTCTCAGCTAACAAGTTAATTAAAATTTTATTATACCGTCTCATATATTTACTCGTCGAACCAAAAACATTTCCATTAATTACTTGACCAAAATTAATTATTTTTATACAATCAATTTTTTTTTTTTTTAAGTTTCTTGCGCCCTTCAATCATTTTTTCCAATTTAATTTGCCTCGTATTTATTTAAATTATCTTTGTAATCCTTGTACTTGTCAACGTCTACAGAAAAAACATTATTTAATGAGTTTGCAAATTTATAAAAAGGCCTTTCAGCATCCAAACTGTTAGTAGATTACTCATTAAATTTTAATTTTAAAGTTTTAAGATAAAATTGATTTAAAAATTGATATTTTTAATTTCAAGCTCAAAAACCGCCAGAAATAAAATAATTTGAAAATTTAAATTGCCGTCTTTTCCTACCCAAGTAGCACAGAGTCAACTTTAAGATGTCTTAAAGATGTATTTTAAAAGGACAAGGCAACTTTTTTTTTGTCACAAATTCGTCTTTTTGGATATGAATACGACATTCAAATGTTAGTTCCGGAGACAGAAAAAATTTGGGTGGTTTTTCCTGTCTTATGTCAATTAAAAAGTCGTTTAGATGGCTTTTTTACCACTATTTGTAATTTACTTTTTGTCGTCACTTGTTGTAGGTATTTTTTCGGTGACATAAATTTTTGATCGTTTTGTCAACATATTGATGCCTTATTGGCAAGTCAAAAAGTAGCCTAAAAACTGATATCTTATAGATGTCATAAAGGTAAGTGTGCTACCTGGGTGAATACTTAACCGATTTTTAAAATTTTTTAATTTGATTTTCAATTTTGCCTTACTTTCGAATGAATGGTTAGAATGTTTGGTATTACGGTGAAAATATTGGTCTTATAAAAAAAGTTTTCAAACAAAAGTTGTAGGAAATTTAATTTTCGAAAAAAAATGTCTCATATGATTTTTTTATATGACCAATATTTTCAACGCAATTCCAAAATTAAGATTCATAATGAACGGTTCAAATTTTGATAATTATGAAAATCTTAATTTTAAAATTACGCTGAAAATATTGGTCGTATAACAAAATCATAAGAGACATTTTTTCTAGGAAATTTAATTTCCTACAACTTTCGTTCGAAAAATTTTTTTATATGACCAATATTTTCACCGTAATTTCAAAATTAAGTTTCGGAATGAATGATTCAAATTTTTGATTATGAAAATCTCAATTTTGAAATTAAGGCTTTCCTATTAGTCTTATAAAAAAATTGTAAGAGACATTTTCTTTATAAAATTAAATTCCCTACAACTTTTGTTTGAAAAATTTTTTTATACGACCAATATTTTCACCGTAATTTCAAAAATTTGACAGCATCAATTATTAATTGTTATTTTGAAATTAAAGCAAAAATCCTGGCTCTATTTATCAACTATGAATTCTTTTTACTCAATGAGACTACATGTTTCCGTTAAAAAGTTATCTATGAAAAAACCGGCGGAAGTATCGTTTTTCGTTAATTTTAAAATTTCAAATCGCCGCCATTTCTAAACTAATTTACCGATTTTGCTCATCTTTGAACTTTTCCGAGCTAATCATTAATAGAATAAGTGCGCCAAGTTTCATTAAGATGCATTGAGAATTGTACGCGCTATCGTCGCAATGGCGCGTTATATTACATACATGTACATACATATATAAACTTTTGAACCAATGGTATTTTTGAAACCTACTCGACTAATTACGATAGACTATGGTAAAATTAATTGAAAATTCTACCATGAGGTCAAATACAATATATTGATTTCTATGAAATCTATACTAATGCTACAACAAATAATTATAATCCAAAGAATGTCATAAGCGGATGAAAAAAAATAGATTAAAAATTTTGATACTCTGTGAATAACAAATCTGCGGTCAATTTAATTATCAGCAATTTAATAGCCATAAGTATGTTTCTCTTTAAAATAATTCCTTTCTTGAATGAGGTCACAGTCAGAGTATAAAAAAAATTTTTTTTAAATATCGCCAATATTAAATGCTAATTGAAACGAAGCTTTCTCCTGATTTACCGAAAATAGCTAAAAATAATTTTCATAAATTTTTATAAATTCTCAAGGATTTAAAATTTTATTTAAATTTACTGTCCATTAGTTTCACTTCAGCGAGTTCAATATTTTCTTTATAGAAAAAGGCTAGGTAAAAATAGATTTAAGTTGAGTAGTATAACGATTAAAAAACACGTAGAATGACTTCACTAGATTTACAATCTATCAGATAAATATTTGCTGGACATATTCGAGAATTAGTCATTTATTTTATTTGTTATGTTATTATTTATTGTTTCACTTATCTACGCACTTAAGCGCTTTTTGAGTTGATTTATGTATTTTTAAAGAACATAATTCCTTATCAACTTATCACTAATCACAATATTATATATACTCATACATATACATCTATATAAATATATAACATGATAATTTGATATTTATTAGCTTACAAAGTTATTATTCTCCAATCTTTTATTCATTAAATATTTTAAATTTTAAATTCAATAAAATTTTACATATTTTAATATGAAAATTAAATTATTTAAAAAAACAGAAAATTAATTTATCAACAGGTCGGTAAGACAAATTTTCAAATTACTCTCTACAGATCAAACGTCGGTAAGAAAGAAATTCTATATAAATATCGAGAGCGGCTGTTTTGAATAACGGAAAAATATTCATATTTTCTAAAACGATAAGCTTTCAAATCTGATGTAAAAATAAAAAGCCTCAGAAAAAAAACCATGAATTTTTCCGTGACCTAAATATTTAATTTACACGGAGAAAACAGAATATTAAAAATTGATAAATAATAGAAGTGGAACCTGTTATCAATAATTAGTACTATTATGTGCTTAATGCAAAGTAGTTTACTAATTTTTGTAGATTCCTAAAAACTACTATCAATTATTTCAAAAAGTAACTAAATATTATTACTTTTAGGTATAATACGTGGCTTATTAGTGAAAGTTTATTAATTTATGGCATAATCTATTAAAAAGTAATGATTGGTCGAATTAAGAATTGCTATCTTAGATACTGGTTTTTTCAGCCGAAAAATTGCAAAAGTTACAAACTTTTATTTTATAAATTCGATATCACTGATCAATTATTAGCTTAAAATATCATTTGTTCATCATTATAAATTAATTTACAATATACATAAATCGAATAAGTGGTAAATAATAAAATGAAAAATTAGTATACTAGATACTGATTTTTTGCTCATAAAAATACCGAAAATTTTTAACTCTTATTTTATAAATTCTATCCCATTGACTACTAATTAATATAAAATGTTATTTATTCGTTATTATAAATTAATTTATTATATACATATATCGAATAAGTGGTAAATAATAAAATGAAAAATTCGTATACTAGATCTTTATATATTAATATGTACGTTTACTGATTTTTCGGTTCTTCATTTTTTAAATTTTTCTATGTTTTTTTGAATAGTAATAACTGCAGATAGCAATTTATCGATTCCTTTTCATATTAATTTTAATATACAAAATTAAAAATTTAGCTCTTGTATGTGTATCAAATTTAAATATAAATAATAGCCATTTTGTAATATATATAATGATCCTGGTTTGATATTAGTACCGAATATACTAATTTTAAGTCGAAAATAAACTACAAACTATTCAAATTTTGAGCATCATTTTTTTCTGTATTTTTTCATAAACAATTTTCGTAAATAATTACCGCGCATAATTTCGACTATTTATATATGAGTAATTTTTATATGAAAATCTTAAAATCTCGACAAGTTAAATGGATCCAAGCCAGGGCTATTTTGTAATACTCGAAAATTTTATTTCATCGATGGGCTTAAAGCCAAATATTTTCATCAATTAACATATTTTTTAATGACTATTAATTAATAAAATATTCAAAATTAATCAGTGCTTATTACGATAGACTACGGGACCTGAATGATGATAAAAATTTAAGAGACACTCATTTGTAGACTAATAAAAGGGGAGATAATGTAGCTAATGTAACGTATATGTATCTATATTAATATATACATCGATATTAATTATCGTCTATGGTTTAATGGCCTATATGAATTTGCGGCACGAAGAGGGTGAGTGTAAATACGCTTGCGTGGGCGCCAGAAAGTCTGCAAAGCGCAACACTCTTATATATATTTCATGCCGGCTTGCAGACAAGTTACGTATTTATTGTGTTATAGTTGTTATTCGTTGAATTTTATTATTCTATTTTTTTTTTAACTGTTTTATAGGTGGCCTATAGGTACTCGTCATTATTAACGTCTATTACATAAGATAAATTCAGTACTTTTATCATGGCCGGCTTGAAATCACCTTGACAAGTGTGTTTTCAATCATCTGGAACGTATTATACGTCAAAGATATATTATTTATTTTTTTTTTTAAGTAAATAAATACATATTTCAATTCGAATTCATATAAATATTCCCCAGTTTTATTTTATTATCTGTAACTTTTTTTTTATTTTTTTTAAATGAAAAAGTTTTTATCTTTTTACGAACAATTGACATTTATCAAAGGCCATTAAAGGGCAATCGCTATATAAATTATTATTTTATAAAAAATTCATTAAAATCTGAAAAATAAAAATTCAAATAAATTTTTAAAATAATTAATAAATAAATTATTATTTTATTTTTAAAAAAATGATAGTAAAGTTAGCGAACATCTGACAATTTAAAAAATTAAAATGTGTTTAAAATAAAAATAAAAAAATGCACGTTTAGACAGTTCAAAATTCAGTACATGCATTTTTTTAAAATTTTTTTATATGTAATTAAAAAATTGTCGTATGTCTGCTACATTTATGAGTGTGAATTTAGCATGATATTGACGTTAGTGGACGTCTAATAATTTTTAGATTTTTTTTTTTTATGATAGACTATAAAAAAAAATATTTGAAAAAATTGCACCTGTAGTTTTTTAAATTTCTTACATGTGCATATTTTTAGTTTTTGTTTTTTTTTAATTGGTTTATTAAAAAAATAATCCGAAAATTACTAAATGTCTGCTAACCAGGATCATGAATGTAGCAGACAGACAAATTTAAAATTATAAATAAATAGAGTAAATAATTAATAAAATAAAATTTAAAAAAAATGCGCATTTAGAAAATTTAAAAATTAATAAGTGCATTTTTTATAAATATTATTTTTTAAATTATTTATAATTTTAAATTTGTCTGATGTCTGTTGCATTCACACTCATGAAAAAAAACCTGTTCTAGTAAACCAAAAAAAAAAAAAAAATGAAACCCAAGTGAAAGTCAAAGAAAATATAAATGTAAAATAAACTAAATTAAAATTTAAATAATCGGCGCCACAAATAATAGTGTCTTTGTTTAAATATCACAAGCTATCTCTATTTGTCGCAACGAGTATAAGCGATCATGTACGATAGTAACCGAGGCCGGCCATGCGCGGACTATTCTCGAGCTCGCGACCGCGGATCGATAACAGCTCGGCGTAAAGCAGAGTACGTCTTATAACAAACGTTCACGTTAGTTTTCAGTCTATGACATACCATACAGTACACAACTTGTCACTGTACCATATCCACTGTACCCATCCATCAGTTCAGTGTTCACTTGCTACCACTGGCTACAACTGTCAGTCACTTTATTTAAATACATAATTCGTCATACATATATTTCCATTCTTGCTCATCACAATATACTAAACTACTACGTAGTCTGTTATCGTCCGTCTAACGTACGAGCTCCACCTACTATTTCATTACGTTCTCCAAGTTAAGTAGTTGACAATTAGCTCAGTCTATTGACAGCAGTCATCTACCAGAGGTCTTACTTCGGAGCTCATTTAAAATTTTATATTTTCCCTCTACTTTAATGTGCAGTGGAACCAATAAGAGTGTTTATTTTTTTTAAAAACTACCGCTAATTGTGATTTTTAAATCTAATCAAGTGGAAAGTTTAGTTGAAAAACAAAAAAAATGGATTCAGATTCAATGGCCTGCCCTTTACCTAAAAAGGATAATGATGACGTCTGTAAAAAATCTAATAATTCTGGGTGTCCTTGTGCTTGGAATGTTTTGAATCCTCGTAAGATTATTATTATTTTATTTTTCATGACCACCATATTCATTACATATCATCATCATCATTTAATTCATTCAACGTCACATCTATATTTGCTTAAATTGACACGTAATAGATAAAATTATAATTGCTAAGCAAATAATTACAAATTTATCATTTAGTAATTAACTTTTGTCTTTTATCAGTTTCGTTTTCTTTTTTCAAGACAAATTGCATAAATTATTGACTAGTGTGGTAGGTCATACATTAATTTCAGTAATTTAATTTTAAAAATATTTAAGTTAAGTAAAATATTCATGACTTTGATTCTATTTGTTCAATTTTTTTGAGCCGATGAATAATTAAACATATACTATATATATCAAATAATACAAAGTCTAAGTATAATCTTTCCGTGTCGATAATTAATTTAACATCAAGTCATTGCGTAATTGTACGTAATTATTATTTCAAGGATGATATACATATATTTTAAGTGCTTTGTTACAAAAATATATAAATTTTTAATAAAAAAAAAAACTTGCTAATTTTATCACATTTTTAAAAAATGGAGTAGGTAAATTTGAAAATAAATTGCGGTGTTTAATAAAGTATAATACTATTTTTAATGTCTAATTGATAAAAAAAATTAATATCAAGTACAGTGTAGGGTTTCCGTCTTGGTTTATAAGTCGAGTTCTATAACCCCCGGTTTTACTCTCATGCGCGAGAGTATAGTTTTATATCATGTATGTGTACTTACACTGACATGCACTATCATGCATTCGCTGAGATCGATAGGGCAATAAATAATAAATTTACAATCGTCGGCTATACTAAAAACCTCAATAGTAACCTTTCATACTATAATACACGAGTAAATAAAATTTATGACATGAAATTTATAAATATAGAAATCTTTAGCTTCTTTATAATCTAATTCGCTCTTACGTCAATGGGATTTTCCTGTAAAAATGTAATTAGACATGGAAATTATAAACACAATGTAAATTACGGTTTTGCCGAGGACATTACTAAGTTATTTAAGGATTATATTGTATTGTATTGTGACTCATAATGCCAGTTTAGTGCTAAATGCATTTAAAATTGAATACTAATGAAGTAATTAAGACAGACAAGTAATTAGTGAGGGTAATGTAAATTTTGAATTTAAGGTGCACGTATTAACAAACCATTAGGATTTAAATTTAAAAAATAACCGATTTCTCATCTACTTTCTCTGTCAAAGAAAAATTAATGTAAAATATTTTATTAAAACCAGTTATTCTACTTTTCTCGTCTATCATATTTTCTAATTACTATTTTATTTAATAACAATTTATGTATATATTTATTATGGGTGATGGACTAAATTAACAATAAATACTTTATTTTCAGATGCTTGGTTTAATCCTGAAAGACTGAATCCGAAGGGTAAGAATTTTATTTGAAATATTATTTTTATTGCACTGAAAAAAAAGTAACCTGTATAAATATTATTTTCTTAAGTAAGGTAAAAGGCCCGATACCCGCTGACTTTTCATTGGAGAGATTAAATCACTCAATATAAATTAATAAATAAAATTAAAAACCATATTTTTTTTTATATTTATTTTTTGGAGTTTTGAGTATTAGAATAAAATTTTAGTTTGAAGAATAATGTTGATAATTAATTATTAATTTTTTAAATAAGGTCCTTGAGTGTACCCATAGTCGCTTACTAAAAGTTGTCATGTACCATTACTCGATCAACACATGGCCCTATAGTCGCTCAAAGACAATATCGATTAAACTATAATAAGTTTATTAATTTGGAAAATAATTTATAAATTATACTACTTTATTCTTTCATAATATAAAATTTCATGAATTTTAAAAATATATTTAATAAGACAGAGTTATAACAATTCTTAAAAAATTTGACGTAATATAAATTTAATCTAACGAACGAATGTTAAAGTAAAAAATGCCCGGCTATGCGCGATTTTGAAAGCAGTCATTTAATTTAAATTTATAATCTATTATAAAATAATTTGATACATGATATTTTAATATATTTAGATTCACAAATAATTATTTATCAATAATAATATTTTTAGTTGTAATTTTTTTTATAAAAATTATTAAACAGTTAAAGTGAGTGACTAATGGTACTGAGCGGGTATAGGGGCTTTTATCTTAAATCAACAAAAATTATTAAGTACATATTTTAGTTGAAGAATAATTTTCTTGACAAAATCAAAATTTATTTACACTACTCCAAAAAAATAAAAAAAGATGAGGAAATTTTGAGCTGAGCTGAGATTTCTCCGATTAAGAAAATTATTTCTAATGAAATCTTACAATCTTTCCACTAAAAAAATTAGATTTAAAATTTCTTGTAAGAAGAAACTAAAATATTCCTAAAAGTTATTTTCTTCTCAGTGTAATACTGTAAATTATTAATTAAATGTAATATTATTAACAATCGCAAGACTTTGAGCAATTAGAGTCAATGCTTACAGAATGACTCTCCCTTTTCTTATCTGGACTTTCTCTAGTACAATTGATTAAGCTTTTAAAGTTACGGTTCTCAACTTATTTGGTCTTTTTGTGTAACAACGAAACTAAACTTAAAATTTTTTTTATACCTGTTTTAGTTATATACCTGCCATAAATCTTTGAACACACGCTGTCTTAGACCTTCAGATTTAAAACTTTGCACAGTAGAATAGAGAAAATTCCAAAAAGTTATTTTGCCGGATAATTTTTTTAAACTGACAGTTTTTCTTCAATGAAAGATCCAAGTTGATTTTCAGATGGTCAGAACCATTAGAAAAATAGTTTCCCATCTTGTCAAAAAATGTCCACGTCATGTTTTAGCGAGGTTGTACAGAAAAAATGAAGAAATATTTTGCCTTAAGAATAGAGAAAAAATTTTTGCAAGAATCGAAGCAAGAAATTTTTTTCTGCTCCAATAAATTTTTTGTTTTCAATTTAAAATGGAGAAAATTTCTTAGGGCAAGTAAAATTTTTTTTGAGTAATAAAACAGCTGCTAAATATGGAAATGAATTTTTGAGTAGCAATCGTTTAAAATTTTGAAGGTTTTTTTCAGACAGATGATATAGTCTATACAGTCTAGGCAATATCTCTATAGGAGTATAGATAGAGATAGATGTAGATGTAGATGTAGTAGAGGTAGAAGTTAGGTAGAGGTTTAGGTATAGGTAGAGATAGAGTATAATCTAGCTGTGGGTTAACTAAATATAAACGGCTCGACCAGATTTTTGGCTGGTGTGCTGCCAACATTTTCATTTGCTCGGGATCCTCTTTAGAATCCCACGTTCCTTCAGTCTGTTACCATCCCTGCTCTTGTCGGTTAGTTGCACTTGGTAAAAAGTTTCCTGAGGAGGCAGGGGTTTATCCATCATTCACCATAGACTGTCCTCTTCTACTTAAACTACCCACTCGTCCGTTAAAAACTCGGGGGTGTCATATATTTACCACAATATAGTTATATTTAGTACCACTCCTCGTGTCTTTGTTCGCTGCGTCATTTTTGTTTAAAGTTTTTTATTTTTCACTCGGACTTGTGCCAGTGGTTTTTTTAAATTTATTATTTAAAATATTTTTCTTTGTGAATAATATTTTTACTGTGATTTGATACCTTTATTTAACGATGAATATATTGGAGCAGTTAATTGAGCTAAAGGATATGAAGTTTAATAGAGAACAGTGTAAGTAATTTATTTTATAAGCAAATTGTTTTTTAAATATGTTATGATTTGTTTAAATGTTGAATATGTTTAGTGACAAGACAAAGTAATCCACGATAATAGTTATTTGATTTTTGATCTCTATCCAAACGTGGAAAATTTACGTGTCCAACTCAAAACGAGTTCTGGCGTTGATTTTAAGTGGGTCAATTCAAACTGCACTGTCTCTGAAATAAAAATAATCTTTACTTTATTATAATTCATTGCTTTAGCTTAAAAACTATTATTTCGTAATTTTAGTTTTTTTGAAATCTACAATCCATTAAGCCGAACCTCAATTAAATTATCTTGCCTAAAAAGTTGTCAGTTATTTTTAGTAACGATTGCATAACACGATTCTTGAACTTCAATTTAAAGTTTAAAAATTTTTGCAATTAACTCCATGTTTGCTTTAATTAAAATATATTATATATCTACTTTATACATAATATACTAGTACTTTATATTTGAATGTCTGTATCTATAGACAATGACGCCTGATAAAAACATTTTTTTTAAATTTTAAAATCTTGTGATATAAATTTTAATAAAGAGTAATCTTATCATTTGATTCCAATCACTGCAATGACTGTGATATTTTTGATAATTTAATTAACTTACAAAAATTATTCAACTATTGGAGGTGATCAATTTTATAAATTTTTCAAAATTATTGCTCCCATTAATTTTTTTTTTCACCATAGTAAAAATAAAACTGACAGTAAATTTTTTTTTTATATTTTATTTTTTTGTAAGAAAAAATATTTTTATTTACAAAAAATAAATATTAAAAATTACACAACTGGAAATGATTCTGGATATTCATTTTTTTTATTACTCTTAGGAGAGGAAGGGGTAAAATGGGGTACTTAAGGAAATACTAAATTTTTGGAGACACAATTTCAAAAAAAATTTTTTTTTTTAATGATATTCAAAGTAAATAGAAAAAATTTTCATGTGGGCAAAATAGGGTATCTCCAAAAAAAGGTGAAAAAAAATTTTTGAAAATCAAATGAATCGTTTATTTGAGAAACCCTATAAGTCGTTTTTTCGAAATTTGGTTTTTTGCATTTCTGGGTTTTTTGGATGTCCCCCCCATAGAAATTAATAAAAATATCCATCAAATCAGTGTTTAAAAAACAATTAACGGGGCGACAGAAATTCCATTTTATTGAGAAACCCCATAAGTCAATGACTTATGGGGTTTTTCAAATAAACATATGCAGTTTTAGTTTTATAGAAATAATTTTTTCTTTTTTATTTAAAATTCGCGCTTTTTTTGAAAAAAAAAAAAATATGACTAATTAAAATACTTAAATTAATTATTATTTTTTGTAATTTCTGAGTTTCAGAGCTTAAATACATATTATATACTTCATTTTATCAGTCTGATAAATTATTTGAGTGGAAAAAATAAAAAAAACAATGATTTTATAACTTTTTCTTCCGTTTGGTTGAGAAACCCCATAAGTCAATCAACTTTAAATCATTTTTTTAAGTAGTTTCAATTAAAAAATTGAATTTTTCTTGTTTGAATATTTTTCAGACGCTAACATTATCCTCTTCAATTATTTATTTATTATTTCAATGGCAAGTTTTTCCAGAAAAATGTTTTTTGTGTTTCCTGAAAAGTTTTGTTTCCTTGACTTATGGGGTTTCTCAAATAAACGATTTAAATAGGGTAGAGGTACCATTTGTGGCCACTGCTCCATTTTTCGACATTTAGTGCTTTATTTTAATTAATAAAAAATTGTCAGATAAAATTAATATTTTAATAGTAAGATAAAAGTATCTTTTTACATATTTTAAAAATCAATTACGTCATTGCGTCATTTTATATAAAGAAAAATTATATTTCAAATAATTATTGGATACAAAGAAAGAAAAAAAAATTTGTAATAATTTTTATCATAAAACAAAACTCAGTAAAATTTTTTGACTGAAATTTTCTACTTTTGAAAAAATTTAACAAAAAAAAAAATTCAAAACAATCCTCAATTATATTTAATTTTGAAGTTTAAAAAACAAACTTATTTATAAAATTTTGGGGATATCCCATTTTGTCCCTTTCTCCTTTACTTCATTTCATTTTTTTAAAAATTATCTCCACGTGGGTACTAATAAATATAAAAGAACAATATTTAAATAAATATGATATATTAATAACTGAGTAAAAAAAAGTTTTATCTGAAAGCACGTGGGCAATTCAAATTTAAAATTATAGATCGGTATTATTTATAACGTTACTTAGTAACATTTAAATAAAAATAAAGTCTTTCACTTAGCTCGTCTGAAAGTGAATCAATAACCGTTGGTAGTTTCACGCATGCCTTTCAGATCTATTTAATATACAAATCAAATAAAATATAAATACCGCGTTATAAATAAATATTTAAAAAAATAATAACAACAATAATTTATAAAGTATCGCTAATGTTATTACAAAGTCGAACAGTAGAGTATAAAACAGAGATAAGATAATTAAAAAAAAATTTAATCATAAAAAAAATCAGTCAAATCTTGTGGTGTAATTGCGCCGGTAAAATTTACTGTTATTACATATGTGATATCAACACACGTCTCATACGTAGATTAATGTTGGAGTCACGTGACAGAAGTAATGCCAACTTTCCGTTTTCCTCTGGTTTAAAACCCACAGTACATTTTTTAAATATAAATATTTTTCTAAACAACATCTAAAACTAAAACATTTATTGTTCATATATATTATACTATATATACTTTAATAATCTTAAAGTAAAATAAAAAAAAGATTTAAATGACACCGTAGTGACATCTTTACCGGTTTAGTAGCTTATTTTAAATTTAATACTCCATTGTCTCTCTTTCACACAAAATATTTTCTATTTCCTCTCACTTTCTTCAGACAACTGGTTCCAAAGATTATTTTTTAAACATTTTTATTTCTCATTCGCTTTTGTAAAAGCCCACTCGTCTGCCATATTTTTTTTTATCCCCCTCCATTATTACCCTCAACTTTTCTCTCTTTCTCTCTCAACTATCCTCATTCTTCTTTTACTTGTTCACTTGTACACACATGAACTTCATCATATATATGTATATATAAATATATATACATACATATATAAATTTACACATACACATATACTTACATGCATACATATACATTTAAAACACACAAGATACATTCTCATTCTTTATAAGCTCCGTTGGAAGTTCAGTTGCGCGTTCGGCGTCGCTCTTACTGTACTTGTTTTTTTTTTTACGTGGTACTTTTATCGTGGATTAGTTGACCGCTGAAAAACAACCGTGAGGGTCTCAAGCATTTATAAATTTTATCCTACTTAATTTAAACTAAACAAATTATTTAAAAAAAAAAACAAAACTACTCCAATTTAAAAATGGTTCGAAAAGACAGACCGCGAAGAAATGAAGAAGAAGAAATTCCAGTTGATTCTGGTGAGTGGGCGAATACTTTTATTTCATTTATTTATCAATTTTTACGGCTACATTTTGGAGCACGGACTTCATCTCAACATATGGTCGCTCAGAATCCACGTGGTAGATTTTGGTCCTTTACGTAAAAAAAAAAAAAGTATTTTAAAATGAAAAAATTTTTTTCTAAAATTGTATAATTTAAATAAATTATTTATAATTTTTTTTAAACATTTTTTATGTTAAAATAAATAATAAATTATTTTTTTAAAAAATGGTCTTGTTAAAAATCGTCTGTATGTACCCAAGTAACAGATGTGCAAATAATTATTATTATTATAATAATATTTGTAAATATAATTATTTAAAAAGTTTATTTTAAAAATATTATTTTGCCGGATAAAATTTAAATAAATATTTAATTAATTAATTATCTTAATCTATTATTTTAATTTTTTATAAAACTCAAGGTTAATTTTAGTGTCCTTTTCTCTTGTATTATAAAAAGATGCACTTCAAGTGTATGACCCTGATATTTACCATTGACTTCTTCACCACTCTCACCTATACCTTATTTAGATAGAACATTTCATTCCGCTACGCGGATTTTATATTATTCTAGTCAACACGTCAATAAACTTTTGGAATTTTAAATTAGACGGTAGTCTATATGACAATTATTTAATTTATCTATGAAAATAGTAATGATGATAAGTAATGAGTAGTAAGTAACAAATAATATGTTTAGCAGTTGAACTAGAACGAATTGCTGCCGGTAATTTAATTGAAAATGTAAATCGATATCTATGACGAGATTTTAGATGAGGAAGTATCGCAAGTTGCGTGATCGTTAAATTAAATAGGGAATGAAAGACATGGATGGAAGAACAACAGTACACTTGTTATAAAAAGCCTCTTTTGATGTACAGAAAAAAATAATTTACTGCCATAAAATATTTTTATTTACCCTTAGAATTTTTTTGCATTTCAAATTGAAAACAAAAATTTTCTTGGAGAGAGAAAAAATTTTTTCTTTAATTCATAATGCAAAATATTTCATGATACTGGTTAGTCGACGTCTAATAATTTTTTGATTTTTTTTAATGCACTAAATTATGAAAAAAAAAATTATTTGAAAAAATTGCACCTATAGTTTTTTGAATTTTCTACATGTGCATATTTTTTTTTTTTTGTAATTAATTTGGCGAAAAAGAAAATCCAAAAATTGTTAATTGTCTACTAACTTCAGGATCATAAGTTAGCTTACATCTAATAACTTTTGAAATTTATTTAAAATGATAAATGACAAAAAAAAAATATTTCAAAAAATTGCACTTATAGTTTATTTAATTTCCCACATGTGCATATTTTTAGATTATTTTTTTTGTAATTTAATCATTGAAAAAAAAAAATCCGAAAATTTTTGTCTGCCAACTTCGAGATCATAAATATTTCTTGCACCAAATTCCTTTCTGTATTTAAAAAAAATACAATAAATAAAAGACATATGTATATTAATAATAAATACATATATTTACAGTCTGAGCTACGAAGCTTAACTGTGCGAGGAAGTTTAATTAATGAATAATTAAAACTAATATATTTGTTTTTTGTTTACAGTGGCTGCACTGATTTATTGGCGCCAGCCAGAAAAAACAGGAATTGTTTTTGGTGTCATAATGAGCATCCTCCTGTCATTGACCTATTTTAGTTTGATCAGCGTATTCTCATATTCGGCATTATTAACACTAATGGGTACAATGGGATTCCGTATTTACAAAACCATTTTACAAGCCGTACAAAAAACATCTGATGGCCATCCCTTCAAGTAAGTTTAAAAACCAAACTATTAATTATATTTACACTATTATTTTTTTCATCATTCATTAGAAAGGGGTGTAAATAATTTGTAATTAATTAAATATTTATAGTCAATTCAAATTGATACACGTTTGAATTATTTAAAATTTTTTTTTTATTTAATTTAAAAATTATTTTCTTATTAAAAATAAATTAAAGAAATTTTTTACTGCAAAAAATGATTAATAATTTTTAAATTTATTTATTGCAGAGATATTCTTGATGTTGATCTTACATTACCATCAGAAAAAGTCCATGAAGTTGCTGACATTGCTGTTGCACATGCCAATGCTGCTGTTTCTGAATTGCGCAGACTTTTCCTTATTGAAGATTTCATTGACTCACTTAAATTCAGTGTTGGTTTATGGTGTTTGACATACGTTGGCTCGTGGTTTAATGGAATGACACTCATCATCATTGGTACGTTTTTTTCTTTCTTTAATAATTTTATAAAAGAAATGATTATAAAATTTTTGCGTATTTGAATTCATCCGATAATTAATTTAAAATTAAAATTATTAGGAGTGATTGCACTTTTCACACTTCCGAAAATATACGAAACGAACAAAGCTCAAATCGACCAGAATCTCGCTTTAGTACAAGGAAAAATTAATGAATTAACTGCCAAGTAAGTTCACTAATAATTACACATATAAAATTAATAATTAAATAATTAATTAATTGATTAATTAATTTATTTTTAAACAGAATAAAGGCAGCCATTCCTCTCGGCAAAAAGGCAGAGCCTACGAAGGAGGAGTAAGTCCAGTAGTTTTGCCAATAAAGAATCGAAGATCAAGATCACAAAACATCAATTTACTAAATTCACGTAATGAACTTAGTTCATCTTAAAAAAATATCAATACGTGCATCGAGATTTAAATTTCTCGGAGAGCGACAGCAATGACACGATCCGTCATTTTAAAATACTTGTATAACAACTCATATTTATATATATTAATATAAATAGCGTTTAAAAACGCATCTACAGCTCTCATAAATAAAAAGAAAAAAAATAAAAAATAACAAAACAAGTAATTATAGTTAATAATAATAATTAAATTTATTGATTGATTGATTGATTGTTCGTTATTATTGCGGCAGTAACATCCATTGATGTAAGAGTGCAATGATAATTTATTTATTATTATTATTATTATTTTTTTTTTTTTCAAAAATTTATAAATATTTTTTCTCCAATCCATTTTTGTTCCCTTTCCATTTGTTTTCACTCCCCGTCGATATTTTATTTACTTTGCAATGTAATTCTTATACATTAATTACTAATTAATGATAAAAAAAAAAAAAACAATCATGGGTACATATTAACTCATTTAGCTCGCAGAATTGTCCACATCATACGCATGTAATTATTTAAACATTTATTATTTTTATGAATTTTTTTAAAAAATTAAGCAGAAGTGGTAACTGCTAATTATTGTTGTTGTGAATGTGCATACATTGTGGTACACTTTTAATAAAATAATTAAATCATCGTATGATGAAGAAAGTTTATAAAAGATATATTATACGAAGCTTTAGAAGAAAATGATAAATTAAATAAATTAATTAATAAATAAAATAATTAAATTTTGACCAATTATTAAAGAATATTATTAATAAATCTTTGATTAATTGGTTATATGCGCTTTGATATTAAAATTGTTCATTTTTTATCGTTAGAATATAAGATATAAGCGAACAAGCGATCCTTTTTGTTTTTGTTGGCGATCGATTTAATTTAAACGATTAAATGAAATTTTATTTTATTGAAATTAAAAATTAAATTTACAGATTTATATATCTGATTAAATCTTTAACTTGTTGAGGATTGCGAATTTAAAATATCACTATTGTAATTAATTATTATATATATAAATATATATATATACTTAATACATAAAATATATAAATATTTAAAATCACATCTTAAGCAGAGAAATAGTCTAAGAAATTTGAAAAAAATAACGAACAAATTAATTGGTTATTAAAACAGTAAACTTAATTATTGGTTTAAATCATTATATAAATATATATATGTATATTGTATACATACATCACAAAATACTCTACATATTAAAGTAAATGATTATTTGAATAATTTCAATCACTATGTTTTTATTATCAAAATATGACAGTTTTTTTTCTTTTTGACTGAAATTGTAATAATTGCGTACCGCTTTCTTGACGTTTTAAATATTACGTCAGCATTCGCACGATTTATTTATAAAATAAAATTATAATAAGACACAACTCAAGTATTTTTATTTAAAAAGTTATATTTATTTAAATATTTAAGGGTTTTAATATTTTAAGATTTTGTTTGGTGGTTTGCACACCTCGAGTTTATTTAAAAAATTTTTTGGTGAAATGTAACAAATTTATCAACTAGGGTAACAGTACCAAATATAGACTGAGCTCCAGTTAATGACCAGATATATAAATATCGTTAAAAATTAACATATTGTTGAATTTAATTTACGGAAAATTTATAACTACTTATTTTTAATGAATTAAATGCAACAATTTAAAAAATTTTTAAGGGTTTTAAGTACCTGGCCATTAAATGGAGCTCGGTCAATTTTATGGTAACTGACCTAAGGAACTTTGAAATTTGAACTTTACCAATTCGAACTTTGGCAATGTGAATTTTTGTAAATTTGAACTTTGGCGATTTAAATTTTGACGATTTGAACTTACCTTTTTTCTCAGGTTTTGTTAATTTGAACATTTGAAAATTTGAATATTTTATGTGTCCACGCACACAAAACCCCTGAAAAAAAGACACCATACTATTTCAAGCGTATAGGTTTACATAATTTATATTTCCACGCACACAAAACCTGAGAAAAAAAGGTAAGTTCAAATTGTCAAGTTCAAAGTGTAAAATTTCAAATTTTCGAAGTTCTTTAGGTATGGAACCAATTTTATAATTAACTTTTATTACGTTTAAAAATTATTTTTTATTTTTAGTAACTTTTTGCACACCTCAGTATTTTAATTAAGTGATTTTTTTAAGTTAAGTGTTTAAATTTTTAAAACGTCGATTATGATCTTGCATTAATTTATTTTAGAATTAATAAGAAATTAAATCAATAGTCAAAATTAGTTAAATAATTTTTTGCACACCTCACGATTAATCGGGTGTAATTATTTAATTTTTATAATTTAGTTTTTTTAAATTTAATTTAATGATAAAATTTTGAAAAAGATAATTAGAAATTTGTTGTTTTGAACATAAGTAGGGAGCTGGCTAAGTAATTCATTCTTTGCACACCTCAGTAATATTTTTCTTTTTTAATTAAAATTCAAAATAAAAAAAAATCATCATTGTGATTTAAAAATTAATGAAACAGAAGTTGACAGGCAATTAAAAATTTTAAATTTTATTCACCAAATCAATTACAAAAAAAATAAAAAAAATGCACATGTAGAAAATTTTAAAAACTATAAGTACAATTTTTCAAAATATTTTTTTTATTATTTATTGTTTTGAAAAAAGTGCAAATTAGACGTCGGCTAATTTCAGTATCATAAAAATTAACAAAAAAAAAGACTGAGGAACGAAAAAAAATTTTTTTCATGGGGTGTGCTGCTGACCATAATGCCCCTAAAAGCCACTAGCTTGAAATTTACAGTAATTTGAAATTATCAAAATTTGCTGCCCGAATTTGCCGACAATTTGACAGCAAAAGTTTGAAAGAAAAATTTTCGGTTAATTTTTCTTCAACTTCGGGCTTTTCCGTTTTTGACGACAATTTGTATACAACTTTTGAAATAAATTTGCGTTCTAATTCGGGTAGTAAATTTACGTCAAATTGTATAGGAAGTTCTAAAATTGTCGTCAAAAACGGAAAAGCCCGAATTTGACGGACATTTGACGAAAAATTCAAGGAAACTTTTATAAAGTAAACTTTTGCTAAGCAAAACTGTGCTATTAGTGGAGATTACATAATTGAATGATAAGTAATCTCCAAAAATTGAATTTACCATTGGTCGATTGTACTCATAAATTTCCTTCAAGCTGAGAGTACGCGCCGCGACTTATTCTTCATGATCTACAAATGTAAGATTAAAAAAAAAGAAAATGATCCATCACGCATGCGTGACCTTGAGAAAGACGGCAAGGTGACCGTCCTATCATGATCAAAGCTCGGGTGTTGGATTTTAAAGATCAGACTTCTCGTTCTCGTCAGTTTAGTTTGATTCGTGCTCGCGAGTTCACGCAACCAAACCAACTGCTCCCACCTAAACTTGGACTGGTTTATAACATAAATAATAATTTGTAAACAGAAATAGCTGATCAAAATGTCTATGCGCGACGTGGATCACGAAAAGAGAAAACAGATTTCGGTGAGAGGTATCGTAGATGTCGAGAATGTTGGAAATTTCAAGAAGACTTTTAATAGACATCTGCATTACACTCTCGTGAAAGACCGAAATGTTGCAACTTCAAGGGATTATTTTTCCGCCTTAGCGCACAGCGTTAAAGACAATCTCGTTTCTAGATGGATCCGCACCCAGCAATATTACTATGAAAAAGATCCAAAGGTAATTAATCAAAAATTAAACCATTTATTTATTTACTTATCCGTCAATTAATTTATCTTACTTATAAATTACTTATACATTTGTTTTATTGAATAATAAAAATATGAATTGTTATTTAAAGCCATCAATAATTCGACCTTGTTCCCAATTTAATAGAGATAATCAACTTCGTTTAGCGCCTCAGACATTTAAATATTTAAATTTAAATTTAAATTCAAACTCCGATTCAAATAATTTATTATTATTATCATTATCATTATCCAATTTAACTGTCGTCTAATTCACAAGTACAATAATAATAATTAAAGATTTTTTTTGTAATTTAAAATTTAAGCATGCGCGTTATGTCAATGTCAAGAACTGTTGGAATTTTTCCCAATCTTACATTTATTTTGGCTCAGAAAAAATTTACATTAACAATTTAACTCTGTCACTAAATACATACATCAAAGTTTCAAAACTTTTGACAGCTCATTATTATTATTATTTTTGTTTTTATTATTATTATTATTGTCTTTTCGAATGTATAAAAATACAGTAGGGCGGTCCAAAAAAACAAGCTATCGAATTTATGGTTTAAAAAAGACGTAAAAAAAAAAACTAAAAATATGCACATGTAGAAAATTTAAAAAACTAAAGGCGCAATTTTTTCAAATATTTTTTTTTTCATAATTTATTTGAGAAAAGAATGTTTTTTTAAATTATTAGACGTCGGCTAATTATGATATGATAGTAGAGTTAGCAAACATTTGAAATTAAAAAAGTTTTTTTTAACAGATAAATAATGAAAAAAAAATATTTCTAAAAAAATGCAAGTGTCAAAAATTTCATAAATTATACGTGCAATTTTTCAAAATATTTATTTTTTTGTTAAAAAATATCAAAAAATTTTTAAATGTCAGCTAACTTTATTGTAATAATTATGATACAGGAATTACCTGACTAATAACTTTTGAATTTTTTTAAAAACGATAAATTAAAAGAAAAAAAATATTTGAAAAAAATGCACTTGAAGGTTTTTTAATTTTCTACATGTGCATATTTTTAGTTTTTTTTTTTTTAAATTTAATTGTTGAAAAAACGAATTCAAAAATTGTTAATTGTCTGCTAACTCCAGGATCATGGCTAATTTCGGTATCATTTTTTAAAATCGTTAATAAAATATTATTTATTACAGTGTGTAACTGCACTACATGTAGAACAAATTTTTTACTTACTCTCAATTTTGTCTAAAAATTTTCACGCAAAATTTATATTTTTAATAATAGCCTCAAAACTAATTCTGCTTAGACTTTGATGTCCTGTAGGTATACAAAATATTGAGTTTCAAAATTTGACTCCCAGGACTTTTTTTTAAGAAATTTACTTCCCTACAAAAATATTCCAGAGTCAAATTTTTATCTCAAACGGTTCAAAAGTTATAATATTTTCAATGAAAAAAATTTTTCTCGTGTGTTATTTAAAGGGAAAATTTAAAATTTCTACCGACACTTTTTAAAACTGACCTAAAATATATAGTTTAGTTACGAAATATGAGATTAAGATAAATGTAAACATGTTTGTTACATTTAAATAAAAAAAAAGTAAATTGTTATCATTTAATTAAATGATGTTTAGTCTTTATATTCATAAATTAATGAATTAACAATTAATTTGCAGCGTGTTTATTATTTATCTCTGGAGTATTACATGGGCAGATCACTACAAAATACGATGATTAATTTAGGAATTCAAGGAGCATGTGATGAAGCAATGTACCAGGCAAGTATTTACTGATACATTCACTTTTCTAATGACGAAAAAGTATTTCAAAATATCTTTGGACTTGAACTTTAACTTTCAATTTTATCCAGATGGGCCTGGACATTGAAGAACTAGAGGAACTTGAAGAAGATGCGGGGTTGGGTAACGGGGGTCTAGGCCGATTGGCAGCCTGCTTTCTTGACAGCATGGCAACACTAGGTCTCGCAGCATACGGCTACGGGATTCGCTATGAATACGGAATATTTGCTCAGAAAATAAGAAATGGCGAGCAAGTCGAAGAGCCTGATGACTGGTTGAGGTACGGGAACCCATGGGAAAAAGCGCGACCTGAATTTATGCTGCCAGTAAATTTCTACGGGCACGTGATAGACTCTCCAGATGGAAAAAAGAAGTGGGTTAACACTCAAGTTGTCTTTGCTATGCCATACGACAACCCGATTCCCGGTTACAAGAATAATGTCGTAAACACTTTGAGACTTTGGTCTGCTAAATCACCAATTGAATTCGACTTGAAGTTTTTCAATGACGGTGACTACATCCAGGCTGTCTTTGATCGTAATTTGGCTGAAAATATATCGCGTGTTCTTTACCCCAATGACAATTTCTTCGAAGGAAAAGAGCTGAGACTGAAGCAAGAGTACTTTATGGTTGCAGCGACTCTTCAAGATATTATACGTCGGTACAAATCAAGCAAGTTTGGATCACGAGACCATCATCGTACTGATTTCGAAGAATTTCCCAACAAAGTTGCGATCCAGCTGAATGACACCCATCCTTCACTTGCGATTCCTGAGTTAATGAGAATTTTAATAGACGTAGAAGGACTCTCGTGGGAAAAAGCATGGGACATTACCACCCGTACGTGTGCGTACACAAATCACACTGTGCTACCTGAGGCACTTGAACGGTGGCCAGTTAGTATGCTCGAGAGTATTCTACCTCGACATTTGCAGATTATTTATCACATCAACTTCTTACATCTTCAAGCAGTAGGTGCCAAGTATCCTGGAGACTTGGACCGACTCAGACGGATGTCTCTCGTTGAAGAAGATGGAGAGAAAAGAATAAACATGGCGCATCTGTCAATAGTTGGCAGTCATGCCATCAATGGAGTGGCGAGAATCCACTCAGAAATTTTAAAAACTAGCGTCTTCCGCGACTTCTACGAAATGCATCCGGAAAAATTCCAAAATAAAACCAATGGAATCACTCCTCGAAGATGGCTACTGCTCTGCAATCCCAATCTCTCTGATTTGATTGAAGAAAAAATAGGCAGCGAGTGGACGACTCATCTTGAGCAACTTGCTCAGCTTAAACAGTGGGCAAAAGACCCCAACTTCCAACGCAGTGTAATGAAAGTAAAGCAGGAAAATAAATTAAGACTGACTGAGATGCTGGAAAAAGACTATGGGGTTAAAGTTAATCCCGCTTCAATATTTGATATTCAAGTTAAACGTATCCATGAGTACAAACGTCAATTACTTAATTGTTTACACATAATTACTCTTTACAATCGTATAAAAAAAAATCCCTCGGCTCCCGTTGTACCGCGGACTGTTATGATCGGTGGTAAAGCCGCTCCAGGTTATATGCTGGCGAAAAAAATAATAAAATTAATTTGCAGTGTTGCTCAAGTCGTTAATAATGACCCGATAATTGGTGATAAATTGAAGGTCATTTATTTAGAAAACTACCGAGTCACACTTGCGGAAAAAATAATTCCCGCTGCTGATTTGAGCGAGCAGATTTCAACCGCCGGTACTGAGGCTTCAGGAACCGGTAACATGAAATTTATGGTAAGTTTAGTAATAAATATCTTTATGTAACCATGCAGAAGAATACGCTGCTGGCTAAAGTCAGCCTCAGAAAATTTTTTATTAAAATACAATCCTTTCTGATTGGTCATACGAGTGGTTTAATATATATTAAGCCACTGAATTTTAGTGAAATAGACGGAGTATATCCCTACTGGATAATTCAAGCCAATGACAACTGTCAGCTTTTTCTCTTATGATGTCACTTTGAATTTAGCTGCCTTGAAATGACCAAAATCTCTAGCTGCTTATTATTTAACACACATGTGTAAATCAAGGCAAAGTCAGCTGAACTTTATAATCTTACATATGTCTATTAATTGATACGACATAACAACAAAGATAATTTTGTTTTTCATTGAGTTACGGCCACTTTTTTAAAATATTTAATGACTCAATTGTAGTGACCGGATTAAAATTTTAAAAATTAATTAAAAAAAAGTTAAAGCATTAATTGAAAAAAGAGCTAGTTACAATTTCACCGAGACATAGATTTTTAAAAAAAATAATTATAGTTGATATCAAATAGGAGTTAAACGAAATTTGGAAAATAAATTTCAGTAAAATCTTCATATAATAATTATAATTTTGAATGTCAAATTTTTTAGGGTAAAATTTATTTACCAAAGTTCGTTTAATCTAACTGCACAGTAAAAAACGAATCGTCAAAGTGTAAAAAAAAGCGTATGTTAAAATTCTGAGTGTTTAATTTTCAACACTTTTGTGTGTCAATTTAACATACAATATTTATCTTGTTTCAACTGTCGCAATCGATTGATTTTTTGATATAGTCGTCCCGGAGAAAGCTTGGGATTTTTTCCCACTATTATTTTTTCCCCCTCTATTATAATATTCCGAAAAAGATATTCTGCGCATGCGCAAAGCTAAATATTATGGTAGAGGTGGAATAATTGTGGTAGGGCAAAATCCCAAATTTTCATTGGGACGACTATACACAAAAATGTTATTTTATACGAGAGTAACACTTTTTATGTGTTACTGTGAAATCAACACACAAAATATGTTAAAAATAATCTCAACCATCATAAAAGAATTCTCAGAAAATTTCAAGTAAAAATGACGTATTAAAAATATCGCCTGTTTAATTTGCAATCGTTTTTAAAATACATAACCTAAACTTTTAAATTAATGTTGATGAAATATAATTATTTTTTTGATGTTAAAATAATTATTTTATTTTTGTTATTGTGAGAGAATTTATAGTAATTTTTTTATACATATTTGAATATTGAAGATAAATAATAGATGATATTATACATATTGTAACAATACGTGATATTATTATTACTATTTTTTTTTTATTTTTAGTTTTATTTATATTACTATTACTAATATTATCGTTATTTTTAATATTTCATTGCTGAAGAATCAATTACTACAGTTAATTCATTGATTTTAACTTTACATTAAATAATGTGAAAAACATTTTTAAGAAGTGTCCAAGTAACACAAAAGCGTATGTCAAATTCAACACTCTTCAAGTGTTGCAAATAACATATAAGTGTGTTAAAATTGAAGGTTACATTTTCGAAGATTTTGACACTCATAACGTGTTACTTTTAACATACACGAGTGTAACTGTTTCAAAACAAACGACGTACGCTGAAATAAGATATAAATAAGTGTCAATCGATCGTTTTACACACAGCAAGTGTCAATTTTGACGAATCCTTTTTTACTGTGTGCTAACAACTGTGAGCAATTTTTTAAAAAATCTAAATCTTAGTGAAATTTTTTGTAGTAAAAAACCTTTGAAAATTTTTCATTGCCTGCTAACGTTAAGATCATAATTTTTTCAATAATAAAAAAGTTAATTATTTTTCTAACTTGGACTGCATGACGTTGACTTTAGACATTTAACGGTGTTTTTCTTCGTGCATTCATTACATAAACTATTGTATACATCTAGTGACATCGAGTATAATACCGATTCCACATGGTGTATAAGACACTGTCATAAAATAGAATCTTTTAATCATTAATCAAATGAATTAATTGCAGTTAAACGGAGCATTGACAATCGGAACCTTAGATGGCGCCAACGTAGAAATGGCCGAAGAAATGGGTAACGAAAACATATTCATTTTCGGAATGAACGTCGACGAAGTTGAAGAATTGTCCAAAAAAGGTTACGATGCCTGGCATTATTACAATAAATTACCGGAAGCTAAACAATGCATCGATCAAATATCCGGTGGTTTCTTCAGCCCGAACAATCCAGATGAATTCAAACAAATAACTGACGTACTTATGAAGTGGGATCGGTTTTACTTGCTAGCGGATTATGAAGCTTACATAAAATGTCAGGAGCGCGTTAGCCAGGTTTACAGAGACTCGCCTAAATGGGCTGAGATGTCCATTAATAATATCGCATCTTCTGGTAAATTTTCTTCAGATCGTACTATTGCTGAATATGCACGTGAAATTTGGGGCGTTGAACCCTCATGGAAACCACTGCCTGACCCTCATGAGCCACGAGACATGTAAATGTCATATTAATCAAAAGTTAAATTATATAATATATATCATATATATTTATGAATTAATGTTATCTGTTAAAAACAAAAAAAAATAATCTAACTATTACATAAAAGTAGCATGACATTAATCGATTAAGTTAATTACATTAATTTATTAATTAATAAGAAAATTCAAAGTACAGCGAATGAGACTTGGATGGAAATAAACCGTCCGATTGATAAATGCCATAGTAATTTTTACAACTCGCAACGAAAACAGACATATTTCTTAAAGTACAAAATTTTTAAATTTTAAATAGACATATATATTATATACTATTCATACTGCAATACTTTTTACTTATATACCAAAGTTTATATATTGTACAAGTACACGTGTTGTTTCAAAAAATTTTATATATATGAAAAACTACCGCTCATTCTTGTAATAATTATATAAGTTCGATTAATTGTTAATCTATTTTTGAAATTCAAAAAATAATGATTTAATCAATTTATCGAACGGAAAAAAATGTTTTAATTAAATGTTTAATATATTTAAAGTTTATCTGTATACTTTGTGATTTTATGGCAGCTGATAAATATATATCACTGTGAAATATATGTTTTATCTCTTTTATTACCTTTACCAAAAAATATATATTTATATATTTTTTTTTCAGTACTAGAACTGATATTTGCAAGAATGGTAAACATGAGGAAGTTGCATTTTTTTTTAAAATCAAAAATTTTTTTAAAACTGTTTTTTTAATTGTTTATAATCTATATTATTAAGAGAATAAGGAAAATTTTGTTCCCGCCATATCTACATGATAGAATTGGTTAATGTTATTAAATTTGGTATCATTAGAAAGGTCTTGACTTGAATTTGTGTCTTTTCATAGTTTCAACACTTTTTTATTATCAATCATTGCGATAAATCGATTTATCTGAATCATTCGAATTCCATTTAAATTACGCGAGAAAAAATACGATCGTAATTATTTTCTTTAAATAAATTAATATTCTAATTATTCTGTCACTAAATATGATTGAATGTCACTGAATATATACTATATTATTTATATCGCGTTACTTATTCCAAAATGACAAAGTTTTATATTTCCGTTTGGTTTTAGGAAGCTTCTCAAAGCCAAAAAAGTGTGCGTAGAAAAAAAAGGATTCATTGACACAAAAAATCTTTACTCGCCAGAAGAAAATTTTTACTTACCCCAAGAAATTTTTCGCATTGTGAATTAAAACCAAAAAGTTATTTAGAACTGAAAAAAATTTTTTGGTGCAAGGAATGATTTCTTGAGCAAAATAATTTTTTCTCGCCCCAAGAAAATTTTTGTAGTGAATTTATGATGCATAAAATTTCTTGTGATATTTGGGAAGTCACGTAATGACTGCAGGTTGCTCGTAAAAATTAATGCTGATAAAATATAAAAAATATAAATTGCGAAATTTTTATTTGTGATAAAAAAAATTTTAGCCGAAATAGATAAAGTCGCTCTTTGATATATTTATATATATACTGAGTAAACCTTATACTACACGGAAAGGAAATTATAGGGAGTATTCCTATGCATTATAGGAATGGTTCCTATATATTATAGGAACCACCCCTATACCATTATGGGAACCATTCCTATACTATTATAGGAACCATTCCTATACTATTATAGGAACCATTCCTATAATTATAGGAACTATTCCCATGATAGTATAGGTATCATTCCCATAATTATAGGAACTATTCCTATAATTATGGGTAATATTCCTATATCTATAGGACGTGTTCCCATAATTTATGGTCGTCATTCCTATACTGGTATAGGATAAAATTTCACAAAATTATAGGAACCATTCCCATAATTTTCTTTCCGTGTAAAGTATTTAAAATATTAAAAAAAATATACAAGATTTTTTTGTATATTTATATTTTCAAAAATTGTTCATTTAAATTTAAAAAAAAAAATTAAATTTTGAATTTACTCTCAGCCAATATCTAATTTAAATATTTATTTTTTCTAATTCAAAATTAAATTTGCCGCCATTTTTTCGAATTTATTTTAAAATCATGATAAAATTAAAAATTTTTTTTTCTTCAAGCGCACAATTTTTTTTTCTCAAGCAATTAAACTAATAATCAAATCTATTGTTATAAAGGTGAGTCACCACTTATACTTCTTAGCATTTATTAGTACATATATATTAACATTGTCTCGTTCAAGACCTAGATATTAATTTACAAAATACTTTTAAACTTTTATACATATATATTTTTATTTGTTGGCATAAATGCACGTCTGCAGAATAGAAATAAGAATCAATACAATATTAAATTTTTCTGTGCATGAATACTCGATACATTCTCAACTTTTACATTCACCTCAGTACCAAGTGTGAGAGTGTTAGAATATATATCACCAGCACCAGCACCATCACCAGAGTGTCAGTATGTCCAACAGAGAAACAGCTTTAAAAAATTTCCTCTTATTCGACGAAGAAGCAACGCCATGGGTAAGTAATTAATTAAATTTAAATTTGTAAAAAAAACCTAAAATTCAAAAAATTCAAATTTAAATTTATAAAAACTACTTCAATAATTAAAAAATTTATAATTTTCGAGTCTTATCCGACAAAGTTTATCATTTTATTATCTGTATGTCGCATAGCAATTGCAGAGATTGCGCGCGTCACTAAAATCCTACTGCGCATGATTTGTTGCGCATTTATTTCAAATAACCCGCGCGTCATGATCTGATGTCGCGGATTTTTATCACAACACTAACGACAATCTATTATGTATAATAAGTATTTTATTAACAATTTACATATTTATAAATATAATTAAACCTCATATATTTAAAGATAAAAAATTAATAAAATATTTTTTTTATTTAGAATAAATCGAATCCGGTAACTCCGGTCCAACTCGAGCCAACATCTGCTATTATTGTAATTGGATATCTTCCCAATTATTCAACGAGGTATTTTATATATTTATTTATTTATTTATTTATAAAAATAAAACACAAAATTTTAATGTTACCCCAACTTCACAGCGAATTATTAAAAACAAAAAATAAATAAAATAAATGAACGTTCATTTGAGGTGAAATTTAAAAAAAGACAATCATTAGCACAAACATTTTAGTTATTTAACAAATAAATTATGTAAATTTAAAAAATTTAAATTAACCGTAGGTTCGCAATTAATTTGACATGTCATCAAACCGGAAATATTGCATTTCATTTAAATCCACGATTAGACAGAGGATATATTGTAAGAAATTCTAAAATAAAAAGCTGTTGGAATGAAGAGGAAACATGCTCACCATTTATTTCATGCAATGGTTTAGTGTCACGTAATTCATATTTTCATTTGGTAATTTTTTGTTCATCTAAAGAATTTTATGTAAGTTAATTAATTAATTAATACTTTTTTTTTAAATTTAATTTATTAAATTAAAATAATTTTTTTTTTTTTGCAATTACAGGTTTCGGTAAATGGCGAACATTTTTGTACATTTACATACCGGCTACCTCTCGAAACGATAACACATTTAGAATATGATGGAGAAGTTGAAGATGTGCGTTTATGTGTAAAAAAACTTTACATTTATCCGGATCCAAAGATTATTAAATCGACATTCAAACTTGAACTTCATGATCAGCAGCCTCTGACAAAACTTGTAATTATATTTTTATTTTAATTTATTATTTCCACAACTGTGGGGCAAGTGGTCTACTGAAAACTGATTCTTTTTGCTTTTTTTTATTTAAAAGTTACTCGAAATTAGGATTTTCTACCCCATAATTGAACAGTATCTAAAAACGAAAGAGTAATCATTCATCCAGGCCCAGTTTTACTCACAATTGATGAGTAAAATTTATTAGATAATTATTTCCATGCATTTGACTCTTTGAAAACTTGGTATTTGCTTAAGTACCCCCTCCCCCCTCTCCTACATTTATTAAAATATGCTCACTAAGAAAAAAATTGGTACTATTTGGAAGATTATTTATTAATGAATAAAACGACTGCAATTTTAAGTCATTTTTTTTTAAATAATTGAAAAAAAAACCTGTGATGTCCATCAGTATGTACGAATATTGGTAAACACACTAACTTAAAAAATTTACAATTAATTAATCTACTTTTTTTTTATTGCACTTGAATTCTTAAATAGAAGAACCCTTTTGATCACTATCCGAATTTTTAAAATTTAATTATAATAAATAAAAACTTTTTACTGGCTCATTAAAAAATTTAACTGCCATTTTTTATCATTATCATTATTTTATTTTATTTTTTGAATAATTTCTTGCATATAGCCTTTTATTAATTTTTAAGAGAGCAAGTTGTGCAGGTTTAGGTTCAACAAATTTTAATTTATTATTAATTATTTTAATTTGTATAGAAAGTACCTTCGACGATATTCATCGAAGAATTCAAACATGGAGCGCGAATATTCATAAAAGGTCGTTTGAAGTTACTGCCTCAATCGTAAGTTAAATATTTAATAACTCGTAAACTGTAAATTGAATATTACTACTCATATTTTTAAATTATTTTAAACAGATTTTATGTTAATCTCCAGTCTAGTCCATTGATGTATCCACATCCAGATATAGCTTTGCACATAAACCCGCGTTTTCAGCATGGTAACCGTCCGCCTCATGTTGTGATGAATTGTTGGAAAGCTGGTTCTTGGGGTCGCGAGGAACGACACGAAGGACATTTATCTTGGGCGCCTGGTAGAGAATTTCTCTTAACGTAAATATATTATTTTTTATATTTATTTATATATCTATACTGTCTATTTTTATAAAGTTACTCAATTATTATTATTATTTTATTTTATTTCTTTTTAATTAAATAGTTTCGCGGATCGCTTATTTTTGGCCGTGAAATATTTTTTTTTTACAGACTAATTTATGGATCTATAGCAGTAAAAATTTATTATGTCAACCCACAATTATATATACAGTAAAAATATTTATTATTAATTTTTTTTATCAAAATTATTCTCAGCAAATTAAATTAAATCGCATATTTAATTTTCTTTGAAATTTAAGATCTATATAGATCTCTATAAATTTATATAGATCTTAAATTTGATTTATTTTTTTTTATATGCGATTTAAATCCCCGTAGATGTTTTCCGTGATCGGAAAAAATTATAGATCTGCAAAAAGTAAAATTTTGAATTTTATTTACATCTCTGTAGATTTAATTTTTTTATTATCTGCACGGAAAAAACAGAATATTAAAAATTAATAAATAATAGAAGTGGAATCTGTTATCAATAATTAGTACTATTATGTGCTTAATGCAAAGTAGTTTACTAATTTTTGTAGATTCCTAGAAGCTACTGTCAATTATTTCAAAAAGTAACTAAATATTATTACTTTTAGGTATAATACGTGACTTATTAGTGAAAGTTTATTAATTTATGGCATAATCTATTAAAAAGTAATGATTGGTCAAATTAAGAATTGCTATCTTAGATACTGATTTTTCCAGCCGGAAAGTCCAAAAGTTACAAACTTTTATTTTATAAATTCGATATCACTGATCAATTATTAGCTTAAAATATCATTTGTTCATCATTATAAATTAATTTACAATATACATAAATCGAATAAGCAGTAAATAATAAAATGAAAAATTAGTATACTAGATACTGATTTTTTGCTCATAAAAATACCGAAAATTTTTAACTCTTATTTTATAAATTCTATCCCATTGACTAATAATTAATATAAAATGTTATTTATTCGTTATTATAAATTAATTTATTACATACATATATCGAATAAGTGGTAAATAATAAAATTAAAAATTCGTATACTAGATCTTTATATATTAATATGCACGTTTACTAATTTTTCGGTTCCTTATTTTTAAAATTTTTCTATGTTTATTCGAATAGTAATAATTGTAGATACCAATTCATCGATTCTTTTTCATATTAATTTTAATATACGAAATTAAAAATTTAGCTCTTGTATGTGTATCAAATTTGAATATAAATAATAGCCATTTTGTAATATATATAATGATCCTGGTTTGATATTAGTATCGAATATACTAATTTTAAGTCGAAAATAAACTACAAATTATTCAAATTTTGAGCATCATTTTTTTCCGTGTAGATCTATAGATCCCTACTTAGACTCAAGCCAAAGAAATTTAAATTATCCCAATAAAAATTTAAAATTTATATTTAAAAAAAAGTTTAGACTTAAAAAGATATATTGGTATTTATGAAGACCGTAAATTAAATGAAATCAGATCCCATTAGATCTGAATTAAAAAAAAAATTTTCATAAAAAAAATGAAACCTCTAAAAATTTTTACGATCATACTTTCAAACCATTCCCATAAAAAGAAACTCATAAAAAAATAAAACAATTTTTTTTATCATTCAAAATATTCAAAATTTTTTTACCGCCAAAAATAAAAATATAATTGATTGCTAATAAACTAATAAAAAATTATTTCCAACAGGATCCGCTGTGAGTACGATAGCTACGTAATCTGGCTTGGAAATAAAATAATTGGTGAATTCAAGCATCGAGTTGATCCATCAGAAGTCGATACTTTGCTGATAACTGGAGACGTAGTCCTCTACGAGCTGGCATTGAAGCGAACTGACGAAGAGTAAAGACTTAACACAAGCGTGTAATAATCCCAAGTGACTTTGAATACTTACTAGCATAATATTTAAATAAAAAATATATTGTAATTTAAAAATAAAATCAAAAATAATTGTGGTAACGAGCGGAGGACCGGGCGATTTTAATAACGGATTTATTTAATAGTCAAGTCAAGCTGATTTCAAGTTTCTAATCTTCAACGTTGCGTGGAGTATTTTTTTTTATTGTATATTTTTTTTTAGTCCTTTGTCAAAATGGCCCAGCTCCTTTGCTCGTTGATTACTTCGCTCTAATTATATACATGCATACACATATATATTTTTTATGTAATTGATAGACATGGAGCTTTAAAAAAGTACTGAAATAGGCAGAAAAAGACCAAAATATTTGTTAAAAAGTTTTGTAATCATTTATCTAAATATATTTTTGTTGTAAGGTAATAAAATATTTAAATACCGATGGAATTTAATAGACTATCAATTATTAACGATGTAGATACAAAAAAACAATAAGATAAAAAAAATAAAAATAAAAAATTAGTGACCTTTATGAGAGACACGTGATTGCCATTATTATAAAAACATTTGAGAAGAATAAAAATGATAAGCGATCAATAGCCGTCGCTGCTAGGACCCACTCCAATTGAGTGACATTAACTGGGGATGATATTATGTTCTCACGATCACCGTTTTCTGTACACGTGGATATCAAATTTGACGCGTAGACTGATGACGAATCAACGCCTTGACTTTCTCTCAGTTCTTGCTCGCCAGCAGTGTACTCCGATTGAATCTATAATTAATAGTGAAAGGATTGTAGTAAATAAAGACTGAGTAAGTCTTGATGACAATGATAATGTATGTGTTTATGTATTTAATAGACGAACCGCTTGGATGAGATCCGAAAGACCTAAATATCTTCCAGGCCAGCCGACTATTATTTTTTTCACATGTCGTGGGAGTGGTCGGCAGTATGGCCTCCGCGATAAGTTTATTACTATGGCTGAAATAACTAGAGATATTGTCACTTGATATAGACACCCGCTGTAGAAGCTTACTGTAAAATAAATTAATCGTTAAATTTAACCAATTGATTAATAAATCAATCAGAAATAAATGGTCTAGTTTACATTATAGGCTTTGTAATTTTAGTTCAAGTTTAATAAATATAGAAAATATTTTTACGTCAGGGTCATGATTTTTGTGTCCATGAGTCTGAATTAATACGGAGATTTTGATATGGAAAAATTTATATTTTCAAGTTAAAAATTTTGATTATTCTGGTGACAAAAATTTTCTGATATTGTAAAAAAATTGCGGATTGAACCTGGGTTACATTCGGATGACTGTTTAGTTATTGAATGAATGAGGATTTAAATAAAATCTAGATCATTCTGAAATCACTCATTTGAAAAAAAACTCCCTGTTTACTTCATATCTGGAGTGATTTTTTTTAAAACTCCGAAACTCAGGTTTCAAAGAATTCGTACTCCAAATTTTTTATTGTGAAATAGGGTGGTCGTTAAAAATTCAATTTTCTCAGGCGCCCCATAAAAAGCTTCTTTTTAGTGAAAAAATACATGGGGAATTTGGTTTTTTTCGTTTTAAGTAAAAAGAACACGTGCTGCAGGACGACCGAAGTTCATTTTTTGATACAATCGCGGTTTTTTTTAAATATCTCATGAAATATGCAGATTAAAAGAAAAAATAATAGGAACTATTTTGTAGGAAATCAAATTCTTGACAAAAAAGGTCATGTTCATTTTTGTTATAAAATGTGTATTTACGAAGATATTAAAAAAAACTTTTTTAGATTTTATCAATTGAGCATTTAAAGAATTACGAATGTTAAAAATAACGTTTTTTCTTAAATATAGACAACTTCATAACTCGTAACATATTAATCATTAATTCTTGTTGTAGTTTCTATATACTTGGAAAAATGTTAATTTCAAAATTTGTAATTCTTAAAACGCTCAACTCAGATCTAAAAAAAGTTTTATTAAAATATCTTCATAAATATACATTTTATTAAAAAAATGAATGACACCTTTTTTGTCAAGAATTTAATTTCCTACAAAATTGTTCCTCTGATTTTTTCCTTTAATCTGCATATTTCATGAGATATTTTAAAAAAACCGCGATTGTATCGAAAAATGAACTTTGATCGTCCTAAGGCATGTTTTTTTTACTTAAAAAGAAAACACCAAATTTCCCACGTATTTTTTCATTAAAAAGATGCTTTTTTGGCGCCTAAAATTTAATTTTTAACGACCACCCTACTGTGTAATAACAAAAACAAAAAATAATTAAAAGTTTGAATTTTTAAGTTAAAAAACTAGACCATTATTTAAGAAAAAAAAAAAATTACCGAGTAATGGTGTATTTGTTGAATGGGCTGGTATTCTATATCCAAAATAAATTAAAAATAATGATATCACAATAACATTTATACCGCACAGTAATAATTTTTCTTTACTTTGTGCCGGTAACCAAAAATTCACCAGACACATAATGACTATGGCTAAAAAAAAAGATTATTAAATTTAAAAAATATTTGATGTCAAATGGAATTATCTAAAGATTGAATAGAAAAAAAATTTTACCAGCTGCGGGCGCAAGAAATACTGAACTATAAATCGGAGCATTTCTTTTAATAGTCAGCGTAAACACTAGATAAATATACGGCTCATCTTTGCAGCATTCATAAGTGGTGATATTACGGAGCCTCGTTACTTCAACTAACCGCCACTCTGTGTTGTCTGTTAGATTAACAGTATCCTCGAGGGAATTATTATTGAGTCTCAAGTCTATTTGATTGCCTGAGTATGTCCACGATCCGAGTTTCAGCTGACAAGTTTGGGTGTCAAAAGGCCACAGTCGAAGGTCTAAGTCGCAGAGAGCTAGGAAATGAGTCGGTGGTACCCAGAACACGGTTCCGTCTTCGAATAAATGGCAATGCGTGTCTCCGTAATGTTCAATTGACGATACGGCTATGCTGCGATTGCAATTTATTATTTTTTTTTTTAATAAATAAATAAATAAATAAATTAATTAATTAAATTAATACCTGTTATAAAGAATGATATCTGGTTGCCATACTTCGTGATTACCCACTTGAAGTTTTTGTAACCCGCCATAATTTGATGCGTTCCATTTTAATTTATCATCCGTCCAAACCTTTGGATAATTTTTTTTTTTTTAAATTAAATTTAAAAAAAAAGTTTAAATTCAAAATTTTGTCAAGAGAAAAAATCGATGAATGTTAATAATTTTTTAATTTTATTAGAGTTCAATTGAAATTTGAATTTTTAAATCCGAGATAAGAAAATTTTAAATTTTATTTTTTAAATTAATTTTTTTTTACGGTAAATAAATTTGAGAGAAAAAAAAACTTTAATTTTTTATACTCGATTCAAAAAGTGAAGATTTGAATGATAAATAAAAGTAATAGAATTTAATTTACGATATTAATTAATAAGTTTTCAAATCACCATTCGGATCCATCCTTGTACACTAATAGCCGACTTAAACTCATCCTGAGAAGTGAAAATTATAAATTAAAAATTTGTTTAACCCTGGTAATAAAGGAGTTTAATTTGAAATAAATAAAAATATTTACCACTGAGATATGATTTATGGTCATACCAAAAGAAACACGAGTGACATTGTAATGCTGAGCTGGTCTAGCAAATTTATCATATTTAGAAAGCAAATCTCGCTTTAACTTATCGACCCATGTTGCATTCCAGAGCTCTTGATCTTTTTTAAAAACCGTTAAAAAATATCAATTCTATGAGTTTTATCTTTTATGCATGCGACATACTGACTCAGAAATTGTTTTCAAGGTAAATATTGTTCAAACAATTGGAATTTAAATAAATAGATGAATAAATAAATATATACCCAAGTAAAAAGATTTTTAAAAAAATACTATTACAAAACCAAAAACTTGAAAATTTACCAAGTTCTACAATTGTTAAATTCAAAAATTATTATCGAAAAAGCCGACTTAATTTATTGGCCAATTTCCGGTCTGTTTAAATTTTGGCGCGTATTTTCAGCCAACTTTCAGCCGATTTCAATCATCTTAATAGCGACTTTAACTTGAAATTGACAGTAATTTGACAATTGAATTTACCTAAATTTGCTGCCCGAATTTGCCGACAATTTGACAGCAAAAGTTTGAAAGAAAAATTTTCAGTTAATTTTTCCTCAATTTCGAGGTAACTTTTTATTGGAAATAAAACTTTAATAAAAGTTTTCTTGAGTTTTTCCTCAAATGTCCATCGACTTTTCCGTTTTTGACATCAATTTGTTTACAACTTTTGAAATGAATTTGCATTCTAATTCAGGTAGTAAATTTACGTCAAATTGTATAGTAAGGTATACAAATTGTCGTCAAAAACGGAAAAACCCGAAATTGACGAACATTTGACGACAAATCAAAGGAAACTTTTGTAAAGTAAACTGTGCTATTAGGGAAAATTCTATGGTTTTCGCGTAATTTGGGTCTTTTCAGCCCTTTTTCGAGGCACTTTTAGTCAAATATTTTTACCCAGGTATTTAGTAGGGGTGTGCGAATAGTTCTAACTTACGAATTCTTGGCATTGATTCGACTTTCGAACCAAATTTTTCAAATAATTCAAATTTATCGAATTATTCGATTCGGTTTAAACACGATTCGCACACCCCAAATATATATATAGATATATATATATCACTTGACGTGACACTTGGTGAAGATGATACAAATGAAAGACTAAGTGGATAAACGGTAAACGTTAAACTAAACTAAATGAGATAAATTTTGTCCAGGAAAATATTACCCACATTTAAATAATTTAATATCAATTATATATAGATACATACATACATACAAACAAACACCAATACTTATTAATAAACTACCTAATAAATTGTACATGTATAAATATATATGCACTACTAATTTTTATTTGAATCTCCTTATCATATTTGAATGAAATTATTCCGTATTTTAAATCGATTTGATTATATATTAATTAAATTATCATTGAAAATAATTGATCACTGGTTGACTTACACGCCGAGTGAACTGGAGCTATATTGTAACTGAGGTAAACAAAAAAAAAATAACTGATCAAGGCACGATAAAAATTAATCGATGTAAAAAGACACATCACTAGTTTTTGTGTTGCTGTTACTGGTAACTGAGGACGAGTGTACTGACTGGTCAATTGTCACTGTACTGAATCTGATATTAGTCTACTGTAGTCATTGACAATGAGAAGATGATGATGATGATGATGATGATAATAATGATAATAATGATGATTGTCACGGTGTTAACCGGAGGTACTTGCTAGTATTATCAATTAATAAATTTAATTTTAAACTGTAATCATTTTATTTTTTTTCCTCAATATCTTTTACGTAATATGTTTTTAGACCAAACAAAAAAAAAATTAAAAGTCTATTTTAAAAACAAAAGAAATATTTTTTTGTTTTAGTTTCAGAGAAAGCTAAGATTTTGATTAGTAATTTTTTTTTTTTAAGGAACTGAAGAAAAAAGCTGATGGATAATTCAAAAAAATATGGATCGCGATTAAAAAGTAATGAAAGAAGTCGAGCGAGTTCAACGAGATCAACAATGACTGGAATTACAGAATCCATAGGTTATATAAATATTAAATAAATAAATAAATTTTACTTTTTATTGGATGGTTATTTTTGTAGCAGATGAATCAAGTACAGCTGATACAAGTTCTGGTATATCGCAAGCCTCATCAAGAAGAGACTCGTATTTTTTGATCGACCGGCGGATATCTGAAGAAGAGACTCAAAGACGTCATTCATGGCTCGAAAAAAGGCGACTGAGTATCGCGAGCACGCGAAATAGCGCGCGATTGCTGTATGAAGTTAAGTTTCCTGATACTTTTGGGGGATTGTACTGCGCTAAGTATTCGCCTGGAGGTGAGATAATTGCTACTGGGTTCGGAACTGGTGCTATCCAGGTTTGTTTCGGTCCTAAAACATAACACGTGTTTTATATTTTTGTGGTTAAATATATAAATAATTTAGATAAGGAACGGAGAAAATGGAGAATTACGTACAACATTAAGAAGTGGCCTGGATACGTCACTTCCTGTCATGTGCTGTCGCTTCAATCCTATTTATGATAATATTTTTTATGCTTCAAGTGCTTGTGGAAATATTTTTTTGTGTGTGACTGACACAAATATATTTTCACGGTTCATTGCGGGTATGGGTTTTATTTTTATTTAAATATATACATACATATATATAAATTTTTTTTAAATTTTATCCAGAGCCAAATAATGAGATAAATACAATTGATGTAAGTGTCGATGGTAAATTTATTGTTTCCGGTGGAAAAGATGCTGCATTAAGACTTTATGACGCTGAAACGGCTAAAGTAATTAATAAATCAATTTTTATTATCATTACATATATTATTTAATACTAATATTTATTTTTATACTTATTTTATGAAGTTATTTTTACTTATTTTTTTTTTTAATTATAGGGGAAGGGGGGAGGGGCTCAAATATTTAAGGGGCCAATTTTTCCCCCTCTTCCCTTATTAGGGGAGAGTGGGCAAACTGGACTCATGGGGGAAAAATGGGCTGACATTTATATTACATATAAGCCCTCATTTCTTCACGGGCCCATTTGCCCCCCCCCCTCCCTTCTCCTATACATTGGAGTATTAAATTAAAAAAAAATAACTTAGATTCAAGGGAAAAATAATTTAGATCTACGAAGACCAAAATTGTGAATCTAATTTTTAAATTATTTAAAATTGTGGAGACTTAAGTTGAAGAAAAAAATTATCGAATAGATTAATCATCATTTTGATTTAAAAACAAAAAGAGGATCTAAAATTTGTCTGTGTAGATCTTGATAGATTTATTGACATCAGTGAAGATCTAAATTATTTTTAAAAATTAGGTATACATCAATGTAATTAAGGAGGAGCACTAGTGTGAAATTTTGAAAAATCAATTGATTTTTTTTTTACATATTTCTACAGTCTATACCTCCAAAAATAACATACTATAATTTCTAGTGCATATCGCGAATAGTCTTTTTAGTTACAGCCATCTGGAGAGCAGCCGCTTATCGGTTCTTAAAAATCCATTTTTCAAAATTGCATCTATAACTCGAAATCATTTGATATATATGATTTGAATTGCAGTTTCTTTATTAAATGTTTCTACGTACCATGAACCTCCAGTTTTTCGATCGAATCAAAAATGTAATTTTGGCAAACCAAAAATCATCCAATTTCGCGCAAAATTTGAAAATTTTTTTAAAAATCACCATTTTGTTAAATTAAAATTTTTTTTTTCACCCTGAGGGGCATGGTACAGAAAATACCTTCTAGTTTAATAAACTTTTTGGTTTTTTTGAGTTCCGGTACTGTGAAGGTCGCTATCATTGCAGCAGCGGGGACTTTTTTTTGAGCGGGAAATTGTGAATAACTCACTGAATTTTGAATTTTTAGGTCCAAAAATTTGATCTTGTATTCATTATATATCTACAAATATATCCTTAAAATATTAAAACATTCCATGCAGTAGTTTTTTTTAAAAAAATTCCCAAAAATCATCGTTTTTTCAGGTGGTCACACTAGTGGTTCCCCTTAAATCTGATTTTTTTTTTTTTCGTGACAATTTTTGAATTTTGATAAAAATTTTTAAGCTAAATTATCAAGAGTAAGATCCGTGATAAATTAACGTAATAAGAATCTAATAATTGCAACTAATATATACATATATTATAGATAATTCACATTTATCAAAGAAATGAATCAGATTTAACAGATGAAAATATTGATAATTATCATCGAATGCGGATATTTTCAGCCAAATTTCATCATATATATGAAAATTTAATAATTACCGGTGGTTGGGATGACACATTACGTGTAAGTTAAAAAAAACTACAATATTTATCTCAATAATAACAATAATCAGTCCAAAAAATTAAGATATGGGACAGAAGAGTTGACGGAGGTTCAATAAAAGTGATGAAAGGCCCGCACATATGCGGCGATGCAATCGACGTTAGAGTGAGTAATGATCATCGGCTGCAATAAAATAAAATTAACTGTCTCCTTTGCCCGCGACTATTATATGTACAGTCAATAAAAAAATCCACACGCACACTTACAAAATTTGGTTTAAAATTAACCGTGAACTCACCGAATCCATTAAGCTTTCAAGTATTTTCTGTTGCTTATTAATAAATCACTATCATCATCATTATTTTCGTTTCACTCATCAGCTTTAGGAACTAAGCTCAAGGTTACACGGAAAAAACAGAATATAAAAGTTAATTAATAAATTAATAATATTAGTAAAAAATGGAATCTGTAATCAATAATTAGTACTATTATGTACTTAATACAAAGTAGTTTACTAATTTTTGTAGATTCCTAAAAACTACTATCAATTATTTCAAAAAGTAACTAAATATTATTACTTTTAGGTATAATACGTGACTTATTAGTGAAAGTTTATTAATTTATGGCATAATCTATTAAAAAGTAATGATTGGTCAAATTAAGAATTGCTATCTTAGATACTGATTTTTCTAGCCGAAAATTCCAAAAGTTACAAACTTTTATTTTACAAATTCGATATCACTGATCAATTATTGGCTTAAAATATCATTTGTTCATCATTATAAATTAATTTACAATATACATAAATCGAATAAGTGGTAAATAATAAAATGAAAAATTAGTATACTAGATACTGATTTTTTGCTCATAAAAATACCGAAAATTTTTAACTCTTATTTTATAAATTCTATCCCATTGACTAATAATTAATATAAAATGTTATTTATTGGTTATTATAAATTAATTTATTATATACATATATCGAATAAGTGGTAAATAATAAAATGAAAAATTCGTATACTAGATCTTTATATATTAATATGCACGTTTACTAATTTTTCGGTTCCTTATTTTTAAAATTTTTCTATGTTTATTTGAATAGTAATAACTGTAGATAGCAATTTATCGATTCTTTTTCATATTAATTTTAATATAAGAAATTACAAATTGTGCTCTTCTGTGTATCAAATTTTAATATAAATAATAATGTACCTGAAGATCGGAACGTTTTTGTCAAACGAAAATAAAAAAACAAATTGAAAAGTAAGAAATCTACTGGATTTAGGAATTTAAATGTTTCGTACACGCGCTAGTATGTCAGCCGAGAATTTCAGACCACCCTGAACTACCCCTTAAGCAGTCAAATCACATAAATTTTTCATGTTCGTTGCGTGGAAAACGTTCCGATCTTCACGTGATTAAATAATAGCCATTTTGTAATATATATAATGATCCTGGTTTGATATTAGTATATTCGATACTAATATCAAACCAGGATCATTATATATATGACAAAATGGCTATTATTTACATTCAAATTTGATACACGTACTCTCTAAACATGAATAAGTGAAATAAAAATGAATAAGTGAATATTCACTAATTCTCAGTGCAAACCGAACCACTTATTTTAAAAAGTGGTTCGGTTTGCACTTAAAATTAGTGAATTTGGACCAATTTCACTTATTCATGTTTACAGAGTAGAAGAGCAAAATTTGTAATTTCGTATATTAAAATTAATATGAAAAAGAATCGATGAATTGCTATCTACAGTTATTACTATTCAAATAAACATAGAAAAATTTTAAAAATAAGGAACCGAAAAATTAGTAAACGTGCATATTAATATATAAAGATCTAGTATACGAATTTTTCATTTTATTATTTACCACTTATTCGATATATGTATATAATAAATTAATTTATAATAACGAATAAATATCATTTTATATTAATTATTAGTCAATCGGATAGAATTTATAAAATAAGAGTAAAAAATTTTGGGTATTTTTATGAGCAAAAAATCAGTATCTAGTATACTAATTTTTCATTTTATTATTTACTGCTTATTCGATTTATGTATATTGTAAATTAATTTATAATGATGAACAAATGATATTTTAAGCTAATAATTGATCAGTGATATCGAATTTATAAAATAAAAGTTTGTAACTTTTGGACTTTCCGGCTGGAAAAATCAGTATCTAAGATAGCAATTCTTAATTTGACCAATCATTACTTTTTAATAGATTATGCCATAAATTAATAAACTTTCACTAATAAGTCACGTATTATACCTAAAAGTAATAATATTTAGTTACTTTTTGAAATAATTGATAGTAGTTTTTAGGAATCTACAAAAATTAGTAAACTACTTTGCATTAAGCACATAATAGTACTAATTATTGATAACAGATTCCACTTTTTACTATTATTTATTAATTTTAAATATCCTGTTTTTTCCGTGTACAAACTATTCAAATTTTAAGCATCATTTTTTTCCGTGTAATACTTTATTATTTCACATTAATTAAATTTTAAAAAATATTCCGCAGGACACGCAGATTGTCACTGGGTCCTGGGTCGTACGAGGAAGTCTTCAGCTCTGGGATATGACAGCCGGTAAACTTATCGATACTATCGTACCAGAAAATCGCCCGACTAGTTTAGACGGAGAATTTCTTTACGCAGTTCAATATTTTGACGGTGATCCTTATGGTGACCATGTTCTTGCTGGCGGTTCTGGTACTGGAGCACTTGAAGTTATAAATATTAAAGATAAAAAAGTAATTGTTCATTTACTTACTTACTTAATTAATTAATTAAATTAATTAATAATAAAAAAAAATTTAACAGGTTGTAGGACACTTTGAGGTCAGCAAAGCAATAATGACCCTAGACAGCAATCGAAGTTCAATTATTTTTGGCGGCATGGAGTCAATTATTCGTCTAGCAGATTACAGTTAATTATTTTTGTAAAGTAAATAAAGATAATGAGAAAAAGTTATTTGTGTACGAGAAAGATTGGTTTAGAGCTTGAGGTGGATAAAATTTCAGTGACGATTGAAGTGTGTTATGATGGAGGTTTGATAATGACAACCATGAGGAAGGATAAACGGCAGCAGTAAGCAGTGGGTTCCGATGATGCTGTGGTAGCTATAACACATAAGTCCAAGTCGAATGTCGAGTGATGCCAAAGTTAAATATAAATCCGGCGTCCCGACGACCGCCCGCGCGGGTATCCAACCCTGGACCAATGATCCAGGGATCGTCAGTCTGTTCGTGCTGCTCCGCGTGAACCGGCGTTTTAAATTATTTTTTTTTTTTTTAAAACGAACGATCGCTCGATTCAGTGCCCGACTTTTCCCTTGTCCCTTAATTTTATCTTACACTTTTCTTTATAATTTTTTCATTTCTTATCAATATTTAGCAGTCGATACTGCAAACTGTGGTTTAGTGCATTTATAGAATTTTATTTATTTGTGTACTTTTTATGTAAGTGAAAAGGTTTTCTCTTTTTTTTGGTTTTGTGAATTTTATAAAGAAGAGGGTCAAAGTTCGTCGACCGATTGCGTGAGGATTTATATGAGTACGCAATTGTTTTTATTTAATACTTTTTGTTTATTTCTTTTGGCATCAATGATTGGGTCTCAGTAAAACTAAAAAAAATAATCTCCTATTGATGTAATAATTATTATCATCATTATCATTATTATGTAATGCAGTATAATGGGATGAATTAAAAAAAGAAAAAAGTGTGACAAGGATAATCTGGTCGTTACTCTCGTCAGCAAATAGGATTGCCCAATAGGATGATATTTAAAGTTGTGAATATTTATTTGTGAATTTAACCGAAGGCGGTCACTCTAACAAAATCATCAGATCGAGTAAGAGACATCACACGCACATTCACATCATCCCTCTTTCGACTATTTCAGTTCGATTCGCCGAGTTTTATTTTTGGAATTACCACAACCGTCGGCACTAAATTAACGGACTCAATTTTCATCGACTTACTTTTTAACTGATCCATAATCAATTGATACAATTATATAAATTTATATAAATTGCGAAGGCTAAAATAATTATTTATTTAATTTTTGACAGCTGATAATTACTTCAACGAATGATTTAATTTAAAAGCGGTAGATATTTATTTAAAATTTTAAACTGAATTGGGAATAAAAAGACGGACTAATAGTTCCACATGTAACAAGTATATTAAAATAGAAGTTATTCTAAATATAGACGGCCTACTCGAGATATCCAACGGAAAATCTCACTGTGTCTAGATTCTTAAAATGTTTTAGAGTAATTGTCAGACCGTGAAAATTAAATCGAAACTTATATTAGTTTTTACTTCTATTAAATAATTTTTTAAGTGCAATAAAAAAATTATAAATAAAAGCTTAATGGTAAAGACATGTGATGTTACGAACTAAACTCGATTCCTAAATACTAAAAGCTTTGTATTTTTAGATAATCTTAACATGCGACAAGAAATTGTGACAGCTGTGAATCAAGTCCATGCTTTATTTATTGAGACAGCTTTCACTGTTTGAACCTATCGAAGATAAACAAATTTAAATATCGTTCAGTATTTTTTACTGGAAAAAATTATTTATAAACCTTTTGGATTTTATAGTGCGTTTAGTTGCGCGTCTTGTTACACTAAAAAATTTTGGTGTAAAAATGGCTCCCGTGTGAAATAACGCTGTAAAAAATCCTCGTTGTAAATTATTTATCCGTTTAATTTAACACGGTGTAATCTACCTTTTTATACCATTCAGTATTACTCGTTATAATCTTAATTAATGAACGACAAATGATCAATTACAAAAAAATAAAAAATAAAAATATGGACATGTAGAAAATTTAAAAAACTATAGGTGCAATTTTTTCAAATATTGTTTTTTTTCATAATTTATTGTTTAAAAAAAGATCTAAAAATTATGAGACGTCGGCTAACTTTAATATCTTAAAAAAAAGGAGTAAGTCCAAGCGGTAGAGGTGTTGAAATTTGCGGTGTTAAATTTTAATTCTGAAAGCGGTGTTAACATTACACCACCGCCAGTGTAAATATTCTTTACCGGTGTTGAAAAAGTTTCCCGGTGTTTAAAATATTTAACTTCGTAAATATTTTTACTTACTCCATCACTCATACAATTAAATAGTATTTTTATTAATTAATTAAATTATTGGTGATTAAAATGGTGGACGTAAAATAGTGTAATTTTTAAATAAATTACGTATAACATAAATAATTATTTGAATAAGTACTTATCATAATTGAAATTTCCTCTAGATAATATTCACTAAATTTATATATTTTTTTATATGTAACACATTTTCGTATTCTATTTTCTATACGTGTAATTTTTTGTTTTACACCGATTTAACACCGGTATTTTAACACCGCCAAATTACACTGCCTACACCGGTGTTATTTCATTTTAACACTGCACTTCTTACATGAGTGTGAATGTAGCAGACATCAGACAAATTTATAATTATTAATAAATAGAGTAGATAATTAATAAAAATAAATTATTAAAAAATGCGCATTCAAAAAATTTAAAAATTAATAAGTGCATTTTTTATAAATATTATTTTTTTAATTATTTACTCTACATATTTATAATTTGAAAAATGTCTGATGTCTGCTACATTCACACTCGTCTTTTTACAGTAAATTATAAATTACGCATCTATACGCTTGAAGGTCTAAACATTTTCAATTTATACCGTCTAAATTTAACACGATATTTGGTGTAATTTTCACACCAAAATTTGTACGCTGAGTTATTTACACTATACATCGAGCCCAAAAATTTTTTACAGTGAATATTTAAAAGGGAATTTTATTTAAATTTGACTGAATAGGTGCATTTTTTTTTACTCTTGTTTATTTTGAGCTAAAGAGCATGAATAGTTTTTTTAGAATTTCGATGTTATAAAATTATTGGGTAAGTGGTCTAGTGAATGAACACGAGCAATTAATTTAATGATTGTTTGAATTTAAAATTGCTGATATAATGAGGATTCGAGATAAAATGGAGACGTCTGAGAAAAATATACATTTTTTAACCCTAAATAGAAAAATTGAAAACAAAAACTTTGTTAGGAATAGAAAAAATTTATTCGTACGAGAAATTATTTATTATCCAAAAATCATATTTTTTTATTGTTATGGAAAAAATTTTATTTTTGGAAAAATGGAGGAAATTTAAAACAAAAAAATTTTGAAATAAATGTTCATTTTTTAAGTTAAGTCACGTAAGATATGTGTAAAAATTAATTTCATAGCAATAATTGCAAAAGTAATCAATTACGATTCAATCCCATTAAAAAAAAAATTTTGATGAAAATTTTCGGATACTTCAGCCTGTCTAATCTCGGTTGAGTAAAAGAATATTGTGTTATAATTTGACTGACAACTTTTAAAATTAAATTGTATTTTTAAAAGTTTTTCAATATATGAAAGGATGAAAAAATATAGGCGTTAATTTAGTTGTTCAGTCACTCGCCTGATGATTTTGAAATGGAGATGATTAATTAACAAAAATGGGAGTGAAATAGGCGTGAAAAGTCAAAGAAAGTTTTCAAAATTCACAGCGGGAAAATTAGTAAATTATTAATTATTAAGAGCTGACGAAGCTCTTTTTATTAACGTGGACGTTTTCATATTTCTTTGACGAAAATTTTGAGAACGTAATTAGTAAATAAATATTACTCACACCAATTATGAAATAATTTATTTTTGTATTCGGTATTTTTCTACTTTTTAAAATAAACAAAAAAAAAGTTAAATTAAAAATAAGTAAAATAATAACTGATGAAGAAAATATTTACTCAGTTCTATAAAAAGTTTGTTATCATAATGACTGATAGTCATCACGATAATGTTATTATTGTAAATTAATAAAAAAAAAAAATTATAAACATGAAATTAATTGTATCAAAGTCCAAGTAACAAATATATATTTTTATTTAAAAAATTACTCATTAATTATTACAGCAATGAGTCGAGACAAGATCAGAATAAAAAAGTAAAAAATAAATAAGCAAAGTAAAAAAATGTCGCAAAATCCACGAGGACCGGGCGGGCCAGGATGGCCTTCAAATCCAACAAACCCGAGTCCATTTCGTCCAGCATCGCCATTCAGTCCAACGCCAATGTCACAGTCACCGAGCGTGCGATCTCGTGGACCATTTACGCCAATTCATCACCCAATTTCGCCACTAACTTACCCGGGTATGATGCACCCGATGAGTCCTGTGCCCATCGGTATGCCAATCTCTCCGGGTATGTCGCCCGTTTTTGGAGGAGTTCCACCATCTCCAGGACTTATTCAGTGTCCAAGACCTCGTTGGCCGTCGCCCGTTTCTACTGGAAACGCTGCGCCTCGTCCTTACATACCACAGGTAATTAATAAACTCAATTCTCTCAAAATAAATATCCCCGTACTCAAAAGTATCAATCGCTTGAATAATCCGCGGGCTTTTTAAAAAATTATTATTTTTGATTTTAAAATCAGAGTCCAATGGAACGTGTCAGAGATCAAAATTATCGCACATCACCGGTACCATGTGGACCACCAGAATATCTAATAGCGCCATATCGTACTGGTGATTATGAATACGTCGGTGTCCCACTAGAACCGACCATTCACGGCGATGATGAAGACAGCGGTCCCAGCACAGCTGAGATCATTGCCAGTCAAAGTCAAGATTACGTTGACGAAAAACTGGCCGAATATCAAGCTACTATCACGTTACTACAAGGTCAGTCAATACTTATAATAACATATTAATTACTAATAAGGTAGAAGTATCATTTGCGACCACTGCTCAAGTTGGACACTTTATACTTTAGTTTAACTAAAGAAAAAGTATAAACACAACTTGCATTGTTATATTGTGATAAAAGTATCTTTGTACACATTAAAAAAATTAGTTACGTCATTGGGTCCTTTATCATTTTAGAAATTAAAGTTTTTGAACTGTCCAAAATTGGTCCTAAAGTAGAAAAATTGGTACCTCTACTTTAATTATCAATCACATTGTTCAGTAAAATAAAAAAAATTTGAAAAACGATTGAATATGTGCCTTCCTCCCGCATACACATGTAGATGTTGATGGAAATAGTCATAGTAACTTCCCAAGGACCTCAGAATGTCGAAATTTGATGAGACCGAAACCAATAAACTGCGAAAATTCGGAAGAGAATTCGGAGTGATTGCGGATTTTATTTAAATCTCAATTCACTTCGTCACTCGCACTTCCGGAGTTTGAAAAAAAATGAGTAATTTCGGAGTGATCTGGATTTTATTTAAATCCGCATTTTCTCAAATTCGGAGTTTTAATATTTAAATTAACTCCCTGTTGGCGTGAATTTTTCTCCAAGGGAATTAGGGGAGGGAGGGGCAAAACGGGGTACTTAAGGAAATACCAAGTTTTCGAGGATTCAAATACACTAAATCTTTTTTATTTTTAATGATATTCAAAGTAAATAGAAACAATTTTTGATTGCCGTTAAAAAACAAAATTTTTCATTTTTGCGGGCAAAATGGGGTACCTCCTAAAAAAGGTAAAAAAAAAATTTCTGGATTTTAAATGAATTCAAATTCATTTAAATTTTGATTGTTAAATTTTTTTGTAAGTAATTTACATGAAAAAAAATTATATTTCACATGATTATTGGATACAAAACAAGAAAAACAAATTTTTAATAGTTTTTATCATAAAATAAAAGTCAATTGTATTTTTTAATTGACGATTTTTGAAAAAGCTTAACAAAAAAAATTCTAAATAACGCTCAATTATCTTTACAAAAGTAATTTTGGAATGTTTAAAAAACATTTAATATATAAATTTTTTTTTTGCAAAATTTTGGGGTACTCCCTTTTGACTCTTCCCCTCCTTTAAATAAATACACAGTCATCCGCTTCGCATTTACTTTAGACTTAATTTGCGTTCACTCCGAAAATTTGTTACAGTGTACGCTGATTAAAGAAAACGATTCATTCAATGGTGAATGTATATATATGTATCTATATAATAGTAGAATTGAATCGTTTTGAATTGTTTTGAATCGTTTCTTTTAATCAGGGTAATTTCCCCATTTTTGAAAATTATCAATTTTCATAACCGGAATTAAAAACCCTACTAATTTATTCAATGACTATGTACACATTAAAATAAGCACTATACAATATACTTTATTTGATAAACATTTTTGCATTGATTACAAGTTTCACCTACGCAATATCTAAGTCTTGACCCACTTGTCAAACTCACTGTGTGTCAGTAGTTATTTTAGCGCCTCTTACATACATTTACATATACATATATATGACTTACATTCAGTCAGTCATTTTGATCATTATACTAAACATTTTACGATAATATAAAATGATCTTGGCGAATATTAAATGAATGAAAATGCACTTGATGAAATGAAACAAAAAAAAATGACAAGTTATTATTATTACTAGTAGTAAATGTAATGAAACTGAACATAAGTATTTAAAGATGTTGAAAAGTGCGTTGTCTGGTGTGCCAAAGTACAAAAATATTGCGTAGAATAATATTTAAGAAACAGGTGGGTGGAAGAGGATACAGATTACGTAACAGTTAAGTTTTAACCATGAGGGGAATGAGAATACTAAAAGATTTTCTGGTGTTGAGTGGTCTAGTACACGTATAACGTAATGTAATGTTAATGTGTAATGTCTATAAAACATATATATATATATATATATATATATATATATATAGTACACAGTACACACTATGCAGACGATCAGTCTGTTTATAAATAGAGATGACGGGCACCTGCTTCCAGCCATTCACATATTTATTTCCATTAAATTTATTCGCGCTTCATGTGTCCTGAAATTACACTGCGCTCACTTTGATCTGCAGTCTATTAAGCCAATTATAAAGTGCAAATAAATTTTTTTAACGACAATTAGATATAAGTATGATGTTAAAATTATGTAATTATTAGTAAAATAAAATAAAATAAAATAATATAAATATCAGATACGATTCCATGCGATGACGATCTGACCTCGCTTATGTTAATTTAATGGCATAAAAAAAGTATTAATGTTTTTTAATAGGTCAAATAAAAGATGAAATATTTATTTTTAATGTTAATTGTTAAAAAAATAAATTTAATATTTATTTTACTACTATAGGTTTTTAATTTATTTATTTTAAAAATATAAGTAATCAACTGATTTAGTAAGAAAATATTTAGCTCACTTGATAATTATTGATTATAAATTTATATTTAATGAGTATTTTTTTGATAATTATTGGTCATCTGAGATAGAAATTAGTTTAAATATTGATTAGAAAAATTTTTTTAGATAAAGAAAGTAATTAAATTTTTTTTTGACTGAGTATAATAGAAAAAGATTCTATGAATACTCATATATATATATATATATATAGTAAACGAGATAACGTGTCATAAATTGTAATCGCGAAACAATTTTTTAAAATGATAAGCGATATCGAAATCGGTATCGAAATAAATAGCTTATAAAATCTCTATCGACATAAGTAATGAAATATATAAATATATGTATATATATATATATATGAATTAATGTGTCAAGTTTGGAAATATTTAAAAAATTAATTAACATTTATTATCACATTGTGCCAAATAAAAGTAAAATAAATAATTATGACATTGGAGTAGTTTAGTAATTTAGTAATGAATATAAAAACAGATGACGTAGTCATAGTAAGTTTAAAAAAAATCTAAATTGCCCAGGAAACCGCAATCTTATATGGCAGACATATCAGACATGTGTTAAATATTGTCTAAGATTTAAGATATAATACACATGTACAAATTCGCACATACGGAACTAACAATTAATTTGAATTGGGCTCTTACACAATTTGCTTGACCACGCCTTAGATCCATTTTATTTTTAATTAAAAAAATATATCTTTTTTCTAAGTAGAATTTAATTTACTGTATAAAAAAAAGTAAATAAAAATATTTTTATCGCGGGATAATTCAAAAATTTAAAATATTCGTAGAAAAAAATTTAATTATCATTATAATTTAATCAATTAATACCTTTTATCTTATATACATATTTATTATTTATTTACATATATATGTAATCTTATTTAATCATAAATGTTACTGTTACTGCTGTATGACCTTAAGATATTCTGGCTCTGAACTCAATGAAAGTTATAGGATTTGGTTAAAAAAAAAAAAAAAAACAACCATAAAAAAAATAAAAAAATAAATGGTAGCAGGCGTAGGATCCTAAGGATAAAAAGATTGATCGTGTAGGTTGTAGGTGTCCTCTTGGCGAGGTGGTTGCGACTCCACGGAGCCGATTTAACGACGGTGGTGATGTTGCTTGTGTTCTTGTTCACCAATACAATAATCCTGTAACCTCGCGATTGTATGTCGTATCACATCTACAAAAGGTTCCCATGTATTGGAGTGCCTATGCCGGCATCAGACTTGCCTGTCCACGTTCAGTATCGAACCGGCGCTCGTCAGAGCTCCACGTCCATTCCATACACGTAATTTTTATTTTTTAAATTTAATGTTTTTTAATAAATTTATATTTCTGTTTTTCAATAAGCCGACGTCTTGTTTTTATTGACACTTTAGTGCATAAAAAATTTTAAATATAATATATATTAGTGTTATCAAGTTTATATATTTATAAATTTATATAATTAAATTATAAGTGATTTTTAAATTTAATTGGTTGAGTTAATTACAAAATTAATCAAATTTTTGTTATTTTTAAAAAGTCATACTTTTATCTTTTAAATTATTTTTATTGACTGCGACATCGCAGCTGGTATTGAACCGGCTTTAGTGCGTTTTATTTCAAATTATATATTTATAGTTTAAAATATAATTATTTATAATAAATTGTTGATATATAATTATATTAAATATATTTATATTTAATAAGTTTACTGTCAGACAACAAAGTGGAGTATTTTTTTTTAAGCCTGTGAAAAAAAATATTTATCAAGTATACAAGATTAGTGTTTTAAAAAAGGATATTTAGTTGAGAGGTGACGTAAGTCATGAGAAGAAAAGAATCCATGTTTACCTGAGTCGAAAAGAAGGACCAAAAAAATATGTCGCGACAGACCCCGCCCAAGGGTGAGAATCCTAAACCGGCAGGTAGTCCGCGGACACCACGTGGAGGCCGGCTAAGGGACCGTGTAAACTTTTTTGAAAATATTTGGTCTCAGGGACGTAGTGCCAGCACGGAAGACCTTGTTGACCGTTCGACATCACCGGTACCAAGGAGATCCTCATCGAGAACTAGTGACAGCTCTTTCGAAGAGTCCTTTGAGCGAGTGGTTGAAGAGGGCGAATTAAATGGCGCCAAGGTGGTTAAATTTGAAAAAATAACCGTCAGAAAAAGTGTCAAGGAGATTGTGTCGACGAGGTCCGGACTTTCTGAGGCCAGCAGGACACCTAGTGAAGAACATGCACTGGATTCGGCTTATCAGAGCCATGGAATGCAGGGAAGCAAGTCAAGCTCTGTAATGTCCTTTACTAAATTCCCGTCTGAAGAAAATTTGTCCAGAGACAGCCTTCAGGCTGCCGAAACTGATGAAAAAGTTTCTAGTGAGTGGTACACTGAGTACCGGAATCAAAGCTTCCAGAATGTGTCATCCAAAATAGAATATGTAAGGAGTCGTAGTGAATATGATGCTCATATTGTGGAAATTAAAGGTTTGATTATAGTAATTACTTTTTTTTTTTCTTGTTAATTAGTCTGACACATCGCGGTTTCCATCATAATTATACATATTTTTTTATAGTATTCAATAATGATTAACTTTAATAGTTAGGATTAAAAATTATAAATTACTTGTAGAAAGTCATTGTAATTTTTAAAAAATTTTTACTCGATGACTATTCTAATGCTACTAGATAATTTTTATCGGAGATTTGAAGATAAATATTTGAGTTTTCGAAATATTTTCAAATGCTTCGAGTATTGTAGATTTCTTATCGTACTGCAGTATAATTTTCTTATAAGTTCCCGCACAAAAAAATATATAAATAATATATATGTCCCATATAGCCAATGCACTGATGTATATATGTCACATATATATTTTTTCGTATGGGGTTTCGTTTTAAAAACGGTTACATAAAAAAATTTATGTTTTTAAGTAGTACTTTATTATCACACTGAAACTCACATGAAAATTAAAGTAATTTTATCCGTCAGATTAAAAAAAAAAAAAAGAAATTTTGAAATTTTCTTTTCTAAACAAAGTGATTAAAGTCGAGTTATTTGAAATTTTAAAATAATTAAGAAAAAAATTATTATTTTGAATGAATGCAATATTTTTTTTTATTCCGCGAAAAAAAAAGTTGAAAAATATTTTTATATATTTTTTGATATTTTGAAAAAAGTAATTAGTAAGAATTTCCTTTTGCACGATGATCATTAAATTTTGAAAAAATAAGTTCATGGAAAAAAATGATGCTCAAAATTTGAATAGTTTGTAGTTTATTTTTGACTTAAAATTAGTATATTCGATACTAATATCAAACCAGGATCATTATATATTACAAATGGCTATTATTTATATTCAAATTTGATACACATACAAGAGCTAAATTTTTAATTTCGTATATTAAAATTAATATGAAAAAGACTCGATAAATTGCTATCTACAGTTATTACTATTCAAATAAACATAGAAAAATTTAAAAAATAAGGAACCGAAAAATTAGTAAACGTACGTATTAATATATAAAGATCTAGTATACGAATTTTTCATTTTATTATTTATTACCACTTATTCGATATATGTATATTAGACTGTTTCAAATTAGGGGACTATTTTTTTTTTTTTTATGAACATTGAAAAATCGAAAGGGTATCTTAAAATATGGTGACAGTTAAAATTTGAGCTCTTAATATTGATATTTAGAGGTGGCTATTTGTAATTTTCGATTTTTCATTTAGAAACATGGTAAAAAATACATAACTTCCGAAAAAATCAAGATACAAAAAATCTCTTCTCAACTATTTTGTAGGAAATTTACTGATCTACAAAAAAGGTCTTCTATGATTTTTTCATGAATTCAACCATTCACAAGATATCCGACGTCAAAGTTTGATAAAATTCAAAGAACTTGTTTTTACTCGTTCCGAATTTTACACCATGCCAACCAATGAGAATTCAGAAATTTTCAATGCAATTTTTTGTAGGAAATTGAACGCTCTACAAAAAAAGTCTCTTATCGTTTTTTGATCAATCCATCTGTTCAAAAGTTATTAGAGCTTGAAGCCAAGTTATAGTAAATTTCGAGATCTTTTTACTTTTTCGGTGAAACTATCGGACAAATCATAAAATGTCATTGAATCTTTTTTGTAGACAATTTTATTTCCTACAAATTATCTCTGATAAACTTTTTCTGAATTCTGCATTGTATTCTAGTTATTTCCATTTTAATGTCGATCTCTTAAAATCGATCAGAACACTTTTTTTAGGAGCTTGGCATTAAAATAGAAATAACTAGAAGAGAATGCAGAATTTAAAAAATTTATCAGAGGTAATTTGTGAGAAATAAAATTGCCCACAAAAAAGATCCTATGACATTTTATGATTAGTCCGATAGTTTCACCGGAAAAGTAAAAAGATCTCCAACTTTACTTCGAGCTCTAATAACTTTCAAACAGATGGATTTATCAAAAAATAATAAGAGACTTTTTTTGTAGAGCATTCAATTTCCTATAAAAAAACTATATCGAAAATTTCTGAATTCTCATTGGTTGACATGGTATAAAATTCAAAACGAGCAAAAACAAGTTCTTTGAATTTTATTAAACTTTGACGTCGGATATCTTGTGAATGGTTGAAGTTATGCAAAAATCATAAAAGACCTTTTTTGTAGATCAGTAAATTTGCTACAAAATAGTTGAGAAGAGATTTTTTGTATCTTGATTTTTTCGGAAGTTATGTATTTTTTACCATGCTTCTAAATGAAAAATCGAAAATTTCAAATAGCCACCTCTAAATACCAATATTAAGAGCTCAAATTTTAACTGTCACCATATTTTAAGATACCCTTTCGATTTTTTAATGTTCATCAAAAAAAAAAAAATAGTCCCCTAATTTGAAACAGTCTAATGTATATAATAAATTAATTTATAATAACGAATAAATAACATTTTATATTAATTATTAGTCAATGGGATAGAATTTATAAAATAAGAGTTAAAAATTTTTGGTATTTTTATGAGCAAAAAATCAGTATCTAGTATACTAATTTTTCATTTTATTATTTACTACTTATTCGATTTATGTATATTGTAAATTAATTTATAATGATGAATAAATGATATTTTAAGCTGATAATTGATCAGTGATATCAAATTTATAAAATAAAAGTTTGTAACTTTTTCAATTTTCGGCTGGAAAAATCAGTATCTAAGATAGCAATTCTTAATTTGACCAATCATTACTTTTTAATAGATTATGCCATGAATTAATAAACTTTCACTAATGAGTCACATATTATACCTAAAAGTAATAATATTTAGTTACTTTTTGAAATAATTGATAGTAGTTTTTAGGAATCTACAAAAATTAGTAAACTACTTTGTATTAAGTACATAATAGTACTAATTATTGATAACAGATTCCACTTTTTACTATTATTTATTAATTTTTAATATTCTGTTTTTTCCATGTAGTATATTTAACTAAATTTAAATATATATAAATAAAATTAATAAAAATAATCTATAAGATAAACGTGACATGAATAATGATGGAGTAAAATAATCAAAGGTGTCATCATCAATAACAATTAGCAATACTAAAGTAATCGATTCTTGTAAAATTTTCACTGACAATGAGTAACAATTACTCGATTGTACGTATGTTGTGTTCGTAATGTGTATTGTCTAGTTAAATGATTAGAGCTTTGCATGTAATCCAGTCAATTTGACGTCTCCACGTGGTTTTCTCGGTTTATGCACTTTACTTCTAAGCACATGCGATGCTTGATCGTCTGCACATACTTACACATCACAGTACAAATTCTACATTAAGCAAATTACTCAGTCATTAAAAAACAATTCGCCGTTATTTCTGCGAATAAACAAGCCCGTGTTCTTCAATAGTGAACCGGAAATTGGCCCAAATTTATGTTTATTTTCGTTTAAATTAAATACGAATTGAACATTGTAGAAAATCGAGAGTTGATCTGGACTTTATTTAAATTCAAATTCACTCCTTTTCCTCTTCAGAGTAAATTTCACTCCGAGGACTGAATATATAAACATATAAATATATAAAAATATATAAACAGAAATATAAATATATAAACAGTCACCCGCTTCGCATTCACTCCAGATTTAATCCCCGTTCATATATGGAAAAATATATGATCAATATGGGACCATATAAGTGGCCAAAAACGATGTATATTTTCTTATATATAATATAGTTTTAATTTAATTTTAATATAATTAATTATATACGTAAGTTTATAAATTAATATATGTATTATATATATTTATAATCATATATGTAAACTTATGTTAACACATATATGTATTACATATATTGATAATTATATATGTAAATTTGTAAGCTAGCACACATATATATTCTGAACACAATGTTTGAATGTTATAACAAAGAGAGAAAGACAGAAAAGAATAGATTTTATTTATTCTTACATATATGGGGAGACTTATATGGTTCTATATATCGAAAAATATATAAAAATTTATAAAGTTGAATACATGGTACATGTATCGTGCCATATAACGATGAGTTATATATGTATTCTTATTTGTTTCCATATATAAATAACATTTATATTTAAATATATTGAAATTATAAGTTTTCAAATATATAAATAATATATGGAAGTTATACGGAAATATATGAAATCATATAAGAGAAAACATATATAAAAATATAATAAAATCGGCCAAAATCTATGTACAGTTCTATATAAGATTTCATGTATCGTCACATATATATTTACGTCTGTATTATATATTTTTTTATATATGTTTACCATATATATTTTCATGCGGGCTTACTCAAATCAAAGCTCTAGTAAATTAAATTATATTTTATTATTAATAATTAAAATATTTTCTTATCGTTATTTCGATAGAATTTTTTTAAGGGGTTAATGTCAAGGTCTTTTACATATATTTAACTAGAAACAGTTATTTTTAAATGTCAAGTGAGATAATATCACGAGTTTTATTTACTAAATTATTGCGTTTTATTCTTCAGTTCCATTTAATTTAATTACTTTTTTTATCTCACTTCTGGAGCTTAATTAAAAATCAATTGATACAGTTAGTTTTAGTCAATTGTTAAAAAACAATTCTTTAATAACATTTAAGTAAGTGATAAATCGATCGAATATTTTGTAGCGTAGGGAAATACTCAATATAAATATATATAAATTTACATGTGTGTTTATGAGTGTGGGTGTAGGGGAGTATGACGTTCGAGGGGTTGCGTTTCGTGTGTACTCGCACTTAATTTCCCTGCTTTTACGACTTACCTAGCATCATAAAACGTAATATATATATATGTATACATATATATACAACTGGTTTCCTTCTGCAAGCATATGGAACCACATAATATTTTTTTACCACTTTATGTAATTTCTTTGCCGCAATTAAACAAATGGGTAATAAGTAAAAAAAAATTTGAACATAAAAAATAGTATAAAATAATGTCAGGGTCAAATCTAGTGATTTAATTCAACGGGTGACGTTACAATTTGTAACAAGATCAATTCGTAATCAATATACTCGATATGTCTTGTACAATAATTTATATATAGATATATAGATATGTATACTTGACTATACATATTGTTAATAGTTGTAGAAATAAAAGTAGAAATTATTTTTCTATTTGATCACGATTCAAAGATTAAGTTATTCGAGATCCGTCACGGATATCTAAGTACAGTAGTCACTTTGCGGTTTTCGAGGTGACAATAATATTAATTTTAATCATGATCTATATATATCTTTACATGTATGACATTAGTAATTTAATATCAAATATTTTTATAGTATTCATTATTTGACCTATATATATTAGTCTGGGCCAAAAAAATTGACTTCTTTTTTTTTCTTTCGATACTGAAAATATTATTCCTGATGACCAAAAAAAATTAGTATGCAAGTTTGAGCCTTTAATATTGATCTTAAGAGGCGTATCGTTACGACTATTTGTTTTTTGACAGAAATTTCTTTTTCTACCCAAAACTCGTAAATCATGTATCTGAAAAATTTAAGCAATGTATCTTCTTAAAGGAAATTGAATTCCCTACAAAAAATCTCTCTTAGTAAATTTACGTAAAACGAGCCGTTTCCTTGTAACCGTGCCTTAAATATTGATTTGTTTTTTAAATTCTTTGTTTATATTTTGGATTTTTGTAACTACTAAAAATCTTAAAATTTTTTACAGTCAAGGTACATATTTTTGAAGGAAACTTAATGCTCTTCAAAAAAGGTCTCTTAACACTTTTCGCTAAATTCACTCCTTCGAAAGTTATTCAGGTTATTTAAATCGTTTTGACTCAACTTCAACCTTGAATAACTTTTGAAGGAGTGAATTTAGCGAAAAATGTTAAGAGACCTTTTTTGTAGAGCATTAAATTTCCTTTAAAAATATGTATCTTGACTGAAAAAAATTTTAATATTTCTAGTAGTTACAAAAATCCAAAATATAAACAAAGAATTTAAAAAACAAATCAATATTTAAGGCACGGTTACAAGGAAACGGCTCGTTTTACGTAAATTTACTAAGAGAGATTTTTTGTAGGGAATTCAATTTCCTTTAAGAATTAACATTGCTCAAATTTTTCAGATACATGATTTACGAGTTTTGGGTAAAAAGTGAAATTTCTGTCAAGAAACGAATAGTCGTAACGATACACCTCTTAATATCAATATTAAGAGCTCAAACTTGCACAATAATTTTTTTCGGTCATCAGGAATAATATTTTCACAGTATCGAAAGAAAAATAAATAGTCGATATTTTTAGCCCAGTCTAATATATATATTAAGTTTTAAAAAACATGAACTGCATAATTAAAAAATATTTACTTTTAAAAAACTAATCTGAATTTAAATTTTAAATTTGACCGTTGATTATTTTTTACGTAAATATCCGTATGACCTCATCTTAGAAGCAGTTATAAATAAAATATTTTTGTCGCTTCTCTTCATCTTTATCACTATCATTCCTTATTATATTTATCACACATAATTTATATTTATTATGATGAAATAATTCAAAAATAATAATTATGTTCTGTGGTTTCAATAATTAAATTAAACAGATGTCTTTATTAAAAAAAAAGTTGTGGTAATTATTGTGTATACTTGTCGTTGCCATTGGTGAATAAAAAAAATTGCACGCGACTGTCCCCCTGACAAGCGCTTAAGTTTTCAGTTAGGTTAAAATTGTCACTGTGGTTTTTAAGTTTAAACTTTGAATCACTCCTTAATTCTGACGAGTACATTAACATATAAAATTATATGTTGTTACCTAATTTACATGTCATTAAATTTTACTCATAAATAAATAAATAAATGAATAAGTAATTACTACGTCTTCGATCAATAACTTCAATTGAAGGTGTCAGATGCACGGAATAATTAATAATAATTGAATTAATTTTACTGTCGACAATTGACAAGACAACAATGTCATTATTATCATTATTGAGTCATTATTAAAGGTCATCAATATAAATTTTTTCGAAAAATAAAATAACTTTTGCGATCGTCTAGTTTATCTTCTTCAGTAGAGGTATGGACAGGGTCACGGAAGCTCGGGAAGTCACGAACCCGATCAGACTCCATGTGAAAACGTCGAAATTAAGCTTATGCAATATCATGTCGTGATACAGCAGTACAAGATTCCTAGACATACATCATAAAATGAAAGTCTTTTGTACAGATACTGATACAGATATAGATATAAGTATGTAGTATATATATATCTATATAAATGTATGTGGGCATATTATTTAAGCTGTCTAGTAGTGGAATGGCACTGCCAGGTTAGCATTCTATTCAACCAAAGTAAAAATGATTCTTTGACTAAAAGAAACTAAACCAAACAGACAGAGGATGAACCCTACTCGCAGATACGCAGCCGATTGACGCACGCGATCGTTACTCTACAGAGGCAAAGGCCTTTGCACCTGCTTTGCTTTTCTTTTACATCCCTCTAGTGCAAGGACCTAGGCCAATCGATTTTTTATCTTGTCTAATATTTAATTTCAACTTAACTTTACTTACTTACTTAAGTGCTAAATATATCAACCCGTTATTTGGGACTTCAGCTAAATTTTCTTCAATTGACAGACTGTAAAAAATTAGGAGTGATCTGGATTTTATTTCAATCTGCGTTCACTCCAATTCGGAGTTTTAATATTAAATTGAACTTCTCTTCGGAGTGAATTTCACTCCGAGAGATTAAATAAATAAACACATCCGCTCCGCATTTATTTCATATTTACTCCACTTCGCTAATTTTTTACAGAGTAAGAGAAAAAATTTTGATAGAGACTTATTTTAAGATACTTAGTGACATGCAGAAATTAAAATAATTTTCAAAAGGGGTCGAGCTTCAATATTTAAACAGTCAAATTCATAATTCAGGGTTTAATTCAATTTTTATTTTAATATTCATAAAAATTGTATGTTGTAATTATATAAGATTTAGGGTAGAAGTACCATTTGTAGTCCTTATTTTAATTAGTCAAAAAGTATTTTTGAAAAATTTCACTGTAATAGTGAGATAAAAGTATATTCGAACACATTTAAAAAATTAATTATGTCCCCATACAAAGAAAAAGAATTGGCCCATTACTGGGTCGTTAATGGCTGCCAATTTTCAAGCATCGGCCGAAGATCGGCTAGATATCGGATGATAACGGTATGCCAAGCATGGCAGTCGCAAGCATTGGCCAATCGTGGCAATCAATCATCGGCCAAAGCTTGGTATCAAGAGCACTTGATCAAAGCGTTGGTCAACAAACGGCGGTTAATTGTGCGCCGTTTTTATAAGCAAAAAGACGGCTGCCAATGATTCGCCATGCACGGGCCAGTATTGTTTGCCATTTATTGGCCAATCATTAGAAAACCAGGCATCGGCCGATCTGTGGGAAAATTTCGAAGCTCGGCGACTTTGTATGGGTCATTGCGTACTTTACAAATTATTTTATTTTAAATTTCTAAGTGGCTAAAAATAATTTTTTTTTTTTTGTAATCAAAATGAAAACTTTACGGCTATAAATTTGGAAAATCCAATTTTTACGAGTATATTTCAATTGTTGAACAACAAATATATGATCTGAGGCTTTCTTATTTACTGCCCAAGGTGTCAATACTATTTTTTCTCCTCGATGGAGGCGGAAAGCGTCAACTTCGTTTCACACAGCGGGAAAAAACTTGACGCTTTTCGCCCGGAGGAGAGAAAAATGATTTTTTTAATCGAACACCCATTTCGCATTCGCTCTTACGGAAAAAACTAATTAGCACTAATGAGAAACACTAATGCGTCATTAGTACGTTTAGTGCCATGAGTGTGTTTAGTGCAATTAATTTGAATTTCACAGTAGAGTAGTATCGACTATTCAGGTTACTATTGAACACTATTGAAACCTGGTCAGCGTTTATTACTTCCAGTAATATGTATTGCGAAATTCACTAATTAGACTACTAATGATCATTAATAAAGCGCTATTCAACACAAATCACTTCTAATAGTGCTGTAATCATTAGTATTGGAGTACTAATGATCACAAATCGACGTTCTAATTAGCAAACTGTCTAACTGATTATTTTTCGTAGGTGATTCTATGCAATTTTCAGATACTTATAGTCAGAGAGAATATCATTTGAGTAACTTTGACAAAAATGCTATACTTATACTGGATATGGAATTAATTTTTAGATGATAAAAAATTTTTAAACTCCTTTTTTTCGCATAAATGGATTTAGACAATTTGCTAATTAGAACCTCGAAATACAACATTAATCACTTACAACAATATTGTAAGATTCATTAGTCAAAGTACTAATGAGCACTAATAGAACATTGTTTAAAACTAACCATTTCCAATAGTGTTGCAAGATTCATTAGTATTCCGACTAATCAACACTTATGCAACACTAACCACTTCCAATAGTGTTGCAAGATTCACCAGTCAGAGTACTAATGATCACTAATAAGTGATCATAAGTGTTCATTAGTTTTTTTTTCGTGAGGGCGAGCTGCAATAATTGGATTAATGTTACTTCTGAATGAAATAAAAAAAAATTATTTCCAAGTAATTAAAAATAAAAAAGTTTTTTTATTAATTTCCAGATGAACAAGAACGTGTACAGAAGAAGACCTTCGTTAATTGGATCAATTCATACCTATCAAAGGTAATCAATGTCTAAAGTTACCCATACTAATAATTAGCGATTTCAATTTTTTTTTTTTTTCGCAATATTTTGCGAGACTTCATTTAATCCAAAGTTTTGTATAAAACTTACTATACTTGAATGCACGTATTAATATTGTAATCCGAGAGCGTTCACGACATGGCTCTTGAATGGTGGAAAATCAGTTTAACATTAAGCTGAAACTTGTAAACTACTATACGAGCATAACCGTGCCTGGCTCTCGATTCCCTTACTTCCGGATCCTTCAAAACTATATCCTACTCATCGTGACATGCATGACCTGAAAGTAGCGTGTCTCTAAATACTCTTTCTCTCTTTCCCTCTCGAGATTTTTAACAAAAACTCTTTTATTTATCAAAATTTTTTATTGACGACCATAACTCTTTGGATGATTTATTTTTCGAATACAATGAGATTCAAGATTTATCAGCCATAATCTCACCCAATGACAAACGTCTCATAAATTATTTATTCATATATTTTTTATAGCGAGTCCCGCCTCTTCGCGTTGACGATTTAATTGAAGACTTGAAAGACGGTACTCGTTTACTTGCCTTATTGGAAGTTTTATCTGGAGAAAAATTGGTAATTTATATTATTAATTAATCATCAATCATTTAATTAATTATTTTAATTATTTATTAATTTTTTTTAGCCGGTAGAAAGAGGTAGAAATTTAAAGAGACCCCACTTTTTAAGTAATGCCAATACTGCTCTTCAATTTTTACAAAGCAAAAAAGTAAGTTGATTAAAAAATTCATTAATTAGTTACTTAATTAACTAATTAATTATTAAATTAATTACAGATCAAATTAGTGAACATCAACTCATCAGATTTAGTCGACGGACGACCTCCAGTTGTTTTAGGTCTGATTTGGACAATAATTTTATACTTCCAGGTAAGAATATTATTATTTATTAAGTAATTGTGTTTAAGTTGCACTGGAAAATTAGTCAAGTAGCTCAGTAGCTGCTTTCCAGTAACACAATGTTATAAATATTAATTATTAATAGCACTAATTACGCTAGATATTATCATTAAATTTAATACTAAAATTATATTTAACAAAGCTACGATCTAAGGATCGCAGAAAGGTGAGTTTTGTATTTTTTTTTTGTAACAATTGATAATTAATTGTTGATGCACTGCTTATGTAATTTGTTTTTACGCATAGTAATTTAATTTTAAGCCTCTTAGCGGGTCCGAATTACGGTAAATTACCTATTTTACTGCAAATTGCTGAATTTTACAGTAATTTGATATATTCGAGAGTAATTTGCGATAATATTGCGGCAATTTATGGTAGGGAACGGGAATTTACCGCAATTTGTAGCATTCTTTTTACCGTAAAATAGTGAAATAATTTACTTTACGGTAATTTTGCAGTAAATCTGCATGTTTACGATAAAATACCGCGATGTTACCGCAAACCTGCGGTAAAATATCACTTTTACCGAAAAATACTGCACTTGTCTCGTAAAATACTGTAGAATTGCCAAAAGTTTACGGTGATTTACAATATCTTTGCCGTAATTCACCGCGAAATGCCGCAAAATGTCGTAATTTACCATAAAATACTATAATTTGCTGTAATTTAGATCCGTCACACTGAAAAAAAAAAATACTGTTTTCAAGTATCTGCGTGCTTGAATCGTACCGAGTAAATATTTGTTTAATTATAGTAAAAATATACTCCAACCAAGTAATATTTTCTTGATTTAAGAATTTTTATACTAATTTTAAGAAAATATTCTTGGTTGAAGTACATTATTTCTAAGATTAAACAATTAATTTACTCGGTACGATTCAAGCACGCAGATACTTGAAAACAGTATTTTTTTTTCTCAGTGCAGGGTGCGTTAAATAAATAAAGGAAATTTTGATAAAATTAAGTGGTTAAATTAAAAGTAAAAAAATTAAAGTGGTTGATAATGAAAAAATAACATGAATAACTTTTTTAGATTGAAGAGAACACAAGAGCACTAGAGTATCTTGGGCAAACCTGGGGAAGTCAGAGTAGTCTTGAGAGTTTGGGTACTCAAAGCTCGGCAGCTAGTGAGCGCAAACGGTTGAGCAGCGAAAAATGGAAACAAGGAGCAAGAAAAACTTTGTTACAATGGGTTACAAATGCTTTACCAAAGTAATTATAATTTTTATTCATTTTTTTTTCGTCTGAACCCTTTTTCCGTCGCGCCTTGAGCGCAGCGACGTAATTTTTATTAAAAGACTATTTAAAAAGTAAAGAAATTTTCTAGTCTTTTGAAATTTTACGAGTTTTTATACTATACTTTTTAGTATCAAATGAATCAACGATAATTAATTATCATTCTGATATTTTAAATATTTAAAAAATAATTTTTTTTTTTGGAGAACCTCAGGAACGCAGCGATTTGCTGCTGATTTATTTCCAGCTCATTTAATCCATTTCTTTCTTTAATATTTTTATTTAATCCAAAATTTTTATTACAGTAAAAAATTCTAAAAAAAAACCTACAATCGTCTAGTCGTATAAGCTTGTGGTTTTAATTTTGAAAAATCATAATTATGATACTTGGCCTCACCGCAATATCAAATACATGGCGTCGAAACGCGCGACACATAAAGGGTTAATTCAATTTAAGACATAATTTTTTTTATTTCAATAAATTTTCACTTCCAGTTAATTTTGGATAAACGATTTCCTCTATTTCTTCCCACTTTTTAAAAATTTCCATCCCCAAAAAATTTATTCTGGGAATTTGAAATTTATTTAAAACTCTTTGGAAGAAATTAAATTCAGTGGCAAATAATTTAAAATTAATTTTTTTAGGGAATCGGAAATCCAAGTCCGTGATTTCGGTGAAAGTTGGAGAGACGGTAATGCTTTCTTGGCAGTAATAGACGCAATAAAACGCAATCTTGTAAACATAGCAGCTATGAGAGCAGCGTCAAATCGCGCGCGTCTAGAAACGGCCTTCGAAGTAGCGGAAGTTGAACTAGGAATAGCTCGTCTGCTTGATCCTGAAGACGTCGACGTTCCACAGCCTGATGAAAAATCAATCATGACATACGTCGCACAATTTTTGCACAAATATCCAGAGCCCAAGTCAGCTGCAGGCGACTCGTTTACGGCAGTTCAACAGGAGTATGATTCCTTGCTCGCGTGGTTGGTGACCCAAACTCGCGGGCTCGACCAAATGGACCGAACGCACACTTTTTCATCAAATTACTCAGATTACTCAGCAGCCCGTGCCGAAGCAGATGAAAAATCTTTTACTTATCGCAAGCTACAGAATCTTGTGGATACTTCGAGTATGATAACAATAACGCAGGATTCATGGAGGCAAATTCAAGAGTTATGGTCCAGAATGGAATATTTATTGATGAAATGGCTGTGGCTGCTGGATTCATCATTGCCAGGTGAAATTGGTGAAGCTGGACGTTGGTTAGCTTTAGCCGAATCACTTCTCAACTCGGACAATGATATTCCTGAAGAAATGAACGAACAGACTGCTGGAATTATTTCAAACAAATTAGAAGATCATAAGAAGTTTTTCCTCGATTTACCTGAGCAGCTTGATAAATTTAACCGCGTAAAGATGTCAAGTCTTGCAAGACAAGTACCTCAAGTGCAATTAGACAACATGACAGCGCGTTTTGATTCCCTAGGCGACCGGGCGGCCAAACGTCGGATAAAATTGAAATTTTTGGAACACAAGTGCTGCTTAGTTGCCTTTATATATCTGGTGGAGACAAAACTTAAAACCTGGGGCGTTAAGTATGGAAGCGAAGAGGAAGTACAATCAATGCTTGAACAATATCGTAACTTTGTATCGCGTAATAGAATATTCCAAGAATTTCAAAAAGCTTATCTGGACATGCAACAGGTGGCTGATGAATACAAACGTGAGGGAGGTATTGATCGTGATGAAAGTTTAAACATCGATAAATTTATGCGGGAAACAAATGACAAGTGGAAAAATGTATCAATGGATTTGCGCTGTGTCCAGAGTATGCTAGAAGAAGTGATGGCTTACTGGCGCAGATGGAACACGATCGCTGATGAATTTTCCAGCTGGTTGATTCAGGCAGAAGCTGCGGTGAACTTTCCCGATGAAGAAAAAATGGAATTTTTTCAAAACATCAGCGTTTGGAAAGACAAACATCAACAATTATCGGACACTGTTAGTTTTCTAATAGCGACGACGACTGAGGTTGTGGCTCTGCATTTACGTGACCGTTATACCGAATTGACAAATCGCTGGGAGCGGACTTTCGCGGAAGCTAAACAGTACATGCATGCTGGTGATTTATTGAGAAATCGTAAGGATTATCGCACGGGTGTTGATACTTTGCAAAAGTGGTTGAGAAATGCCGAGAGCGTTTTGTCAACGTCACAGTTGACGTCGACTGAAAAGATAAAAGCTTATGGTGAACAGCTGCAAGTATTAAATAGCGAATTTGAGAGTATTGAAGAATTGTTTAAGAGCATAAGCAAGAAGTTTCAAACGTTGCTGCAAGATTTGCCGCGAGATGAAGTTGACAAGATGATGAATACGTTGAAAAAAGAAAAAGAAGCTTTGGTTAAAGTACGAGCACTCATACCGATGCAATTGCATTTGTATCATCAGCTGTTGGTGCAGCAGGAGTCTTTGGAAGCGGGCCAACGTGAAATAAGTGGATGGTTAGATGAAGCGGAAGCTCTACTGTCAAGTTTGAATTTTTCTGGAGGCAGAGATGCAGTTCTAGGTCAATTGGAACGTCATAAGGCATTTTTCTCACGTACTTTGTATTACAAATCGATGCTTGAGTCTAAGAATAAGGTCTTTTCGAGTATTGTAAAGTCTGTTGACGCCCACGCGAATCCCGAGACTGCTGAAGGAGGTGCAGAGCTACGGGCGCTTAATGAAAGATTCAATCGAGTTGTTCAGACTGCTCAAATTTGCGAGCAACGTCTGCAGGAAGCTGTACGCTGTTGGACCAAGTTCAAAGAGTGCGAGAGACAGATGATCGAGTGGCTGACTGCTGCGGAAAATTTAATCAGCGACAAGCGCATTGACAACCGACAATCGGTCGACAATCACAAAAGTTTCTTTAGCAAAGTCAACGAACGGTTAATCCAGGATTTGATAAATGCTGGACAAGATCTACGTAACACGCTGCCTGTCGAACAGCAAACGCCGATTATTGAGACAGTTGATGCTCTTCAGCAGCGTTGGAAAGACGTTATGACTTTTGCTCCGTTGCATCTTATGAGACTTGAGTTTAGATTGGATGAGGCTGCTTTTATGCAGTATCTTAAAGAAATAGAAGCTGAAGTTAATAGTGAGCAGCAGTCACTGATTAAGAATGAAGATGTTGAGAGTATTATTCAGCGTAATAAAGATTTTTTCGTCAATCAAGGAATTGTTGTTAATGTAGAACGCTGCTTGCAGACATTGAAAAAAATAAGTTATGCTTATTCGCAGTTGAAACCTAATGATACTAGTCTTCAGGAGGCTGTCGCTCATGCTGAACAGTTGTGGGAAGATTCTGCACAGAGGGTGGAAATTATTCGGGAACAGCTTCGCCAAGTACCTGAACAGTGGGCCGAGTATAGAAAGAGGTAAATTTTTTAAATAAGTAATTCACTGTTATCATAACCCATATGTATAATTTTATAGAAAAAATATATGAAAAATATATAAAAAATATATAAATACATAGGGAGGAGGGTACTTTAGGAAATACTAAGTTTTGAGGACTTAAAAATGCTAAATTTTTTTTTTTTTATTGCCATTAAAAAAAAATTTTCATTGTTGCGGGTAAAATGGGACACCCCTAAAAAAGGTTAAAAAAAAAAAATTTTTGGAGATTGAATAAACTTGACTAAACTAAATTTTTTTGTAAGTAATTTACATGAAGAAAAATTACATGTTACATATTTATTAGATGGATAGGAAGCAAAAAAAAATTTTGAATAGTTTTATTATAAAACAAGTCGTTAACATTTTTCAACTGACACCCGAATTTTGAAAAAGTTTAACATAAAAAAAAAATTTCAAAATAATACTCAATTATATTACAAAAGTGATTTTTGAATTTTTAAAAAACATTTAAAAAAAGAAACTTTTTTAATCAAATTTTAAGGGTGCCCCGTTTTGCCCCCCGTTCCCTATAAAATATACATTTTTAATAGCTAACTTTTCGGCCGATTTTTGAATATATCTTATATATTTCAAATGTATCTTAAAATATATAAGAATGTATGAAAATATAAAGAAAAATTAAATATAGTAAAATATATGCTATGGTAATATATTTTTTTTATATCATCATATCGATATTTTTTATATATTTTCAATATATTTCAATTACATTTAAAATATATAAAATATATACGAAAGTTAGCTGTTAGAAATTTAATTTTTATACGTAATCTATATATATATTTATATATATTTTATATTTTAACATATATTTTTTTTTTTATTGGGGGTTATTATTAAATCTTATCCTTTTTGAATATTTTTTTGTTTTTTTGACTAATGTATAATTAAGAGTGTCGTATAATTGTGTTTTGTAAAATTAGATATGATGAAATGGTACGATGGATGGATCAAGTTGATAGTACTCTAAGGACAATCTTAAAAGAAGTAAATAGTCTTGAAGAATTTGAAAAAGAAAAATCAATCTTTCAGGTAAGCAATTATTGTTCCAATAACTTCATATTTTTGTCATATTAGTTTATTTGTGATATTTGTGTTATGCATTCTTGGGCAGATGAAAGTTCTAACGGTAAATGAGCAGTAAATAAAATAAGTAAGTTTTGAATTATACTGTTTATTAATGACATATCTTTTTATTAATACAGAAAGTGTGCCATGAAGCTGATGGTAAAAGAGAACACATGAAGTGGCTAGTGCAGACATTGGACAGTTTGACAACCAACCGATCGGATCGGGAAGCGATTACCGAGCAACATCAATTGGAAATGCTGATAACGCGTTACAAAAATTTGATACCGACTATTGAAATCACGATGACCAAAACTGATATTTACACGAAGAGTTATACCTACAGAAAGGAAGTACGTGAAGTTTGTACATTGTTGAGAAAAGTCAAAGAGCAAAATACTGTGGAATCGTCAACTCAGGTCCCGGAAAATCTTAAAGATGCGGTAGTACATCAGGAAACACGGCTAAGTCATCTTGAGCAACAGAGAGCTAATATTGTGAGCATGTTGCAGCGAGGAAAAGATTTACTTAAAGATCAACATGCGCCTCCGTTTGTTTCTTCGGAAATTCAGCAGCTTGAGAGCAACTGGAATGAAACTTATGGCCAGAGTATTGAGACACTAAAGTCGTTGAAGACTTTCCAGAAATTATGGCAGAGTTATCAGGAACAGAAAGAAGAAGTTATTAAATTAGTTAATAGTGCTAATGAGGAGATGCAAAAAGTTAAAACGACTAATTACTACGATGCAAATCAAGTATCATCTGATTTACGAGCGAAACAAGAATTGAGCTCTAATTTGAAAAAATCATCTGAAGAAATGATGTCAAAGTTGCGTGAGACTACAAATCAACTCACAGAAATGATGCCTAGTGATAAACGTTTGATAATACATGAGGAAATAACGCACATTGAAGAAACTCTGGTCAAGACAATTGAGACAGTGGAGAAACGTGTAATTTATTTGACCGAACACAGCAATAGATGGTCGAAATTTCAGTCCGAAGTTGGTGAATTGAGAAACTGGGCTCAGCAGAGCGCGCCTCAGGCTATTGTTAATATCCAAGACTTGTCAACTTCCCCAGAAGATCGATTGAGAAAAACGGAGACGCTTCAAAAGCAGATTGCCGAGAAAATAAAAGCTATGGAATCTTTGGAAAAGGAATCACGGCAGCTTGTAAAAGATGACAAAGCCAATGAAGCTAAAGCACTGAGAGGACAGATCAGTAACTTGCAGAGTGTAATTGACGCTCTGAATAAAGACATCGCTGGGCAACGTGTAGCAGCAACGGAAAATTTAGCTACTTGGAAAAAATACGAGGTGGGTATTCAGAAAGTTAAACCTTGGGTTGAACAAGCAGAAACTCAGGCAGCCTCTATTGGCACTAAACCATCTACATTAGCCCAAGCTACAGAAATGCTTCATGTGGCACGATCATTCGAGAAACAGTGCGAAGAACATTTGCCCCGTGTTCAGGAGCTGTCGCATGTAAGCCAACAAATTACAGGAAGAACTGCCGCGCCTGATGAAGTTGACGCTGTCTACACGAGATGGAACGCCGTTCATGACGTCTCTATACAAACGGTTACGAAATTAGACAAACTGGTATCCTCGTGGAAGTCTTTTGAAAATGAAGCTGAAGAATTTAATCGCTGGCTAGATCAGAGCGAGAAGGCGTGTCAAGCAGAGCCAAATTACCAGACTCCTGAGGCGAGTAAACTAGAGCAAGATTTGAATCATCTCAAAGAACTTAATAAAGTTATTTCTGATAGACAAGCGCAGTTGATATCTCTGACCCAAGTGTCTGATCATGTTAGTCATGGTTTGTCAATTGAAGGCGCAACCCAACTAAAGGGACGAGTCGCTGAGATGAAAACTCGGGTCGGCAGGCTTGCAGACACGGTAAGACATCATATTAATCTGGTGTCTGATGCTTTATTAGCGAGACAAGAGTTTCAAATAAAAATATCAGACTTTGAAAACTGGATGGCGAGATTGAGAACCAGCATTGCCGAAATCAGTGAAGTCAATGTCGGAGATGTTGACACTAATCTTCAAGCAGTTCATGGTTTTCTTCAAGAACATTTGGAGAAGCAGCCAAATTTCTCGGCTATTTACGAAGAAGTTAAGCAACTCGCTGCACAGGGCTCGCCTGAAGAAGCCAAAACTCTTAATGAAGTTTACACTGGACTTGCGCAAAAGTACAAAGCACTTGAAGATGACTTACAGCAACGGAAGAAAGGTTTGGAAGGATGGGGTGAACTGTTGAATTGGTACAACGAAACAAATGCTCAGTTGAGTCACACGAAATACGAATTAGAAGCACGAAAACCTAATATCGCTGAATTGGAAAAATTATCCAATGAATTGCAGACTGTTTATTCGAAAATAGAAGCTTGGAAAGACCAGATACCTGTTGTGGATAGTTTGATGGGCATTCACATGCGAGATAAACAGGAAAAGCCATTGACTGCTTCCTCACTTGTCCATGAGCTTGAGTCTAAAGCAGTCGCGCTTAAAACAGAAGTTTCTACTAAACGGGATAGATTAGAAAATTTGGGAGCTCGTTGGGATAATTTCCGTAAGATCCAACAAAAGTTGACGGAGGAAATCGTCGCTACTCAAACCACATTGCAGCAAATTACTATATCGGTAGATACCTGCGATAAATTGGCGCCCGCTGTAGAACAAATTGATGATTTGATGGAAGAGCATCAGAGACGGGAGCCTGATAAACTTTTGCTACATCGTGAAGGAGAAAACTTGATGAAAGAAGACGCGAAGGCTACAACTAATGTCCAGGTCGTTGTGTCCTCAGTAGACGGTAATTGGGAGAAAGTTAATGAATTGTTGAAAGAACAGAGAAAGAAGTATGATGAAATGGGTGCAGATTGGCGTTGTTATCAAGAGGCACGCGAGAAATTGGTTAAATTTATGGAGGACTCGCAGACACTGAGACAGTCTACGAAGGAAGTGCCAAATGACGTGACGCAGGCGAATTTAGCTCTTGAGAAACACAAGAGAGCTTCTGAAGTTCTGAAAAAGGGCAAGCAGTTTTTGGAAAAAATGGATCAAAAAGCTCAGCAGCTAATCAAAGAGGCCTCTTTGATGCCTAATTTCAAAGTTGAAGTTATCGAAAACGATTTGTCAACAATAAGAAACCAATATCAGGATATTTATACGACTATTGTAGAAAAAACGCAATCGTACGAGACCCAAGTTATTATTTGGAAACAGATTGAAGAAGCTAAATACGATTTGACTCGTTGGTTGAGTGATACCAATGAAGCTTTGTCTTCAGCTTGCGAACGTCTCACTGACGCTGAAAATGGGCAGGCGAGATTAGCTAGATATCACGAAGAGCTGCCGTCTTATCAGTTAATGCGTCAAAGTATCACGACTAAAACCGATCAACTTGTTAAAATAAACCACAATGCCGACATGCCTACTTTAAAATCGCTTAATAAACTTCTGGATGATCAGTTCAAACTAGTTAAAGACTCTGCTGATAAACTGGAAGCTCTTACCACGAATTTGAATGAAAAAGAAAAAGATATCCGGGTTAATTTGAAAAAATCTGGTGACCAGATATCAAAAATACGAGAAGACGTTATAAAATGTGATGATTTGACGGGAGAAAATACTAAAATATTGAGCAGGATTAAAAAATGCCGTGAATTACAAAAAGAACTAGAAGTTTGTAGCAATGATTTAGCGATAGTTGGTGAGAAAATAGCAGAAGCTTCTCAAATCTATCCAGCAATTGAACGCTCAAGTTTACCGAAAGAATTACAATCGCTGCAGTTACGTCGTGACGGAGTTTCAAATCACGCAGACAAAGTTACTGCAACGTTGGTGGCGTTTTTGACGAAATTGTATCATGAAAAATTTACGGCTTTGCAGCGAATGGTTGGAACACTGAAGGAAAAAGTACTGTGGTGCGAACCTGAGCAGAGCAGCGATCGTTACAATCTTGAAGTAAAAATGGCATCACTCGTGGATGTAGAAACGGGAATTAAAGATTGCGAAGCTAGAAAAGCTGATACTGATAAATCATTGTCGCTTTTGGAAACAGTAGAGAGCAAGGAAACGACAAGTGCATTGAAAGCTGAACGTGACAAAGTTGCTGATGATTTGGTCGCATTAAAAAGTAGTCATGCTAAAATAAAAAATGTATTGCAGCAAAATATCGCACTCTGGCAACGCTACGAGTCTATTTCTGAGGCAATAATGTCTTGGTTGAAAGAAACAGAAGCTAAGATCCGCGGAGAAGGTTCGATGTTAGTAGAACTAGATAATGTTGAAGATAAAATTGTTGAAGTTAAGACTTATCAGAAGACGGTTAATGATTATGAGAAAGAAATGAAAGCTCTTGCGCAACTTGGTGAAGATATTTTACAAGTAAGTCCTGAATCGCGTGCTGCGCAGTACGTTAGTCATTTGACGACACGTTATCAAGCGATTCAAAAGTTTTTGTCTCAACATCTTGAAAGATTGCAAGAGCTTAAAGACGGAAGGGATCAATACCGTGCTTTAGTTAAAGAACTTGAAAAATGGATTGACGAAGCGGAAACTAAATTAAAGAGTTTCGATCAAATCAGCGGTCCCAAAGCGATGGCATTCTATCAGTCGCGATTGAAAGAGTTGAGAGAATTTGGCGAAAGCCGGGAAAAAGGTCAAGGTATTTTAAACAAAACTGCTGAAGCTGGAGAAGCTTTGTTCCCGCGAACTACTCCCGATCAACGCGAAGCTATTCGCGCAGAGCTGAGAAATTTACGGAACCGCGTTGATGGTTTGATTGATCGGTCTAATGTTATTTATAAAAAGATAGAAAATGATATGATGCACCGTTCGTCTTTTGAAGATAAGTATACTCAGGTCAAGCAGTGGTTAATTGATGCTCAGGCTAAATTAGGTGATAAACAAGATTTGCTGCCTACGCTCCAGGAAAAGAAACTGGCGTTACATTCATACCGGGCTATTGCCCAAGATGTAAGTGCGCATAGAAATATTCTACAGCAACTTAAAGATCGTCTGAGCGGAGTATCCGACGATGAAGCCAGTGAAATGCTGGCTTCTATCATTGAAGGGTATGATAAATTGTCTAGCAATGTTGAAGACCGAATAGGAATCGCTGAAAAACACGTGGCTAATCATGAAGCTTATGTACAGACTTTAGATAGAACTCGAGACTGGTTGAATGCGATTGTCAATGAAGCTGCTCCGTTATTAGAAGATCTGGCAATTGAAAGAGATTCTGCAAAATCTAAAATTGCGCAGATTGAAAATGTACTTCAACAGCGAGGAGATGGAGACCGTATTTTGGAAGACTGTAATCAGCAGTTGAATATTATATTGGAGCAGACTTCAATAGCAGGTCATCCGGCTTTGGTGAAAGGCTTCGAGGTTCAGAAAAAAATATGGGAAGATTTCTTGGCACAGTGTGAAGCTACTAAGAGTAAACTAAACCGACTTTTCAATCAGTGGACTGAATTCGAACGTGTTGTAGAAGAACTTGAGGCCTGGACTAAGGCAATGGAGTCGCGAGTTAAAGATCAGACTCTTAAGAGCACTGAGGAAGCTAAGCAAGCTTACTTGCAGAAATTAAAAGGCTTAGAAGAAGAAATAGCTGCCAAGGCGCCGGAATTCAATGCAGCTGCTGAGCAGGGTCAAAGTCACGCTGAATCGGAATTGGCAACAAGAATTTCTCGACAAGTTACCAAGTATCAAGCGATCAAAAATCAAGCACGTGAGGCTGTAGCTCGTTACGAACAATATGTTAAAGAGCACAGTACTTTCAATGAGAGATACAATCAGTTTTTGAATTGGATTAAAGGAGTTCAAGAAGAATTAAATAAACACAGAGAAATTGTTGGAGATCTAGCGCTGCTTCAGAGCCGCCAGAAGAGTATTCGTGATTTGGCGGATACGCGGACAAAAGAGAACCCGCGGTTCGAATCGGTAATTGATCTCGGTGAGAAACTTTATGTTCACACGTCTCCAGAAGGTCGTGAAATAGTGAGACAGCAGCTGAGAAATTTGCGTACACTTTGGGATGGATTTACTGAAGATCTCCAGTCTGCCACGCAGAAACTCGATCAGTGTCTCATGCAGTTTGCAGAATTTTCATTGTCTCAGGAACAGTTAACTTCGTGGCTCAGAAATGTTGAAAAGGACATGCATCAACACACGGAATTAAAGTCGACACTTGAAGAGAAGCGCGCGCAACTCCAGAATCATCGGATTATGCATCAAGAAATCATGTCACATCAGACTTTGGTCGAGTCCGTTTGTGATAAAGCTCAAAGACTTGTAGACCAAACTAAAGACACTTCGCTGAACGTTTACTTGCAATCTATAAAACACCTGTTCCAAAATATCGTCGCCAAGTCTCAGGATCTTTTGGAGAATTTAGAAGAGTGTGCAGATGTTCACAATAAATTTAATTTACAGTGCAAGTACTTTGACGACTGGTTGAATGTAGAGAGAGAAAAGTTACTTGACTGCAATGACATAACTGGAGAACGAGCTGATATATCTAGAAGATTGGCAACTTTGGCTGTGCTGAAGAATGGACAAGCTCAGGGACTAGAACATTTGACTAAATTGAAAGAATTGTTAGAGGTTGTGATCAAGAGCACGGCTGAAAAAGGACAAGAAGCTATCAAGAAAGAAGCTGATGCTCTCGAGTCGGCGTTACATCAGCATCTCAGCGAGATCGAAACCGTGGAAGCTAAACAGAATGCAGCTCTTCAAAAGTGGCAAGACTTTGAGGAACAACTGGACGTCCACACCAAGTGGTTCCGTACTATCGAGGCAGTTTTTCGTGACCAACAGCTTCAAGCAACTTTGAAGGACAAAGAAGATCGATTACAATTGTTTAAAAATAAACGCGATATTATTTTGAAGAAGGAAAAAGAAATTGATGAGTTTGTTGACAAATCCCACGGGCTACTAAACGCCAGTGGAGTTGAAAGAATTAAACCAGCGATATCTCAGATCAGTAATCGATACCAATCGTTGCATGTATTGAGTAAAGAAGTAGTTGATCGCTGTCGCGCAATTGTTGACGAGCACAGAGAATTTGAAGACAAGCTGAAAGCTGTTGATGTCTGGTTGACTCCGCTGGAGCAAAATCTTGCTGCGTTGAAGAAAGACGAACTGGGAGGTGACTTTGAAGCTAAAGGATCGCGGCTGAAAATGCTGCTAGCAGAACGTGATCAGGCTACCAGCCGACTTACAGCATTGACTGCCGCTGGAGAACGTATTTTACCTGCGACTTCAGCTCAGGGACGTGAAACAATTCGCCATGAGTTGAGACACGCACGTGAGCGCTGGGATAATTTGACTGAAGGAATTTCAGAGCAGCAGAAGAAACAAGACGCCCAGTCACTGCAGTGGTCAAGTTATCAGGAAACTCTTCAACATATTTCCGCTTGGCTAGATAACATGGAACGCGCTATGAAACAAGACTCTTCTACTTCGTCCACTCACCAAGAAGTCCGTTCCAGGTTACTCAAGAGCAAAACTCTTCATCAAGAAATTTTGGCGCACAAAAGAATCGTCGAAGCAATCTCGGAAAAAGCTAATGCGTTGACCCAAGCGCCTGCTGACGTAAAAGATGCCGTTGTCGCGGTTTCAAAACGTTATGAATCACTAGTAGACGCTTCCCAAAAAGGAATAGCCGGTTTAGAAAGACTGTCCGAGATCTTCCAGCAGTTACATGATCTACAAAAAGCTTATCAAGACTACCAGAAACAGCAGTGGGATAAATTGGCCAATTACAATGATTACACCGGTAACAAAGCTGCTTTGCAAGCGAGACTGGCTAAAGTTATCGAGATTCAGGACGAGCAAACTGAAGGCGAGCTTAAACTCAATGTCCTAGAAGAACATGTTAAGCAGAATAGTTCTAATTTGCCACCTAGAGCTCAAGAATCTACTGAACGTGATCTTGCTAATCTCAGGTACTTATTATTATTGTAAATAATAGTACCGACTTGATTGAAATAAATTATTTCCTTGATTTTTAAACAGATTCGAGAGTAAAAAATTCGCAACTGCAGTCAGTGACGTGATTCGGTCTCTGGAAGAAAGAATTCAGCAGTGGAGCGAGTATGAAAATGCTCTGGAACGTCTTCTGGCCTGGCTGTCGGAAGCGGAAACGATTTTGAAGAACTATACGTTGAAAAATACGATAGAGGAGAAGCAAGAACAGCTCGAAAAATATCAGGTAAATATAAAAAACAAATTATTTACAAAAGAAAAAATTTTACAAAGCTGTTATTAATTGACGGTCGTGATAATTAGATCAGTTGTTAGTAAAACAAAGATAAATATATAAAATTTCATAGGAACTACTTAAAATATCGGAATCAAGGAATAGAGACGTGACAGAACTAGTCTCACTGGGTGATCATCTTGAACAAGTAAGAATACGATACCAGCTTTTGGGATCACGCGCTTTATCAAGATCTGGATCGAGAGCGTGATTAAATTTCTCTGAACGTTGCCTACTTGCTTAAACTTCAAAATACTTTATTGATAAAATTGTTATTTCTTTTCAGTATAAATTTAATACTACATCTTCTGCAGCTTTTATACTTAACGCTGTTATTTAATTAGCCTAGCGGAGTGCAATTCATCATTTCTTTTTATGCGACATAATAAAAATTACTTTTTATTGTTAATAATTAAATTATTTTACAGTCGCTGATCGTCAATTTACGGAGTCACGAGGCGGAGTTTGATAAAATGAGCGACAATTCATCTGAATTGATTGAAACAAGCGGGGAATCGAGGTTTTCTGCCAACGTCCAGCAAGTTACTTCACGGTTCCAGTCTATCCAAGCAACTGCCAAGGTAATTAACAATCATTAATCATTAATCAATATTATCTTTTAAAAACATCTGAATGATATGATCGTGACTATTTAGGAACTGGTTAAAAAATGCGAGCAAGCAACACAAGATCATGCCGCGTACTTGGAACGTTATAAGCAATGCACAGACTGGCTAGCAGCTTCTCAAGCTCAGTATCAGGCATCAAGAGACACTAGTAATGCTACAAAGCAAGACTTGATCAGCAACGGAGATAGCTTACGTGAATTATTGTCTCGCATAACTGCTGGAACTCTTTTAGTTAACAACACAGTCGAAGCGGGAGAACGTTTGTACCCAACAACTGGATCAGAAGGTCGTGAAATAATTCGCCAGCAGCTTTTAGACCTTCAGCAGGCACTCGAGTCTTTAGTCGACGGAGTATCGTCAACGGAACGCGATATCCAAGTAAAGATTTCTAGGTGGCTTGGATTCGATGATTGCAGCGGTAGTTTTGAAAAATGGCTGTCGCAGATGGAGAAGCGAATAAAACCGGAGTTGGAATTGAAAACAACTTTGGATGAAAAACGAATTCAATTGCAAATTTACAGAGATTCTCTTCATGACATACAGAGTCATCAGGAAGATCTTCTGGCTTTGAGAGACAAGTCGGATAATTTGCCAGACAAAACTGACAAGACTGATAAAATTATAACTGATTTAACTAAGCGTTACTCGTCAATCTTGAAACGCGTGCAAGGATTTGTTGAAAAATACGAGGCAATTGTCAGCGATCATCAGCAGTACAGCAAAGCTGTGTTAGAAACCCACGAGTGGTTAGACGCGACTCACAACGCCGTTAGTCTCTGGGGTGATACTGATCTAGAACGTGTATCACTTCACACTAACATCGATCGGCTCAAAAATTTACTGCACACGCTACCAGAAGATCAGCCGCGCATCCAGCAGATAAGAGTATTGGGTGAGAAAGTAATACCTGGAACTCTAGAGTCCGGGCAAGTTAATATTAGATCCCAGATTGATTCATCGCAACAGGAATGGGAGGGTTTGGTGTCGGCGATTAAATCGACAATTGAAGTTATTGAGAATAAATTGCAGCAGTGGCATGAATTTGAAGCTTTAAAAGAAAAATGTTTGGATTGGATACGTGATACTGATACCAAATTGCACGCAGTTGATTTAAAATCAACTTTGCCAGAGAAAAAAGAACAGCTCGAACAGTTACGTGTCTTGCAGGGTGAAGTCAGAGCAAAGGAATTAGAAATTGATGCGGTGACTGAACGTGCGCAACAACTACAAAAAAATATGACATCACGTACGTCAAATATACCCGAGCTTGGTATTAAATATCAACAGATTTCGAGTAAAGTCAAGGATTTAAATAACCGGTGGCATCAGTACGTGAGCAATCACCAAGACTTTGATAATAATCTTGCAGCATGCATCAATTGGCTCGAGGGAATTCGCGAGAAGCTCGCATACTCCTCAGACTTGAGTGCTCTGTCCCAGAAGGATTTAGAAAGTAAGATGGAAACGGTACAGGATTTACTTTTGTATAAAGAAGATGGATTTTCTAAAATCCAAGGTATTGTTGAGTTGGCTCAAACTGTCCTGGCAAACACGGCTCCAGCTGGTCACCAAGCGATCAATGAAGCAGTAGTACGTCTACAAGAGCAGTGGAGCGCGTTGACAACACAAATGCTTGAGACTAAAACAAACCTTGATGATTCTATCAACAAATGGGCCGGATTATTGGAACAAATACAAACGATAAACAAAACTGTTGAGTTAATGAAAAATTCTCTGGTAGAAATATTGCCATTCCAGTCAACGATGACGGAGAAACGTAATCAGCTTGAACGTATCAAAGCTTTGGAAGAAAAAGTCAGGTGTGAAAATATTGAGGTTGATAATTTGAAGTCGAAATTTGCTGAGATGATTGCCAGTGGTCAGCAAGGACTGGCCGCTTCCCAGGCTCAGGATACTTTGAATAAATTCGATCAGCTGTTTGAAAAAATAAAGTCGCTGCTTGCTGAGCGTGAGGATCAGTACAAAGACCACAAGCGTTACAAAGAAGCGCATGATGATTTGATTGCGTGGTTGAGCAGAGCCAGGGAAAAGATTCCGTCTATGAAGCAGCGGACACTCAGTGACAAGTTGGCGGTTGAGAATACGGTTGCTCCGCTTGAGAGTTTGCTAAATAAAAAAGCTCAAGGTGAATTGCTGGTTGAACATCTGCAGCACACTGGAGAAGTCGTTTGCGCCAGCACTAGTCCACAAGGTGGGGAAATAATTCGCAATGAGATCCGCGCGCTGAGTGAAAGCTTCGAGAGTCTGTTCAAAGAGGTGCAGCATCAGAAGAGTTTGCTGGAGAGTACCGTCAGCCAGTGGCGTGATTACAAAGACGAGTATGAGAGATTAAGCGATTGGTTACAGCAGTTTGATATTTTGATAAAAGCTCAGAAGAACGCGTTGCTGCCCAATGTTGTGGAGAAGGAGAAACAGGTTAAAGAGGTCCGTGATATTCTTGACAATCTTGAAAAAGGGCAAGAACAAATTGATAAGTTCAATAAATCAGCATCCGTTTTACTTTCTTCCCACTTGGATACGTATATAAATAATCAACTTCGTCACCTTAACTCACGTTATCAAGTTCAGGTTAATTTGGCTAAAGATGTTTTGAATAAGGTGGAGACTAATTTGTCCCAGCATCAAGAGTATGAAGCTAACTTGGGCAAAACTAGGACGTGGATTGATAATGCCAAGCAAATAATACGTCAAGGAACGGAAGCAGCTTCGTCGAGCAGCCGGGAAGAGTTGCAGGAACGATTGGAAAAAATTCAAGAGCTACTGAAAAAATTAGAGGAGGGTCAAAACCTTGTGCACTTGACTGTCAATTGTGGGGAAAAGGTTGCGAGAAACACGCGATCTGATGGGCGAGAAGAGATCAATAATCAGTTGAAAGAAATTCAAAATGATTGGGAACGATTGGTTAAGAAAATATCAACGACTAAAGTTCATTTGGAGACTAGTTTACTCCAGTGGGCTGATTACAGTTCATCGTACTCGCAATTGCAGCAGTGGATTAACGATCGCGAAGCGAAATTGCAACAAGTGTGCGAGCAAAAAGTATCAAAAGCTAAAAAAGGTCTTGCTGGACTCAATTCACTGGCTATTGGCGAACGCAAAGCTAATTTACGACAGACGAATAGTATTATGCAGGATATTGTTGCCTTTGAACCGATGATTCAGTCAGTTACTACTAAAGCTGAAGATTTGCAGCAGGCAACACCTGCTACGGAGATTTCAATAAAATATGAGACTCTTAGTAAGCAGGCACAAGAGTTGTATGCCAAGCAGAAGGAAACTGTTGAGCAGCATCAAGCTTTCGTTGACAGCGGCACTGAATTTGTTCAATGGATAAGAGTTGCCAAAGAAAGACTGGGCAAGTGTTCTGAACCTACTGGTGACAAAGAATCGCTGTCAAGTAAAATAACTCAGCTGAAAGTACTGCAGAGTGAACTACCAGAGGGACAACAAAAGTTGGAGAAGGCTTTAGAACGCGGTAATGCTGCTTGTCAGATAGCTGATGCAGAAGATAAGGAAATAATTGAAGAAGACGTCGCTATGCTGCAAGAAGAGTATGATAATTATGTCGATTCATTGAATAATACCAAGAGTCTGCTTGAAGTTGGCATTGTCAAGTGGACAGAGTACGAAGACCAGTACTCTGAAGCAACCGAGTGGCTGAATCAGACTGAACAGCTCGTGCAGACTTTCAATAAACTCCAGGATAGTTTAGAAGAGAAGAAGAATGTCCTTGAACGCTTCCAAGTACACTTACAGACTTTGTTTGATTGGCAAAAGGAGTTGGATCGGTTGAATATGAAAGCCCAGATGCTGCTGGAGACTTGTGCAGACACTAGGATTTCAAATCAAGTTACTCAGCTTACTACTAAGTACAATGCGCTGCTATCGTTGGCCAAAGAAATAATGCGGCGACTGGAGCTGCATTATCAAGAGCACCAGCAGCACAATACGCTCTATCAGGAGTGCCAGGATTGGATTGACCGAACGCGAGACAAGTTGGGAGAATGCAAAGACGTATCGGCAACTTTGAATGAGGTTAACAATAAATTGAATATGTGCAAAGCGATACGACAGACGTTAGAGCAGGGTCAGAATAAATTGAGATACGCGCTGGAACTTAAGGAACGTGTTATCATGAATACTGAGCAGAATGGCGCGGCTAAGATTCAAGAGGATACGGAAAATCTTAAAGCGGAGTTTGATAAACTTATGGTAGATGTTGAGGATGCGAGACAGAAGCTTTCAACGCGGGCTACTTCGCTTGAGGAATTGGGTAAATTGTATCGATTGATCACTGATTGGATTGATGAGATTGATGTCAAAATAAGACCTGACGAAACCTACAGGAATGATTTGAGCGAAAAGAGGATGCTGTTGGAGAAATACAGAACTGCACAGCGCGATATTCAGGGACACAGTGATACGATTGATCGGTTAAAGTCGCGGTTACATGAAGACAGCACTATTCCAAGAGAACCTTATGAAACAACGATCGCTAAATACGACGAATTGAGAAGATTAGTTGCGGAGAAGATCAATAATTTGGAGGATCAAGTTAGGGAACACGAGAGATTCCAACAGGCGCAGAATGAAGCTGCGGATTGGGTTCGAAGGACTAAAGTTGAAGTCCAGCAGTACAGCATGACTCAAGGCGAACGCCCGAAGATAGTAGAACGGGAGAAAAAGATCAGCGAGATCGTTGATTCTATGCCTAAAGGCGAGGCGCTTATTTCAAAAGTTATGGATATCAGTGAGTCAGTTATCTCGTCGACGGGCGCAGAAGGTCAAGACGCAATACGTCAAGAAGTACGACAGCTTCAGCTTGATTGGAAGTCATTACAAACACAATGCCAAGAGTCACAAAAAATTCTTGCTAATTGCATTACCATGTGGTCACAATTTACCACCGCGATGGAGAGCATGAAGAATTGGCTGGATCAGTTCCAGAAGAAAGTTACTGATGAACAGTCAAAAGAAAATAAAACGCCACAGGATTTAGAACGGTGCAAGGCGTTGGTTGATGAGGCAGTTCGCCAGAAACCAGTGCTGGAAGAGTTGAATGATAAATGTGAAACACTTTTGGAATTAAGTGCGTGCAGCTGGGCGAGAGATAAAACCGTGCAGTTGCAATCAGCGTACACAACATTGTTGACTGAAGCACAGGGACTGGTTTCGAAGGTAGAGAAAAATTTATCAGACCACACGGAGTTCTTGAAGGCGAGAAAAGAGATGGAAGAATGGCTACAAACTGCCCACGGGTCAATTCAAGACTGCGTGGGCGTCGGAGATGTTACTTGGGCGCGCGATAAATTGGAAACAACTCGTGTCGTTGCAACAAGAATTACCGAAGGTCAACATTTACTTTCGACGTTGAAAAATGCATTTGCCAAGGCAATAAATACTGCGTTACCGGAACAACAGGAGCAATTGAGAACAGACATGGCTAAATTGACATCCAACTGGGAGCAATTGAATATGGATTTAAATACAGTCCAAGCTCAGGTAAAAGCAACATTGACCCGCTGGGAAGATCATGCCGAAGTCTACGAGCGGCTTAAAAAATGGCTGAGTGATACAGAGAAGTCTCTAGAGACTTTGCCAGACACAAAGGGCGAGATCGGCGAGATGAAGACGTTACTTGAGCGCTACAGACATATTCAAGAAGAAGTAAAAGCCAAGAAAACTGATTTAGATCAATTGCTCGAGGAGTCGATCGAGTTGTCCGGGTGGGCGAAGAATAATGCAACTCAAGACCAAGCTAATGACCTTCTCAGCCGTTGGAAATCACTGGGACTGCTGGTAGACGAGCAGAAACGACTCGTTGAAAATGAAATGGACGAGTACACGATGTACCATACCGCGCTCCAGGAAACAGAGAAGTGGCTGCTTCAAGTTTCATTCCAATTGATGGCCCACAATTCCAGATACATCACCAGCAAAGAACAGACACTCGAGCAAATAAAAGCTCACGACGCTCTGCTAGATGACATCCGTAATTACCAGCACGATCTGGATGATTTAAAAGACAAAGGACAGCATCAAATTGATCGTTACATCTCAGCAAATCCCAACATCAAACCTACCATCGAAACTCAGCTGCAAAATGTCCAAGAGAGTTACAATTCTCTTCTCAATACAGCGATTCAGATCAAGAATCGTTTGGACGAATCGCTAGCCAAGTTTGCTGAGTACGAAAGAACTCTAGAGAGTATAATGAAAAATTTGGATACCTACGAACCGGAAATAGTCCGAGAACTAGAGGCGCCTCTGGATACTCTAGAGTCGGCGGAAAAAAGTCTCGAGAGTGCTCGCATGCTGCACAATAAATTGCAGGCTGAAAAAACGCGACTCGCGGTCGCTGTTGAGGCTTGTGAAGCTGCAGCCGCCTGTGTTTCGCGTCCTGGCAGCCCTCTGGATGCCCCGGCCATCCAAATACCCTCGAGGGAAGTCGAAGTACGCACGAGACTCGAAGATTTGATCGATCAGGTAAGAGGTTTTTTTTTAATTTACATTTTTAATTAACTGTTTTGTTAATTAATTTTCTAATGTGAATGTTAATAAATTATTATATAATTGTTTTTAAATAAATTAATTGCTTAAGAAGCTTATGCATGTGTTAATTAATTAATTAATTATTATTATTATTATTTTTTGTTCGTTGCTGAATTTTTCTGCAGAAAGATAATCGAGATACTGGCGACAGGCTGAAAGCATTGTTTCGTGTTATTGAAGAGAAAGGCTTCTTAGTCAAACTTAATCATATGTGCGAGAAGGTTTGCATTATTGTTTTTTTTTTTTTTTTGTTAACTAAATGCTTCAATTAATTTTTATTTATTTTTATTAATGAAAATAAAATAGTATTTTGTAGTTATTAATTTACGGTAATTAAATTGTTTGAATAGATGCAAACACATCTGACGAATGTATCGAAGGCTGTGGGAGAACTAGAGGAGCAAGCGCACCAGAAGAATGATTTGAAAGCATGGATCAATCAGCAACGTGCATTGTGTGCTGAGTGGAAATCGCGACCGGCTAAATTACGCTCAGAGGCGGCCCAAGCTGAGCTTCAGGCGATGAATGAACTCTTGGGAAGTATTGGAGAAAGACGATCACGTGCTCTGGCGGAATTGTCACTGCGACCGGAAGACAATATTGAGGAAGGTCTCGATAAGCTGGAGACCGAATTGATGGAAGCTATTGCTGACAAACAAGCGACGCAGGAACTGATACAGAAGTATCGGGCCCAGGTTCAGGATATTCAGAGCTGGTTCGACGGGTTGTCTAAGAAAGTTGACGTTATTGAGAAAGGCAATGGCTTGACGATAGGTCAAAAAATATCGGCAGTCAAGGCAATCATCTCGGACTTTGAGACCCAAGGTCCTGGTAGATTGGAGCAAGTTAAAAAATTAGGAGACCAAGTGATGGATTCAGTTAGTAATTTGGATTCACAGCAAATTGAGGAGCAGATCAAATCTGTTGATCGAAGATACGCTGATGTCAACAAGAAGTTGGTGAGGAAGAGCCAGGTGCTGGATATGACTGCTCAGGGCATTGAGGCGACGCGCAAAGAGATCGAGGACAATCGCGAATGGATTAGTTTAAAGAAACAGCAGGCGCGGACAACGGAATCTCTTGGTTTTGAGTGTAAGCCAGCGGACGATAGAGTCCTGGCTTTGAAAGCGATGGTCAAGGAAGCTGAAAATAAACAAGTGATCGTTGACACGCTGGAAAAACGGGTCGGGAATATGCAGAATGAGCTTGAAGCAAGCGAGCAACAGGAGTTGGAATCCAAGGCCCGGGCACTGCGGACTGAACAAGTTGAACTCTGTTCAATTTTGCGTGAAGAAATTTCCGGAGCCACTGCTGCTGCGGATGCTAGACACAAACTTGAAACAGACTTTGAACGCGCGCGTCTGTGGATAAAGGCCAAGCACAACGATCTCAAGAAACTAAGCGGTTATCTTCCTTTGAGATCCACCAAAGTCGAGCAGGATATCGTTCATCACAATGAAATTGACGGCGATATAAATTCATTCAACGAGAATAATCTTAAAGATGTTTTGAAGCAAGCCAACAGTTTGATGCGTGATTGCAATGAAGAAGACCGCGTGAAGCTTCAGGTTCTACTGGATAATTTGAATGAGGATTACGATGCGTTGAAGAAGGAAGCTGCTGAGAAGCAAGCCTCGTTGGCGGATTTGTTGCAAGGTCGCAAGGCCTTTGAAAATGAAATAGATAGGTGCCAAAGGTGGATCAAAGAAGCTGAGACAGCCACTTCGTCGGATGTAAGAACGTCAAGTGTTGATGTGCTTAGAGAGCAGCTTGCCAAGTACGATAGATTGAAGCAAGAAGCTAAAGCCTTTGGTGAAGACGTCGAGAAGATAATGCAGCAGGGAAAATCAATCCTGCCGACGGTGAGCGACGCAGATAAACTTGAGCTGAGTGATCAATTGAAGAGTATGAAAGACGCACACAATAGAGTTGCTGGTGTTATAAATGAACGTGCTGCTGCGTTACACAAAAGTATCGCCGAGGCGGAAGAAGCTGCCGCGCGTGTCGCCGAAGCCGTTCAATTTATGTCTGACATACAGAAGGAACTTAATAACTTGAATAAACCCATTGGATCGCGGGTTGAAGATGTGGAAGGAATGCTAGTGGCTTACGAAAAAATTCTTGGTGATTTGAAAGCTAACAAAGCTAAACTGTCGGACTTGCAATCAGCAAACATTGGAAACTTGCATGGAGTAATTGGTCAGCAGGATGATTTAATTCGGGCGCTAGAAACACAAATAGCAAGACTCAGACAACTGCTTCTACTTCGTCAGCAATTTATTGCACTGATTACGGAAATTATGTCATTTATCGCTAAGTATAATGAAATAGTTAGAGATATTGAGAAGCAGGATCAAACTACTGAGGAAAAAATAAAACGTTACGATGACGTTATCTCTAAAATTCAGGAATGCGAGGCTACATTGGCGAGTGCTAATGACAAAGGACAGCAGATTGCTGCTGATGGATCTGCAGTTGATAGAAATAATGTTACAGAACAACTTCAGTCGCTCAAACAACAGCTACAGGGCTTGAGACGTGCAGTTGAGATGCAGCGAGAGCAGCATGAGCTAGCGGCTGCCGAGCACAAGCGATTAGCTGAAGAGCTTGCGGAGATTCTTGACTGGCTGGAGAACAAAGAAAAGGAAATAAAGTCTCGTCCGTTGCTAGATCGCGCAGTTGAAAGCGTCGAAAGTGAAATTCAAAAGCATAAATTGCTTTGCGGTTCAGTTAATGAGTACTTGGACAGAATGAGACAGCTAAAGGAGTCGGTTAAGCACGAAGAGGGCATGCCGGGTTCACTTAAAGAAATGCTTAGCGAAGCAGTGTCTCTGCTGTCATCATTACCACGAGAAATGGAAGACCGCGAGACTTATCTCGATACCAACTTGCAAATGCGTTTGAATTACGGACAACTGGCAGATAAATTTCATAATTGGGTACGTGAAGCCGAGATACGTCTGCAGAGTGACAAAGACGGACTTGACTTTGAGAATATCGTCAGTGATTTAGAGGAACACAAAATATACTTCAGTTCCGAAGCTTCTATTCGTGAGCTGGTATCCCAGCAAATTCAACAAGCAGCTGACAAAGTTTGGCCGTCTTTGAATAGCGCCGAGCAAGAAGAACTGAGTCTCGAGCAACAGCAACATCTCCAGTTACTAAAAAACACTTTGAATACTGCTAAATCCCATCGCGCAAGATTAGAACAAGGCGCAGACACGTGGCGTGATTACACGCAGACTTTAGAAAGAGTTAAAGCGGTAATTGGACGATCCCGATTCACCGACGAACCCGTTACCACCCTCGCGGGCTTGCAGTTCAATATCCAGAAGCTAACTCACGCGCTAAATGATATCCAGAACCAGCAGTTTGAATTAGATCTTCTAAACGAACGTGGACAGGAAATTTTGACGCTCGCTGATGCTAATAACAAGCAGACTATCAAAACCTATCTCGAAGAAACAAGTGCTCAGTGGAAAGAACTCGTCAGTGGACTGGAGGGCCGTCGCGAGGCCTTGGAGGCGCTTTCTAAACACTGGGAAGATCTCGAGGCACGACTTAATCACACGGAAACAAAACTTAATGCCATAGAGGAAAGGAGTAAACTCGTCGACTGCATCGTCAGATCCAAGCATCACATCAAGGACACCATAAAATCACTCGACGTAAGTATTAATCATTTTTTGTTTGTTATTACTTGAGTTAATTGGCCCAATTAATGGATAACTTGATCCAAAATATAAATTAGCAAGTTGCTGGTAGTAAACCCCAAGCTTGTACGAGCAGGTACCGATGGCAGATGTTACCTATCGCCTATTTCCTCACTACCTATACCCAGTCGAAGTTTATCACGCGTGCGATACGGTTCTTAAATAACAAAAAAAATAAATATTATTGTTTTTTATCAGGAGTTAGTAGTGGAAGCTGAGAAATTGATTCCAGTGACCGAGGAAATAAAAGAACTCGCTGGACCGGTAATTGAATATCTGTCAGCATTTACCGAAGCATCAGCACGTGGTCTTGAAGAACGTCTAGACAAACTTCACAGTACTGCGGAAACGTGAGTTTTTAATAAAATTTAAAACTGCCTTGGGTCGGAATTAAAAATTTACAATCACGATTACAATTAAAATTATTATGTTCTAATGCTTTTAGTTTTTCAGTAGGTATAAATTTACATTGAACATTGTTCTATTAAACGATAAGATTACGTGTTACTATATAGTTTCTGACTAGTTTTCAATAAGATAAAGAGATTACACGGTCGTTAAAATTACCCACGAGCAGAGCATGCGCATGGATTTTTTTGTTTTCTTGAGCTTATGCTTGTTTTATTTTTACAATTTATCTATATTTAAATATATATGTATATTATTATTATTATTATTATCAAGCAAATAATTAAAAAATCGCTAATTATAAAGTATGACAACATTTACTCCAAGTGTCAATCAAGAGTGCTTGTAAAAACAACAAACAATTTTTTATTTAAAAATTTAAAAGACGTAATGAAGATTAAAACAAGTATTTGCGTTATGTGACGTGATGAATATTAAAACATAAATGATAATAATAAATTTATGAATAGAGTCATGACCAAATCAGTACATGACGTAATTTTGAATAAACAGCCTTTTTGCAAATAAAAAAGGCTCGTGGCCGTGGCATTCATGAGTAAACTTTCATTCAAGTTTTTAAATCTTTAGTTATTACTGAGCCATCATAACTGACGTATCGTAGCGTTAATTACTACTACGTTATGATTATTATTTAAAGTTATAATTTAAAATGAGCTGACAGTGGAAAAAAATGATTTTTATAAAATAAATAGTTATATTATTTGTTGTAAGTTCAGTGTCTTGATAAATGTCTTGACACTGTAATTGTTATTTTAGATTTAAAGAAGTTGATTGACTATAAGTCTTTGGCACGATTCCGCGACCTTAGAGAACAAGATGAGAGCTTACGAGCAGCAAGTTTGAATTAGCCGCTGTAGATTCTTTAGCAGCCCCTGAATTATTATTAGTACGATGGTGCATTTTCGTACCGGCGTCGCGGCGTTTTGTGTCTTGCTATTTGTATTATAAATTCTATTTCGTATACACACATGCTAAGTACACGTATAAATAGGTGGTCGTTTAATGTTTGTGGGCATGCGTCGTTAGAGTATAGAGCTCGGGTAAAAAACTATAACTGTTCACTTATAAAACACCTCAAAACGTATTCGACCGTAATCGCTGTTGCTTTGACTTATAAAACGTGCCGCGCCGTTGCCTAATTATCAACGTATGTTTATTTAATAAATAAATATAGCGTTGGTATTTAAAAAATAAATTAAATTTCGATTCTAAATTTAAATATTTTAAATAAAAGTGAATACTCGAGCATTTTATCTATTCAAGCTGATAAAATAGGTATTGACAAATGAATTATTTTTTATTGATAACTAATTATCGGTAATTAATTGTAGTGTTGATAATAAATTTTATTTAAAAGTATGACATAATCGGGCTGGTTGTGGTTTTTTTAAAAAATTTTGGTAGTAGATGAGGCGCGTTCGGTCAGACATTAAAATAATTTCCCGCGTTTTTAGTGCGCAAGACGTTATTACAAGTTTTTTATTTTGTTTATTATTTATTGTCGTGTATGGTTTTAAATCACGCGGGATAATAATCCCATGGAGATCGTAAAACTTGGGAGTTCATGAGTAATTATAGATTCATAAAATCCGGCTGGTAAACATGAGGACGTGTGCCAGATCGCTCGGTTACTGTATTCGAGTCCTCGTTCTCCATTCGATTTTTATTTAACTATTTATTTATTTACTAGACAGTTGAATATTTTTTTTTTAATAGATGACTCATATAAATTTTTTTTTATCATAGCCGCGACGTTTATTCGGTTTTATAAATTTAATACACGTGTATTTTATATTAAAAATATGAAAAAGTTTCTGTAAATAGATTCTGTTGATGATGTCACTAGACTCCACATGGATTTCTTTTAATTTTTTTTATTTCTGTCTTAAATTATCTTTATGAAGTAACATGTGATGTAAAAATAGAACGTTAGAAAAAAATAGTTAGAGAATTTAACGTCGGATTTTTAAAATATATTTGAGTAAATAAAATTTAGTCAGGATTTAAGTATTTATAAATAAAGTATTGTAGAAAAAAAAATGTATAAAATTGCAGGCTTGTCAGCTCACTTGACATAAAATCTAAAAAAGCACGTCAAGATCTCGACTTATTGAAAGCAGACGAGCAAGAAATAAAACGTCTGCAAGATAAATTAGAACGTGTACACGAAGAAGTTAAAATTTTCTACGTCTTTGGGGTTGACCAAGAGGCAATCGAAGATTCGTTAATAAAGCAACGGGAATTTTTACTGGAATTAATTGACGAAATAAAAAAATTTTCTGGCAACACTAAGGCGCGGTACCAAACGAGCCAGCAGTTGGTACCAAGTGACCTCGCACAGAAATTAGCGTCTTTGGAACTCAGTGCCGAGGGTGCCGTACAAGCAATGGAGGAAAAACAACGAGAGCAGAAACGCGCGAGGACGATCCGCACTGACTACTTGGCCGACGTTGACGAGCTCCAGGCCTGGATACGTCAGGCCGAGCTTAAAGTCCAAGACAGATCTGTAGAGCCACTTAAATTACGTGAATTTTTACGACAGATTCAAACGGAGCTTACTCCGATGACAGACAAATGCGAGCGAATGACGAAAAACGGACGCACGATTATCGAAAATACCCGCGACGAGAACGAAAAAGAAATGATTGGTAAGACGATTGCCAATTTGACCGAACAATTGGGACAGGTTAAGTCCTGGCTCGAGGAAAAAAAGCAACAGGTGGGCGACTCTCTGGACGCTTGGCAACGGTTCCTTGTTCTTTACGAGTCTGTCAGAGCGTGGACTGAGGAAAAGAGGGTCTTTTTAAAGGAGCCTCTTAAACTCAGTACCCTGGTACAGACTCGTCAGAGATTACATGATTACTCGGTACGTTTTTAAATATTTAAATAATTTAAAACCGTATGAGAGTTGTTAGAAAAAATACTTGAGATGTTTAATTATTTGCAGACGGCTGTTAAAAGTTGTAAGCAAGTTAACAAGAATTTGAGTGATATGGGTAAAGAACTAGAAGTTATTGGGCAATTTACTAGCGTAGGCGATTTACCGGAAAAACTCGCTCAGGCCGAAGAGGCCAAGGTTGAAGTTGAAGGTCAATTATTAGAAAGGGTGGGTTTTATTTAACTTAATTAATTGGTTGGATTTTAGTAGAGGGGATCAGAAATTTATTTATCATTTGTAAAAAAAAAATTTCAGAACGCATTGCTGCAAGAAGCGAGCGAAGAATGGGAACAGTGTGAGAAAAAATTCAAAGACGTTAAAACGTGGTTAGAAAAAGCTAAACAGAGTTTAGAGTCTGCGCAAAACAAAAAGAAACCACTGAGAGACCAGCATGCGATTAGAGAAAAAATGCTCAGCGATATCGCGATACAGAAAACTAAAATATCATTTTCGGTTGAAAAACTTCAGGTACACTTTAAGACCGGAATTGGCGGCGACAATAAAATCGCCGAAACTGCCGACGATATGATAAATGAACTAAACCTACTCAATGATACGGTAAAAGAACAAACTGCGTCTTTGGAATCTTGTCTCACGCAAATAGATCAGTACCAACAGGTTGGCTTACACTTAATTACTACTCGCGTATTTAAAGAAAATATATATGAAAAAAATTGTCAACTTGTTTTTTAATTATTGTAGGAAATACAACAAATAAGACACCAAATAATTCAAGTTGAACAGCAATTACGTTCGGCTTTAAGTCCGACTTATTTACCAAATGACCGTGAAAGAGCTATGCAAGAGCAACAGGTAGGTTTATATTTACATAAATATATACATATATACCACCACATATTTTATTATTAATTATAAATAAAATAAACACCGCACCGATAAATGCTAGTGCAGCGTTGCATTGATACCAATCCAAAACCACCACCGAGATGTAATTATTTTTTTTTTTGTGTAAAATAAGGCACGTACTGACCAATTTTTAATAAAAAAGATTGTAATAAGTAATCACGTAGATAGAAGTGACTACCAAACTAACGTGAATGCATAATGTCGACCCGTTTTATTAATTTTGGAAACATTTTGGTGTCCATGGGGTAGAGTGACTGAGATTTTGAGATTATTCATCAAAGTGTTTCCATGCTGATCATGTCATTACTAATTTTATTTAAATAATCCATCCATTCGTTAATTTATTTAATTATTTATTTATTTATTTACTACTAATCCATACTGAGTATTTTTATCACAGTACGCTTTGTCACAAGCTAATCACGCACGCATGTAGACAAATCAGTTATCAGTTATTGTGTTACATTCACAAACCAATCACACCGCCAGTCATTATTTTAATAACATGCTTCCACTAATTTAATTAATTTTTTTATAGGGGAGGGGAGGGCAAAACGGACACTTAAGAAAATACGAATTTTTGGGGACTCAAATATCTTAAATATTTTTATTTTTTTTTTTTTTTTGATATTCAAAGTGAATAGAAAAAAATTTCAGCTGCTGTTAAAAAAAAAATTCAATTTTTTGCGGGCAAAATGGGGTACTTTCTAAAAAGAAGAAAAAAAAATTTCTGGATATTAAATAATTTTGATTGAATTAAATTTTCTTATAAGTAATTACATTTCACATAATTATTGCACTGTAAAAAATGAGCGGAGTAAATCAGGAGTAAATATGGAGCGGATGGTTGTTTATTTATGAAGTGGAATTCACTCCGGTGGAGTTTAATTTAATATTGAAACTTCGAATCGAAGTGAATGCAGATTCAAATAAAATCCAGATCACTCAGCTGACAAATCAAACTCCTTATTTACTCCGTATGCAAATTTTTAAAAAACTCCGAAACTCCAAATGACAGACTGAATTTGGATTGAAATAAAATCCATAATCACTTTGAATTCACTCCCAATTTTTTACATTGTCGATGTAAAAGAAAAAAACAAAATTTTTAATAGTTTTTATCATAAAAAGTCATTAAAATTTTTCGACTAAAACTTTCGATTTTCGAAAAAGTTTAAGACAAAGTTCAAAATAATTCTCAATTTTATTTACAAAAGTAATTTTGGAAAGTACAAAAAACAAACTTTTTTTACAGAATGTTGGCGTACCCCGTTTTGTCCCTTCCTCCTCTATATTAATTACTAATTAATTTATTATTATTATTATCATTAATTTTTTTCCATAAACGTTTAATAAACTAACTGATAATATTTCCAAACATATAATAAAAAAAAACACACACATGGTAATCGGTGGTTCATCGCTTACGAGGTATTGGTTGGTATCTTTATAAAATTTATTTCAAATTTTATTTAAATAAATCTATTTATAAGGTCTGTTTGTTTATTTATGTTATCTCACAGAGATTACTTGATTTTGCTTGTTTGTGTTAATGTTTTACTTTTATTTTTACTTACATATTTTTTACAACTAAAATAATTGTCGAATAAACAGCGGGAATAATTCGTCCTTTGAATTTACATTACTGTTTATTTATTTTATTTAATTACTTAATAATTAATTACAATGAGCCGTCAATTTTTTAAGTTATAAATAAAAATGTGTTTTTACGAGCTCACGATCATCGTCCTCGTCTTCCGGTAGGAAAACTGGATTTAATTTAATCATATATAATATATAAATGTATATAACAATACAAGCGTGGCATAATCAAGTTACCTCTGCGTATAACACTTGTGACAGAACATCAAATTTATTTAAATAAATTCTACTGTCATAATTATATTCAACATTTTTAAATATTATTTTTATTATATTATTTTTTTTTATCATAAACGAAATCACTCATACATCATGTCATTTATTATGAATATTTTTTGTTTATTATTTTTTTTTCGCTTCCTTGATTCCTTTCCAATTTTAAATCATTTTTCCTCTCGATCTTTCTCTCTTTTTCTACCAACTTCTCTTCGTATAAATCCATCTCTCTCTCAATTTCTCAATCTCTCTACTCAACGTAATAAAAAAAAATCGCGTAGATCCATCGTGAAAAAATAAAATCACTTCAGAGTAAAATCCAAGCGCGCAGTGAGCGCTCAAAGCTGCTGATACAACGTGGAACACCAGACATAGAACCTTTAGATCCCTGATAGTTTAAATACTTAAATAATCTTGAGGATTTAAAATACTAATGATTATTCTTCCCGCTGATATTCCTTCGGCGTTTGAATAATTCTTTTTTTTTTTTTAAATACAAATGAACCGCGCGATTTGAAAATCAAAAGTTTTTTATCATCGCGATAAATTGTATGAAAAATAATTATTAATTATTAATAAATAAATTTTCCAATGAATTTTTTCTTATATTGTATTGTATGAGACCATTGGTCAGCGAATTAATAAAGTGCCTTTGATGAATAGTTATCGAATTATTGTTATTAAAAAAAATAATTACTTTCATTTCATCATAAAAAAACCCTCTATAGTTTTAGTTTAACAATAAAATAGAAAAAAGAACCGTAATAAAATAAAATTGACGTAATAATGTTCTTTGGCTGTTGCGCTATCGCGTACAGGCCTTGCAGACACAAATGGAGACGTGGCGTCAACGAACGAGGCTGTTGGTGGACGAGATTCACAAAGTCGATCCTTACTACTCATTTCCTGGTGAACTGACTCCACGAGTAACGGGACTAGCTTCTTATGCAGACATTGCAGCTGGTCGATCTACTCCTAATTCAAGAGACACTAGTCCTTATCGCGTACAACAGGAATCTGGTTCAAGTCAGACTGCGCCGCAGCATCAGATTCATCGGCCACAAGTTATTCGTCCTCAGAGTGCACAAGTTTCTCAAATACCTCAACCACAAATACCTCAGACACCTCAAGTACCTCAGATAAATGAACCAGAAAAAGAAAACATCGAGAGAGAAAGTAAAAAAGCATCTAAACGACGAGGACGATCACCAACACGCAGCAACAGGAAAAAGATTGTTGATGTTCCGGAGATTAAAGTCACCGGTAAAGAAGCTGCTGTTCAAGAACGCGTTTCTTTTGAAACTAAGGAACATATTTCAACTAGTCTTGCAGCGCATGATCCTCGCAGAAGATCACCAAGTCCTATTTGGATACCTGGGTCTACTTCTTACGCTGATATTCTGCGCAAAGCTCAAGGTCCTGGTTCTTATACCACTGAGTCACCGGAACATGATTACGGTATGATTATGCTAACGAAAGAACGTAGAGAAAGTATCGGATCAAGTGAAAAATCTGTTTCGGAAGAAATTCACCAGATAGAAAAATCAGCGATCAGAGATGTTACGACTCCTGGTGATAAGTATCAAGTTACTAATCAAGACAGCCAAAATTTGAGTAAAGAAAGGTGGTCAGAAAATACATTGAACCAGGGCTCAATGATGGAGAATAAATTTGAAATGCCAGTAAGTCAACCGGAAGTGTATGAATACAATGCACCGATGACGGATGTTGTTGACATTGGAACTGGAGTTAATTTCTTCAATACAGGACTTGATTATCCCGTTGGTTCTTATGTTTATCCAGCAGCAAGTCATCAACAGCAGTTGCAAGCTATCTATGACACTCATATGAGATACACTGCGCAATTTATCACTCAACAAGATTACCTAACAACTGAGAGTCAGGATGCCTATTTACAGATGTGCGGAATTCAGAATCAACAGTGCCCGCAAAGTGAAATGATTTATGATAATTCGGTAATTCTTGGTGATGCAATGCCGCGTCAAGTTTGTCAAAGCCAAGTGCAAGATCATGTGAGTGTTGTTGATAGTTCTGTTAGTTTGCCAGAAAATAATAAGACAATTGAAGTTAATGAGAGTGTGGAAGTTAAAGAGGGAGACAGCGAACCGAAGGAGAAGATGGGTGACGAAGATGTTGGAGAGGTGGAACAAGTTCAAACAGAAGTTAGAGCATCATCTATTTCTTATGCTAAAATTTTGTCTCAAGGTTTGCCTGCACGTACAACTCCGTCACCACCGACAAATAAATTTATTGAGGAATCAAGTCAGCAAAGTTTACAGACTGCTCATGAAATTATTAAGCCAGATGCCAGAATCGTTAAAAAAGATGTTGATAGTGAGCCAGATGTCGATAGTGGTAAGAAAAATAAGGATGGTAGAAATTGGGGAACGATTAAGAAAAAAGATTCAAGGAGAAAAGGTCAGGAAGATAAAAAGGTTGAAGGGGTTAAAGAAAATTCGAGGGATAAGAAACAGAAAAAACAATTCGAAGCGATGGGAAAAAGTGAAAATATAGGGAAGAATATTCAGGAAAAAATTAGTGAGACGAGTAAAATTGTTGAGATTATTGTTAATGAGAAAAATTATGATAATGTAAAGGAAGTTGTTGATAAAATGCAGAAGGATGATAATTTAAATGATAATATTGAAAAAGATAAAAAACGTAAACATAAAAAGAAGAAATCAGATAAATCTCGTGAGGATGAAATTGATAAGGCTCTTAAAGAGATTGCTGATATGGAAAAGCAAAAGGTCAAAGATAAGGTGAAAGAAAAAGAACAGAAACCTAAAGAAAGTGAAAGTAAGATTGAAGAAATTCAAAAGATTGATAAAGTTAAGAAGATAAAAGGTAAAGGTGATAAAGATATTGGGGAAGAACAAGCGAAAGAAGTGAGCAAAGTTGGGGATGAAGTTAAATTTGAAGAGTCAAAGAAATCTAAAAGTAAGAAAAATAAAGAAGCTAAATCTCATGAGAAAGCTGGTGAAGAAATAAGGAAAGATAGTAAAGAAAAGTTAGACATTAAGACTTTGGGAGAAGAAGTCAAGATAGAGACGATAAAAGTAGAAGAAGTGAAGAATGGAATTAAGGATGATAAGGTTTTTGAGGAAAAAAATGTTAAGGGTAATAAAGAAAAGAAACAGAAGAAGAAGAAAGATGATAAATTGGCTAAGGAGGAAGCGATAGTTGAATCGCGGGAAGAAATAAAAGATGAAGATATGAAAGATTTGTCTGGTAAAGAAGGTGATAAAGTAGAAAATAAAAACTTAGAAGAAAAAGTGGTTCAGTCGACAGTTGAAGGGAAGCAAAAGAAGAAGAAAGGAGACAAAGCGCAACCGAAGATTGATAAGGCGGATTTGAAAGATAAGTCAGTGGCTGAAGAGATTAAGCAGGAAGAAATAAAAGTTGGTGATAAAATGGATACTAAAATTCCTGATGAAAAATCGCATGAAGCACCGAGTAAGCAAAAGAAGAAGAAAGGTGATAAGTCACAGGCAAAAATTGAGAAATCAGATTCTAAGGATTCTGATAAAAAATTGGTTGTAGAAACGAAGAAAGAAGAGTTGAAAGATGATAAAGAAAAAATAGATTCAAAGGAATCTAATGAGAAAATAAAACAGGAAGAAAACATGCAAAATAGTAGTAACAAAACAGAAATTGCTAAAGAAGAAGTTACGGTTTTAGAAGAAAAAGTGGTCCAAACGGCGATCGAAACGAAGCAGAATAAGAAAAAGGGTAATAAGTCACATCCTAAAATTGAAAAATATTCCAAGGACACTGATATAAAATCATTACCTGTAGAAACGAAGCAGGGCAAAATAAAAGATGATAAAGAAGACATTAAAATGGAAGAACAAAAATCAACAGAATCTACGAGCAAACCAATGCCTGTTGAAACAAAATCAGAAGAAAAAGTTAAGAATCAAAAAGCACAAGTTGATAAACAAAAGTCAGTTGAATCTACAGATAAACCGATTCCAGTAGACAAAAAAGTAAAAGATGAAAAATTAGAAGTAAAAGTTGAAAAACAAAAGTCAGGGGAATCTATGGACAAATCACCGCCTGTAGAAACTAAACAAGACAAAGTGAAAAATGAAAAACAGTCAGTAGAATCAGCAACTAAATCAATGCCTGTAGAAATTAAAGATGACACAGTTAAAGATGATAAATTACAAGTTAAAGTTGGAAAACAAAAGTCAGTAGAATCAATAGACAAACCAATTCCAGTAGACAAAAAGCTAGAGAATGAAAAAGGACAAGTAAAAGTTGAGAAACAAAAATCAGTGGAAGCTGCAGGCATACTAACGTCTGAAACAAAAGAAAAAATAAAGGGTACTAAAGCACCATCTAAAATTGAAAAGTCAGATTCTAAGGATTCTGATATAAAATCATTGCCTGTAGAAACTACGCAGGAAAAAGTGAAAGATGATAAAGTTGAAATGAAAATTAATAAACAAAAGTCAACTGAATCTACAGATAAACCAATGCCTGTGGAAATAAAACAAGAAGAAAAAGTAAAAGATGATAAAGCACAGAGTAAAGTTGAAAAATTGGAAACAAAGTCTTCTGATGAAACATTAGTTCCGGTAACACCTGAATTGAAACAAAAGAAGAAAAAAGGCGATAAACAGAGTAAAGCTGATAAAGTGGAACCAAAAAGTCCTGAGGAGAAATCAGTGATAGTAACGCCTGCGAAAACAAAAGAGGAAGACAAGAAAGATAATGATCCACAAACTAAAACTAAAATCGATCCAAAAGGACTTGAAAACAAAATATTGACTGTAGAAACGAAACAAGAGAAGACAAAGAATACTAAGCCAGAGAATAAGGCTGATAAATTGGAACCAAAAGGTTCGGAAGATAAATCACTGCCTGTAGAAACAAAACCAGAAATTAAAGACAGTAAATCACAAACACAAATCGCTAAATTAAAAACAAAAGTATCTGAAGAAAAAACAGAGCCATTGATTCAAGAATTAAAGCCAAAAGATGTTAATCAACAAAGCAAAGTCGAAAAAATTGAAAAACCAGAAACAAAAGTTTTCGATGAGAAAACTCAAGTGACTGAATCATCTAAAAAATCAAAACAAAAAAAGAGGACAAAGGATAATCTTGAAACAGCAAATGCTACACTAAAATCTCCAGATTCTGAAAAATCAATTCAATCACCAGTTGAAGAAAAAATTCACGAACCAGTTGTTAAATCAGAATCGAAAGTTTCTGAGGAAACTAAACCAACTGAAAAAGTGCAGCAACCAGAAACAAAAAAAGATATCAAACAAAAACAAATTAATAAATCAGATCTAAGTGTTTCTGTTTCGAAATCTGAACCACCGCCTAAAGAAAGTAAAGAAAATATTCCTGTTAAACAGCCATCAGAGTCACCTAAAGATATTAAGGAAAAACCTGAGCCAAGTGTTCCTGTTTCGAAATCTGAGCCATTGCCTAAAGAAAATATTCCTGTTAAACAGATATCAGAGTCACCTAAAGCTATTAAGGGAAAACAAACTGAAAAACCAGAGTCAAATGTTTCTGTTTCGAAATCTGAACCATTGCCTAAAGAAAGTAAAGACAATATTTCTGTTAAACAGACATCAAAGTCACCTAAAGAAATTAAAGAAAACGTTTCTATTAAACAGACATTAGAATCTCCTCAAGATATTAAAGGAAAACAAACTGAAAAATCAGAGCCAAGTGTTTCTGTTTCAAAATCTGAACCATCGCCTAAAGAAACTAAAGAAAATGTTTCTGTTCAACAGGCACCAGAGTCACCTAAAAATATTAAAGAAAACGTTTCTATTAAACAGACATCAGAATTACCTCAAGATATTAAAGGAAAGCAAACTGAAAAACCAGAACCAAGTATTTCTGTTTCAAAATCTGAACCATCGCCTAAAGGAACTAAAGAAAATGTTTCTGTTCAACAGGCACCAGAGTCACCTAAAAATATTAAAGAAAAACCTGAGCCAAGTGTTTCTGTTTCAAAACCTGAGCTATCCAAAGAAATAAAAGAAAACATTCCTGCTAAACAAACCCCAGCGTCACCTAAAAATATTAAAGATTCTTCTGTTAAAAAAGCATCGGAATCATCACCAAAAGTTACAAGACCAAAAGAGACAAAATTAAAAAATAAATCAAAAAGTCAACCTCAAGAGCAAGTGATAGTCGAGAAAATAGCTCCAACATACGTCGTCGAGTCTAAAGAAATAAAAAAATCGACTGATATCATATCAAGTGATCGTAAGACAAACGTTGACCCATTAAAAGAAACTAGGATACGCGGAGGAGAAACAAAACACTCTAATGGTCAAGCGGGATCTAAGAGTCAGGAAGTGAAACGCAACACTCGGGTTAAATCTGAAGAATCTGTGTCAAAAACAGAGAGTACCATTTCTCAAATAGATGAATCCCAAAGTCAAAGTGCTTTGTCTGAAGATCTGGGGAAGGCTTTGATCATCGAAAAAACTATTACGACTGTCACAACCACTCGCACAGGAACTGAAGTTCTTCCGCCGACGGTTAAATCTGAAAAATCTGTTGAAATATTGGAAAATGTTCCTCTGCCGATCAGTACCGGATCCAAAACACAAGAAATTATTTCTCTGTGTCCGGATATCGTGGAAGCCAATCTCACAACAACTTACGCCGTAACAAATAATCCAGTAACTGTTCCTAAAGTTGAAGTGAGCCAACCAGTAGCCCAATTAGATGATAAAGAAGATGTAAACGTTGACAATAAAGAAAAATCAATTGGTAGTCTTTTTTTGAATACTATAAACTTGAATGCTGGCGATGATGACGCTCCGCTATTTGGAAGTGTACAAAACAGAAAAAGTATTCGCTCAAAGGCAGACAGTACGTCATCTTACGAGTCGAGTCATCAGCATGATGTAATTAAACCTACTTCTGAAGAAACACAAAAAGTTGAACGTGAAATGAAAGAACAAAAGGTCGTACGTGATGAAAAACTAAAAACAGATGATGATGAGCAATTAAAATGCATCGCAGATGATTTCAAGCATCCTTATTGGGCCGATTATGATTCTTATCGTAACGCCGAAAAGAATTTATATCAGAATTTCAAAGTCGTACGTGTTATGGAACCTCAGACGCTGAGCTCATCGATGCCGAAATCGAGTAGCTTAGAGAGAATTGCACAGGAAGCATTTATGGATCATGCAAGGACAGACGCAGCTAAAAAATCAAAACAGGCGAAAAATGTTAAAGGTGAAAATAAATCACAAGCTACAGAATTAAGTCGTTTGGAAATTCAATCAGCGGAAAGTGAAGCTGTGAAAGTTAAAGAGAAATCTCAGGTTAAGAAAGAAAATGAACGAAAAGCTGAAGAAATTAAGGATTCAAATAAAACTTTAGAAGCGAGTAATGTTATTACTGATGTGAAAAAGGAAAGTGTAAAAGAAGAACCAAAGATTCATTTAGTCGCTGATGATTCATGGATGGATATTTTAGATGAGCCAATGGTGATTGATGATGATTTTGATGATGAAATACCTGATAGCAAAATTGTTGAAAAATCTTTTGAAAAAATACAAGAATCGGTGGGAATTAGTAGCCAAGTAACTGAAGTAATAGAAAAATCTGTTGAGTTTTCTGAAAGTAAAGAAACTCAGCCATCAACACCAACATCTACTGAGATGTCTCGTAAAAAATCAAAGAAACAGAAGAAAAAAGACAATGCGCTGAAGCAGAAAGAAGGTGAAAATGAAAAAATATCTGGGAAAAAAGACGCAATTGTGGAAAAAGAAAATCTGCATCCGTTAGAAAAATCTTTTGCTAAAGTTGCCGCTAAGTCTTTAACTCCGTCCCCTGATACTGCTGAAGAAATCAACAAGCCTGAAGGTATAGTCAAACCTGAAGCAATCAAACAAAAATTAACCGAACAATCAGCTGATGGGACTAAAGACACTCAGGCGAATAAAAAATCAAAAGATAGAGTCAAAGAATTGGATGATAAAAATAAATCGAGCGCTAAGGCAAATGTTAGTGCGACTGAAAAATCTGCTGATGTTACTGAATCCGATTCTTGGGCTGCGATCGCTGCTAAGAATGTTGAGGTCCCCGAGAATGTTAAACCTGTTGCTGTGAAGAGTTCGGAGAAAATAGAACAGCCGAAATCTCAGGTACAAATAGTCGTTGAGGAAGTTATTGCTCCGGAACCCATTGAAAATTTGGTCCAAGTTGATGATCAAGGATTCATGGAGTATGTAAACCGAAAGGAATTACGTTCAAGACGATCTAGGTCTAGGTCCAGGTCGAGAAGTCAGAGACGTGATAATACTGCTCTGGTAATAGAAGGATCAGCTGATGTTGGTAGGAAACTCGCTGAAGGAACTCAAGAATGTATTTCTTTGATTGATACTACGGTGAGTGGTGGAGAATCAACTGAAATTAGTAAAGAAGAAAGTAAAAGTAAAGCTGAAGTTGTTGAAAGCGAACAGGCTTTTAAAGGAAAATCGAAGCAGAAGAAAAAGCAAAAGGAAAAAGAATTGAAGGCAGAGGTTGGTAAAGTTCAGGTTGATGGGGATACAAAGACTGATGAGAAATCTGAGGTACAGAAAGTTGAAGATAAAAAACCTGAGCCACAAAATAAAAAAGGAGATAAACAATCTAAAAAATCAAAAGATCAAGCGAAAAAAATGAAAGAAAAGCCTGAGGTTAAAAAATCAGAAGAGAAAAAAGTTGAAGTAAAAACAGAAGTTTACGAAACTAAAAAACTTGAAGAGCCTGAAAAATGTAAAGATGAAAAACAGGTTGGTGAATCTGAAGAAAATGTTAAAGTAGATGTGACTGAAGCTGAGAAACCTGAAAAATTAGAGCCTAAGGACCAACTGAAAAAACCAGAGGAAAAAGCACCGAAAGAACAACCAAAGAAAGCAGAAGTTAAAAAACCTGAAGCAACTAAAAAATCTGGGAAGAAAGAACCTAAAAAAGCTGAAGAGAAAAAAATTGAGGAAATAAAATCTGAAGAACAAAAATCTAAAACCGAAGTTAAAAAATCAGCAGACAAGAAACCTGAGCAACCCAAACAATCCGAAGAACAAGTTAAAAAATCTAAAGATAAACCTGAAGCTCAAGCTAATAAATCTGAAGTTAAAAAACCAGAATCACCTGAAAAATCTGAAGAAAAGTCTAAAGATGTTAAGAAACCAGAAGATAAAAAAGAAGTAGTTGCTGAAATTGTTACTCCTCAAGAAAAAATCGAAGACAACAAAAAAGTAGCTGAGGTTGCAGTATCTACGAAACCTAAAGACAAAAAGAAGAACAAAAAAACAGAAAAGATTCCAGCAGAAGTTTCGAAAAAATCAGTTGAAAAAGTTAAAGAGCCTGAAATTCTTAAGAAAGTAGAAGAGCTTCTCCCTCAACCACCCAAATCAGAGGTCGAAAAACTTGATCTGCCAGATCAAGCTCAAGATCAATCACTGGCATCAGAAGACAGCAAAGATTCCGGGTTTTTCGTAATAACCAGCGAATCTCAAGTTATATCCGAATCTTGTCATGAAAGTTCTCTTCCTCGAGACATGGTCGTAGTTCCACCAATGGAATCAGCTAGTTTGCCATTAGCAGCGGAAGCTGAAACTCGTCCACTATCTCGTTCACCATTACCCAAAACAAAAGCAACTTCAAACCTCCTTTCGAAAAACTCATCATCCACTTCTCTAGAACACTCGTCCATAGAAATATGTGAAACTCCCTCATCAAAAGTACAGTTTTACATCGAAGAAGACGATGACATAGTAGTAATCAGCCACGCAACAGACGAAGAGACTTGTCCGTCACAGCCTCAATCTGAGCCCCATCATGCAGCTCCATCTCCAGCAGAAATATATAAATTTATCAGCTACGACAGATTCTGGCTCGACAAACGAGCTTACCACGACGCAGAGCGCGATTTCTTCGCAGAAAGGTCTTCAAAGCTCAAACAAAAGGTCTCGACAATTAAAAATTATTATGACCCTCGCGATGACAATGATAAAAATGATAATGATAAGAGCGGTAAAGGACCTAAAGGTCCGTCCTTTGATGCACACAGCGGTTCATCAACACCCAAAACAGAACGTCTTATCGCGGATTTGCCCGGGGGAATATGTAGCTGGAATGATTACAGCACATACTTGTCTCTCGGACAAGATAAATCGCGAGTGGATCCGCGGGATCAGACTCAGACTCAAACGAGTGAGAAGTTACCGGTCACCCCAAATTACAATTCCTCAGTCTATTCAGAACTCATTACTTTACCTTCTCTTGCTTCTTTTTCTTCTTCTTCAACTTCTATTCATTCAATCTCTGACCTATCATCCTCGCAAGCCTCTCCTTCATCCATACAGCATTTAGGTACAGATAAAAGGGGTTCAAATAATCAGCTAAGCAGTACTAATGATCAGGATTTACCTGAAACGTCTATTGCTGTCAATAATGATCCAGTTAACGGGTACAAGGTGCGCGACACACTTACAGCGAGTGTTGCTTAGTCTTGTTGCATTTAATTTATTATTTATTCCAAGATCTTTGCTGCATTCATCATCTTGTACCATTTCATAAACTACTTTATTTTTTTTTTACTTACATAAAATATATATGTATACATAAAATATATATGTGTATATATTTTATTTATCGTCCATTTAATGAAGTCATCTGCTAACCCAAGTGTTTTTTTTTGCTTCCTAAACTTGTGCATGAACTAACTCCATTTACATAATCGTCTTGTCATTACATCCTCGACTTATTCGCGTCCATATGTCATTTAAAAATAACTATTTATTCACAAAACTAATGATAAAAATCGATCCGGAAGACGCAAAAGACACACTGGACGCTGATATGTCGTGAAGTTTTTTTGAAATATCCGCTAATTATTAATTATCCTGACATTTGTCTCCACAGGTTTACCATGCCATGATATTTACGTTTTTGTTTGTGTTTTTATTTAAATAAACATAATAATATGTGACAGTTTTTGCCGAAGTAATCCATTAATATCCGTCGTCTGGACATGTAACGGAGCCCTTACTTGCCGCAGTGTGCACGCGAGTGATTTAATTAAATACTCATACATTCAAATTAGACGTGTTCTAATACTAAATCGATTTTACGGGTTTTGCAGGAGAGCTTGGAAAGTAACTTAGAGAACTTGGAAGCGATTGTCAGTCGGCTTGAAGAGTCACTCAACGATTTACCGCGTGATAGTTTGGAGAACATGCTATCAGCACTTGCAGTAAGTTTAAGTCTTTAGTTTGACTCTTAAATTCGCTCTGTTGCACTGTAAAAAGTTAGTAGTAATTTCGGAGTGATCTGGATTTTGTTTGAATTTGCATTCACTCTGATTCGGAATTTTGATGTCAAAATAAACTTCTTTTAGTAAAGAATTTTAATTCGGGATTTTCACTATTAAATTAAACTCTACTTTGGAAGTAACCAACCCGAAAGAGATTAAATAAATCAACACCCGAGTCAAAATTTGAAACCTTGCTAAAACCTTGAAATTCTAGGATCAAGAAAGAAAAGGACTTACTAAGTACTTAATTTGTATGGAAAAACAACTCATATAAATCCTACAAATATCAGTTACAGGAGAAAATGACATGTTTAATTGTTAAAAAGGCGGTAAATTTAAAATTATTAATACTTATCAGAGCCTAAACATATCATAAAAGCTTATTTAGGCCTGTGTATTCTACACTATTTATTAGGACCTAGTAGACCTACAGTTTTAACATATTTATTTGAACCTATCAATTTAAATTTAAAAAGAATGATATTTTTCTGATATAGAATCGTTATAAATTATTAAGCGTATAGAGTGCTAACAGGGCTTCGATAGGTCCACCGAAAGATTTCAAATTAAAGAAAAAAGTAAATTAGAATTTAAAGGTCTAATGCAGGAGTTGGGAATTGGTCATAGAATACTTAGTTTTTAATCAGGAATTTAAGAATTTCTTACCAAATGAGAATAAATAGTTTTTATAGGTTCCGAAGAGATGTTAAATTTTGATTTTTTTAAATCCATAGGAATTAATAAGAGTATAAAGTATGAAAAATACTTATTTAGGTCTGCTTAAAAATGTCAAGTACTAAAATAGGTGTATTCAAGTATATTGAGTATTTGAAGCGAAGCTAAATTTCGACTCGGGCAGTCATCCGTTCCGCATTCACTCCGGATTTACTCCACTAATTTTTTACAGTATGCATATAAATACAGATAATAGACGGGTTTGTTATTTTTTTGACAACTGACATGGCGGTTAAATTTTGAATTTTGAAACTACAAACCCGTATAGAGATAAAATCACTCATTATTGTTTCCTATGTAATGAATTTAATTATTTGAAATTCAGGTAATACTTGGAGATTTACGCAAACACGATCAACGAAGTAATGACATACAAAAACAACTTGAAAAAATAGAAGCTGTCGAGGGAGAAAAGCTTGTTACGCCTTTGGAAAAAATTCGCGGACGAATAGCAGCGCTCACTGATCAAGTAGAGCAAGGAATCGCGGCCTTGGGTAAAGCTCGTGAAGTAAAGCATCAAAGGGAACAACAAGTGTTGCTTTACAAAAATTTCCTTGAAGAAACGGACACGTGGCTGAGAAATCTGGTCTTGATGATCAGTCAGCAGCAATCAATTGATTCTTACAAAGTAAAAAAAAATTTAATGACTCATTTCTTTTTTTTTCTGAGTACTTGGTCTAGATAAATTGATGACTAATTTAAATTTTAGACACTTTTGGATGAACTGGAAGCCCGGAACCAACGAATGAATGAACTGGAGACACTGACAGAAGTTAGTGAACTGGCCCGGTCACTGAAAGCAGCCTTGCTGGAGACTCATGCGCGTCTGAAGCAGAAGCAGCAGGTATACGAGACTCACAAGAGTACTGGGGCTTTTGGTCTGTTCGCCATTCATCGTGCCACGGTGACGGGACACGCTTAGTCACTTAGTCGTCACTTACTCAAGAATAATTAAATAATTAATAAACTTAAATTATAATTTATTGATTAATTACTTAATTAATTTGGGACATGTATCTTGCTAAAGCAAGTGGGCTTTTGTATACTCTTTTACGCTGATACACTTATTCTTCACGCTCTTTCTACCTGCTGTAATTGCTATTTCTCTTATTTTTAGTCACTCACGGGCTTTTTGTAAGTTCAATAAGCCACGTACTAGTCAACTATTATTAGTCGTAGTTTTAGTTAACCCTTATCAGCACCCTCGAGTCTGATGTAACTCATTTACGGTTAAAGAAAAATGATTAATGAAAATATTTGTAATATTAATTTTCACGCTTTTACTTTAGTCGATTTATAAACTTTGAAATGTTTAAAATTTTAAATCAAAAGCATAGAAGAGTCTTTTGGACTCTATAAGCATCAAATAATACAGTATATGTTATATGTGTAGTACACGTGTTTTTACGATCCGTTCAAACTAGTAGTTTCTAGTGTGTGCATATAATTAAATTTTTAATGTTTTTTGCTTATTAAATAGCCGAATTTTTGGTGAATCTTTTGGAATATTAACTTCTGTTGCTAATTATCTGATTGTGGTGTTAATACATATTCTTGAATCTATAATTTGTTTGAGGTTAGACTCAGCTAATTATTATTATCATTATTGTCACTTACTGTACTGACATCTAGGGTCCTCATTGCGTACCAGTTCTCTGTTTACATTTAGTATGTCTTGTGTGCTGTGTTTTTCGGCATGTGATGATGCCGCGCATTGCATTAAAGCAGGCTGTCAATATCGTCATAAATTTCATCCGTCATGCATCAAGCTAAAATACAATTTTACGACGAGTGTGGAAGCAGCTGAATCTGTTAAAGTTAGTTGTCCAGTTTGTTCGGATAATGATCTTATGGGTACGCTGTCTGCCATAACTACACATTTGTCTAAGCTTGGTAAGTTAGATAAATTAGATGGCCTTGAAAAGTCAGCTGAGAAATTAATTGAAAAGGTTGACAGTATTGCTGCCAAACAGGAAGATTTAGCAAATAAGTTTATGGATTTGGAGTCTAGAGTTGTCCAACTAGAAAAAAATAATCAATCTGCTGGCTGTTCTAGCAGTGTCATTGATAAGGTCTCTAAAGCTGCTGATTTCTTAGAAAGCTGCAACTTTGAGCAGAGAGCCTTACAATTTGAAACTCTTGCTCTTGCTGATGAGCTATCAATTTCTGGCTTGTGTGAACAGGCTAATGAAGATTTAAAAGTTGTTGTCGACAAGTTATTCACTGTGCTAAATATTTCTGATAGTCAGTCAAAAGTTAAATCAGCTCGTAGAATTGGCAAACCTTTGGAGCAACGATTACGATCTACGAGGCCCAAACATCGTGATATTGTGATTAAATGCGACTCAAAAGACACTGTTGATCTTCTGCTTTCAAAATCGAAGGGCGTTGACATTCAGGGAAATAAATTATTACAGAGTGATGATGGGCAGCCAAACCTGGTACGTCTGCACCGTAGGCATCCATCGGTTTTGTATAAATTTCGTCAATCAGTTCTAAAAAGTTTTCCAAAGCTCCCTCCAAAAATGTTTGGATAATGGCATCAGCTGTATTTGTTCGGATCGCTTCCGACAAACCACCATTGAGGCTATTACCATCGTCTGGTTTTGATGAGCTTAAAAAACACTTACAATAGCCGTTACTCACACATCCATCACATGCTTTAAATCAATCAGCAATATCAACATCATCGAACTCTCCGCTCAACATCTGTCACATAAATATTCGATCTCTACATAGTAATTTTAATGAGTTTAAAGAATTTTTCAGGACTCATTCATTTGACGTCATTTGTGTTAGTGAGACATGGTTAAATACGAACATGTCTGATGCCCAATTTGCCTTACCAGACTTCACAATCTACAGAAATGATCGAACCAATAAAAGAGGAGGCGGGGTGGCTCTCTACATCAGAAACTTTCTGTCATCAAGGTTTATTCTTAGCTCTGTCTATATTCCGGATCACCCTGAATATATGCTTATTGAAATTTGGCATTCTTCAAGACAAAAAAATTCTGATTGCTGTGGTCTACAATCCGCCGTCTTCTCATTCACTAAATCTTCTTGAGTCCGATCTAGACGATATTATGCCACACTATGCCCATGTCATATTGCTAGGTGATCTAAACATTGACATGAATGCTGCAAACATGAATGTGAATGCTGATATACTGCATGAGTTTGGAGGTTGTCTTGGTCTACATTTAGTCGATTATAACCCAACACATCATACTGCACATCATCACTCTTGGATCGATCATTGTCTGGTGAGCAACTTGGATTCTGTGTGTTCAACTAAACAATCTTTGGAACCATTCCTTGCGGACCATGATCTAATTTCTTTGCAGTATAATTACAATACCCCCGTACGAGGTCGCAAGAAAATCAGATGCAGAAACTGGGCTAATATTAAGGATAATGTACTTCAAGATATTTGTGCTGGGTGCAGTTACTCTAATATAGTTAACGCATTTGCAGTAGATGACATGAACTATAACCTTCACAGCTGTATTGGAACTGTTATTGAACGAGTTGCACCATTGAGAGAGGTAAACATAAGAGACCAACCAGCACTGTGGATAAATCAGAATATAAAATTCTTCAACGTCGTAGATCAAGATTATATAGGATCTTCAAAAGGTCGGGGTTTGCGTATAAGGAATATGTGTGTGTGAGAAAATTAATTAAGCGTAGAATAACAGAGGCTAAGAAAATTATTTTGATAATCGCTTTCGTAACTGTAAAGATGCGAAGGCAATTTGGAATGACTTTAGGAAACTTGGGCTTATTAAAAGTTCGGATTTATTTACTGATCACAACGTGAACTTGAATGATTTGAATGACTATTTTATCAATGCAGCGAATCTTAATAATTTGTCCGGTGGTAGTGCAGCTATAGATTACGAGTACTTGGAGACACGAGTAGTTAAATGTCATAATAGCTTTTCATTCAGAGTAATTGATAATTTCGAAGTTAAACAGGCAATCATGAGGTTAACCTCTGGCTCTATTGGTCCAGACGGATTTGAAATTAAATGTTACAAAATCTTAATACCCTACTTCTTGCAGTATATTACAAACTTGTTCAATCTTTCGCTCTCAGTGGGAGACTTTCCGTCAACCTGGAAACAATCTTATGTAATGCCACTACCGAAAGTACGTAATCCTGCTGAGTACTCAGACTATAGGCCTATATCAATACTCTGTACATTGTCCAAATCATTAGAACGATGTGTCTATAATCAAGTTAACGAATATTTAATATTAAACGGTGTTGCTGATGAATTTCAGACTGCGTTTAGGGTAGGTTTAAATACACAGGATGCCATTGTAAAATTCTGTGATGATGTTCGCTTAGGTATGGATAACTCTATGTTAACTATTGCAATATTCTTTGATTTCAGCAAGGCTTTTGACTCGGTTGTATTTGAAATCTTGATTTTTAAACTTAAAGCTATGGGATTTGATAATAATGTATGTAATTGGTTCGCATCATACTTAAAGGGTCGTATGCAAGCTATACGTACAAGTAATGGGTATAAATCCGACTGGAAAGAGGTTTTGCGTGGTGTGCCTCAAGGTAGCGTGCTAGGTCCGCTACTGTACTCCATTTATGTAATCGATCTCGGACTTTTACTTCAAAAATGTAAACATTTGTTTTATGCAGATGACCTTGTCATTTATTCTAGTTGTAAGTCAGGTGATATTGTTGAATGTGCTAGGACTCTTGAGAATGAAGTTGCGATTATCACTGAATGGTGTGTCAAGAATGGTCTCAAGCTAAATTTCAATAAAACAAAATCTGTTATCTTCGGCACACCACACAAGCTAGCAGATCTTAATTCAATATCGGTCCCGACTATCTCGGTTGAAGGTCATGCTATAAACTATCATAAGTCTGTTAAATACTTAGGTATTATTCTAGAGGACACGTTAACATGGTCGCAGCAGATCACTGTGATGTGTAAAAAAGCATGAGAATTCTTGCTCAGCTAAAGATGAACGGCGATATTTTTAATCTTGCGGTGAGAAAAAAGCTTGTTACCACGTTGATATTCCCGATATTGGACTATTGTGCAGCAATCTTCACTGACATTACTTGTCAACAGCAATGTCAATTACAACGTAAGCTGAATGCCTGTGTACGGTTTATTTTTAAAATATCTAGATTCGAACATGTCACCGGTTATTATAAAGATTTGCGTTGGCTTACCCTCAAAGCTAGACGAGATTTCTTTCTGTCTTGTCTTATTTACAAGGCACTGTATTTAAATCAAAAGCATCTAATCGCCAAGAATTTGCGTTTACTGGGAACTCGTCTACGGAGAGGGGAGGCACGACAAGATTTACTCGTAGTGCCATTTTGTCATAGTGCTAAGTATGAAAAGTCATTTTTAATTAGTGCTATTAAAGTGTGGAATAGCTTACCCGAATACTGTACATCACAACCGACATTTCTAGATTTCAGAAAAGCATGTTATACATACTTACTAAGCACATTAAGCTCATAGACTGAAATGATGGATGTGTGTATCGCGTTTAGTTTAATTTAATTTAATTATTTAATAAGTATTTTTTGTATTTTTCTTCAATATTTTATATGTGATATACTGTATTATTTTATTATGTTTCATGTATGTGGATGGCCGCAAGGAGTTTTGACTCTATGGCCAATAAATAATAAATAATAAATAATAATAATAATAATAATATTTTTGTCTTCTAAATAACGAATTCGGTGAATTATATTACTGGCAAAATGGGCCGCCGCGAAATCATTCACTTTTTTTATCACGAGTATGGTAAATTTTTTACTTTTTAATCACATTTATATTTAGGAAAATTTTAATTGCAGTTTTTTAAAAATATTTTCATTTTCGGATAAGACGTAGCTTAAAAAAAAATTTTTTTTTTTTTTTTCACTTTTCTTTTGAATAATTTTGAAAAAATTTAATAAGTAAAATAATTGTCATTAGAATTTAAATAATAAATAAATTATTTGCAATTCAATTGATGAGTTCAAAGCTTTGAAAAATTAAAACTCTGATTATTTTATTCGAAAAAAAAAAATTGCATTGAAAGTGTACGCGATTCCCGACTCAAAATAAAATTTCAACTTCTAGCGGATTGTGAATATTTTAAAAAGACAGAAATGTTCTTGTTCTTAATAAGTTAATAATTAATAATCAATAATAAAATACTTGTATTGACTTTAATAGTATATTGTGTGACAAGGGATTAAACAAAACGATTTCAGACCAAAGTGAAGTTGGCTGACGTTTCGGTGAATTTTCATCCTGAGATACACATAATATTTTTCATGATTACTTGCATTGGAACTTGAAGTTTCAGTAGCAGCCAATTAGAAACAAGTTAATTTAAGACCAGTGGTATCATCAACTATTAGTTGAAATTAGTATAAACAAATGACAATTATCGGAGTTTAAATCGCGAATGTCTTCAGTCAGCGTGCAGATACATTATTTTTCACCATATCTACACCGAAAGTTTAAATTCACGCCCTATTTAAAGGGAAGAAATTCGTTGTTTTTTTTTATGTAAAGAAAAATGATAAAAAAAAATAGCGCATGCGCAATTTTTCCCACGAACAGAGACTAAAATTTAAACTTTCAGATACAGATTTGGTAAAAAATTGTATACACACCACGGAAGAAAATAGGACGTTCTAATCCGCGTGTTCGCCATAGGCAGTTCTACACGTGGGTTGGAATGTCTTACTTTCTTTCCTCGGTGTGTAATTTACTATAGTTTGTTCGCAACCCTGATTAAGAAATCTAAGTTTGAATGATTTGAGATTACGTAATTCTTAATCATTTTGAATCTTTCCAAATTGTCTGAATTATTTTGCTTTCAAGTTTAAATTTTGAAACGAATAATTTTAAATCATATTGAATTAAAAAATAACGAAATATTATTTTATGATTTGAAAATATTTAAACTCTTGAATCATTTAAAATTAAATTGAATTAGAAAATAAAATTGAAATTATTTTGAATTACTTCAAATTATAATTTTGTGATATGATACAATATAAAGTAATTCAAATTTTTCAAATCATTTCAAATTAGATTTTTTCATCAAAGAAAAGACGAAACGAGTTTGTTTCTGCCCGCTGACTGAATGCATTCACTATTTACTTGTTTGCTACTCTTAATTCGCGGCATTCGACTGAAATTAACTTCTTTCGTCTGGCTGTAGCGACACTGAAACTTCAAGTTTCGATGCTAGTATTATAAAAATACAATTAATCCCCTAGACTCTTCTATGTTCGTCATAAAAAAATCCAGGTGTTGACTAGGGTTAAATTGGGATATCGCGCATGGATGCGGGACTTGCTTTCACGTTGACTTCTCTTTATAATTTTGCTAATGAATAATTAATGTACATTAATTTATTATCACTTTAATTATTTTTATTTTTGTTCGTAGTATAGCGCTATAAACTGTTTCGTATCTTTACTTTTACTTTGTTTATATTAATACTGTTTGTTTAACTTGTTGGGCACTTTAATAAAATAAAGTACAATTGTTTATTGTTTACTGTTTAATTATAAGGTGATGGTTGTAATACGTTGCATGTATATTACATATATAGAATGTCTATTATTAATTATTACATACTGTAACCTTTTTTTTCATAAATTAAAATATTATCATCACTCTCCCCTTATTTTTATTTACTGTCTTATTTGTACAATAAAATTATTGGTTTAATATTTGAATAATTTTATTACATTTTTTCATCTTAACATCAATCATTTTTTTTTTTTATTATTATTTCATATTAATTACAAAAAAAAATTTTTTTAAATGTAATTAATTAAGTAAATGTCATCATGGTCATTAATAATGCCTCCAATGGACTAGAAAATAAAAAGAAGGAAAAAAAAATATTTTTTTGAATTTTTTTTGTAGGAAATTGAAGAAGAAGAGTCTGCACAAGCGTCTGAAGAGATGGCTGATCATGATGACATAACACTAGACCAAGCGCCCTCGATACATTCAGCAGATGAGGGCACAATGTCATGGGCAGACGTGTCCTTACAAACTGGACAAAGTTTAATGATAGATAATGAACATAAACCGATACAATTAACTAAACAAACATCAACATCACAAATTACTGAGTTTGATGTACAGCCTCTTGAAATGCAATCGATTCCTGTTCAGGTATCAATAGACGAGGGGGTTAAATCGACACAAGAGTCTATAAAAATATACAAAACAGCAGACGATACTCATGAAGTTATTGAAATAGCTACGAAAAATATTCCCAGTTCGCATTCTACCTCACAATTTATTCCCCAAGACCATTCTGCTGATGACATTGTCGTTGATATGAAGTACCAGGACGCGAAAGCAGAGCAAAGCGCGACTTCAGAGTTGAGTATTCAGCACGCGGCACCTCAGACATTCGAAACTGTCCTCACGGAACCGGATGACGTCACGACTGAAGTTGTTGTTGATGCTGACGGAACCAAGAGAATTATTGTAAGGAAGTTACGAAGGACTTTGGTGACAAGTCAGTCGACGCAACAGCACATCACTTCGATGTCAAGTGTGTCTGGAGATGTACCAAGTGTCCAAGCGTTTTCGGAAGCTACTATGCGGAGCCAACAAGTCACTGTCACTCGCACGCGACCTGACGGTAGCGTTGAGATGGCAGCCAAGCAAACATACGGCGGTAAAATAACTACCGGAGGTGCTCCGGGAGAAGTCGTCAGTGTCGAACAGTTTGAAACTACACCTCAGTTTACACACAGAATTATTCAAGGAGAGCTAGAGGATATCCAGCCAGAATCATTGGGAATCGCTCCAGATGGGTCCAATGTTACTATTGAAGAAGGCGCGTATCAAACCAAGACCTCGACGGTTCACGCGATGGTACAGCAAGTTACTAGGAGAGTTATACGAAAGACCAGAAGAACTATTCGTAAAGTTACTATCATTGATGGTAAGGAAACGATGTCTGAAGAAGTTGTTGAAGAGCCTGAAGAAGTAGAGATTGATGAACAAGATATTCCGCATATAAGTATCAATGTCGTGAAACAAGAAGAACAGAAATCCTTCTCAAAAGATAGTAAAAGTGTGATACAGGTTTCGAAAGCTACGGAAATTGATACCGACACTCAGGGGCCATTCTTCGGACCAAAAGCTCGTGAGTTAACGCCTGATAGTGTTGAAATTATGGAAGATAGGCCTAAAATTGAAGAAATTATTGAGAAAGATGAAGAAAAAGTTGTTTCAGACTCACCAATAATTGTGGACAGTCCTGAAAAAGTTGAACAAATTAAGGTAAATGAAATAACGTCAATACAGTTAAGCCAAAATTTAATTGACGCTGAAAAACGTGAAATTTTTCAGTCAAACTTTGAAATACCTGCTGCTGATGGCGGCGATAATGAAGATAAAAAATCAGAGGTAGCAGAGTTACCGATTACTGATGCGCCAGTAGATGGTGAACCAGTAACGAACGAGAATGCCTGTAAGTCTGTTGATGTACTACCAGCAATAATGAAAGAAAGCTTTAATATGAAATTAGATGCAGGCACGGTAGAAGTAGTACAGCACGCAGACGATAGCAGCACTGTAGAACCAACTGGTAAAATGAGTATTATTACATTAGAGTCACAGCAACAACAACAACAACAACAACAATCATCAGTACCATCTGTCGATCAAACGTCACCCGAGTTAGGGGAATCACCAGCAGAACTGCTGACACCACGGCCATCTGACGATTCGTCAAGACGGTCGAGGAAGTCGGAGGATAAGATTGATGGAACTGTTTTGAAAGATTCTAAGGCGGTTATTGACAAGGTTGAAATTTCGTTGCTGATCAATGAGAGTCAGGACGAGGCTGGCGCTTTTGTTGCCGTTAAAACAACAGCCGAGCGACCTGATGATGTTTACAGAGTTATTGAAGAAAACGTCGACATCAGATTGCCGACGCAAGTTGAAACTGTTAAAATAATTCCGGATAAAATAATTCAAACTAGTGGCTTAGAATCTTTTGATCGGGAGGTGAGTCAAGCCCCAGAGAACGAACCGACGGAAAAAAGTGACGCTGAGACGACATCTAGTCGCAAGAGTAGAAAAAAGAAGAGACGCAAAGATGAAGATACTGGTGGTAAATCTGTCAGTGAAGAATCTGGCAGTTCTATTGCTACGACGATCGCAGAGTCAGTGGATTTGAATCTTCCGATGTCGGAATCGCCGAAACAAATTAGCGAACAACCGCAGCCTGATGTTTTGGAAATAACTGAGACTTCATTGACACTCTCAAGTCCGCGGGAAACGTCCGCGGGGTACGAGCCTGAGGGTGGTACCACAGTAGAAGAAGGTTCTATTGCATTGGATAGAGATGAGTTGACTAAGAAGAAAAAGAAGAAGAAGAAGAAACAAAAAATTAATTTCGAAGATGATAAAAGTGAAGAGAGAGATACTAGAGCTAGTGGAATTGAAGTTAGTGAACCAGTTCAAGGAGATATTAAAGAGTTTGGAGAGAAAAAGTTTACAGAAATCGATACTCAGACAGTTTATGAAACACGCGATGTATCTGCTAGTCCCGCTGAACTCCAATCGCTTAGAGATAGTTCATTACAGACTTCTCCTGAACTGCAACCACAATCACAACCACAATTACAATTACAGAGCAATGTTAGTGTCGATTTAATTGAACAAGAAATACAAACAGAACACGAAACAATTAATACTGAAATTCAAACATCGCCTACTCAAGTTCTTGATACTGAAATTCAGACTTCAGAAATTGAATCGCCAGAAAAAGAACATTTGTCTGTACAAACTGAGACACCGGAAGTTTCAAAAGAAGAAGAAGGTGTACAGACAAGCCCTATTGAATCTGAAAAATTGATTGTAACATCACCAGCTCCAGCTGAAGTTAGAGTCAAAGAAACTGAAGAGATTGATGTGCAGACGGTAGAAGTTGAGACTTCAGAAGTACAAACTTCACCTATTGAATCTGCGGTGACCACGGAAATCGATACGCAAACAGATCAAGTTGAAGTGCAGGCAGAAAAAGTAGACACAGAACTCCCGAGGGTGGCTGAAACTCAAGATGTTGAGCAACAAACTTCGCCGTCACAATCGCAAGAAGTTATTTTAGAAGAAATGGCAGTACAAACTTCGCCAGAAGTGAGAGAGATTGAAGCTGTGGAGATTGATGTTCAAACTAGCAAACCAGCGAGTCCAGTGGAGCGTGTGCCAGTCGCGACGGGTGACTTCGAAGTGCAGACAAACTTGATCGAACAAGTAACAGTCGCTGCTATGGAAACGCAAACTACGCCACAAGAAACCCCGCGTGTTGAAACCGAAGTGCAGACTACTCCCGAGTTTACTGTCGAGTCAGTCGCACAAACAAGTCCAGAACCTGAACACGAACATAAACATGAAGAGGAAACTAGTTTAGAAGATAAAATAACTGTTGAAGAAGAGTCGCAGACGATAACTCCGGATAAAATAGAAACTTCAGACACTTTTGTGCAGATTCAGAGTCAAGAATTGATTCCGACTGCAGAAGAAGGCATTCAAAGCATTCCGGATGCTGCGGAAATAAGTCTTCAGACTTTGGAAACTGCTGAACAAGACACAGAACCTGCTGTAGTAGTTTCTGTCGCACAACAAGCTTCAGTGTCTTCTGCAGAAGTTGCGACCATGCCTGAGACTCATATGCCCGTCACTCAAGAAACCGCGACATCGCCGATACAAGAGTTTATAAAAGTAGAAAGACTTGGTCCATTGGTTGTTGAAGAAAAAATCACCAAAGCCAGTCCGGATACGAACGAGTCCATGCAGCTGGTGGAAAAGAAAGAAATGATTGAAGAAGAGAAAGTAGAAAGAGAAAGAATTGAAACTCCTGATAAAGAATTGACGTCTGATGGATCGTCATTCGAAATTCATGTCCAGGCGACTATTGATTTATCTGACAATACTATTACGGAGCCAACAATTCAAGAAAGTGAATCAACTGACATTACTCACGATACCACGATTTCAGAAGACTTTAGCGAGCTCACTGACCCCACAATCGATAAAACTCGTAAGCGGCCTAAGAAAAAAAATAAAAGAAAAGCAGTTAAGCCTACTGATGAAATTAGTTCGACAAATGAAAAAGACATTCAACGATTTGAATCAATCGTTAGCCAATCAGGAGAATCAAAAGACTCGGTAGTAAAATTATCGTACTCAGATGTTGCTAGAAAAGGTTCAAAAGAACGTGAAATCGGAGTTGATGACCAAAATAATCTGACAGTTGGTAAAATTTACACAGATTTAGACATTAAAAAAGTGGAGCATCAGCAGAGACGAGATTCTGATGCTCAGGAAATAAAATTAAAAGCCACTTTGGAGGGAGCGCAATCACGCGAGTCTTTTAAAGTTAAAGAGACACTTGTGGGTACTAGTTCCAAAGGGGACGAGTTCGCGGTCTCAATGCAAGTTCACAAGAGCATCGCACGGCGTAGAGATCGCCCGAGTATTAAAATAGAGACTCCAGAGCCGATGGATACCGACGAAGAAGTTCTTTCACCAATGGAATCTGTTCTTGCCGCGAAAAATAAACTCCCAGAAGTTAAATCTTATGCAGAAGCAATCGCCGAGCCAGGTTTCGGTGCTCCAAGCTCCAGAAGTCCTTCCACGTCACGCAGATCTCAAAGTGAGCAGTTTATTGCTGCCGAAAGACATGATCAGCGTCCCCAAGTTCTTAAGCGCACGCAGACAGCTAAAATAGTAATTGATCGCCTTAAAAATCTACAGAATGTCAATGAAACCTGCTACCTATCAAATATTTTACATATCGCAAGCCTAGAGGACTTTCCCAAGCCCATGAATGTTGAAGAACGTGTTCTGAACATACAGAAAAATTTATCACACTTAAAGAACGCCGTTGAAGAGCAGAATATTGTTATCGTTGATGAAACTTTGATCACTATTGTAGAAATGATTTCCACGTGGCTGGAAACTATTGAGTACCGAGTTTTCGTGAGCAGAGAACCGACTCGAGGACCTTCACATGAAGATACTCGGGTGTATGTCGAGTTGAAGGATGAAGTTAATCATGTAGAAGATAATATTAAAGAGTTAAGAAGAACTTGGAAGCAAGTGGAGTCTGCTTATCTCACTGAAGACCGTGAGAAGGTCAATGAGTGCATGGATTCGTTGGTTGATCAGGTCAAAGCTATTGGAGATGTCACCAGGGATGAGGAGAGACATGTCACTGCTGAGCTTTCCAAGTGGGATGAATTTTTGAAAGGGGTTGAAAATATGTACAGGTAAGATTTTTTTTTATTTTTGATAATTAATGAGTACAATAAGAAAATTTCTTAATGTGGTTAATTATTTCTTAGGTTGGTCCAAGAACAACTAAGCCAACTGAGTACGATAATAGAGAGCGAGGAATCAACAGTGAGGAAGTTAGAAGAATTGGATAAACTAGAGAATACAAATCGTTCTCATATGTGCAATACAAATAAACTTATAGCAGCTGTCAGAGATTTATTGAAAAGTTATCCCGGTAGGTCGGTACCAGATGAGACTTATCAAGCTCATGAGTTAACGCTGACTATCGAGCACAACATTAACGTGGAACGTGAACGTTTGCTTCAACTGATGTCTCTAGCAGAAGAGTATGAACAGACATTACAGGAATTCGCGCAGATAACGGACGTTGCTGAGGATCTTTTAGCGAGTCCGATATCTGTGATAAGTCTCGAGCATCTGCAGGAAGAAATGCAAAAGCACCGGAAGTTCTTTGTTAATTTAAATCACTGCCGAGCGATTCTCGAGTCGCTGGAAAATAATTTGGACAGTGAAACCCGGACAAAGCACGCGGAATTCCATGAAGAATTGCACAGTCGCGCGGGCTCTCTGCTGGATCAAGCGGCGTCGCGAGCGCAGCAGATGTCATTGGCTGCTTCGAGGTGGATGCTGCTTGAGCAAGGGTTCAAAGAAGAACGAGGATGGCTTCAGATCGCCCATCAACGAATTCCTGATTTACAAACGGTCACTTCCTCGGATTACGATCAATATATTTCTTTGTATCAATCGTTGTCTTCGGACATTGCAATGCATCAAGCGCGGCTGGTCCAGTTGTTTGATCTGGTTCACAGTCTTCAGGAACTCCTGGACATTGAGGACCTGGAGGAACGTTATCGTGAATCGCTGGATGTTATTAGTCAGCTTCAGGAGAATGTAGACTCGTCACTGAGATGTTTATTAACATTCCGCGACAGCTGGGGAACTCACGAAGTGCTGACTAACCGGCTCGAAAACTGGATGGCGACAGCGGAAAGAGAACTCGATGCTCTGAATAATAATTGGGATGGCCATATGCGTCAATTCTGGGTAAGTTATCTTTTTATTTATTTTATTTATCGTCTTTAATTTATTGAAGGCTACTTGTGTGTTTTTATAATTGATGTATAGAGACGCGAGTTTGAGATTGTGCTTTCGAGAGATCAAATTCTATTGGATTTGGCAGTAAGCCAATTAAAAAGCCTACAGATCTTTTTTTAAACACGAGTACTCGGAAACTTTTTATCAAACTTCTAATTGACCTTTGGAGTTTATTTTAAAGAATCTAAATAATTAATAACACTAGATTAAAATTTTTTTTAGACTCATGAATAAAAAATAATTTTTTTTTAATGCTGAATTTTAATCTGCGGTTAAGAATATTTGAAATTCTAAACCCATTCAGTCATTTAAAATTCAAAATCGTGTTAAAAATTTAACTGTTTTAAAATAAAATAAATAATGTCTATTTTTTATTTTTTATCTCTGACTAAAATATTTTATAAAACTAAAATTACTAAAAACATCTTGAAGTAAAGCTCATATGTGAAAAGAATCGACAGTAAGAACTAAAAATAAAAATGAAATATTTTATTCCTTTAGAGGGAGCGAAAATTCTGTCTGTTAATTAGACAACAGATAAAAAAAAATTATTCGAAATTTTCAAATAAAAGAATAAGTTTTTTTTATTTCAGTTAAGAAAAAAAATAGATTGTTAACCCGCATGAAAATATCATATGTGGTAGACATATTAAAATATATATGTTGCAAATATAAAATATATATGTGACAATATATGAAATTTTCTATAGAAATTTTCTGTATATAGATTTTGGCTGATTTTATTATATTTATACATATGTTTTTTCTTATATGATTTCATATATTTCTGCATAACTTTGATATGTTATATATATATGGAAATAAATAAGAATACTTGTATAATTCATCAATATATCGTACGATATATATGTACCGTGTATTTAACTTTATATATTTATCGATATATAAAATCATATAAGTTTCCCCATGTATATAAGAGTATATAAAATCTATTCTTTCTTATTCATCTATCAGAATATATATACATATATAAGTGTGCTAGCTTACAAATTTACATATATCATTATAAATATATGTAATACATATTTATATTAGCTCATAATCTTACATATATAATTAATTATATCAAAACTTACTATGTCATAAATATATATATATATATATATATATATATATATATATATATATATATATATATATATATATATATATATATATATAGTAAGTTGTATATGCGATATACGGCTTCCGTATAGGTACAGATATAAGAAAATATATATCGTTTTGGTCAATTTATATGATCCTATATTTATTATATGTGGTATTTTCATATGGGAAATATTTTTTTTAAATAGGAAATAAAAGCACAATATGAAGTCCATAATAACTTGAGAAATGAAGCGACCAATTGCTTTGAACAAGGATTGCGTGTGATCCCACTATCAGACGAGATGATACAGCGTCAATTCCACGGAGAATTCCAAGACCGGTGGCACCGAGTGTCGACCAAAATAAAAACAATCCAAAAAGCTGTCGCCGATACTATTTCTTCGGAAGACACACCAATAAACGAGAAACTAAGACTCCTAGAACGGGAACTAAACGAATTGCGCACGACAGTTGAAGGATTCCACGGGGTCCTAAAAACTGAGGACGAGCTAGTTCTCTACGTGGGCCGTCTCTCAGTGCTCTTTGAACGGGTCTGCATAATTCAAGACGAGCTAGTAAAACTAGGAATGCTTCCTGCCGCAGAAAGCGAGCAGGTGAACATTCTGCTGTCCTTCGCCGGGCGCATGGAAAGTCAAGTACGAGAAGAACTAGATGCCGCGCAACTGGTACAAGAACGTCTGCAAGCTCTCCAACGCGGATTGACCCGCGTCCGCAAAGCCCACGCCAGACAATCATTGATTCTAGACCAGTGCGAAGCTTGCGAGAAGCACGGAAGCGACGTCGTCGAGGGTGGCGTCAAACGATGCTCCCAAGTCGCCGACGAGTTGGCGATTCTATGGAAAGACCTGATGGGCCTCAGACAATTATTGCACACAGTCCCCGGCGGCATGAGAGTCTCCGTCTCCCCAGTCAGCATCGAACGAGACATTTCCCTCCTCCAGGACATCAACACCGACCTGGAGTCGCGTTGTACACGCTTGCTGTCACTTCTCAAGAGCAGACTAAGTCTCTGGAGACGCTTTGAACGTCAGTTAGAAATGGTTCAACAGTCAGTACAAGAAGCTGACCACATGATGAAGATCCTCGCCATCCAAGGGTCAGTCGATTACGAGCGACTTCTCAAGGCTACCGAACATCTCGAAGTAAGAAATTTAAAATTTTAAATATTTATTATTTCAGACTGCATTGTTACGATAATAAAAATGAATAACCAATTAATTAATCATAAGTATATAAATATATTTAAGTATTTACTTAAAAGATAATAATTTTTTTCAACTGGGTAATGCAATGCAAAGAAAGTTTTTTGCGCCTGCGTAATACTTTTATCGCTTCGGTTACTTGAATTTTGCTTGTCTCCTATCAGTTTTACACTCAACGCGTTACGGGTCAGTTTGTATTTATGTTTATTTTTTTTTTTTTTTATTTGAATTCAAATTTTTACCAAGTGTTCACTTACAGTTTTTAGGGTGGCCCTATCTTTTTAGTTTTATCAAATTGCCTCAGATTATTTATTGAAATCGCGACTTATAAATATTTTAGTTACTGGGTATAAATATCGATCTATAGATTGATTTGGTGGTGAACAAGTGAAGGATAAATAAATAAAATAATTTATATTCTTTTTTATAATTATGACTAATTAATTTTTTGGAGATGAAAAATACTGAGCTGATAGAAGAGCGGTTGCGTGATGGTTTATTTCTAGACTAGTTGATTGAGTCTGTCAGTATTCATCGAACCGTTCGAAGTGATAGTGCTCATTTTTTAGTCACACCTTTTGCTACACGTGAGTCGTGATTGTTATTGATATTGATATTGATATTGATATTATGTACTGGGCTCATTACTTATTATTTATTAGTAAGACAATAGATCTAATAAATTTATCAGTTGAGTGAATCAAGTGGAGCCAAAGGATTTAAATAAAATATTTAAGGTATGCACATGCGGATCATCAAAGTTGACGATATTTACCTTGCGCTTCCGGGTTCTTTAGGTTTATTTCAAAAATATATATACGTAAAGATATACATATATATTTAAATATATTTTATACTTGAAAGAATTAAATTCTCTAGTAAACTATCAGTTTCTTGGTGGCTGTCATTAGGCGGTACGAAAATTCCTTCGTGAGAAGTTATGCTCGCAAACCGGAAACATAACTTCCGTAAAATGAAGCTCTATATACTTTTTTTTTATACCTTTTCATTAATCTATCAAATAAAAATTTTTTGCCCTACGATAAAAGTTAAAAAATCGACTGACTTTTTACCTAAAAAATTTTGACATAATTTTGCCGGGAATTTTATAAAAAATGAATTTTGAATGATACTGAAGTTAGCCAACGTCTAATAATTTTTAAATTTTGTTAAAAAAAAAATATTTAAAAAAATGCACCTGTAGTTTTTAAAATTTTCTGCATGTGCATATTTTTAGTTTTTTTTTTTTTTTAAATCCAAAGTTGCTGTCTTTTAACCAGGATCAAAATTTTCCTTGACAAATTTATAATTGTTCAATAGCCGATAAATATTATCACCCAGATCGTCGAGTTTAATGAACTATTTATGGATACCGGATGCAGAGCGTCTACGTTCGTGACCTGCATGCCAAAGTGTGTCCACCAAACATTAGCAATTGTTTTAAAATTACTTGAGATTTTTTAAAAAATTATTAATAAACTGTACTGAAATTTTCTACATCTGTCAAGACATTAATGCAGAAAAAAAAAGAAAATAAAAATTAAATATATATGTATATATTTTTTTATCGTTACGGTTAAATTAATTTTGCAATAAATTATTGTAATTACAACTAATAATTTAAAAGTCGAATGCGCAACGTAATAGAGCAATAATTGAGACTGCGTGCCGAATAGAAAATATATATAAGTATATATACATATATATCAATGACGCGTGGTATTAAAATACGGAAATGTAATAATATTATATCGAGACTCGTGTTTTCTATGCGCTGATCTTTTCCTATGACGTAAGATCAGAAAATAAATTTATCTGTCCGTCCCAAGTCATTTTTATTTATATTTCAAACTTGAATATATATATATATATATAAGTTAAGAAAATTTTATTTATTAAATATTTATAAATTCACAAATGTATGTCACGGATAAAAAAAATGTAATTATCAATTATAAATTATTTATCAAATTGATAAATAAAGTAAAGATAAATTAACATTAATTACCATGACAATTTAATTGAGAAATAAATATATATATATTTATATATTAATTTGATATTTATACTAATTGTTTTTTTTTTTAATTAGGGATTGAATGGTGATTTGGGAACACGTGAGGCCTGGGTAGGAGAATTACGCAAAGCAGCGGAGCCTCTTCTAGAAGTCTGCACCGAGGAAGTAAGCGAGCGCGTGAACGCGGCGGTAAATGAAGCAGTTCAAGCTTGGGAAGACACGAGATCTGAATTAGATGCTCTCTGTACGAAATATCAACACGCAGTAAGACTGTGGGAGCAATACAGAGACTCAAGTGCTGCTGTAAAAGCTTGGGTAGACACCCAAATGGGCAGCATTACTAATCTACCTCCCGAAGAAGCTTTGAAACAAGTCAAGGTCATTATTTTATTCATACAATTTTATATTCTCATTACATATTTCTTATCCCATATTAATATTTTTAGCGCGAACTCAAACACATTTAATCTCTAACATTATTTGTAAACACCGTACCGAGATTTAATTATATTTACTCCATGGTGACCCGGATTTTTGTTTAAAAAAATAATTCGACGTTTACTTTACGCTGACAGTAAAATCTCACGGACAAATAAACAAGATATTTTTAAAAATTACGTTAATGGAAATGTATCAAAGGTCAACTGGATAGCGTCAAAAAAAGAAGATTACATATTTAGTTTACTCTACACTCCTACACACCCCCGGTTACTTTTCTCTTATCTTAAATTACTAAGAGGGGAACGCTATCGATACTGAAGCCTGATGTGTCATCACATCCCCGAATGTCAAGGGATCCTCCGTCTATTTGACGTTCCCTTCCGTATTATATTTTACGTACGTGTTACATACATATATTATACACATATATAACTATTATGTTTCAAATGAAAGTAGATAGAACACATACACGAAACGGAGCAACCCTCGAAAAGCAACAGGAGCATGGGGTGCGGCAGACGTCAGCGTTACTCCCTCTCTAAAAAATCTTTCTCGCTCTTTACTTACTCACTTTATATATTTATCCTATTTTCTGTCTCGCTTATTCTTGGTGGCGCGAGTCGCCCATCGATCCCGCAGCCGCCAGTCTGGTCCATGACCGTACGCTAGTACGCGGCTATTGCTCCCGTTTTTTAAAAATCATTTTTTACTTTTTTAAATATTTACAATCTAGCTCATAGTTTTCATTTAATTAATTACTAATAATTACATTGTAGTGGCTTAGTAATTGATATTTATAATTTAACATTCTATGGTGTATTAGTGTCTGAGAATTTTCAAACTGACAGATGTAATAGGAATAGTAATAATTTAATTTAATTAAATGGATGATTGATGAGACTATTCATTGAATTTGCTATTTGTAAGCACGTGTATAGTTGTTTTATATATATATATATATATATGTGTATGTATATATTTGTATGCAAGCGGGATTTTATACTGAGCTTAACTTATGTCTATATATTTACAACAGTACGCGGTATTTTCATTTAACTTGCGCACATGTGCGAAATTACATTGAGCGAAACAAAGTAGTGAAACTACTCGTATGTTTTACTTAGTCTCCTTCAAAACCTAGTTTTCATATATTTACACATAAAATATATATTTATTCTATTGTCCATTGTAATACTGAATAATGTTTTTAAGAGAAAATATGTGTCGTGGTTTGTAATATTTTTAAGAATGTTTCAAGTCTATGATAATGTGCACACCAGAAGAACTCAAGGTATATTTTACTTTTTTTTTTTTTTATGTAAATACGTGACGAGTATTATTTTAAAAATTTTATTTGCCTGCATAAAGAGTGTTCGAGTTATTTAGGTCACGTGTTATAATTTCCGCGGAAAATTACTTGTATTATTTTTTACCGCGAAAGATTGAGAGATCGATAAGGAATTTGAAATTAAATATTATTATAATAGTAAATAAGTTTTCGTGTAAGTTCTTTTTAATCCGAACGGTCAATAGACTAATCTTTTTTTTTTTTTTATTTGTTAGTGTGATTATTATTGTTGGAACTGAAGCTTTATAAGTAGCCGGTTAATGTCATACAAGTGTGTTATGTTAAATAAAACAATATTATTTCCGTGTGGTATGGAATTAGAGAGGAATTAGGGAGACAGTATACATTTAACGATAAATTACATATTCTCACATGTAGACACACCAGAAAATACCGATCTATAAATATATCTCTGTATGACCAAGAATACTAACCCGATGTTTTAACATCTTTTGCGAATACCAAGTAGCTGATATATTTATATATTTTTATTATTATTATTCAAATGGATTTTTTTTTTAAACTTCCCGCTATAAAAATTTAAAATTTGAAAAAAGAAAAGTTATTGGTTTCGGTCCAATTTTCAAAAATCGCATTTTTATCAGATCTCGAGATTTTGAGGTCCTAGGAAATTATTCTGACTATTTCCGGATGGACTTCCGATCGTGTGTGTAAACTTTTTTTGTCCGACGATATCTTTGGAATTAATTAACTGATTTGAATGTATCAGTAATCGAAAGGACTCACTAAGACTTAAAACTGATAAGATTTTAAAGTCGATCACTTGAGTAGTTTACAAGTTATACGAAAAACAAAACTTTTTCTGCTGTTTCGAGCTCAGAGAGGAAGTTTTGGGGTTGCCCTACAGGATTAACTGTTTTACAGATTTTTAAAATAAATTTTTAATGAAATCTATTTATACTTCAGGTTTGCGAAGAAACTTTAGCGGAACACAAAGAACGTCTGGCAGAGTTACGTGGTCTGGTAGCACAAATTGCATCAGACGTAGGACTAGACAGCAATGGACCACTACACTGCGAAGTCGAGGCACTGGGACGCAGGCTTGAGGATGTCCGCGAGACGCTGTCAACACTCGCGGATACCGCGGACGCACGTGCGCTCAATCAAGAGCTGACACGTGGGGACTTGTGTCAAACTAAAAATTTCTTAGATTCTGTACAGCAGGTAATTATTTTTTGAATTATGCCTTCTTAATTCATATTTTTAAATACTAAGAAAATCCTCTGGTCAAAATACAGAAATTTTTTTTAAAGCTTCTAGTAAAAAATTTTTAAACTCGGTGTAAAAATTACACCAAATATCGAGTTAAATTTAGGCGGGGAATTTAAAATTTTCGATATCATTTGTTGCTTATTAATTAAAATTATAATGAGTAACGCAGATTGGTGTAAAAAAAAGTAGATTACACCGTGTAAAAATTCTCGTGGGTCATTTTTACACCAAATTTTTTTACAGTATTTTCATATATTCGAATGCTTGCGCGTCTTTTTTATTTCTATGACATGTTTGAAATACAGCAGTTAAGACGTCACTAAAAAAATTAATTCTCCGGCCGCCAGACTTGTGACATCGGAAATGAAAGCGTTAAAAATTAATTTAAACGTCAAATAAATTAAATTTATGATCCACATGTTCAAATAACGTCACCAATATATATTTTTTTAAATTATTAATTTATCAATTAATTGAGATGTTAAATTTTGAATGTTACTTTAAATAAATTTAAATTTTAACCAGAGGGTTCTTCTAAATTAATATTCAAGGCTATTAGAAAATTTAAAAAAATTCAAGGATCTATAAAAATATATATATGTTTATGTATATATATTATTTAAAAAAAAAATGAGTAAAGTAAATACATGAGTAAGGTATTACTTATATCACTCTTCAGGGTTAGTACTTTACGCGCAGTGGGTGCTTGGCACAACTCAATCATCCTCGCACACGAGGGCATATATTTTAATTGTAGTTCCGAAACAATTTGTTGTGTCAAGGTCGAAGGACTTATAGATCCCACTAACACGTGGCTATTTACATTGGTCACGATACCAAAAACTATCCACTTGTATAACTCTCCGAGAAAACTGAATGAGAGTTGGATTAACTGAGTGAAATACTAGTGTTTAAACGCCTTCTCATCGTATCCTATCGTACTTAACTAAAACTTTACATTTGTAACGATTAAATAATAGTGAATAAACAAAACAAATACAACTGTTAAGATAATTAAGCGGCAATTATCTAAATAGTCTTGAATATTCCCAATACTAGTTAATAATTTTTATTGTCAATATAACAATAAGTAGTTAATAATAAATAATTAAATAAATAATATTGCAGAGTCTTATAACAGTGGGTCAAGGCGAGTCTAAAGAACAATTGAATCTTCTACGGAATCATTTGCTAGCATTGACACGTACCGAGCCACAATTACAGTCAATAAAAGACCGCGCACTTGAGGTAACAACTACGGAGACTTCGGTTGTTGATGTACTGCAATTATGGCAGCGAGTTTTCCGCGAAACCTTCCAACAGTATCACAGATTGTCTGCTAGACTAGTCAGGTCAGAAGATGTCGCAGCGGCGTTACGCCTGTGGCAAGAATACTTATCACATGTCCAAGAGTTTCTGTCCAATGACATGCCGGGTGATTACAATGGGCTGTCGGAGCACAGAAACTTGTGCGAAGTCCACAAAAATCTGCTGACTGATCAGCAGCACCTGATACTCTCAATACGGGCTGAGAAGGGACGCGATTTGTCGGTGGCTGAGCAGTTTAATATACTGACAAATCTTCACAATGAAACGTTGTCCAAGATTATGGACAGACATGCATCTGTCCGTGATCGTTTGGCTGCTTGGGACAAGTACAAGATGGACATGAGCAAATTGTTGTCATGGCTGAAAGATATTGAACGTGAGAAAAGTCGATTGCAGTTGAGATTCATTCATGTAAGAAGACTGGATAAAATAATAGCTAAGATAGAATCGCTGCTTGAAAAACTACCGATTGGAGAAACGCAGATAAATTCACTGTCTGTACAGCAGGAGTCGTTGTTAGTCGAATGCGAAGAAGCGCTGGCTGTTTCAATTCGCATGGAACACGCGGCAAACACTCAAAGAATAACAAATCTACGGGCTAGTTTGGAAACTTGGCGCGATTTTGTATTGAGGATACGTAAATTAAATGAACAACATGTTGAACAGACTGCTGTCGTTAGCAAAACCTTCCAAGAAATAAGTAAAACAATAAGCGCTGCGTTCCATAATACGTCGAGTAATCTACAGTATGTTAAACAACAATTGGATTCGTTGAATCAGTTGAGGGCGAAGCTTAACGATGCACCTAGTCAGTTAGAAGCCCTTGGAGTTACCTCTGAGCAGCTTCGCGAGTGTCTTTCCCCTTCGGACATGAAGAGCTTGAACCAACATAACTCGTTGCTTTGGCAGCAACACGGAGATCTCGAACACCAGCTCGCGCTGTTGGTTTACAAACTGGGAGAGCGGTTGAGTTTGAGAGGCAAGTGGGACAAAAGGTTGACGCGTTTCTTTGTCTGGGTTACTGATGCAGAGACACGGATCAATAGCTGTGACGCGACCACTCTAGAAGAGCCTGAAGAAGCTTTGAAACGACTGGAAGGCGAACTACATGCTGAGATGGCTCTCAAACAACGAGAGCTAGAGTGGCTGCATTCAACGGGCCAAGAATTGATCGATGTCGCGGATGCTGAGGATAAAGTGCTGATTAAAAAGTCCCTGGATGACATCGATGAGAGGTGGGCGCGACTTATGAATGCCGGTAAAGCTAGAACGACAAAGCTGCTGGATTTGATGCAGACGATGAACTTGCTGGAGAAAAGTATCGCGGAAATCCGGGGATGGCTGGGTAAAGTTGAGCTCCAACTCACGGAGGCATTTATTATTGAATCAAAGGCCCAGAGTACGATTGACAAGAAATTGGAGGATCATGAGATGCTTCAGAAAACCATTGAAGCCGAGAGCGGTAAAATTGGAGAAGTACTTAATCTTTGTGAAATATTATTGAACGACTGCGATGCTTGGAAGGCCTCATTCAATACTGATCCAATAAAAACTGGTATGAAGGGTCTAGAGAAACGATGGAAGTCAACGTGTGTGAGATCCGCTGATCGTAAACGTAAGATAATGATGGCCTGGAAACTAGTCCAGGAGTTGGATAAAGTTAAGCAAGAGCAAGAGCAATGGATTGCGGATACTGAAACGGAATTGTTGGCATTGGAAGGAGGCTTAGATAAGACGAGTAAAGAAGACAGTGAACAAATGCTAACAAAGACCAGAAGGATTTTAAAAGATTTAGATGCGCATAAACCCGCGCTGATGATTCTCGAGCAAAGCTACAGTAGGCTCGCTAAAAGTGGATTGGAACCTGAGAACTTAAAAACACTTACGTCTGATGTAAGGTTACTTTTAGATCGATGGCAAGCACTCAAGCCGCGAGCCGAGTCAATCATTTCGGCTTTAAAACGCGAGCAGAAAGCTTATCGTGAATTTATAACAGCCCACGGTTCCGCGGTTGTTGGGCTTACTCAAGTTGACGTTAAATTAACTCAAGTGCAGCATTTAGAGCAAAAAGTATCAACGAGACGCAGACAACAGCAAATAATGGAGATCGAGAAAGAATTGGCCGTACAGAGCAGGACTCTGCAACGCGCTGATGAATTAGCGTTAATTGTGATGCAGGATTGCGCGGCGAGTGACGTTCCGGCTATCCAAGAACTCGTCGATGAGTACCAGCTGCTTTGGCAGGACATAAAGAGCCGAGTGGCTGCACTAAAAATTAAGTTTGAAGAGTCGAATGATAAAATGGAAGTTGATGAAGCGGTTCAAGTGGAAACTTTGAAGTTCGAGCAGGATAGCGCCGTTCAAGTGGACACACTACCAAGACTGACAAGAATGACTTCATGTGATGCTTATTTGATTGAATTGCAATCAGCTTTGACTGAATGTCGCAATGCGCTCGAGGAACTGGAGGATGCTGTCACGCCTGAACCAGTTCCTGGCCCTGGACTCGCTTCAGCAGCTAAAAATATCGTAAGTTATTTGTGGAGATAAAATTATTTGAACACTAATTAATTAATTAATCAATTAATTGATTATTTATTAGGCGAAACTAATCGGAAGTTGTCAATCAGCCATCGAATTAGCTAAGCATCTACATGGTCTACTGACTCAAGATGGTAAATTGAATGATGAGGTAGCAAAAACTGTCCAAGTTAATGAGCTAGCTGGCCGGTATGAAAGTATACTTGTGCGTGCGCGAGCTCGCGAGCAACAAATACGCGAAATAAGGTCAGTTTACTTCCTTTTATTTTCCTTTTACTCAGTGATTTACTAATTTATCTTTTATTTTATTTCTTTATTTGTCTTTACAATTGGTGATATGTTTTACTTTATCACAATTTTATGGTGGAAAATGCATGATGGAACGTGACTAATAAATTCTTTTGGAAATCTTTATCATTGACAGGTCGCCTCTCGTCAACGCTTACTCTCTTCCATGTGAACAGTGAGTTTAGCTCTATCTAACATCTTTTTTTTTAAACTTTTAACATTAACTAATTTATTAAAAGTATGTAGTTCCGCTTGATTTATTTTTACGCATAAAAGGACATTTTTTATCGGAAAAAATAAACAAAGCTGTGCGACTGCATGACGAAAAAGAACAAAACAATTAAAAATTAAAAGTAATATTTTTTCATCAGTGATCAAGGCAGACTGACGTGTCCGCTGTGCTCGCGACGTAACTGGGCGCAACTGGACATAGATCTCTGGCGCCTGGAGAAATGGTTAGAGTACGCGGAAGGTATACAAAGTGAGCAACATTCCCCGCCGAGTAACATCGAGGACCTGGAAGACATTATTCAAGACCACCGGGAATTTCTCTTGGACCTCGACAGCCACAAGAGCATCGTCATCAGTTTGAATATCGTCGGCTCGCACCTTGCGGATCACACGGAAGATATTGAGCGCGCTCAGGAGCTACGCGACCGACTGGGAACCGCTAACTCGCGATGGGAACGAGTCTGCTCTACCGCAAGAACTTGGCAGTCTGCTTTGCAGTCTGCGCTCATGGGCAACCAGCAGTTTCATCGGATAGTCGAAGAACTACTCAGCTGGCTAGAGAGAACTGAAAACTCTATACAAGCTAACGAACCCATTGACTTGGCAGACAATGTCGATGTCATCAAATCAAAGTACAATAAATTCAGGTAATTAATTTATTGACATCTAACTAATCAATTGATAATTCAATCTATTAAATTATTTTTTTTAATAATTATTTCAGGGAATTGAGGAGTGATTTAGAACGTTGTGAACCGCGAGTGGTATCACTCGAAGAGTCAGCGCATCATTTATTAGATGAAAGTATGGAAATACGCGGTCGTTTGCACGAACTAAAGCTTAGATTGCAATCATTACGACGATTAACAGGAATATATGCACTGAAACTCGGCGCAGCTCTTGGATTAGACCCTAAAGAAGTTGGACTTGCTGCCACTTCATCATCACTTGCCTCGCTCTCTAACGATGTAAGCTATCGCAGTTTATTTTTAATTTAACAATTAAATGCTTAAACTGTTTTATTACATAAGTAAAATTATTTAGCAAGTAGACTATAAAAATAACGCGTACGTGTTTGATAACTATTAAAAAATAGTTATTCAATAATTTTAAAATGCATTTGTAGAAGCACCGTTGTCGTTATCACGGTAAATTATATTTTATAAAAATATAATCTGAATTAATGAATTAAATTTTTCTAATTATCATTTAGTAATAAGATTTAATTTAAATTTAAATTTAAATTAATATTTTTATTTGTAGTAAATAATTCAGATTTTATTTTTAAATTGCCATATGTAGATTATATTATAACTTTTTTTAAATATTAGATTACTCACCGACACTTGCACTTGTACCTTATGGTTTGTGTTTTTTTTTTTTTATCAATTATAGCTGCTCGACGGAGCTTCATCGACAACCAGCCTACACGGTCAATCATCCAGTACTGAGTATGTTTTTTATATTCAATCCACATTTTAATCACTTTATTGATTAACAAACTGAAATAACAATTATTGGGTTGTTATTAATTTATACAAATAATTTCTTTTTAATTGAAAATATTTACACTAATAATATTCCTGATTAAGAAAACCGATTTGGAAAGATAAAAAACATTTTTTTTCATACTTTTTAATTCTACCAACTTTAAATCTTCATAATTTTTAAGCATTGAATCTTTTTAAATATTTCAAATCACCCGCTATTAAATAAGTGGGGAGACTTCAAGTTATTCAATTTTTTAAATACTTGACAATAATTTTTTATCACTCAATAATAGTCAACTTTTCTAACTGTTAAAAGACGGGACGATTTGAAAATATATCATTTTTTTAAATACTCTTAAATATTTTTCAATCACTTAATGATAACTGACTTTCATCTTATACGGAGGTTCAGAAAAATTCAAAATTTTAAAATACCTTGAAATTTTTTTTAAGAGCATTCTCAGATACCCCCACTTTTTAAAAAATTTCAATGGCTTTCAACTGTTATAACCGTATTAAAATTTTATTAATTAGTCGAAAAACAAATTAAAACCTTAATTGAAAAAAGGAGAATGTAGTCGTAATTTCACCGAGAGGTATAGAATTTTTAAAAAATTACTTGCAATTGATATCAGTGAGGAGTTAAGCGAAATTTTTTGAATAAATTTTAGCTTAGAAAGTTTGAAAATTCGAATTATAAAATTCACATGAAGATTATACTGAAATTTATTCTACAAATTTCGTTCAGCTTACAATTGACATCAATTGCAAATGATTTTTTTTAAAATCTATATCTTAGCGAAATTACGACTACGTTCTCCTTTTTCCAATTAAGTTTTTAATTAATCAATAAAATTTTAATACGGTTATGACAGTTCAAAGCCATTGAAATTTTTTTAAAAATAGGGGGGGGGGCACTGTCTAGGCATGCCCTTAATAGCTAAATAATACTGAAATTTCGATTCATGTAGAGATTTAGAGAAATTTAAAAATACTATATTTTTTGGAATACTTCCAAATACTTTTAAATCACCAAGTAATAGCTGGATCTCATTTTGTAGCAAAATTTGGGACGATTTGGAATCATTAAAGTTTTTGAATACTTTTGAAAAACTTTTAATCGCTGAATAATTATAAAAGTTCAATTCATGGAGCGATTTAGAATGATTCGGAAGTGTTCGATTTTAGATTATGATTCATGTCTATTCTTCAACATCAGCAAATGACTCACGGGCAATTGGACGAGATCATTGTGATTATTTAATGTTTATTAACAATTATTGTACAACGTTTTCTTTTCGGGACTTTATCAACTGTTTTAACTTTATGACTTAATTTTTTGTAGTTAGATAATGTCTATTCATTTAATGCAAAGATCTTGAAATCGATCAGAACACTATTTTTTTTAAAAGCTTGACATTAAAATGGAAATAACTAAAAAGTTATGCAGAATTTGAAAAAATTTTATCAAAAATAATTTGTAGGGTATAAAATTTTCTACAAAAATGATTCTATAACATTTTGTGATAAGTCTAATAGTTTCGCTGGGAAAGTAAAAAGATCTCAAAATTTACTATAAATTTGACTTCAAGCTTAAATAAGTTTTGAACAGATGGATTTATCAAAAAAACATAAGTATCCCGGGCTTTTTTTGTACGATACATCATTACCGAGGTATAAAATTCCAAACAAATTTTTTTTCCCCATGTTATTTAAATGGGAAATAGAAAACCGCGATCAGGGAGTACTTAGCATTAATGAGGAGTTGAAATTTAAACAGACGTCTTCTTTTATCCGACTGAAACTTTTGAGTGTGTGCTTGAAAAAAATAAGTCGATTTTTTTTTAATCGGTTTAATCTATATATTATTAATATATAGATATACTAGCAATATTAATTTGAATCCGGTTTGAAAAACTGGCTTTGAAACTTTTTAATTTTAATTGAGAGTTCAAAAAGATTAAAAAATATTATAATTTTTAAAAAATCTCTTTCTTAATCGGGGATCGTGTTATTATTTAAAAAAATATTGAAATAATTATTATAATTAATATTTGTTATTGATACATCTGTTTCAGTGGTGACGAAAGAGATCGAACGGTATTAGTGCGTGGATACCGTTTCTTAGGTCGTGTATTAAGAGCTTCCTTACCAATTCAAGCATTGATGTTATTATTACTCGGTGTTGCTTCTCTAGTGCCTACAGCTGAGGATGACTACAGCTGTATGCTCTCAAACAACATTGCCAGGACATTTAATCCAGTTGTTGAATATCCTAATGGTCCTCCACCTCTGTAATTAAATTATTAATTATTTATAATATAATTAATAATTTATTTAAAATTTAAAATTTTAAATTAAATCATCGCCTTAATAAAATTCCTATAAAATTTAAATTTTAATATAATAAATATTAAGTGCCGGATAAATATTTTGTACATAATTATATAGAATTAATTGTTTACTTTACAAAACTCCTTATTATCAAGGAGACCAGACTCAAAACTTATGTATTTAATTTATTACTTAAATGTTTGTGATTGTTAATATTTTATTTCAATTATCAATGATTTATTAAAAAGTAAACAATCAAAAAAAATATATGTTATTTTATGTATTTATTAATATACCGATGGTGCTATTACACGAAAATCGCATAAATAATTTATCAATTATTTATGATCAATAATAAAAATTAATGGTATATTTATAAAGTGTACCTTCAAGTGATTTAAATTAATTTAATTACGAACGAGGTAATTATTATTATACTTGATAATTTGTAATTTCGCTATCAATAAAATTCACAAGCTTCATTATATATTTTTATATATTAAAAAATAATCAGAGCTTATAAGAAAAAAAATTTGATTGTTTAATTTAATTTTATTTTATATGCAAACAATTAAATTATTTTATTTTAATTTAATGAGAAACGGAAATTTACAGAGTCGAGATAAAATTTTGCATTTACGCAAAAGTGGGGCGCGAATTTTTTTTAATTATATGAGTAAATATATGACGGTGGAATGAGTGCGAATGTAGCAGACAGTTATCAATTTTTTGAATTTTAGAATAAATGAAAAAAATTGAAGTAGCGTAAAAATTCAAAAATGCAAAATCCATATACGCATTTTTTTCAAATTTCATTATTTTAATTCTTCGATGTATTTAATTGAAATTAAAAAATTGTCTCATGTCTGCTATATTCACACTCATGACGACGGATTGATGATACTTATTAACAATAATATATAAAATATATAAAAATATGATCCTGAAGTTAGCCGACACTTAACAATTTAAAAAATTTTTTTTGAACCATTTAATTAAAAAAAAAAAAAAGCTAAAAATATGCACATGTAGAAAATTCTAAGAACTATGGGTGCAATTTTTAAAAATATTTTTTTTACATGATCCTGAAGTTAGCAGACAATTAAGAATTTTTTGATTTTTTTTTCACAGCTTGAATTTAAAAAAAAAAAAATAACAATATGCACATGTATAAAATTTTAAAAACTAAAAGTGCAATTTTGAAAAATATTTTTTTTTTTAAATTCATCAGTTTTGTAAGAATTCAAAAATTATTTGACGTCTGCCAAATTCAGTATCACTTTTTTTATAATTTATTGTTTAAAACAAAATTCAAAAATTATTAGACGTCGGTTAATTTCAGTATCAGATAAATAAAAATCATTGGGTAATGAAATACTTTACCTTCAAACTTAACCCTTTTGTTAATATTTTTATCTAGACATACATAAAGATTTTTAAATTAGACATTTTGGTTTTAGGGATGGCATTAATTCATATTCTATTAGTATTCGATAGTTTTGATTCTATTGTTCTGGATCTTTCTTCATTTTCATATTGTGCGGAACAACTTATCCCAGAATCCACTAGAATGGGCTTTTGCTCCCACCATTATTACTTTCCCTACTAAAAAATATACTCTGCGCATGCGCAAGTTCAAATTTTGTGGTGGCAGCACTGGCAAGCAGTATAACGGTCGCGTTATTTGAAAAAAAAAGAAATTTTGAAATTTGAAAATTCTGAAAAAATTAAAGCGGATGTCTATTACACGGATGTATCGTTCATCCAAATCCCAAATATTTAGATTCCCATTTAACAGATTTCCGATAATTTAAATAATCAATCACCGAGATTCCAAAGATAGATTGACTTTCTTCCGTATTAAGCCTAAATTTTAAATCAAAGAGAAAGTGGTAAATTTAAGAATTTCTATAGAACTTCAAAGGACTTTTATACAATTTCTTTAACTTTAGGCTTTTCTCGTTAAATTACAGTACTTTTACCGTAGAAGACAGCAATTTACTATGAAATACCGTAATTCTTCCAATTGCCGTAAATTACAGTAGATGACAGTGATCACCGTAATTCTGATTCGCTATATTATTTGTATTAGTGGTTTTAATAGGATTCAGTACCCAAATATGTTATGAGTTATGATGGTAGAGATATGACTAGGGCAGGATAAAATTTTGAATTCTCTCTGGACTAATTATTAATTGGAGTTAATTCCGTTTGAACGTGTAGGTGAGAGTGGGGTCAATTAAACCAGGGGGCGATTGAACTAGTAAGCTTAAAAAATCGAAAAAAATATAAAAATGAGTCGTCCTCTTGGAATTATATTTTAATACACTAAACCTTTGTCTGACCAAAATTTCGAACCAATATGATGATTTAATTTTAAAAAATTCAAGTTTTTGTGTTTTTAGGTATCTGAACTTTGATTTCAGCTCTTGGCAAATTATTTAATAATTTTTTAATTTTCAAATGAAATCTTAAAATTTTTTTGTAATACCTTCTTACATATATTAGTCATAAGTTTCTAGCTTTACTTCTAGTAAAATAGTTCTTGAATATTTTTTTTAAACTAATTATTTCAATGAAATCATATGGGGTCAATTGAACCAGTATTCTCGGGGACGGTTGAACCACACGAATCACACTGTGAGCATCAGACATGCGCGCGCATCTTGACAGAATGTGAAAACAAGCTAAACTAACCAAGAAAAAAAATAATTATATTGACAGAAGTTTTAAAAGTGATTGTTATAACATATAATGTTATATAAAATAATAAATATTATTAGAAGTGTTGCAATTTTAGTTTTAAGCTGTAATGAATAGTAAATTATTCATTAAAGTCATTCGTTTGTGGTTCTAATACTCTTGGTTCAATTGTCCCCGACTAGTGGTTCAATTGCGCCCGCAAAGGGGACGATTGAACCATTTGATGCAGTTGTACAATTTCGTATTTATTTAAAATTTTCATCATTTATGAAGTTATGTGCTTATGAGAAATGATAGTCTATATAATAAATTATAATTTTGTAAAAAACAAAGTTATCATTTTGCTTTTATTCATATAAAAAAAAAATGTCAAAGTATTTTTGGTTCAATTGACCCCTCTCTCCCCTACTTGGCGCGAGATACTACCATGTCTCCTGATTCATAGAGATAACGATTATTAAAATCTTAAAATGTGTGGAGCACTAACATTGAATATAATCTACAATTTATTTGAACTTAATTTAATTTAGTCACCGGAAGTTCGTTGGGTGGAAAAGATGGAAGAATAATTGAATAAATTATTATCAATCGTGATAAATTCCTTGGAAAATAAATTATTTAACTTATTATTATCAATATCAAAAAATTTCATACAGTAAATTCATAATTGTCTATATAAATTTTTTTTCTTCATCTGTTATTTTTCTTCTTTTTTTTTTTACTTACATTCACGATAAAAATATAAATTGCTTTGATGTAATCTTAGTTAAAAATATCACTGTAGACTTTTTAGATTTAATTACGTTTTAATTTTAGTAATAGTTTACTTTTTAATTAATTAATTGATTTATTATTTATTTTGTTAATTTTTGAACGCCGCTAATTGTTCCGAATACTCAAGATATAATCTCTGCCATCGTAAGTGTCCGCCAATTACTCCCAAAGCATCCGCCAGTAGCTTGTGCTTTTTAATACCAAGAATTGATGGGTCCCATGTACTTTTAGCTGCCGTGCTGTGACTTGGTCCCATAAGATCATCAAGCATTATTCTTAATCTTTTTTCTAGTCCGTCTGATTATCAAATTTTAATTAATTAAATAATTAATTATATAAATGATTACTATTATTAGATATTAGGAGTGTGCAAATCAGGTTCGAAATTCGAATCTTCGAATTATTCGAAAAGTTTCAAATTGTTCGGAAATTGTCGAACTATTCGTAACTTTCCGGAATTGAAATTATTTGTCAATTTTAGAACTATAGAAGTTTGGGAATTGTTTATAACTTTTCAAATTACTCGTTTCGAATCGAGAATATTCTGGTCAGTTGTCGAATATTAAATTTTTATTTAATAGAGAGCTCTATTTTCAAAGTTACCAAAAATAATTTTTTCGTAGATTCGTTTCTAAGCTTTATTTACCTTTGACAAAAGTTTGAATTATTTGAAGAAGTATTACAATTTTAAGTCGTTCAAAAGAAAATTTTTGAATTATTTTTAAATTTTCGAATAGTTTAAAAACTTACAAATAATCCGAGTGATTTGAAATTTTGATTTGTTCATAGTTCGAATCGCCCTGGTTCAGGATTCCGATTGAAACCGATTCATATCGATTAAGCTCAATCGGATTTCAATCAGAATATTACGACTGAGTCGATTGATTCAATCCAAATAATTTGTAAGTTCGAACTATTAGCACACCCCTAGTAGATATGAAATTTTTTTTTTACCTTGAGTTAATAGGAAAGTAATTAAAGCCATAAACCAATGAATATATTCCTGTTGACTACCAAGAGCTTTTGATGCTAGTAATTGCTGTTCTAAATATGAAACAACACTGGAGCCATTGTGTGGCGGTCTAGGACTAGGCATAATACCACCCGCAGTTCTGTTTAATCCTTCTTGTAATGATGACAATGGACCACGTGGTGTTCTACCTCCAGCTAATGTTGACGCGCTTTGCGCTGACCAACGCCAAACTGGATCATGACTATCTCCAACTAATAACCACGTTCCTAAAAAAAAAAAAGTGCAAATTAATTATAAAAATAAATAAATTACTAAATTTAAATAAATATAATTTACCCATTTCTTTATTATAAATATACGCTCGCGCATTTGTAAATCCTAGATGTGGCATTCCATTGTACAGAGTACAAGACAATAACGAGCCGCCAAAAGCTGCTAAATGACTAGCAGAAGTAGAGACAATTAATCTCGAGGTGCTACCGATTTCCCAAACACGCACGGCTCCGCAGCAGGAAATTACCATCACTGCATTACCCACAGCATAGAGTTTCGCCAGTGGAGCTGGAGGAGCCAGAGGCGGCGCAGGCCGTGACCCCTTCGTCGGATCAAAGGTATGAATACTTCCGTCCTCTAGTCCCACGGCAATAACAGCAGCAGACGCAGCCAAAGCGACTGCACTATACCCCAAGTAAAGGTTCCACGTCGGTTCCGAGTCCGTGCCTCGAAAAACTTGTAGATGAGCAAGATGTTGATTATTTGTTACCGTTACCGCGTAGTGAGCGGCTTGATGGGACAATGGACCCATGGGTTTCAATGGCGGGAACACATGACCACCTTGTTTCTCGGACACCAATCGAGGTTTGCGACTATGCGAGTGATGATGATGATGATGTTGCCGAGGAGTAGTTTGTTCGCGACGCTTTAACGTAAGTCCTGGCGCTGATGTTGATGGCGTCGCCATATTAGTTATCGTAGTGACGTTGGGCGTGACAACGTCGTCACGTTTTTCTATAACGATTGTACTTTTAGTCTGTGATGTACTTGTAAATGTTGGAGTATTTTTTAATGCCACCGTTGCATCAGTACTTCCGGTAGTATTCCTAAAATAATAAGTCATAATCATAAATTATTAATCCCGATCACCGAAACCCATTGATAAAATATTTACATTGTATCTGGTGGTGGGGGAATAAACATAGGAGTGATACGTCTCCGGCCGTCGGAAGTTCTCGTCTCGATTTGTTTATTGATAGGAGCTTTTATCGGCGAAGGTGATGATGAAGCTGTCGATCCAAAACCATTGGAGACTGGCTGAGTAGCGGGTGGTGTTTGAGCTACCGGTGCTGGAGGTTTTAGGTTCAGTAAGACCGGCGCCTCCATTACGGTAAAACCTCCTTGGACCAATGATTTACCGTACATGCGTTCATGGAGGCTGCACTGTAATAAAAAAAATATAAATATTAATACTTATCAAGTATTAATATGTGCAAATACTAAGATAATAAAAAGATATTAACCTGCTCAGCAGGATCTAGCGGTCGACCCAATTCCTGTTGGGTGAATTCCATAAAAGCTACGGTACCGTCCCAAGAGCAAGCGGCTAATCTCAAACCACATGGAGACCAACTGGCATCGAGTACGGAGTGTGTGAATAATTCATTTATTACAAGCAAAGGTCTTTTTAATGACGTCAGCCATACCGAGAGCGAACGGTCTCGTGATCCAATCGCCAGACAACAATATTCCCGTGATTTTGATGAACCTCCTTGTTTTTTGTGGAATATATTATTATTAAATCTCTGTAAATAAAAATAAATAAATAAATAAAGATCTGATAATTTTTTGAATTTTGATTATTAAATTAATTAAAACCTACGACACATGTAACAGCTTTTCGATGACCAACGAAATCTTTATCATGCGTCCAACCGTCACGTTCTATTATTTGAGCAGTAGGTCCACCACCATTCATAGCATGAGCTGATACCAAATGCTGTCCATCTGGACTCCATGATAATCTTAAAACGTGAGTTGTACCACCACATTCATCAAAAGGATCAGATATCAATGTCGCTTCGCTCCAATCTGTTGTTCTCCAAACTCTCAAAGTCTTATCATCAGACTGTGAAGCCAAATATTTACCAACGGGATCCCACGTCACTCCTTTGACCAGTCCCGTATGACCCTTGAGTATAGCCACGATAGCCGGGAATTTAGAAGTATCCCACACGATGATACTGTTATCCACGGACGCAGATGCTAGCCAGGGATTGTGCGGCGCCCAGGCTAGGTCCAGCACGTCTCCTTCATGGCATCTTAGTGTTGCTATGCATCGCCAGTTTTCGACACTGGCTTTTCCACCGAATATCGAACTTCCTCCACCACTGCCGGCTAATCTCCAGATCATTATCACTTTGTCGTCGCCTCCGGAGGCTAAAAGACCGCCAGCGCTCCATCTTACGCAATTTACACAGGCTAAAATTTTATTATTTATTTATTTTATGGATTATTACTCATGTGGAAGGTTAAGAAATGATTACCCAAGTGGTTGTCCAGTTGACAAAGCATTTTAGGGACATTTTGATCCAGTTCTGCCGCTTCGTTGATCACTGGCTCCATATTCCAGATTACAACTCGCCCAGAATCGCCGCCTGGTTAATTTTAAATTTATTAATTCATTTATTTACAATAGAAAGCTACTGTAGGAGATAAAAAAAAATACCTTGGCCTCCGGTAGCAAATCTCTTGCCATCAGGATGAATATCCACGGAAAAAATAGGATAATCTGGAGTAAAAATAGTTTTTATAATTAAATTTATTTATTTGAATTATAGACAAATGAATTTTTAAAAAAATACCATCGTGAGACACCCAGTTTGGTTTTAAAAGCTTCATTGCTTAATTTATAAACTCAATGTATCCTCAACAAGTGAGCGCTCATTTAATTAACAATAATTCACTCGACAATCATCATTCATTTATTTGTTTATTTAATTATTAACACATTATAAACATACGGTAATGAAATCATAACCAATAAAACACTTTTGTGTCTAAATTTTAAGATTTATGCCGGGTTGTTGGTGTTACTAATTTTTGACGAAGACAGAGATAAAGAGAGCAAAGAAAAATATGTAAATTCCTAAGCCAGAAAGTGGCGCGCTCTAGGCGGCCATTTTGAAAATACGTTTCCCGCGAAGAGAATTTTATTGAATAAAAAAAAAATTTTTAATTTATGAAAATTTGTTTAGATAAAAAAAAAATTGTATTTCGAATTTTGGCGCCGGTGAAAGTGGCAGATATATGAGACGCAGCTCTGATGGAATTTAAATAAAAAAAATATATATGAATTAAAAATATATTTGATTGTTTATTTAATACCAATTAATAAATTTATATTATAAAAATATTACAAATGTTTAATAATAACAATGATAGTAATTCGTTCATTGAAGATTAACATACTGATAAAAATAATAAAAATATACATGTAAATTCAAATACTGGTGCAAAATTGCATTAAATATTGCTTTTTAATGACTGTCGTCATGATTAGTTTACGAATAAGTACTGCATTTAAATGCAATTAATACTTGAAATGCATTAGTTATAAAAAATTTACATCTGTGTAGGGCTGCCCCAAGTTCTTGAAACGGCGATTCGTGACACACGTTTGCCAATTGTTTGGACGTTGAAACCAATCTTTTGTAATTTTTCATGGTCTAGAATTTTGCGACCATCGAATATGTACGCTGGTTTGGTCATTTCTGCGTAGATACGTTCGAAATCCAATTCCTAGAAATAAATGAATGTTAAACAATAGAAGAATACGATTTTTACACTTGATGAGGTGTACTTACGATAAATTCATCCCATTCTGTACATACGACAATGGCATGAGTGTTCTTGGTAGCACTGTATGCATTGTCAAAAATATTAACGCGATTTTTAATGTCATCGATGTCTACAGCTGATAAATTATCAATTATTTGAGTTTCTTCTACCTGTGGAACCATAAAAACAAAATTTATTAAGATATTTCTTTTGTATTCTAAACTTGTTGAAATTTTTAATATTCATAAATAAAGTAAATAAAATACCTTGGGATCGTAAATGTGAAGAACGGCCCCTTCATCAAGTAGATTCTTGGCCACAGTGATAGCAGGACTTTCTCTAGTGTCTCCAGTATTTTTTTTAAATGCGAATCCCAGCATCGCGATATGTTTATCTGTGACAGTATTAAAAAGACTCTCAATGATCTTGTTCGAGAATCTAGACTTCTGGTACTCGTTCATATCAATCACTTGTTGCCAATAAGCAGCAACTTCTGGTAAATTGAGGCACTCGCATATGTATACAAGATTGAGTAGATCTTTTTGAAAGCAAGAGCCACCGAAACCCACTGAGGCTTGAAGGAACTTGGAACCAATTCGCGAGTCCAAACCAACGGCTCTCGCTACTTCGGACACATCAGCTCCAGTAGCTTCACATACAGCCGACAGCGAATTGATACTGGATATTCGCTGAGCTAAAAACGCATTAGCCGCCAGCTTAGACAGTTCGGAGCTCCACGTGTTGGTGGTAAAGATTTTATCACGTGGAATCCAGTGCTCGTATATATTACAGAGTTTCTCAATAGCTTCGCGTCCCTTCGGAGAATCTTCACCTCCAATTAAGACACGATCCGGATTCACTAAATTATCAATTGCTGTTCCTTCAGCTAAAAACTCAGGATTTGAAAGTATCTACAACGACGATAAATAAATTAATGATAAGTTTAACAATTATTTTTTTTATTAACAATAAACTAAACAAAAGAACAAGTGATACCTGATAAGAAACCCCTGGTTTATGATTAGCTCGTAAAATATTCATAATACTTTCAGCAGCTCTCACAGGCACCGTGCTTTTTTCAACGACAATTTTATCATCAGTTGCCACCTCAGCAATCATTCTCGCTGTGTTTTCAACGTACTTCAAATCAGCGGCACGGCCTTTACCGTTCCCAAATGTCTTGGTCGGTGTATTTACAGATATAAAAATTAAATCAGCCTCCTGTATCGCAGCTTCGATGTCCGTAGAGAAGAATAAATTCTTTCCTCGACATTTCTTGACCACTTCATCCAGACCCGGCTCATAAATCGGCAGTTTCTCCGAGTTCCACTGAGCTATCTTCTCTTTGCTCTTATCAACAACCGTCACACGGATATCCGGACACTTTAGTGCTATTACACTACATGTTGGTCCACCTACATACCCAGCACCAATACCGCAAATTTTTTTTATTGTCATTTTTATGTCTGAAACATCAAAGTCATTATTAAACATCTCCAGTAAATACATTTTCAATTAAAATCATCAGAAAAAAATGAACATTTAAATAAAATAAAATTATTCAAATAATTATATACTTACTCAGGTCAGATCCAACGTCGATTTAAAATTTTTTTATCAGTCAAGTCGGCTGATAAATTCAGGAATGTCTCCAACTGATAGTACCCGATAATTTATAATAATGAATGCGTCAACTAATTGTTTGATATGATTCTAAAGTCTGGCGGTTTAGAAATAATATTCTTGGAATTACAGTTTAATTTTACCTGTATTTTATCACAGACACCTCATTAATTTTAGCTCTTTATAAATAACCACTAGCGCATATTAATGACAATCAAGTTCTGATTGTTGTCCAATAAGAAATTTTTTTGACCCGACTAGTTAAGTTTAAAATTAATTTAAAAAAAATATATATAAATAATTTGAAATGAGTTATTTATGAACACAATAAATTATTAATTAATTACTGTAAATGCACGATCACAAATTTATTGATTCATAAGTAATTCCAATTAATGGGACACGTGTTTTAAAAAGAAATAGACTAACCAGGGGCTGTTCACTCAGTACAAGACTAATGATAATATAAAATAAAAGTGATAGTTGATATTAATAGTTTATACCATGGAGAATAGAGACTCTATATATATAGTCTCTATTCTCCATGGTTTATACTATTACATATAGAAGTATACTCTCGAATACTTTACTGATAACGATGATCACTAGAATGTGGAGGGCGCGGTTGATTTACGTCGTGACGCGGGTAATTTAAAATTTACAATTTGAAATGAGTGTGAATGTAATGGTACTGAAATTAGCTGACGTTAACAGTTTTTGAATTTTTTTTTTAAATGATAAATTATATAAAAAAAAATAAAATTTGAAAAAACTGCACTTATAGTTTTTTTAATTTTCAATATATGCATTTTTTTTTGTTTTTTTTTTTTTTTTTAATTGAATTGTTGAAAAAAAAAATTAAAAAATTGTTAATTGTCTGCTACATTCACACTCATCAATTTGAAATGTAGATTTCTATTCTAAAGAGAAGTTTAAAAATTACTTCTGTTTAACCCTTAACGGCCACATGGGCTGATTAATCACCCCAGGCTTAAAAAAAGTGAAATTAGAGATTTTAAACCTCTTAAATAAATAGAATAAAAAAAGTCGAATTAGAGGTCTTAAACCCCATGTGGCCGTTATGTGGCCTAGGAGAGGTGTGGCCGTTAAAGGTTAAATTTTATGATAGTAAAGTTAACGGACATCTGACAATTTTTTAAATTTTAGAAGTAATAAATTAAAATGTTTATAAAATGAAAATAAAAAAATGCATGTTTACATGATTCAAAATTCAGTAAATGCATTTTTTAAAATTTTATTATTTTAATTATTTAATTTTTTTTATATGTAATTCAAAAATTGTCGTGTGTCTGCTACATTTAAACTCATTTAAATTTTATGGAGTAAATCTTAATAAAAATAAATTCATACAATAGATATTCAGTTAAATAATAATTTGATGAGTGTAAATGAAGCAGACGTATGACAATTTATAAATTTTAAATAAATAAATTAAAATAATGAAATTGAAAAAACGCGCGTACTGATTTTTCCATTATAAATACGTATTTTTTAATTTTTATTGTACCCAAGTAGCACAACTTGACTTTGTGACGTCTATAAGACATCGGTTTTTAAGCTGATTTTTGAAATATCAATAAGGCATCAGAATGTTGACAAGCGATCAGAAATTTATGTCTGTGTTCAAAGACTTGACACAAGTGTTATCAAAAAGTAAATTACAAATAGTAGTCAAATAAATTATCTTAACAATTTTTTAATTGAAATTTTTATGGCTCCTAGGACCAACATCTTTACATGATCCTGAAGTTAGCAGACAATTAACAATTTTTGAGTTTTTTTTTTCAACAATGAAATTAAAAAAAAACAAAACTAAAAATATCACATGTAGAAATTTAAAAAAACTACACGTGTAATTTTTTTTTTTTATTTATCATCTTTAAAAAACTCCACCCGTGAAAAATGAATCATACATGGCCATGCATGAATGCTCCATGCATGGCCATGTATGTAAATTGGCCAGACATGGCCATGTATGGCCATATATGACCATGTATGACCATGCATGGCCATGTATGACTATACATAGCTTGATACGGCCATGCATGACTTGATATGACTAGGTATAGAAATTTTAACTAAATAAAAAAAAAAATTTTTTAATTTTTTTTTTTTTTTTTTAATTATTTTGGCGACGCAGAGATTATCAGATATGCGAATAATTGAATTCCTAATCGAATTGAAAATTTTTAATTCAGAGAAAAAACGCTAGACTTATTAATAACACCACCCGCTTTAGTAGGATTCGAACCCGGGACCTTCCGTACGAGAGACCGACGCTTTGTCGACTAAGCTATGCGACCGACAGTTACAACGAAGTTTACTTGTGCTACGTAAGATTGAAAGGATATAATCACTTTCGAAAAAGCAAAATATAATCATCAATATGCTGTTAGTGATATCAAAAAAGTTTTCTATTTTTTTTCACTACAACATCCTGTTTATAAGTAATTGTAATAGTCAGCTCAAATTTTTTATATCCGTGAAAAATGAATCATACATGGCCATATATGAATCATACAAGGCCATGTATGGTCATGCATGGTCATGTATAGTTATATATGTCAGTGATTAGTTGGACATATATGGCCATGCATGGCCGTATATGGTTCATACATGGAGCATATATGGCCATACATCGAGCATATATGGCCATACATGGGCATACGAACTTTTTTAATTTTTTTTCTTTCATTATCTCATAAACAACAAGACCTACAAAAAAAATGTAAATGACAATTTTATAGGAAATTTAATTTCCTACAAAAAAGGACCCTAGCACCGAATCACTCAGATAGATTTTCTGAGATATTAGTCAAATAAAAAATCAGTATTTTCTAAGATTTGATTCGACATTTTATGGGAATTCAATGCTACGTAAACTTCAATAATTAATATCTCAGAAAATATCGATCGTAGTGATTTAGTGCTAAGGACCTTTTTTGTAGGAAATTGAATTTCCTATAGAATTGTTACTTATATTTTTTCTGTAGGTCTTGTTGTTTATGAGATAATGAGAGAAAAAACAAGAATTCTATGAAAAAATTTAGTTTAGAGGTCCGTACTACCCCACTCGTATGAGTTACGACTTCGCGAAAATGGGTACTTTTGAAGAGCATTCAATTCTGAGAAAATCCCGACTTTGGGCGAGATGATGTCATAAAATGCCACGGAGTTACAGAAGTTTAAAACATAAAAACCCAAGTTTACGTGTATTTTGAATGGGAAATCTTCGCCTGCTCTGGGAAAGTACTTTATATTAATATCAAGGGCTTCAACTCTCAGGGAATTTTTCGGGGGGGTATTTCCAACAAAATTTCGGGATGGGAGCGAAAAAAAATAGTCGCTAAAAAAAGCAGTCTAATATATAGTCATCCATGACTATGTATGACCATGCATGGCCATACATGGCCTTGTATGATTCATATATGGCCATGCATGACTATTCAAAAAGTTCGTATGCCCGTGTATGGCCATGTATGAACCATATACGGCCATGCATGGCCATATATGTTCAATTAATCACTGACATATATAGTCATACATGTCCATGCATGACCATACATGGCCTTGTATGACCATGTATGCTCCATGCATGGCCATGTATGCTCCATGCATGAACCATATACGGCCATGCATGAACCATATACGGCCATGCATGGCCATGTATGCTCCATGCATGAACCATATACGGCCATGCATGAACCATATACGGCCATGCATGGCCATGTATGTTCAATTAATCACTGCCATATATAGTCATACATGTCCATGCATGGCCATATATAGTCATACATGTCCATGCATGGCCATACATGGCCTTGCATGATTCATGTATGACCATGTATGCTCCATGTATGCTCCATGCATGGCCATGTATGCTCCATGCATGAACCATATATGGCCATGCATGGCCATGTATGATTCATTTTTCACGGGCAAAAATTATGAGACTATTTATTATGTAAATAAACTTGACTTTGAGACAAAAAAAAAAATTTCAAAATCATGTCCTTTTAAAAGGCATCTTTATGACATCTTAAAGTTGTCTGTGCTACTTGGGTACTTACATTTTATTTATTTATTTAAAAATTAAAAAATTGCCAATTGTCAGCTACATTCACACTCATGTAATTCAGTGAATTTGATCAGTGTTTATGTTTTGAAAAAAACCCCAAAATTATTAGACGCCGGCTAACTTCAGTATCATATCTGTTAGACACATTATGCAATTTGGATTGTTGAAATTTTTTCAAAAACATCATTGAATTTTATCTATAATGAAGTCTAATATTTTTAATGCGAACAAAAAAAGAGTTTAAATTAAATTGGATCAATCTTCTATAATCAAAAACAACCCTGCTTTGACATTTGACGACAGTAGAGCACTACCTCTCCACTTTGCGCTCGAGGTGTGCAATAGTTGCCGAAGTGAGGCGGAAAAATTTTTCGATCGTAAAGCACACTCTGATGCTTCGCATCATGAGTCGTGCAAAATATATACAATCCAACATATGTAGAACTATCAAGTAAGAGACCCAGTACCCGATCAAAGAACTATTACCCGATCACTCGTGTATTTGTATATCTATATTGTGTTATCCCTATAATAAACTTCATAGATAAGAACGTTTTATAGAATAATGATAAAATATTAATCAAGTACGCGAAAAATAAATATCGTGAAACTTATTAGTACTTATGTATACTTTTAAGGTTTTTGGTTTTTAAACTTCTCAATATGCGTGTTGATAGCTTGAAGATCATGAGGATTGGTTTCTATTAAGACTTTTTTTTCTAACTGCTTTATTTTTTCGCTATTAGAATGAATTTATACTAATTTTTTTTTCAAGATCGTATTACAATCGCATTTACGTCGCGCCACTTTTTGATATTTTTCACAGAAAAAAAAATTTATCGGATTTTTTCAGTCAAAAAACAAAGAAAGTAAATATTTTTCTAACTTTGAGATGAAATTCCTTGACTTTTCCAGGTTTTCCAGAAATGTGGTCACCATGATTATATATATATTTTCGAAAATTCTACCTAGAGTTGCATATTATTTAATTTATTCTATTATAAATAATTTATGGCATTATTCCCATGAAAAATCATAGATGATTCTTGCACGAAATTATTTTATTTTAGAAACTTCGTTCTGATTTTCACCAAAAAAATTTATCGTAAAATTTCTGAATGGTTTTTTTTACAAAAATTTTTAGTATGGTCGGCACGTGGGAATATCATCGGTACAATTCCTTATAAGGAAAAAGCAATTAACTTTATGAAATTTCATTTAATTATTCTCACCTTGACAACTTGTATATTTTCTTGTTGCACTTTATCAGAATCATTTTTTGTATTTTGGCCTGAAATTATTAAATGAGACGACATGATTTTAGGTTGATATATTAATTTACTAAAACATTCGGCGTGCAAACTAAACGTCGGGAAACTCGATCGTAGCGACCCCGGCGCGTCAGTGTCTGGATTTTCTCAAATGTTGACAGGGGTTGAAGAAGGAGGCCGGTTTTTTTAGCGCGGGTCGAATTCAATTTAAAATGTAATGTGGAAGCATTCCACCCCGTTACACGGCGATTCACCGTGAGTCTCCGTGAATCGCAGTGAATCACTGTAAATTACCGTGCATCAACGTGATTTCACCCTATTAGCGTGATTTACCGTAATTCACCCTATATCACCGTGAATCACGACCGCCAGGGCAATCAGTAATTGGAACGGTTATCGAAAGTTTTAAGGATAACAAAAACCATGAATTCAAAAATAATGGTAAGCTTAAGATAATTTATAATTACATTTTTTAAAATAAATGATCCCTGAAGTTATCAGACAACTAGTAATTTTCGGATTTTTCTTTCAACAAATCAATTATAAAAAAACAAAAACTCAAAATATGCGTATGTAGAAAATTTGAAAAACTACAGGTGCAATTTTTCCAAATAATTTTTTCTTTCTAGAAAAATTCTAAAATTATTAGACGTCGGCTAACTTCAGTCTCATTAAAATAAAATAAGTACATGTTTTAACTTTGTTGTTAATATTTTATTTTTTGTAATATATTCAGGAAGACCAAATCGAATGCAGTTGTACACGATACTGTGTGTACCAGTATATGGATTCCCAATGGATTCGAAATTTCTGTTTACGTGCAGATTATATCTTTGAACGACTTGAGCATGTTATTAAATTACAAGGCGATTTGAAAAAAGGAATCGAACTGATGATGCCTGATGGTAACATTTTCAAAGAAGGAGGAATAGACTTTTTCGAGTACCGTGTGCTTGCTGTCTTAGCAGCATATGATTTTATTCTAGACATTGAAAAATGTCCAAATGCAAGAGAAATCATCAAGGGTACGGACTACGAAAAAATCTACTTCGAAGCTAAAGAAAAATATTCAAAAGCTATCGATAAACTTATGAAAATTAGCGATGAAGATATCCTGCGGCTGGAAAATGATCCTCATCACGAGATTGATTTGTAATTACCTATTAATCAATTTACTCAGTACTACAAAAAACGTGATATTTTGTATCTAAAAGTATTATTACATAAAATAAAATAATTAAAGCTGAACTATCGAATTTCTCTAATTTATATCTCAATTTTAGAGTCCTACGGCTACTTCAGTGTTCTTACCTAGCCATAGATTCTCATCGTAGGTACTATAAAAAATTATTTGAAAGAAATTGTCTTTTATAATTAAGATTTTTTTTTAATTCCAGTCAATTTCCTCTCCATGCTTAATCTGGACCAGCTTGTAATTAAAGCTACGTCCCAAAGTTCCAGTTGTCGTTGCCGCCTCGGTGCCGATTTGTATCGAGGTAGTGTCCGTCCCGTTGTAAATATGTTTCCACAAATTGTTCATTGACTTGTTGACGTTGTTCATTCGGTCTTCATGTCACTTAGACATAGCGGCATCCAGTACTTTGCAGTAGGTCAGTGCGTCGATAATAGCGTCGTTTGTAATATTTTCCTCCAGCCTCTTATTTTTGTAATTCTGCTTAGCCGCACAGTACTTTTCTTTCTGCAACTCGTTGTCCAGTTGAATGATACTCAAATTAAGCTCCTGCTCACTACCGCGAGCGATATTTATCTGCTTCTCCAACGACTGGACCCGTCGTTGATACTTTTCCAATTCTCGGCGAATTTTATTTTTTTTCGTATCAATCACTTGGAGGAAATTATTATCATTTTTTTTTTTTTTTTTTCAGGAAACTGAATCCATTAAGAAAGCCATGGCGTCAGCTAAATTATCTAGCGAACTAGGAGAAGAAGAAGAAGAAGAAAAGACACCAGGAAGTCTAGTTAAAGAAAAAGAAGAAAATAAAGAACACGATGAGTATGATGACGGATTATGTTGATTTAATTAATAAATATATAATAATAATAAATGCTAATTATTTTTTGTTAAATAAATGAGAGCTCAAATTATTGAGATTTAAAAATATATATATATATATGATATAAATATAAAATTATTTTTGTCGCCCATTAAAGAGAATTATATTGTAGAAGCTTTTAAACAGCAACCACTTGCAAAATTATAATAATAATAATTAAAGCACTTTAATTGAATAAATTTTATTATTGCTATTAAATAATTTATTCAACGTGCCATTGCTATTTCATTGAAAATAAGTAATTTATAATTAATTTTTGCTTCGACTAAACTCAGAATGTGTCGGTGAAGTTTTTTGTGAGGGTTGTAAAAACTACACCCTACAAACTAGTTGGTACCCCAGCGGATCCGAACCGTGGTAATCACCGCAATTTACGGCATTTTATCCGTATAATTACAGTAAGTAAGTTTCAAATGATAAATTAAAGATAGAGAGATAGTAATATTACTGTCTCTATTCGAATACCAAAAAGGCATATAATATTTTGGTGTTAGGGGCGCAAATTATTGTTATACTGAAAAATTTTGCTAGTATTTCAAATAGTCAAAATAAAAATTTTAGTTTAGTAGATAATATAACTAAATTATCTCTGTGTAGAATAAAATGGACACTTTACGGCAACGACATTTTGAGTTTTAATGTTATTTAATTCATAATCATTACAAGATTTTATTAATATGAAATTAATTAGAATGATAGTGTTAGGTAGATAATTATTATTATTATTTATTATAGTAAGTATGTATCAATATAATAAGAAGGATTTTTCATTATCTTGTCCATATTTTCAACACCAAAACTCATTATTATATTCACAATTTCAGAATTTTTCTTGAAATCCGTGTATTTTTTTCCATAATCCGTATTCGTGACAAACTGATTGGCATAAGTACATTTTTCTAACAGTGAATGATATCTATACATCGCCTCAATACTCGCTGCGATCATACAGTCGTTAGTGGACAATTCGGAATGTACTTTTGGATCATCTTGAGGTTTAGATTTAAGGTCGGATCGCTCTTTCAACCAGCGTTCAATCCATTTAACATTTTGTTCAAAACGTTGACAGTCTTGTATAATGTAGACGCCTGGGTATTTCCTTTTACTGTGACATTCTACAATGCAACTACATTCTTTTATAACGTCTTCCTGAGTATATTACAAAAAAATAAAAATTAGCAACCAATTAAACACATAGATTTGATTTAAAAATATGTTTATATATTATTTTCAACTTACCATTATTTTTAATCAATAGGTTGTTCGTTATCCTTAAAACTTTTGATAACCGTTCCAATTACTGATTGAACGTGGAATTTTTATAATCTAACCTTGAATAAATATTTTATAGCATTTAGTCAAGTAACTTATTATTATCATACTCAATAAAAAAAAATATTTTAAAGTATAAATACAATTGTTTGGATGAAATAACTTGTACGGACTAAAACGGAAATAGAAATTTTATATATGCGTAGAAGAGATGGATCACTCGTGCTCACGAATTATGAAAAATGAAAATACTTTATAAATGTCACATGTCAGTCACAATTGTAGAATATTTTCGGGTGCATAAGAGAGATCCGAACGAAAATGTAGCCAACGCAACAAACGGAAGAAAATTTAAAAGCAAAATTAGTCAATATCAAAATACATACATTCAATAGCTTATATATTACACTAAATGAAGTACAAATCAAAATAAAAATTCTAAATTGATAGGACACTCACACTTCAATCGCAAAATGTGATAATTGAACAGAAAACCAGTTACCAACATGAAAAAAACAATTAGTATGAATAACAAACTCTTTAAAAGTATCTAAGCTAAATTTTTCAAAAAAGGGACAATTCACATCACGTCGAACAAAAAGATTTGTCAACATCATTTACTTCACTTAAATAATCTAAACGTTAATGATCATGAACTCTACTAGGATACTAATAAAAAAAAATTTTTTTTTTTTAAATTTATTTGCATACTTGGCCAATTGCCCGCTGCCATTAATCGATCGATAGTCGAGCGCCATTTAGGTGTTCATGGGCCATTAAAAGTTGTTAATGACTGGCCGCTAATTATCATACTTCGCCCGACGATGGGCCATCCAAGGGCCGGTCTTCAAACTTTGTATGGGTAAGAAAAGATGGAATTAAGTGTAATAGGAGACAGTTGCATATGACATGACATTTTTCTGATGATATATTTTACCATTATATATTATATATTTCTTCGGCCATAATTTCATGAAAAAAATACTAACATCTCGGATAAAACCGCGATTTTTAAATTTTGCGATATATAATTTGATTTATCTCCAAAACTACTGGTTCTACGATATTGGCGCAAATAACTTTTTTGTAGGAAATCAAATTCCTTACAAAAAAAGTTTTGTACAATTTGGTTGTAAAGTTAGTGGTTTGCGAGTAAAATAAAAAAAAACATGAAATTCGCGAAAAAATTGGCTTTAAGATTTTTTACCGGTGAGGCCAATTACAAAACGCAAATTAACTACAAGCACTCTCAAAGAGGAAAGATTCCTCTGTAATTTCCGCCTAATAGCGATTAAATATTATGAAATGCCGCGAAGTTATAGATAATTGAAAAAAAAAATGTTAATTTACGTGTTAATTAAATGGGAAAATTTCAAATTCATTTAGCGAGTACTTAAAATAAAAATTAAGGGCTCAAATTTGGTGGAAAATTTTATTTTTATGTCTAGAATAATATTTCTCCAATGGAGCGAAAAAAAAAATAGTCGTTTCAAATGAGCCACCCTAATATATACATATAAAACTCGATTATATATAATTTTATATTATAAATAAAATTTTTTTCTCGGGAGACTGGTCGCCTGCTACCAAGACTCATAGCACTGGTAGAAGTAGTGGTGGACTAGCAGTTATCACAAACCAGAATCTTAACTCATCCTGTATCGTAAAGACTGTTGATTGGATTTTCATCAATGCTACATTCACACTCATAAATTTTCATTTGAATTTTGAATTGTGAAAATTTACGGAATTTAAATTTCTCAAATCCCGATCATTTGGCGTTCAAATTTTCAGAAATGACCTTGAGACTCGTGACATGACAAAAAAATTTCACCTGAGAATTTCGTTCCCAGCTGATATGACATCTACTTGTCAAAACAATAATTATAAAAAAATAAAATAAACATTTCAATAAAATTTGCTGACCACTATCTGATTACTTAAGCAATTACAAAAAAATAAATATTTGCATGCATAAATTAAATGTATGTACAAATAAAAATGAATGTAAGGAAAACTTGAAAATTTTTGCTTTTTTTTTTTAAAGGCAACTTTCTAGATTGTTGTTCGGTTTATTCTCTTTTGCACTTACAGACTTACATCAGTTGACGTTCCAAGTAGTGACACTTTATTTGCTTTTAATCTGAAAAGTAATATAATCAAGTGTTCAGAGACCAGGCGAATACGCCAGTTTTATTATTGTTGACAAATAAGGTATGACCATGTGCCGTTTTGATTTTCATGTGTGGGTTTGTAGTCCAGACAGGTATTTTATTTACTCCAATTTCCAATGCCTTCAGAATAAACAAAAATTTATTCAATTGGTTGGGTAAAAATGATAAACGTAATAAATCATTTGGAAATCATTAAAATTATCAATGAAAAGAAAATTTTCACTGACATTGCTTACTTTTATTATTTGTTTATGCATAAACATTTAATGATATAAATAATTGAGTACTGTCAGATGGAGACATTAGTAATTTATCAGCCAACTTGACTGATAAAAAAATTTTAAACCGACGTTGGATCTGACCTGAGTAAGTATATAATTATTTGAATAATTTTATTTTATTTAAATGTTCATTTTTTGCTGATGATTTTAATTTAAAATGTATTTACTGGAGATGTTTAATAATGACTTTGATATTTCAGACATAAAAATGACAATAAAAAAAATTTGCGGTATTGGTGCTGGGTATGTAGGTGGACCAACATGTAGTGTAATAGCACTAAAGTGTCCGGATATCCGTGTGACGGTTGTTGATAAGAGCAAAGAGAAGATAGCTCAGTGGAACTCGGAGAAACTGCCGATTTATGAGCCGGGTCTGGATGAAGTGGTCAAGAAATGCCGAGGAAAGAATTTATTCTTCTCTACGGACATCGAAGCTGCGATACAGGAGGCTGATTTAATTTTTATATCTGTAAATACACCGACCAAGACATTTGGGAACGGTAAAGGCCGTGCCGCTGATTTGAAGTACGTTGAAAATACAGCGAGAATGATTGCTGAGGCTGCGAATGATCATACAATTGTTGTAGAAAAAAGCACGGTGCCTGTTAAAGCTGCTAAAAGTATTATGAATATTTTACGAGCTAATCATAAGCCGGGGGTTTCCTATCAGGTATTGATTGTTGTTTAGTTTAGTTAATTGTTAATAAAAATAATAATTGCTAAACTTATCATTAATTTATTTATTGTCGTTGTAGATACTTTCAAATCCCGAGTTTTTAGCTGAAGGAACAGCAATTGATAATTTAGTGAATCCAGATCGTGTCTTAATTGGAGGTGAAGATTCTCCGAAGGGACGCGAAGCTATTGAGAAACTCTGTAATATATACGAGCACTGGATTCCACGTGATAAAATCTTTACCACCAACACGTGGAGCTCCGAACTGTCTAAGCTGGCGGCTAATGCGTTTTTGGCTCAGCGAATATCCAGTATCAATTCACTGTCGGCTGTGTGTGAAGGTACTGGAGCTGATGTATCTGAAGTGGCGAAAGCCATTGGTCTGGACACGCGTATCGGTTCCAACTTTCTTCGAGCCTCAGTGGGTTTTGGTGGCTCTTGCTTTCAAAAAGATCTACTCAATCTTGTATACATATGCGAGTGCCTCAATTTACCAGAAGTTGCTGCTTATTGGCAACAAGTGATTGATATGAACGAGTACCAGAAGTCTAGATTCTCGAACAAGATCATTGAGAGTCTTTTTAATACCGTCACAGATAAACATATCGCGATGTTAGGGTTCGCATTTAAAAAAAATACTGGAGACACTAGAGAAAGTCCTGCTATCGTTGTAGCCAAGAATCTACTTGATGAAGGGGCTGTTCTTCATATTTACGATCCCAAGGTATTTTATTTCCTTTATTTATAATTATTAAAAATTCCAACAAGTTTAGAATACAAAAGATATATCTTAATAAATTTTGTTTTTATGGTTCCACAGGTAGAAGAAACTCAAATAATTGATAATTTATCAGCTGTAGATGTCGATGACATTAAAAATCGCGTTAATATTTTTAACAATGCATACAGTGCTACCAAGAACACTCATGCCATTGTCGTATGTACAGAATGGGATGAATTTATCGTAAGTACACCTCATCAAGTGTAAAAATCGTATTCTTCTATTGTCTAACATTCATTTATTTCCAGGAACTGGATTTCGAACGTATCTACGCAGAAATGACCAAACCAGCGTACATATTCGATGGTCGTAAAATTCTAGACCATGAAAAATTACAAAAGATTGGTTTCAATGTCCAAACAATTGGTAAACGTGTGTCGCGAATCGCCATTTCAAGAACTTGGGGCAGCCCAGCACAGATGTAAATTTTTTATAACTAGTTAATTTTAAGTAAAAAAAGCATTTTTCATCAGTTAACTATTGACGACGATAGTCTATCACAAAGCAATACTTAAAGCGATCTCCTAGTATATTTATATATATGTTTTTATCATTTTTATAAGTATACTAAAAGTTATTTAATAAATTATCACAATTATTGCTCTTATTCTACATTTGTTACATTTATAAATAAAATATTTTTATGAATTTATAAGATCATTGATATATTTTTTACTTCGGTGTTTTATAGAAAACCAATTTCTGTCAACTATTCCTTCTTTCGTTATTTCAATTTTAAATGTAACCACTGTTTTTTTTTTCGCAATCGCCTATACACTGAAATCTTTTATTTAAAATTCAAATTCTTTACCTTTTTCCTGTGATGATAAGAAGGAGTTTAAAACAAAATTAATATTTTTACAAACTAGAATAAATTCTAAAACCAAATCGAGCTTGCCATACGACTTAAAATCGATTTAACTCGAAATCGACTCCAAATCGCGCCAAAGTTTCAGGAAGACCAAGGGGATGTATGAATTGTTCTACATAGGTACTTTGATATTATTTAAAAAATAAATTTTTTCATAAATTTTTAGAATTTATAAAATTAATAAAGATTATTTAGTAATTAATGAGTGGGTAATTATTTAAATTTTAATATATTATATATCAGTTAAAAAAAAAAAACTAAAAATATGCACATGTAGAAAATTTCAAAAACTAAAAGTGCATTTTTTTCAATTTTTTTTTTTTATAATTTATTGTTTGAAAAAAAAAAAATCAAAAATTATTGGACGTCGGTTAACTTTAGTATCACGATTACATGAAGATTTCTTTATTATCGATAAGAAAATATCGATAATATATTTATATATTTTTGTGGCACTATAGAACACGTGTTTTTATTTATCTTTGATGTTTATTTAAATTTAATAAATCTAATTATTATTTAAAGATAAATAAATAAAATATTAATTGAAAAACATGGAGTCTAGTAAAGAAGACAAAACAAAAATAGTTAAAATAAATAATAATGTAAGTAAATCATTTTTATTTTTGAATTAATAAATAGATAATTGTAATTTGAGGTTAAAAATAATTAAGAATAAAATAAAAGACACAATTATTGACATTTATTGTGTTTAATTTTTTAGTGTGGATTTCTTAGTGATTAGTTCTATCAGAAAATGACTAATTTAAAATTTTTGGTCCTAAAATAATTTTATTAATAAAATTTATGAGCACGTACTTCACTCTACTTCTAAAATTTTTTAAAAATCATAAATATTCTTTCTTTTTAATTTTAAGGGCATTCTCTGACTGCAAATTTTAGCCTTCAAAATTTGAAAATTTGAATTATAAAATTGACATGAATATTTTACTGAAATTTAACAAATTTCGTTTGATTGCAAATTGATGTCAATTGCAAGTAATTTTTTAAAATTTTTTATCTCAGTGAAATTCTAAGTACGTTTTCCTTTTTCCAATTAATGATTTAATTTCTTTTTAATTAATTGATAAAATTTTGATACGCTTATGACAGTTGAAAGTAATTTAAAATATAATCTTCAAGTAAACCAACGTCTAATAATTTTTGAATTATTTTAAAAAAGACAAATTATTTAAAAAAAAAATAAACTAAAAATATGCACATGTAGAAAATTGAAAAAACTACGAGTGCAATTTTTTAAAATATTCTTTTTTTAGTTTGTTGTCATGAAAAAAAAATCCCAAAATTATTAGACGTCGGCTAACTTTAGTATCATATTTAAAATTTTAAAAAAGTGCGGGCACTGTCTGAAAATGGTCTTAAATATCTAGGAAAACTATAAAATAAATTTTCAATTTTACTGATGACATGAATAAGATTTTTAAAAAAAATTGTCACATCTTTGAAAATTACTGATTCTATAAAAATTTTATGTCATGTCCATAATTGGTACATATAAGTTAGATATAAAATTTTATACTTTTTAAAAAAATGTGGTGACATGAATTAATAATAAAATTTCTTATTTGAATTAGTCATAATTAGTAATAATTAATATTGAATTTGATAAAGAATGTGAATGTAGCAGACATCAGACAAATTTAAAATTATTAATAAATCGAGTAAATAATTAATAAAATAAAATTTAAAAAATTGCGCATTTAAAAAATTTAAAAACTAATAAGTGCATTTTTTATAAATATTATTTTTTTAATTATATACCCTATTTATTTATAATTTTAAATTTGTCTGATGTCTGTTACATTGAATCTCGTATTAAATAGATAATGTTCTAATGTTTAATTTTTTTAAATGTCAATAATTGAGTCTTATAGTTGACAACTAAATAACTCTATAATTAATACTTGTAATTAAAATTTAATTTCAGTTTATATTATTGAGGAAAGATGTTAGAGCCGCACGTGTTGCAGTAATTCGCAAGTTGACTAAAAAATTGGAGGCAATGAAAGCCAAGAACAGTAAAAATCCCGGCGTTAAAGATAAAGTTGAAAAATTATATTTACAAGTTATGGAATTAAAAAAATTTAAAACCAGTAAGCTGTGCGATAAAGTATCACTTTTTACTTTAAAAAATACGCTTAATTTACAACAAATTTTATCTGATAGTAAATTCGATGCTAGGACAAAAGCATTGGGCAGATTGGCGTTTTCAAAAATTTTGAAAAATAGTATCGATAAATTTAAAATAAATAATCCAGAGTATACGAGTTGGTTGGAGTATAAGGAGAAACTCAAACCTAAGGCGAAGAAAAATAAAAAAGATAAAGATAAAAATGGTGATAAGAAAGGCGAGGACGATGACGAAGGGGAAAATGAAGTAACTGGTGCTAACAAAATTAAAAAAGATAAGAAAGATGGAAAAGATAAGAAGGATAAAAATCGTGGTAAAGATAAACGGGCTTTGGATGATGATGATAATGGAGACGGAAAGGAAATTGGAGTTTCTGGAGCTAAAAAAATTAAAAAAGATTGTGAAGATGATGGTCAGGATGAAGTTGAGCAAGATAAGGAGGATATGAGTGAAGAGAATAGTGAAGATGAAGATGAAGAGGAGGATGATGATGAAATTAATGAAGATCAAGATAAAGAAGATAAACAAGTTAATGATCGTTTGAAAAAATCTATTACGAAGACCAGTAAAATGAGTAATAAAAGACTGATTGTTAAAGAGAATGATGGTAAAAAAGATGATGACGACGATAATAATAAAGATGATGACATTGATAAAAAGAAAAATGATGAAGCAAATAAAGTTAAGTTTAAACGAGTAATTGATCCATTCTTCGTTTCTGATGACAATAATCCTATTTATTTAGATATTCCTATAAAACCTGAAGCTGATAATGATGATGATGACAATGATAATGAGGAAAATGAAAATCGACGGAATATGAGAAGTAAAATGAGACGACCAGATCGTAATGATTCTAAGTTCGATAGAAGAAATGATAGATTTAATAACGACAAAAATAAATTTAGGAATGACAGAAATAAATTTAGTAATGACAGAAATAAATTAAATAATGATAAAAGAAATTCAAGTGATAAAAATAAATTCAATAAACAAAAGATAAATGACTCAAGTTATAGTAATAAATCAAGTGGATTTAAAAAAGCAACGAATAATGTAAAAAAAGATAAAAATGAAAATAATGCTGAGTTGCATCCGTCATGGGCGGCCCGTAAAAAACAACAAGATGTTTTAAAACAAGGGTTCCAAGGAAAAAAAATTGTTTTTAATGACGATGATTAATTGTTAGTTAAATATTTATTTTAAAAATTATAAATTTAATTGAAACAATACTAAATAAAAAAATTTTTATTTAATATGTAAAAAATAATTTCGTTAAACTTTATTTGTATACGTATTTATTTATTTTTAGACAGCGTTCTCTGTTTCTCAGCATGTGTAACAAGTTGTGAATCAACAGGTAGTCCTTTGCGACGTCGTACCGCGTCGATGTATTTTTTAGCGCGGTTTATACTGTTGCCTTTTTCACCAAAATGTAAATATTCTTCTTCCGTTGACGGCACCCAGAATGGATCCTGCTCAATCACCTGTAATTATTACAACAATTATATTAATTATTCATTATATTTGATAATAATTACCGTCCACTTACCTCCCAATGACTAAAAACAAGTTGCGGAGTTGCTAAGCCTGATGTTTGCTTCCGTAATTCTGTCGCTAAATTAAAACTTTCAGGTACTGGCAGTATTGCCTCTACTTGAAATTGTCCACCAAAACCAAGAGCATTTTCCGCAGCAACTACTCGGCCATGTCTGCGCCCAAATTCCGCGTACAGTTTACCTGCAAAAAAAACATTTCATTTTATCTTCTATACAAAAAAAACTTTTTAAGTCAAATCTATTTTTAAGCATCGGATTTAAAAGAATAATAAAATAATAAAAAAAGCCTGAGTTAAGTCGCTACTGTACTGGATCAAAGAAGATTACTTATAAGGATATTAATGGGTCTCGTTTCCGTGTTTGGCCTGCTCCGAACGCAGTTTCTCGAGCTTCCGGTCGGGCGTTATTGAAACACCTGCGTCCACCTGCCCCTTGCCCCTATGTCTCTCCCCTTCTCCGCAGCTTCTCTTACTCTCGCTCGCTTGCTCCTTCATTCTTTATTTATTTATTTATTCATTCATTCATCTTATTTCTATTCATTCACTCCTCGTTTCATTCATTCATTTATTTTTTATTAGTTTTTTTTTTTTTTACTTTACTCATTTATTAAACATTACTTTTATTTTTTTAATCATTTAAATAATTACATTGGTATTTATGTATTATCCATACTGATAATTATCTTCATGTAAATATATACATATACATACATACATATATATATTGCCGTAGAAGTTATATATATTTACATAATAGATAGTGTTGTATCCATTGAGACACACGCTGCCTTATACATTTATACAACAAGTATTATTAATATATATATATATTGCTGTTCACCTCAGCAGTACAATTATTATACGAGTAAGGTGAACCAGTAGAGCCTGATGCTGTAGTGATGCCAGTGGTTGTTTATGCGTAAAAAAAAAATAAGTAAAAAAAAAAACGTATAGTGGTAAGACGACAACAGCCGCAGCGGTTGAGAGGAAAGAAGTGAAGAGATAAGAAGTTGAGGTATATATATGTATATATATATAAAGGTGAGGTGAGTAAAGAGGAAAGAGGAATGGACAGTTGAGAAGTGTGTATTAACATCTATAAGAGTGGGGATTAAACGTGAATGGAGTTAAATTTTCATGAATGAAGCCGTGGTTTTTAATGGCGTTGAGTTAAGGCATTACTTTATTTTAAATTAATTTGTAAGCATAAATAATGAATTTATTTATTTATGTAGTGTAATGAAATAAATTTAATTGGAGTAAATGTATGAATATGTAAGTAGGTTGTGGAGCTGAAGATGTTTATTGAAATGAAGCAGCTGTGAAGCGCGAGATAAAAATATTGGCGGGTGTTGAAGATGACGGCTAATGGGCCATCTTTCTCACTCAGTGCACCTGGAGTTATTGAAGCAGTAGGAGATATTTTAGTGGTACAAAGTAAGAAGATATGCCTGGATGCTGCATCGAGTCACTCGAGATGGTACCGGGGAGCGCACCAGCATCCTTAATGCTGGGAGGAGTAAACTGAGCACTTGTATTCCATTTGGTTCTTCTGGTTGTTGGTCTTGGTCTCGGTTAAGGATAAAAATAATAAAATAAGTAAAATGTTATGGGATAGAGGAGAAGGGCAGATACGAGATCGAGAGCAAGAGCAAGAGCTGGCCCGGGGCGAGGGGATCGAGATACGGCTACAGAGCAAAGACGAGGATGCAGGAGGATGAGGTGGTGGTGCAGGAGGTAAAGGTGGTAAAGGAGGAGAGCAAGGTAGTGGCAGCAGGCGGCGGTGATGATGCTGGTGGTGGTGGTAGGTCTCAAGTTTTAGTTTGAGGGACATAGTCTCGCTGAGAGAAATATAAAACTAAGTGGGGGCACCCATTCATGCTTTGCCTCTAGTCTACGACTCCAGTTCACCGCAGCATACCTTAGGTATCCCGTGGGCGCCATTCTACGCCCGGCACTCCACTCTGTACTGTTCACCTACTACACGACCTGTACAATTTTACTCTCAAGTCCGAAGGTACTCCAAGTAAATACAGACAACTATCATCAATACTTAACATTTCCAGTCACTAATTGTTTAGTCATCGTACAACAACAACAATAATAATATAGTGTGTGATATCTAATAATAATATTGACAGTATCACATGCAATTGTCTATTGAGCAAGTGTCAATCTTTCGTACATTCTCTCAGCATAATTACAAAGTTATCTCACTCACTCGCTTACTCAAGCGGTTTCTTTAAATCAGTGCTTGTTATCAAACCGTAAACACACGTTCTATTCGTCATTCGATATCTTGTTTATGAAAACTCGATACTCAGCTAAATATTTATATTTATTTATTACGTGTTTACTAATATGAACACCTTTGACATTAAAGTGATGTGATTCATTTTTATTTTTTAAATATTGTGATGTGGACATTTTGCTGACTATCAAAGACTTGATGATTCATTTATTGATAACAATTTTTTTATTAATTGCTGATTGAATTTTTCAGTACGCATTTAATAATTTAAGGGATTAAATAATTATAAGATTTTTTTTTATTGATTAAGTAAAAGTAAAAAATGAAAATGAAGATTGAATTTTTTTTTGCGTTCATATGTTTTGGATTGTTGACTACAAGTAGTGGTAGCATGCTAAAATTTAATGAAGAGAGTGAGGAATATTTGGGAGAATATTTGTCGATAGATGACATCAGATTTCTGATGGAACTTAAAGAGTTTCGAGATGCCGCGATCGAAATCGATTTAGTTGATATTAAAAACAAGAAACATCGTCACGCGCATCATTCACATCAGAAGCCGCGAGTGCTTTATCAGATTGGGGTAAGAAATATTTTGTTTAAAATTTTTTTTACTTTGTAATTTAATTTAAATATGTGCTAATATTATCTGATATGGAGCGTTAATAAAACTGCAGGTTGTAAAAATGCAGGCGATGCATGATCACCAAGTATGCTGTTGACCAATTTCCGGCTGAGTTGACTGGCGAACGCGAGTGGTATAGCCAGCATGCGCACGCGCCTTTTTTAGTCTTTAAACCGCTTGATTCAGCCGTTAAAAGCCACTTATTTTTCCGCCTACTATTTTTAAATTATTATCCATAACCAATATCCATTATTTTTACCATATATAATTTATATTGTCAACAATGATAATCATTATAATTACAATACAAATAACAAACAGAAATTACAAGCAATCAACTTCGCCCAAGTCAAAAAAATAAATTAAATGTGATTTTTTTTTATTTTAATTCAAGTCGAATTTGACTTTTTTTACTTCAATGGATTGAAACATATTTGATTTTGACTAATGATCTACTTAGTGACCATTTAAGTCAAAAAAAGTAAAATTTGATTTTGTTCTGACTTAAATTTAAGTTATTTTTTTGACCCGTGCAAACAATAACTAAAAAAAAATCAGTTGTTTTGAAATAGCCCGAGTCAAAAAAATGATTTAAGTTTGAGTTAAATTTTAGTCAGTGAAGCCCAGACCAAACAAAATTTGACTTTTTTTATTTAAATGAATGAAAACACGTTTGATTTTGAATAACTTGACCTACTTAGTGTCCATTCAAGTCAACTTTGACTTAGTTTTGGTTCCAGTTGACTTAAAATAAAGTCAAATTTAATTTTTTTTTTTTTACTGCTAATCAAAAACTGAAGAAATCAATTGCTTTTCATTTTCAAAATAATATGGGCCAAAAAATTATGTAAATTTGACTTTTCTGAATTAAATTTAAATCAGCTAAGCTCAGATCAAGCAAAATTTGAATTTTTTGATTTAAATGGATAGAAATACGTTTGATTTTTAATACTTTGACGTACTTAGTGTCCATTCAATTAAAAAAAGTCAACTTTGATTTACTTTTGGCTCCAGTTGACTTAAATTGAAGTCAAATTTAAGTTATTTTTTTTTTTACCGCTAATCAAAAACTAAAGAAATCAATTGTTTTTTCCTTTCGACTTCGTATGGGTCAAATGAAAACCAAGTAGGTCAATTTATCCAGCAAGTCAAAAATGGATGAAAAACACATTTGATTTTGATTAATTTGACCTTAGTGTCGATTTAAGAAAAAAGTCAACTTTGATTTGGCTTTGGATCAGTAGATTTAAATTTCGATAAAAAAAATAATAAAATTAAAGCTCTTTTATCCGAGCTGATTTAAAAAAAATTTTTTTTGCATTCAGTTTGTAAATACTCAGACGTAAGAGGGATTATTTTATTTATAGTACAGTAGAATGTCGGTAAATGTTTTCTTTTTATTATTAGTAGGAATGGATTTAATATAAAAATAATAAAAAAAAAGAAGTTATCAAGTAGTTGCGTCGCGATTATATGAACAAGAAAGTAAAAATTATGTAGCCTTGGGCTAAGACTGGCGCCCACTCGCGACAATCTTAAATAACCTGTCGCGAAAGACGAGAGGTAAATGTTGATCTCGAGAAATCGTAATTGTTTATTTTACAAAAGAGTTAATAGTAAAAAAAAATAATTAATGATAAATTTTTTTAAATTTAATTAAACCGTATAATTTATTTTTATTTAAAAGATAAACGTGTATCTTTTATTTAGCCTTTAGCAATAAGTTGATCGACTTGGAGATTCCTGTGTAACCGTCATTTCCTCTTTAACTTGTAGGTATTATAAGTATAAGTACTTGAACGGTACTGCGAATAACAGTGTCTCCCCGCCTGCAGCTTTTTCTATATCCGCAATTTTAACTTTAATAATAATTCATAATTATCGCGCGACGGTGAGACGGTTAAATTGTCGGTTAACAAAAAAGGTAAATCGTTAAAGCGGATGTTGTTTTACTTTTTTACATCACTGTAAGTTTTTTGTCTGGGTTTAAAAAAATCTTTTTGTTGAATTTTTTAAGGGGGAGAATTTTAAGGAGATTAAATTTAGTCATGGGTACTCGGTCATCTAGAACTTGATTGCTACTGCTTTGGCTACTGGAGCTTAGAGCAGCTATATTACACCGCTGGTGTGCTGCTACTGGATTATTCTACTGTGTTTATGTTGGGTGTTCCTATATACTATATACTATATAGTATATACGAGTGCCAGGTGTCAGGTTCATTCAGTAATGCGGTTGTGAGAAAAGCGAGAGATGCGTGAGAACTTCCGGATCACTTTGGATTTTTTTCCGGTCGTCTATTATTATATTTTAGTTTATTGTCACCTTTTGGGACTTGCATTTTATATTTATTTATTTTAGGAACCGTCTTGGAATATATGAAGATTTTTAGGCGGCCCGGAATGGAACACTTTGAGGACTTTTTTTGGGAAATTTTAGTTTTTGCAAATATTTCACTGGCTGATAGGAAACGATGTAAATAAAGAAATTTTGGGGAAAATTTTTTGTCAGGGTTCGTTTAAAAAAAATTTTTTTTTTCATGGCATGTTGGGTATCAAATAAAAGCTTGTGAACAATAGATTCTTGTAATATTTTTTATAATTATTTTAAATTAAAATTTGTAATAAATTTTTCTGGAAAAAACTTTTTCAATTCCAAAACTTAAAAATTGAGAAAAAAATAAAGTTTTAATTGGACTTGGGATTCAAATTTTTTGCTGGGGTTTATTTAAAAAAAAAATTTTTTTTTCAAGGCATGTTGCTTATAATTAGAATGGATATAATTTTTCATTTAAAAAAAAATTAACATCTCAGTTAATTTTCAAAATTTGAAAAATAAAAAAAAATAAAAGTAAAAACTGGACTGGGAATTAAATTAAGAAAAAAAAATTTTTTTTAATTACTATTGAAGATACACGGAAAAAAACAGAATATTAAAAATTAATAAATAGTAAAAAGTGGAATCTGTTATCAATAATTAGTACTATTATGTGCTTAATGCAAAGTAGTTTACTAATTTTTGTAGATTCCGAAAAACTACTATCAATTATTTCAAAAAGTAACTAAATATTATTACTTTTAGGTATAATACGTGGCTTATTAGTGAAAGTTAATTAATTTATGGCATAATCTATTAAAAAGTAATGATTGGTCGAATTAAGAATTGCTATCTTAGATACTGATTTTTCCAGCCGAAAAATTGCAAAAGTTACAAACTTTTATTTTATAAATTCGATATCACTGATCAATTATTAGCTTAAAATATCCTTTATCCATCATTGTAAATTAATTTACAATATACATAAATCGAATAAGTGGTAAATAATAAAATGAAAAATTAGTATACTAGATACTGATTTTTTGCTCATAAAAATACCGAAAATTTTTAACTCTTATTTTATAAATTCTTTCCCATTGACTAATAATTAATATAAAATGCTATTTATTCGTTATTATAAATAAATTTATTATATACATATATCGAATAAGTGGTAAATAATAAAATGAAAAATTCGTATACTAGATTTTTATATATTAATATGCACGTTTACTAATTTTTCGGTCCCTCTTTTTTTAAATTTTTGTATGTTTATTTGAATAGTAATAACTGTAGATAGCAATTTATCGATTCTTTTTCATATTAATTTTAATATACGAAATTACAAATTTTGCTATTGTATGTATATCAAATTTTAATAAAAATAATAGCCATTTTGTAATATATATAATGATCCTGGTTTGATATTAGTATCGAATATACTAATTTCAAGTCGAAAATAAACTACAAACTATTAAAATTTTGAACATTATTTTTTTCCATGTATGAATTAAAAATTTCGGTAACGTGAAATGAAAATAAATAAAAGTATTTATAGGTGACAGAGATTATTAGCATGTGAGCCTACGCAATTGCTTCATTGACTGGTTGCATTGACAGGATTAATGGTACCTTCTCAATGGAAAGTACTCGCGTCCACGACCACGAGTGTATATTTATATCCATATTTTTATTTATTTATTTAATATTTTTTGTATTTAACCGTCAATTGCACCGTAGTGAAAGCTATTGGAAAGTCTTTTAGGTGCGCTTATGATTCGTTATCTCCCACTCTGTATTCAATCCTTATTGTTATTACACTGTAATTATTGTAAGTGTTAAAGGTTGTAATCTATACAATAAAGACGATACAAATGTCACTTAGCCATTGAATTATGCCATAGAATAAATTTAAAATAAATATTTCAGAATATTTTTAAATTTTGAATTTACTGAAAATAATAAATAAATAAATTCGACGTAAATTAACCGGAAGTCGTTTGTAAATCTGAGAAAAATTCTTGTTAAAGTCGTAATTACTGCTTTAGGTAAAAAAAAGATAAAGAGAAAAAAAAACTAACTGAAATAATCATAAATTATCAGGCCTCCTGAGGTTCGACTTGTATCGAGACGAGATTTTAGGATTAGGTACTGGGTCTACGTCTAGTCGAGTAAAAGAAAAAAAAATAATAATAATAGATAAAAAAAAAAACTATCCATTTCCGGTATCGTAGAAAACTCGTAATCTCTTGGCATGGAGCTTTTTGTTAATTCATAAATTCCTTCCTGTGTATCCCTTATCCCTCTTCCTTCTTTACCTTTTTACCTTCCCCTTTTTCCCTTGGTATAGAAAAAAGGAAAAAAATAATACCCAGAGGAAAAATAGCCACGAAAAATATCGCAATCAGCAGATGAAAATAAACAATAAATAAATTTTCGAGAAAAAATAATAAAGTATAAAAAAAAACGAGGATGAGAAGAAGAAGGAGGAGGATGAGGATGAGTAGTAAAAAAAGAATGAGAGAAAAATGATGATAAATAGTTGTAGTTGTAGTTAGTAGTAGTAGAGTAAAGAAAAATAAAAATAGAAAAAGATATTTATCTTGAAGAGGGATCGTCTTGAGGAGGAAACTGTTGACTGGCTTCCGTCAAGGTCCAAGGGATTTCATAGGTAAAAACGTAAAAAGGCATTCGAACGGATAAGTGCTGAGAAGAGTATATGATGTGGTATATATATATATATGTATATATATAGATATATACAACAACAATAACAAAAACAACAACAACAACATCAACAAATGAATGAGCAAGTATGAGTCGAAATGACGAAGTAAAGAGAGAGAGTAAAAGAACGCGGGGAAAGACGCGAGGGATTTAAACTTAAGGCAAAAGGCGATATTTTGATTCGTAATCTCTCGTAAGTAAAGGAGGAAGCACATGGTGGTGATGGTTGTGATGGTGATGTCGCTATTGTGACGTGGGGAGTGGGCTCGTCCGGTTTATTCTCGAGCAGACTTCCGCTATTTCTCGAAGGAAGCCTATTCAGCCATTATTTCACTAACGGCGGACACTAATTTGCTTCTCTAAGAGATCGGGTTTTAGTAGTAGAGCAAAGAGACAACATTCATGTGCACAGAAATGTTATGCTGCTACCAGTGATACGGTTATTGATGTTGATGATACTACACAGATCAATATCCTTGATTCTGGCTCCTTCCGTTCCAATTTCTGCTCATTCAGATCTAGACTAATATCATTTTATTTTTATCATTACAATCTTGGTTTAATGATGCACTGAACACGTTTTGTTTATTTAATAATTTAAATTACATGCTCTTTTTATTTTTTTAATAGAGAAGGATTTAAATAAATCGTAATTTAAAAATCTTTTTTTTTTTTTTTACAGAGTAGCGAGAAGGAGCTACCAGAATGTACGAAGAATGAGGTCTGCAGCAAAGTTGACCTCTACGGTACTCCCTGGGTCGAGAGACAATGTAGATGCCCGGAAGGACATACTTGTCCGAAAAGTCTCCATGCTGCTGACGGACATACGATAGTGGATAAAACCAGACAGTACAAACTCTGCGAACCCGTCAGGAGATTGCCCATTTGTCGGTACTTCAAGTAAGTACCAATTATTTAATTTAAATTTAATATAAATTAATCAAATCGAATACTTTCTCTTCATACGGTTCGTAACTTTATGATTTTTAGAGTACACCGACAATTACTTCCTTACTATGCACTCTTTTGTACTTTATAGTATAGAGCTTTTAATGAAACATTGAGCTCTGTCTAGAATATCACGTACTGATAAATTGTTTTTTTTTTTTTCAGAGATGTAACGTGGACATTGGCACCAGGTAGTGGTCCCAGAAATACAACGATACAAAAAATAAATTGCCGCTGTCGACCTGGCAGTGTTCCATATCTTGTTAAAAGACAGCCGCATAGAACTTCTGACGGAAGTCCTAATTTTATATATTCATTTGCATGCTCTCCGCAAAGTGTAAGTAGTTTAATAGTTTACTGTGTGACAAGGGATGAAACAAAACGATTTCAGTCCAGGGTGAAGTTGGGTGAATTACCCGCAGTCTGAAATCGTGTCTCATCCTGAGTTACACACAATATTTTTCATGATTATCTGCATTGGAACTTGAGGTTTCAGTATCAGCAGCCAGTCATAAGCAAGTTAATTTAAGGCCAATGGTGTCGTCAACTATTAGCGTAAGCGTAAATTGTCATTTGCAATTTATAATTAAGCAGAAACTATAAATACTATTTATTATTCACGCTAATTTTTATAAAACTTAATCACAGTCAGAACTGTCATTTACGTAAATAAAATTAATGGTCTGAAATTACTATTAAACAGATGTCAAGTATCAGAGTTTAAATTACGAATGCCTTCAATCAGCGGGCAGAGACATTATTTGTTTCTTCCAAGGGGCGATACACGATTGTTTTGCCCGCTGTCTGCAGACATTCGGAATTTACGCGTTTGCTAATATTTTTTCACCATACCTGCGCCGAAAGTTTAAATTCCTGCCCTGTTTAGAGGGAAGAAAGTCGTTCTTTCCTTTTCTAAAGAAACAAATTATGAAAATTAGCGCCTGCGTCATTCTTTCCACAAACAGAAGCAAAAGTTTAAACTTTCAGGTGCAAATCTGGTGAAAAATAGTTTACACACCACGGAGGAAAATACGACGTCCCAATTCGCGTATTTGCCACCCTCACCTTCGGGTTCAGTACGCAATTATACACGTGGGTTAGAATGTCCTACTTTCCTCCTTAGGTGTGTAATATCCTAGTTCGCCGCACTAGACTGAAATTAGCTCGTTTCGACTGGCTGTAGAGACACTGAAACTCAGTTTCCATGCTGGTATCATGAAAAAAAATTATAATATTATTTAAGCTGTCAATAATTACTAAATTTTTTTTGTTTTCATTACAGAGAATACGTTGTCAGGCAAAAGAACCGTGTCGTTTATTTACAGTACGTAAAAGACACAGTCCACAATTAGAAGAAGTTGTAGCGTCTCCACTGTGTCAGTGTTCGATGGGCAGCAAATGTCCGAAAAAACACACCGATCCAGGATCAATACCGGCGAGATCTTACTCAGGATTTGAACTGAAAATTTATAGCGGTTTCTGCGTACCGACGCATGAGAACGAGCCAATCTATGTAGTGTGAAGACTATTATTGCAATATAATATTTTTTTTTAAATTCAGGTATAAATTAAATAATAATTTAAGTTATTAATTAACAAATCTATTTGTATAGTTTAAAAGTTATTAAATTTATCAAGATAAATTTTATTAATTTATCCGAGACATAAAGACGTTGTTATTTGAATTTCGTCGGTCTCACACTTGTTGTATACACTCTATACTTATTTTGATAAATTTATATTATAATTATTATAAATATTAATATTAAAGTTTAATGATTGTGTTCTGGTGTATATTTTACAAGTGATGAGAGTTACCATTGATTGAAACATCGAGTAAATCTTGCGATCTATTTCACCGACAGTAGGAGAATTACTTCAGTCAGTAAAGAAAAATATTTTAAAGATAAATTAAATTTAAAGTGAAAGGAATTATTGAAGATAAAGTCGGTATCGATCCTTGATTTTCGTTAATATTTTTTTAAAAATTAATCATTAATTATTAAATAATTCGTATATAATTTTTTCAATGGACTTTTTTTAATTATATTGTAAATTATTTTAATTATATTTAATAATTGAACTATTTCTTCTTTATCATTATAGTATTACTAATTAAACATTTCGTAGTTCATAATTATACATTAATTTCATCGATTTGATTAATGTAATTATAAAGTATATTTTTATAATATCAATATTACTTCGTATTATTATTATTTATATTTTAATTATATCAGTTATTGTTAATTATTATAATGAAATGACTTTACTTTAAATCCATGCCATTTTAATTGTTTAACAGTTGATTGTAAATATTTATATTATCTTGCCTTAATAAATAAATACGATTTAAATAATTATTATAATAATAATTCATCTGTAATGTTAATTAGGCAGTATTGATTTTTACATCGACACCAAACATCTTTGTATAATGTTTTCTTGTATTAAATAAAAATATATAAAGTTTTCAATAAAAAAAAATAATATTTTTTTTTTATTATTTTTCAATTATTAATTTTCTACACTGTAAAAAATTACCGGGGTAAGTCCAAGCGGTGTAGGTGTTAAAATCAGCAGTGTTAAATTTCAACACCGAAAACGGTGTAAAAATAACGCCGCAGTCGATGTAAATATTTTAAACCGGTGTTAAAACAAATTCTCCGGTGTTAAAATAACGCCGCCACCGGTGTAGATATTCTTTACGGGTGTTAAAATATCTTGTTCAGTGAATATTTTTTTTATTTTAATTGATTTCTAGTGTATAGTCGCAATTACGACCTTGTACACTTTTTGCCTTTATATCGCAAACTGCTTTACTTCTCTCCTCTGCCTTCCGTTGTGCGGCTGTGGCCCGACTTGTGCTTATACTGTACTGCATCATTACGGTGATGCCCTGCAACCTCCCTTGTGCAATGGAGGTGCAGTGGCTAGGGAAACCATAGAGAAAACCTAGCCAGTACAGTTCGGTTTGGGTGAAGCTCCAGTGATCGATAAAATTCCCATTTTACCGATCACTGGATCTTCATCCCGCGCCTAGCGATCAGAGACCTTCGTTCGAACCCGACGTGTGGCTAAACGGTCACCCAGCCAAGTAGCGACCATGCTCGATGCTACTTAACTTCGGTGATCGCCCGAGCCACACGCGTGCCGAACGGCTGCCTCAGCCGCCATTATTCAGTGAATATTTTAACTTACTCAACCACTAGACTTGTTAATAAATTATATTTTTTATTAATTTTCACAAAGAACTGAAATTTTTTTGTGTTTTATAATCTTTAAAGTTCATTCTTCAAGCAGACGCAGTTTACCCCGCTTTTACACCGGTTCTACTCCGTTTTTACACCGGATAGCCCACTTTAACGCCGGTATTTTTAACACCGGTGAATTACTCCTCTTACACCGGTGTAATTTCATTTTTACACCGGGCGGAGATGAAATGAGTCCATTTTTAACACCACTCTTTTTACAGTGTATGATTCCATGACTTTTGATCCTCAGGCAAAATGTACTTGGACAGACTTTTACAGTATTTTTTTTCTTGAACAATATTTTCTGTATAATTTTGGAAAAAAAGTTAATTTTTTTGACACAGTCTAATATATATATTAGGGTGGCCCAAAAAAACCGACTATTTTGTTTTTCGAGTCTCTTATGAAAATTTGTTGGTTTACAATATTTTAAGAAGCCTCTCCAAAAATCAGCTCGATAAAAAATTTTCAAGAGGTCGCTTACGAATTTTGAAAATATCAAAAATGATCAAAATTTGAATTTTTTATTTCAAATTTTTTTTTTCTCGTGGCAGCAATAGTTTATAGTTGTGAAATCATGACTACGCTGAAAATTTAAGCCCAAAATTTAAATATTTAAACCTCGCTCAAGAATTTTGAATGTTTCAGTGCTGTCTTTTGAACGTTTTCGAGCGACCCTTGGATATTAATAATAAAGCTTCTCGATTTTTTCACCATCAATTTGGATCACAATCAATGAAAATATAACCCGAGAAATAGAAATAATAAGTTACTTACATACTTTTTTATTTTTTAATTTAATTTTTAGGTTTTTTCGCTTATTCAAAACTTAGCAAATTTTATTGTTCAAGACTGTCCTGTATATTTTTGGTTATGCAAAAGTTATATTTTACTAAAATGACAATAATTGAGATAAAAAAAATACAAAAACTAATTCAAAGTATTAGTTACATATTATCAGTTCATATTCAAAATTCTTCAGCGCCGTTTAAATATTCAAATTTTGGGCTGAAATTTTCAGCACAGACATGATTTTACAAATGTGGTAAATATCTAAATTTTTCCCATGTACATTGTAAGATATGCTAGATATCATGTAAATGAAGTGCAATTTCTACTAATAACAGTAAAAATTTAGTTACTGGCTAGATGTCCTTACAGTACCAAACTTTATGGGTAATTTTTACTCAAAAATATTCTGCTTTCTGAATAAAGAATACATAAGACGCGTTTTCATTTGTTTCTCTATTCGCACTCAAGTGGATGAACGGCACTATCTTCGTTGCACGTGCACAGTAAATGGGAACTTTGCCCAAGCTTTTCTCATAAACAAATGGAAGTTACCAAAAAATTGATGCGCACTTCGCTAGTTCATAGAGTAAAGTATCAGGTCTGTGTCTTTATTTTGCGTTTAGGACCTTTATTCCAGAGAAAAGCTTGGATAAAATTATCCGATAACCGTTCTTAATAGTATTGTTCAAAAAAAAAACTGAAAGTCAACGGAATATTTTTGAATATTTCCTTTAACAGCGATTGAAAAATATTAGTGGGTTCAAAGTATTCAATCTCTTGATACAATTTTTTATTTGTTAATGCTATTAAAATCGATAGATATTATTAAACTGAACTTTAAAAGAAATAATCAATCATTTAAATTTTATAAATTTTTATAGGGTGAATGGACCAAAAGTCGGCCATTTAAGGCTATTACTATACTTTGAGTAGGTAAATGTATTAAATATGAAACAAAAGAACTATTATCTTTATTTCATTTGATTCTTTAGCCTTCTTTTTGAATTCATCAATCAATTTATGCTCAATAGCTTCAGCTAACTGTTTTTTTTAACCAAAATTGAGTATTGTAACTCTCGGAAAATAACCTTTTCTTTTTTTATAAATAAAGCCATTACATACACGGCAATATCTAAAACACCTATTACTTAAACAGAAAAAGTGAACGCTCAGGTAGCGGACTTTTGGCACATGCCATTTAAATTTTTTTTTTCCCGAAAAAAAATTCTATCCTTTGTTTAAACCGACGCGAAATATAAATATATGAGAATGAATATAAAAAAAATTTTAACCTGCATAAATTATATATAAAAACTATCCCAAAACCTTTACTTGTGAGCGATGCGACATCGAATGGTGAAAGTTTTCTGTGAATCTGGTATCAAAATTCATTAGAGTAAAAAAATAACGTTTTAATTTAATAACAATTCATTTATATGATTTTCATTATTGGTTATGACAATGCAATGTTAGAATTACGGTAAAAAAATTCTTTAATCAATCACTGTGAACTGACTTACAGTAGATCGCGATTACACGCAAGAGGTGTTTTTATTGCTGACGGAACTTTATGTAAAACCAAATGATACTATTTAATTGCTCAATTTAATGCGATTTGATAATTATAATTTATAATAAAATTAGTTTGTTATAATTTACAGTATTTTTTACCCGGCAATTATTCTTTAATCTCTCAATATCTACTCGTTTCTACTGACTGTTTATAATTATAGCTGCTGCAATATATATACCACCCTTATAATTGCATCCTAGTTTTCAGTGAATCGTTTATTTTCAAATGTAATTACAATAAAGTATTCCCGTAATAAATTATCATTTAAAACTTTTTAAATTTTTGAAAAATCTCTTCTATTTTTTCTTCACACTGAGATAAAAAATAACTTTTAGAAAAATTTTATTTCCTTACAAGAAATTACCTACACGGAAAAAAATAATGCTCAAAATTTTAATAGTTTGTAGTTTATTTTCGACTTAAGATTAGTGTATTCGATACTAATATCAAACTAGGATCATTATATATGTTACAAAATGACTATTATTTATATTAAAATTTGATACACATACAAGAGCTAAATTTGTAATTTCGTATATTAAAATTAATATGAAAAAGAATCGATAAATTGCTATCTACAGTTATTACTATTCAAATAAACATACAAAAATTTTAAAAATGAGGAACCGAAAAATTAGTAAACGTGCATATTAATATATAAAAATCTAGTATACGAATGTTTCATTTTATTATTTACCACTTATTCGATATATGTATATAATAAATTAATTTATAATAACGAATAAATAGCATTTTATATTAATTATTAGTCAATGGGAAAAAATTTATAAAATAAGAGTTAAAAATTTTTGGTATTTTTATGAGCAAAAAATCAGTATCTAGTACACTGATAGAAGTATTTATTTAATATTAATAAATGCATTTATTTGACGCAATTATAGATTTATTAATAGTTAATAAATGGCTTATTTGACTCAAATATAGATTTATTAATAGTTAATAAATGGCTTATTTGCGTGAATATCTCTGTGATTTTTGACTACAGCGCCACTTACTGTTTACATTACCTTTCAGTATACTGTCTAATGTAACAAATTCAAAATATAATCAACTAAATATTTTTTTATAAATAAAAAAAATGCTGAATATTTTTTAAATTAATTACTGTGTGTATTATTTTCTTTAAAAAAGTAAACTTAAATGGGAATATAAATTATTTGTCATAACCCTACTTAATTAGCTTCATGTGTCATTTTCTATTCAAATAAGCCATTTATTAACTATTAATAAATATTTATTTGGTTCAAATAAATCTCATTTAATAAATCATTTATTAACTATTAATAAATATTTATTTGGTTAAAGCTTTCAAATAAATCATTTATTAACTATAAATAAATCTTATTTGGTACAAATAAATTCTTCTATCAGTGTATACTAATTTTTCTTTTTATTATTTATCACTTATTCGATTTATGTACATTGTAAATTAATTTATAAGGACGAATTAATGATATTTTAAGCTAATAATTGATCAGTGATATCGAATTTATAAAATAAAAGTTTGTAACTTTTTCAATTTTCGGCTGGAAAAATCAGTATCTAAGATAGCAATTCTTAATTTGACCAATCATTACTTTTTAATAGATTATGCCATAAATTAATTAACTTTCACTAATAAGTTACGTATTATACCTAAAAGTAATAATATTTAGTTACTTTTTGAAATAATTGATAGTAGTTTTTCGGAATCTACAAAAATTAGTAAACTACTTTGCATTAAGCACATAATAGTACTAATTATTGATAACAGATTCCACTTTTTACTATTTATTAACTTTTAATATTCTGTTTTTCCATGCAGAAAAAATGAATTTCTTGGCTCAAGAAAATTTTTGTTTTCTATTCGTAATGTAAAAAATTTCTTAAGGCAAGTAAAAATTTTTTTCAAATGAATAAACATTTTTTGCGCCAAAAAATTATGTTTTCTGTGTATACTATCGAAAATTTAGAAAAGATATTTTTAGTAAAAAGGTTTCATTTAAAACCATTTTCTTAGTCGAAGAAATCTGTTTAGCTCCAAATGCATTGATCTTATTTTTTTTTTTTTTAAATGTCAATAGATATCGATTTCCGTCTGTCAATAAAATTATTCTTCATATAAATAATAAACTATAACGCAAGAATTTCATTGATTAAAAATACTTTTTTTATCACCGACATTCTATTTCTAAGCTATAATTTAATAATAATTAACAAAACAATTATTTGTTACATCACGGATATAATTAAGCCGGCAAGTACATATATGAAAAATTTTTTCAAATAGAATTGAATAAAAATGCGATTTCTTTATAAAACTGGTACGTGTGAATCCACACAAATCCGTAAGTGTGAATATGATCCGATCATTTTTCCACCATAAATACATCTTTATGATATACATATGTGTAAAAATATATATATAAGAATATTAAAGTGTTTGGAGAAGTGTTAAGGTATGACGAAGACTTGAAAGAAAATAATATATTGGATACTACAGATGAGAGTTGTCTGTGGGAATGTTTCGGTCCATCAACCCTCTGTAGAATTCTTTAGTGCAATCAGTATGTTCCATCAACCGTATCTGATAACTGTACACATAAATATTTTTTATATAGTTATTTTCTTTTGTTTTACTTCATTTATTATCGTTATTTATTATTTCGGAATCCTTTTATCATCGATATATTATTATAAATTTAAATCGCGTTATATTTACCGTCACTTATCTCACACTAACCGCAACGATAACAAACAATAATTACCTTTAAATGGATAATAACTAAGATAATGGTATTGTATTATTTAATATAGGATAATAAATAATAATGTTGAATTAAATGATGAATTGAGTAGTTATTTATCGTTTGATTTGAAAGTATAAATAAATAAAAATAAAAATAAAAATAATTGTAATTATGATGAATAAAATAATGAAGAGCATTAAAATTTATCCAATATGATGATATGTGCATATGAATATAGGAAAGCAATCTCTTTTGTGAGAGCCGTAATTGCGAACAAAGAACGAGAGAAACAACGAGAAAAAGCTGCTTGGCTAGAGTATTACTAGTGAGAGAATCTATACAAGCGATAGATAGAGACAGTGCGGGGGCGCTTGGGATTCTCTCATGCAATTTCTCCTGGCCTTCTTCTTCTTCGTTCCTCTTTCTTTCTTGCATACATTTTTTATCACTTGTTTTTATTCTCTTTTTAATGATTAGCTTTTTTTTTTAAATTACCAGCGAAAACTAAACCCTCGGTAGGATCATATTATATTACATTATGCTACAGAGAACTAGTAGAGTTTAAATAAAAAAGTTTAGAGATTGTTCTCTTATCCCTATTGATGCTCTTTACTTGTAGCTCTTGGGTACTCGATAGTAGAAAGTCATGCACGTTATCCGTAACCCTCAGGGGCTCATTTCATTTTTATACATTAATGTTACTTTTATTTTTTTTTTTAACTTCAAGGCTTTTTATTTTTTCACTTGGTTTTTCTGTAAATTACTACGATAACAAATTAAATGTAATAAATAAAAAAAATAACAATTGTCAATACAAAGAAAAAAAAGGATTTCTTGATACAAAAATTTTTGTCACCCAGAGAAAATTTTTCGCGCCAAGAAATTTTTTTTTTCTGCACAGAAAAAAAAATCCCGACCAAAAATATTCTTGGTTCCAGAAAATTTTTTTGAAAACTTAAATTTTCCCGCAAAAAGTAGAAATCTGACCAAGACAAATTTTCTTGTCTAAAGAAAATCTTGACGGTTCCCGAAAACGTTTGTCTTCAAAAATATTTTCTTGACGTAAGATAACTTTTTTTCTGTGCATAAATAAAATTTATTTGTAACCTGATAATTTAATAGAATCGTTTATTTAAGAAACCCCATTAGTCAAGAAAAAAAAATTTTTCAGGAAACAAAAAAAAATTTTCTGGAAAAACTTGGCATTAAAATAATAAATAAATAATTGAAGAGAATAATGTTAGCGTCTGAAAAATATTCAAACAAGAGAAATTCAATTTTTTAATTGAAACTACTTAAAAAAATTGCCATTGGCTTATGGGGTTTCTCAATAAAATGAAATTTCTGCCACCCCGTTAATTGTTTTTTAAACGCTGATTTGATGCATATTTTATTATTTTCTATGGGGACATCTAACGAACCCAAAAATGCAAAAAGAATTTCGAAAAAAACATGACTTACGGGGTTTCTCAAATAACCGATTCAATGATAGACGCAATTTTTTCTATAAAAAATAAATGATGAGTTATATCAACCTATAATTGTATTAAAAAATATTCTTTGTTTGAATACAACAATTGTATAGATAAGTACTAAGGTGTGCTGAGTACAGAACAACAATGAAGAATTGATATAAAATATGTAGAGCATTAATATTGATAAAATAAAATGGGATCAAGATGAGATGCTGTGAGGCAAGTAAGGTAGACTGCGCATTATTAACGCAGATGAATTTAAATAGATCCCCAAAGTCACACGTTACACTTAGAGATCGTCTTGGATGGACGGACTAGACGGGTGTTATCGAGTTATACCAATAGATTGATACTTCCTATTCGACAAGTAGCAATTCCCAAGTATAGTTTGCTGTTCTTAGTCGTATGTATATTATATAGCTCAGCATCTACCAACTGGTCTGCATCTGGGCCAACCTGCTTGATACACCTCGTGCCACCTTAAGTACTTTGTATATCAAGTGTAGTATAGATGTATAGATTTTTATATTTACATATGCATACATATATATAGCATACTATGGAATAATTATTATCAAGTAGTTTTATAACGAGGCCTATACTGTCCCGTATTTTCTGTGCCAAAGAAAGTATCATCCTTCATCAAATGATGCGCTCATTTGTTGCCATAGTCATTCTGTTCGTCATTCACGGCATCTTTATATATTTTTATTTATATATATATATATATATATATACATTACATTTGTAAATAATCGACTTAAATATTTGTTAAACTGATGTACTTGATGACTTGATACTAACGTATAGATGTTATTTACTTGCATGCTGTTATTTATTTGAGTATATATTATACACTTATATGTGTGTGTGTATGCGGGTTTGATGACTGTGGGCTGTATAAATTTATGTATGTGTATTAATGTTATATATGTTGCTTGGGAAACTTCAATATACTTATCACGATGATTTTTATTATAAGACTAGAGTTGAGCTAACCCGTTAATACTTTGCATAAAAGAGCTTGAGGCTTTGAGGTGTACTGGCAGTTGGTCAAATTGTGGTTTCATAAAACAAATCCGTTGCTAATCGTCATTAGACATCAAATAAAAAAAACTTTTTTTTTTTTTTAAATTAGGGCAGGATTTTCACTTTTAAGTGGGTAAACTTAGAAATTATTCATTTACTATTTTTTATTTGGTCTTTGATAAAACCGTAACTAAAATAACTTGTTCGCTGAATTGTATTTATACTTAATCACAGTATTTAAATTTTAATTACAAAAATAAAATTTTTCAAAATTTTCCATTCTCGGAAAAAGTTTTTTAATTCAAGACATTCTCGAAAATTTTTATTCAGTAATTAAAAGTTAATTATTGTTTAGTTAAAAAAAAAAAAAGAACAATTAACTTCTTTTCATAAAAAAAGCAACTTGTAATTAAAAAATTTTAAATTAAAATGAATACTTTATTCCTGAATAATAAAAAATCTTGTTACTGTTATTATAATAACTTCTTAAATCACCTTAAATGTACTATAAATAATTTTTCAAACAACATGTTATCTATCCCCAAGAGCAACGGAAGTAATTTCACGTTTAATATATAAAGCATTGAATATTTACCATAAATCTTGGTTATATTTTTAATATTTACAATAAACTAGTGTGGGTTTTAAAACCCCGACTTGCTTCTATAATAAATACATGCCTATATACCCAGATATATGTGTAAAAATAAAATCTGGTTATATAGACCAAAGTCATTTATTAGCAGCCTCATCAATGACCAGCTTTCATTTAAATTTAAAAAGTATAAATTTTATCACTTGCATTGGCAACCGATCCTACAACTCGTCTCAGGTATTAAGTAAAGACGTTGTTGTCGTGCTTGTCTCTAACCACCGTTTACCACCAGGACTATTTTTCAGATAAAACCTTTATAAATTTTAAAAATAAATAAATAAAACCCGGGTTGTCGAGTTTATCCATGGACATGCGATTGGCGGACTCGCTTGCTAACAATCTCGAAGTAGTTACACGCGATTTCTGGTTGGTTGGTAAGTAGGACTAGCGGGGATTCATAGGCAGGACTCCTCCTAGGAGAGATCACAGTTGTATTCCGACTTTCCTGGCCGCAACAGCCGCGTGTTTACATCAACAACGGGTTTATTGTTGAAGGCCGAGTCAGTATCTGTACCTTAGTGGACGAAATTTTAGAAAAACCTAATTTTGTTATTCATATAAAGTTTTACTAAAATTTTTAATTTTCAAAAATAATTCATCTCATATTCACATACTTTTTTTTTATATTTACCTTTTATATATATATTTATTTAAGTCAATAACCTTCTGGTGTGTTGTGTATTTTGTGCATGCCGTGTTAATAATTAATAAAGTTATCTTACATTTATTTTTTTACTTTCATTTCTTTGAAATTGGCAAGCGTAATCGCGTGCGTGACTCGGACCGTAAACTAACAAGTGATTTTAAAAAATATAAATTGTAAGTAATAACAAAAAAAATAATAATAACATTACTGATAAAATCCTACATTATTTTTATGACAATTAAAATTTAAAATAAAAAGGCATCAGAGCATCACCAAACGCCCTGTTACCTCCCATTGTTATGAGTTTTATTATTTCTCTGTAGTTTAAAAGCTAAGTGATAGGTAATACGTGAGAGAAGCTATCGTTAAAAATATTTCAAGTAAAAATGGAAAATAGTTTATCAAAAAAAAAAATTTCGATAGTAAAATTAGACCACGTTTCGGTCTAATTAATAGGGCCCAAATGTGTGTCACTTTTCGATTGTTGATAAAACGTTAAACGTTAATTCGGGAACCGTGAAAATGTTAGGGCTATTTAAAGTTTACTTCCGTTACAACAACAGTGAGTTCATCGCACGCAATCAAATGCAGCGCCGGCGAACCTTGACCGTGGCCAAAGCCAAAGCCAAGCGCGTTTTACTCCAGTCAGCCAAGTCGCGTGTATATATAAATATATATACATGTATATATGTACGTGCACATTTATACATGTATACATACAAGTATAAGCACTTATATGTATATATAGTAATAATAGTATATAGTGTTTGCAGCGTTCACCTTCAAGTCGCGCGCTCTCATTCCTCTGGAGCGTAACGAAAGTGCACGGGCAACCTGTCCCAGAGAGAGAATGATACGATTTTAATTTTTTACACATTAAAAAAAATGTCCTTCAGAAAGGCTGTAATTTAATATCGATTATCTTTTTATTTATTTATTTATTTATTTTTATCATAAATAAATAAATAAAGAAGATTATGGTAATAGATGATTACTTCAGATTTATGATGTGATTTTTTTGACATGATAAAATAAAAGGTTGGGTCTGGTCTACAAATTTGGATGCTGTAAAATCTGTCATATCATCTTAGGTCAAAAAATATCGCGGCAATACCGTTAAGAGTACGCGAGCATATCTCTCCTTTATACTTTCAATGCTCTTTCTTCTCTGCTCATATTAACTTGCTACCTCATAAGATTTAAATTTATTCAATTCAATTACTTTTTATCTTACTGCTTTTTTATTTTTAATGCAACTTTTTTTACCCTACAAATTATAACAAAGGATTGAGTTTTGTATATAAAAGTTATTCTATTAAAATTTTTGACTACGGTGAAATTTATGTTGTATTGAAATTAAATTAAATTAATTAGTTTGATGATAATTAGAGATAATATGGTAATATAGTTTTTTTTCATTTTTTTTATTTAAAATATAGAAGATGCAGTATGAATGGAACGACAGAAGCGTATAACGTGAGATCAATTTGCATTATTCTCACAATAAGGAAGCCAACCGTTTAATTGTCACGTCACTTATTAACAATTATTTTAGTAAGTCAAAGTAAATTATTTATATGTGAAAAAATATTCTTCATACTTTTTTTTTTCGTTAAATATCTAATTAAATTTATTAGCAAAAAGAAAGTTTTTAATTACTGTAACTTTTAGTCTCATCCATTTTAGTTTGAATAACCGATCAGTTAAATTTAACAATGTAGTAAAAAAATAAAATTTTATTTAACGATTCTTCAGAAATTTTTTTTTTTTTTATATAGAAATGTAATTAAGGCGCGTTTTCATTTGTTTCTCTATTCGCACTCAACTCGATAAACGGTACTATCTTTGTTGCACTTATACAGTAAATGGGAACTTTGTCCAAATTTTTCACGTAAACAAATGGGTTATCAAAAAATTGAAGAGCACTTCGCTGGTTCATAGTCTGTGTCTTTATTTTGCGTTTAGAGCTTTTGTTTCAGAGAAAAGCTTGGACAAAATTATCTGACAAGGTAAAAGCCCCTATACCCGCTCACTTTTCATTGGAGTGAGATTAAATCACTCAATATAAATTAATAAATAAAATTAAAACCATATTTTTTTTTATACTTATTTTTTGAAGTTTCGAGTATTAGAATAAAATTTTAGTTTCAAGAATAATCTTGATAATTAATTACTAATTTTCGAAATAAGGTCCTTGAGTGTACCCATAGTCGCTCACTAAAAGTTGTCATGTATCATTACTCGATCAACACATGGCCCTATAGTCGCTCAAAGACAATATCAATTAAACTATGATAAGTTTATTGATTTGGACAAATAATTTGTAAATTATACTACTTTATTCTTTCATAATTTAAAATTTCATGAATTTTAAAAATGTATTTAATAAGATATAGTTATAACAATTCTTAAAAAATTTGACGTAATCTAAATTTAATCTAACGAATGAACGTTAAAGTAAAAATTGCCCGGCTATGCGCGATTTTTAAAACAGTCACTTAATTTAAATTTATAATCTAATATAAAATAATTGAATCCCGAAAAAAATAGACCTGGAAAAAATAGACCCTTCAATAATACATTTGAAACAAATTTTATTAATGAATTTGAACAACGTCGAAAATTATTGGAACAAATAATATTTTAATGATTCTGTTTATTTAATTAACTTATTTTATGTGTGTCTGATTGAAAAAATGTACCCACACATAAAAAGGTGTAAAAAGTAGCTATTTTTTTACGAATTTTGTGTGTGCAATTAAATCAATGTGCACACACAGAAAAGGGCGTGAAACATAGCTCCCTTTTTTCACGAATTTTGTGTGTGTGTACTTACAAAATTATACTCACGCAGAAAAACGTATGGAAAATAGCGCCTTTTTTTCATGAATTTTGTCGGGTATTTCGTCGCGGAAGTTTCGCGGGGATCACTTTAATATTTTGGGTCACCACACATTTTCTATAAATTGGAAGATTAATCCAAAAAAAAAAAGATGAATCATCTTCTGAAAATATTTTTTTCCGTAGTCAATTTTTACTGGATCGTTTTTTTCGGGTTTTTTTTTTACAGGTCTATTTTTTGCGGGTCTGTTTTTTCTGGGTCTATTTTTTCCGATTACCAAAATAATTTGATACATTATATTTTAATATATTTAGATTCACAAATAATTATTTATCAATAATGTTTTTAGTTGAAATTTTTCTTTATAAAAATTATAAAAAACGCATTAATCAGTTAAAGTGAGCGACTAATAGTACTGAGCAGGCATAGGGTCTTTTACCTTACAACTGAAAAAAAGAAATGATTGATGGATTTGAAGTAAATAACATGATGTTAATTATAATTTATAGTACAATTTAGATGAATTGTAATGAGAAAATTATGAAAATAAAATGGATTGTAAATTCTGTTGTTACAGACACAAATACTGAACTGTCGAATGGTGTGTGTTCAACACCAGCTGACTAATTGAGCATACCGAGCAGTCAAAGTGATTTATAGATATAATAATAATAATAATAACAATAATAACGATAAAAAAAAATAAAGCAAGTAAAAGAACAAGTTTATTTGATTCGCAATGAAATTGTCATTTCTGGTGATTATGGTATGCAGTGGCTGCTGTATGTCTTTACCATCAACAATAATTCCGACTTCCACCCGGAATTCTTCAAACTTTAGCAAGAAAACAACGTCTGTTGTAAATATCACAGCTTCTCCGTTAGCAACGCGTGTTAAAGCTTCAGAAAATGCCATTACCACGGACTCTATAAGCACCAGTAACACCAGCATATCTGGAATCACTGGTGCCAGTACCAGCAATAGTAATAGCAATAGCAATAGTAATAATAATAATAATAACTACAGCAATAACAACAGCAGTAGCAGCAGCAGTAGCAGTAATAGTGCCGGTACGAGTACAATTGCTTATAAGAAAATTCAACTTGAACAAGTTGAAGTAACTTCACCCAGCCCGTTATCATCAAAAGAGACTCGTGAGTCACCGCCCAGCAAAATTCGACCGCAGATAAAACTTCATATAAATTACACCAGCGTCGGCGAGGTGAGAAGCTATTTATTATATTTTATTATAATCATTTTTTTATATTACCGCGTTATTATAAATATTTTTAAAACAGATTTTATTATTTTTATGAAAAGATTTGTTTTTTTTTACCCTCAGGAATTTTAAAAATTTTTTATGGAATTTGATACGAAGATTGATTAAATAATTACTAAGTTTTATTAGAAAAAAAAGGGATAATTTATAAAAAAGAAAAAAAGTAATTAATCAAAGTTTCCTTCTTAACATCCATTACTCACAATAATTATTTACACGAGAATAGTAATGTGTTTTCTCGTAAATGCAATACGGAAGTAATGATTAGTTCTCTCCTGAAACGTAACAATTAAATGTCATAATCTATTCTGTTCACTCTTTAATCTATCAAGGCTACTAATTATAAACATTTTACTTTCTTATCTTAACGGCATTGTTTTCATACCCATCATTAACTAAAATTTTACTTTTTTTTTTAAACACCGAAAATTTCTAACGTAACAAAAAAAAGTTCATTTTAAATTTAAAATCTCTAATATCTTTAAAATTAAAGTCTTCAGAAACGAAAAGTAAAAAATCTACTGGATCTAAATTTTTGAAATGTTTCGCATACACGCTCGTATATCAGCTGAAAATTGCAGGCCACTCCTAACTACCCCTTATTTATTTAAGTAACACATGAATTACATAAATATATACTGACTCTTGGAAAACCCTTCCAAAGCTAATTGTACAAAATTACTCCTTAAGTAGTCAAATTACATAAATTTTTTATTTTTGTTGCGCGAAAAACGTTCCGTTCTTCAGGTATATCAGATACACAGAAAAAAAGGATTTCTTGACGCGAAAAATTTTTACTTGTCACAAGAAAATTTTCCACATTGCATGCAAAAAAATAAATGATAAATTTTATTCGGGTTTTCAATTCATTTTTATTGATGAACAATAAACCCGTATCAAAAAGGTAATTCATAAATAATATAATATTGAAAGCAAAAAAGTATAAGAATGATTCTCTAAAATATATTGATATGAAAAAAAAAATAGTCACTTTTAGGCTTTAAATTTTATTATTTGAAATGATAAAATACGTCATCTTGCCATATAGATATATCTGCGCATCAGTAATACTTTGGGTTAATTCTTTCACATACATTAAAAGCTTACAAACACAAGTAAAATTTTATTGTTTCAAACTATAAAAACTGATGCGCTTAAAATTTACTTTTTGACAATTTGAAAAAAGTAATAATTATATATCCTTGTACATACAATCAATTGTTCGACATTGAAAATTTTATTTATCATACTGAATGTTTTTTTACTTTATTACTATAAACTTAAATGTTACAAACATCGAATGTTGAAGCTGAAACGTTAAATTATTATAATTTCATTTTTTTATCTACCAAACAGTAATTTTTATTACTTGTAACATGATTTATTTACATACAAACTTTAAATTTCAATATTTAAATTAAGATTATTATAATATATTCAATAAAACCACGAAATTACTGTTTGAAATGGTATTAAATTGTGACCACATTCTAAATTTTTAGTTATCAATTACTAATTTTTATAATTCATTTTGTTGCGTGTACGAATTTAAAACGAAAATTTTTCTTGCGGTATAAAATATTTTTTTTGTGTACAATAAAATGTCACGAAATTTTTCAGTAGCTATAAACCGTCTGGTTCGCCTGCACTAAAAAAAAATTTAACAAAAATAAAAATCCATCTTTACGAGGTACAAGATAAGTACATACGATCGTGTATGAAATAAATCTCAGTCATTGTCTTTCTTTCTTTCTTTCTTTCTTTCTTCTTGTCCCGTGAAATAGTATCACACGTGAGAGTGCAGTGTATTATTTCAGTATGCACAAAGGAGGCCATGTTGTGGTACGAATCAATGCAACAAATACATGCATGCATCCACATCTACATATGTATATTCTTCTATATATATAAATATATAAACATGTATAGAGAAAGTTCTCTCTTCACTTGGAATTTTTTTTATTCATCAATACAATCTCGTATTTATTACTCTCATGATTCACATGAGAGTTGCGCCAAATCCTACTTTACAATAAAAACTTTGTCTCGCGCGTACTTGACGTGCACTTCTGCATACTTTCTTTTATTTTTAAAATCCATGACATTTGCACTTGTCGTGATTAATTATCAAAGCTGTTATTTATCTAGCTTATACAAACAAACATATACATATATTTTCACCTTTTTAGTACTTTATCATCATCTGCCGCTAATCTAATAGACTCCCTAAGTCAACATCAAACCAGATGATAAATGCAGGCAATTAAATAATTTTAAATTAATAATCATTATTAAGTATTAACTTTTTTTTTAATTTTTTGTTTTAAAATATAATTTTATTCTTTGACTATGCGTGACTAGCTTTCGTGTCAATTCGTATTAGATGCTGATGAACACACGATATCTTATCTTATATTTTATATATAGATATATACATATATATGAATGTTTGCGTATAATACATATAAAGAGAGTAGGACCCAGTTTCACGAGGGCTTAGGAGAATGTACGGCTAACAGCTTCAGAACTCGTTAAATACAAACTGCATGAGTTCAAGTTGACCTCGAAAGTAAGAACGATCACTTTACTAGATCAGTAACCGAGATGAAACTCTTGGTAAGATTTAACGTTTTATATTAAATTTAAATTTAAATATTACTATACAAACAATTTAAAAGTTTAAAAAGTTAATTTTACTTGATAATAGCTTCTTTATAAAATAAATCTACAGTGAAGAAATATTAAATCCAATATTTATTTATAAAGATGATTGATTATAAAGAAGAAAAAAAAATAATGATTAAAATAGTTGTAGGTGAATGTACTTGCCCAAGAGTCATTAACGCTTCGTGGTGGCCTTAATGACCCTAGAGCCTAGAGGAGAGCCTTTATATTCTTTGTTCTATCTTTATATCCACTTCCGTATTTCATATACTAGTAAAACATTTACGAACAAAATGTAATAGTATTTATTTAATTCAACTTGGTGATTTGATCTCGTAATTATTAACTGGTTATATATATAAATGTAAAATAAAAGAGATTAAAAGTTAATTTGTCGTAATTTAAAGTTGAATGAGAAAGGACAAAAAATAACAATAAGAATTAATGATTTTAAAAAATATATAATAATATTTTTAACCGAAAGTTTCGCACCATTAACGAACCAGACTTTTAATGCTCGAGTAAATTTTATATTTTAATAAAAAACTATTATTACGGCGTCAAAGAATGCTACTTTGATACTTTGCGCTAGAAATTACAGTAAGAAAAAATTTATAATAGAATAGAATAGACCAGAAAAGAATGAAATAAAATAAAAGATGAAATAAAAAAAAATGAATGTAACTAATTATAGGGCGGTTATAAGTTTTAGTTTCACGACCACATTGATGAGATACCTAACGAAAGAAATATTTTTCTATGTCACCGAGTTTGTGCGACCGAAACGGTCTCGGTTAACTGACTTCCTCGTATCCACCCACTTGATTTTTTATTCAACCATTCAACAGTTTTGATTTTCTTATTTTCTCACCCAGTAGCTTGGAATTTTTATTCTCAACCGTTTATTATCGCCATCCGTCAATTTAAATCAACACTAAGCATCCATTACGTCACGTCATTTATCTGGTGATTTAAATCGTTAATAATTTATCGCAAATTTAAAATTACCACGCATTTTAATTTTTCGCTATCGCGCAATCGAAACTAGTGCCAGTGCGCATTGAAAAAAAACGGGGGTTCCCTTGGCTTTGAACTTTGAATACAATGGTATAGTGTACTAGAATAGTTAAAATATTCCGATAATTTAAAAGAAAACAACTTATTTAACAAAACAAACATAATTTGCTACAACTCATAAATAATAGATAATAGTAAGTTTTGAAATCACGAGAGTTATAGAAAATTTTCTAGGTTAACACGAGGTTAACAATGATTATTCTCGAGCTAACAAAATAAGACGAATGCAAATATAAATAGCAGTTATTAAGTAACCGTCAGCACAGATTATTAGTCTTGGCTTCAGCTATAGGTAACAACAGAAGCTGCTTTGTAAATTACACGTTAAACCCTTGTTCCCTGACTCTTGCGTATCGTTAATAAAAAAAACAACAAAGTAAAAAATAAAATATTAAAAAGCTCAAGGCTCGAGGCAGGATGGTAGTTTGTAGAATTGGAATTTCTCAGTACAAGTCACGATTTTTGTCTGTTACGCTTAATGATTGCGGTAGGAAGAGTTGCTTGTATGCGGTTTATCTGCAGCCGTTCACTGTGTTGTTTCACAAACATCATTATCAAGAATATTACTTGTACACGATGTCTGTACAGCTTATGGCACGCTTAACTCTTTATTATTATTATCATCATCATCATTATTATTTTAGCATCTCTGACAAATCTGATATACCCTCATTTACTATTCTCATTAAATCAAACCCATTCATTATTAATCATTATTCATTCATTATTATTCATCTTTATTATTCCGTCCTTTATAAATTTTATATGTATATTTATATACTTTTTTTTTGCACACATCAAGCGCGAACACGCTGTGCCTTACGATCGAAATTATTTTTTCGATTAATTCACTCACGTTAAATCACCTCTTCACTTTTTTGATTACACTAAAATGGGTTAGATTGTATACTAGTACAAAGATAATTTATTAAGGAATAGTTTCAACCCGGTATCAAGTCTATTCATTAAACCATTGATTTAAAATTAATTATTTTAACCTAAGAAACCAGTGCTGTCAATTGTTACGTATGAATTTTTGGAAGCATGATAACTTTCGAAAAATATAATAAATTGGCCTGATTTTTTTTTGTGAGCTTTGTATCTTTTGTCGCAAGAACCTTTTTGAAAATCACTATCTAAATTCTTTTTGTTTAATTGTAATTAATAAAGTAAACTTAAAACTGGTAATTAATTAAAAATTTAGCTGCCATTTTTTATTTTTAGTTTTTTCTTTTTTTCCCTCCACCAACTACTAACAGCAGCACTAGTGTGTCAGTAGGATTAAAAAATAAAAAGCGGCATTTATGAAAAAAAGGCGGGATATTTAAAAAAAAAATTTTTAAATAAAAATTAAACTAAAAGAAAAAAATAAAAAAAATGATTAAAATGATATCAAAAAAAATAAAATTTGAATAATTGTGATAAGCTATCAAGGTATGCACTTTTGGATTTTCAAAAATTTTTGTTTTTTTTTGTCGTAGACTGGAGTACGATTGCCAGAAGGTGCAAGCGCTGCACTCGCCAAGCCAACAAAATATCACTATTATCCACATAATCAGCATATTTATTTATTACCAGAATGTGCTGTTCAACAAGTGTGTAATGCAGTTTATGTTAGATTGAATTTTACTCAGCCATTATGTGCTTGTCCGAGCAGATATCGCGATCCTTGTAGTGCATCGCTCGATGCCGATGATCAGCATACTACGGAACTGGTTACTGATCCACATACCAGAGTAAGTTCCAGTTATATCTTTTATAATTTTTATTCATTACGTTTATTACCTTTTATTTCCTATATTATCAGTCCATTTAATTTAAATATAGATTTAATATCTATATAGATATGCTAAATAACACTTATTCACATGCTCCCAATTCTATATATTTTACTGCATTTTTTTTTCTTTATTATTAATGTTTATTTTTATTTATCATATATTATTAGGCATTGACATTAGTTAAGACATGTGAACCAGTTGCTGAAATGCGAGAATGTAGAATGCCAAGAGACTGGTCATTACTTGCATTACAAAATGTAAGAACTGGAAAATCGCATTACCTAGTTATCTGTAAATGCCCAGAAACAAATATCCTAGGTATGCTTTAATCATTCTATTTTATAATTTTACTTTTTTTCTACTTCCTAACAATTGTTATTGTTATTATTATTATTATTATTATTATTTTTAACTGATGATAATAATAATAATAATTATACGGTATTGTTTTATAGAGGGTCCTATGAGTCACGATCAACCTACATACGCTAGTGTTCCGGGTATACGGGTCTTCGGAATGATGTGCGTCCAAGGAGCCAGAAAAGGACGCCCGTTAAGACAGACACGTAATCTTCTAGGTATAATTATCATATTTATATATACTTATTATGAATACACAGTTAGACATTTTGTGTTAAATTCAATACAAATTTTATGTTAAATAATTGAACACATAAAATTTATTTTAATAAAAAATTTGTGTAAATTTCACAAACTTTTCATGTTAAGGGCATTCTTAGACAGTGCTCCCCCCTCCCTCTTTTTAAAAATTTTAAATAACTTTCAACTGTCATAAGCGTATGAAAATTTTATTAATTAATTAAAAAAAATTAAATCATTAATTTAAAAAAAGACAAATTTGCTGAGATATAAATTAAAAAAAAAATTACTTACAATTGACATCAATTAGGAGTTACACGGAATTTGTTGAATAAATTTTAGCCCACAAAATTTAAAAATTTAAATTATAAAATTGACATGAAGATTTTGTTGAAGTTTATTTTCCAAAATTCGTTTATCTCCCAATTGATGTCAACTGTAAGTTTTTTTTGACATCTACATCTTAGCAAAATTTTCTTTTTTTAATTAATTAATTTTGAAAATTTTTTAAAAGCAGGGGAGGGGTACTGTCTGAAAATGAATTTAAAATTAATTAATAAATCTAAGCACATAATCTAATCAACTCAAAAATACTGACCTACCCTAAGTACAACATAATTTAGCAAATAATTATTTCTTTCTATAATTTTTCTATAAAACGGAGCTATGAGCTATCCCATAAAATGAGAGTAAAAAATTATTGAACCTGATTATAAAAATATGAAAGATCTTTGATTATATTTAATTATAATCCAAGTTTCCTTGCAGATAATGCTGCTACAATGCTTTCCTTGATTATAATAATGAAGAAACACGCGGGAATGTTTAGCTAAGCAACACTAATTTTGTGTTAATTTTCGAACAACACAATAAATATTTTACATTACAGATTTTCTAATCATTTAGCATAAAAAATCTGTTGAAGTAAAATAATACAAGCGGTTCGTGTTGAATTAACAGATTTCTGTGTTGAAAATCAGCATAAAAAATTTAACCAAATAATTTTTTAACACAAATACACAAAATTTAAAACTGTGCATTTAATATTATAGATAAATATATTCTAGTTTGCGGATATAAATTGATACTAACGATTACTATGCTCCGTAGTACTGATATAACTTAACATATTATTGTACCGTTTGCCTGTGTTTATAGGATTGATTTCTATCAACATGAGAATCATTCCCATGTTATTAGGGATTATCCTTACAATCACTTCTTACTCCATGTTGATACTTCCTTAGTTATTTAAATAATTTTTTATCCTGTATCACTACAATTCACTACAGTAATTGTTACTATGCATTTCTCTCTATTACACGTTTTATAAAAAATGAATAAAACATTCAATTGACCCTAAGCCTGTAGGCCAACTGTACAACTTCCTATTATTTTAAAATTCAATATTAAAGTTCTTTGAACTTAATAATATTATTACTTACAATTTAAAATTTTTAAAACGCGACATCATATTTGTAATTAATTATTATTTATGTTTCAGGTATAGAAACAGGGGAAGATTATTTTGAAAATGATAAATTGACATTCCCATGGCACAGAGTACCGGAATTAATGAAATCTGCAGACTGGAATTGACAATCGTGATTTTTAATATAAAAAAAAACGTATACTAATTTATCGCAATTGATATTTATCGTAACATAAATTCATTATTTTATTTATTATCCCGCTATCATCAATTTTTTTTTTTTTTTGTGTCATTTCTCAATATTTTTTATTCGCTATATATCAATAACTTTTTTTAGACGCGCCAATACTCCAGTATAACAATTATATTTATAAGTTATTATTATTACTATTACTATTATTATTATTACTATTTTTGTGTAAATAAATTAAGACGATTAGTTATCAACTATATCGTAAAAAAACCAATTCGATTAAATTCGGTAGCTAATTATATGTCGTATTCAACATAAAAAAAATTTATATATAAAATAAAGTGATAAAATAAAAAATTTAAACAACTCGTTTGACGTTTTTAAAGCGGTTATTAAATCCACTTTTATTTAGTGAGTGTTAATAAAATGATGATTAAACTTACCAAGAACATCCGAGTTGACCAATACGCTGCATGAGTACATCGGTGTCATTAGTCGAGGTCGTCGCATGCTGAGAGCACGACGACAGGCGTCTTTGAATGCTGATATTAATTGACCACTCAAGTTACTTTGACTTTGACTATTACTATACTCACTGTAACCAGTAATTATGATAATAAAAATAAATAAAGTTATCCATTTAAATTCTTTATGTGCCCTTACTAAATAATAATTACTTTTCAAAAAAACTATCGTACCTTTCAGTTTCTTTTTTCACTTTCTGTTTACTTTGACCGGACTCACTGTAATTAAGAATAATTAATTTTCTTTTAAAAATTAACTCACATTTACATTTTAATTACTACAAGACACTGAAAAATAATTATTTTTTTTAAAACTAAAAAAATACCTTTCTGTTTCTTCGTTAACTTTTTTGTTACTTTGATCACTAGGTTCACTAAAAAAAAAAATTATCGAGTAATAATTATAGTCAGGCAATAAAATATTTTTCAAAAATATTGTTTGAAGTCAGCAGACAATTAAAAATTTTCGATTTTTTTTTAACAAATCAATTACAAGAAAAAAAAATGCACATGTAGAAAATTAAAAAATTGAAAATTTTTTTTTTGCAATTTATCGTTTTTAAAAAAATTCAAAAATTATTAAACGTCAGTTAACTTCAGTATCATAAAAAGAAATAATAATAATAATTACCTTTCAATATCTTTCATAACTTTCTCCCATTTCTTAATAATAAAACAGACACCTCTCATTGGTTCTTCGCATAAAGGCCCAGCAATTGTTGCTAATTGGAATCCATTAATAATACTACTGTCATACCTAAAAAAATAAAAACTCCATTAGTAAAAAATTCTCACGAATTAATTATTAATCATAACCAAAATAAAAACTTACAGAGCACGAAAATCATTAGCCAATTGATTCTGTCTGATCCAAAAAGGCATTCTTTTGTAATCAGTAGCATTGATAAGTATATTAGGCCCGCATTTTTTTGGTCCAAATGACCAAATTTTATTGACACTTTCTAACTTACTCTCTTTAAGAGCCTGCTCAAGTTCTTTTTTAAATACCTCGACCTTTGAACTACTGATGGGAGACGTTTCATCGAGTGTCAAATTGTTAAAAGAATTGGCAAGAGATTCAGATTTAACCATTCGTTCCCAATGTAAGTCAAGTTGTTTTATCAAGTCACGATTATCATCCAGCAGCTTAGTAACACTTTCCGGTAGCGGTTTGGCATCAATCTCAATAATATATTTATCATTTCCCATCGAGTATTCTATGAAAACAGGCTCGTCTTTAGTTTTGTTCTCGATAGTTTCGTTTACCATATCAACAATCGGTGGCGGCACGACAGTCTCACGGAATGGAATAATCGGTTCCGATACTTTTATATCAACTTTCGCGTATCTCAACTTAAGATCATCAAGACACCGTTCCAAATGTACTTCACCCGCAGTATTGAGGACAACTTCTCCAGTTTCCTGAATGTGAACGACAGCACAGCAGTCAGCTTGATTCAATAGCTTCAGACCATTAATTAGTTTATTGAGGTCGCCCGGACGTTTTGGTTCCAAAGCAACTCTAAGAATCGGCACTGTCAGCAATGTCAGCTCGGTGAACGAAGGACACATCATTGTTGATGACAAAGTCGCGGTTTTAAGAACATGATCTTCTAGCCCACCGATTCCCACAACATTACCAGCTGTCACTTGATCAATACTCTCCAATTCACGGCCCATCATTATGTACAATCTAGTAACTGTGACTTTAGTCACATGCCATCCTGATTTTAATTCTTTCAATGATTTACCCGGTTCTATTGACTCTCCCTTACTTTTCTTTTCAATTACAAACTTGGGATTATGTTTCGGACCTAATACAAATAATTCACTGCCTATTTTAATTATACCTGAATATACACGAGCGAATCCAATAAGAACTTCACTTGCTGTATCATCAATTTCTTCTTTATTATTTGAATCTGTTTCAAGAGTTTCATTAACCTTTTGTACTGATTCTTGGTCACGTTTATCTGATTCTTGATCACGTTTTACTGATTCTTGATCACGTTTCTCAGATTCTTTTATCGCATGTTTCTGTCTTATTATTTCACGCCTTCGTTCCAATTCTTCAGTAGTCAGTGGCTTTGTTTTAAATTCTGAAAGCATTAGTTTTTCAACTGAAAACATTTTAGATACAAAAACAATAACAGGCGCTTCAGGCGAAGTGCTGCAATCTAAAAATGCTTTCTCCAGTACCTGAGTTTCTTCAGGAAGTGCTTTAAATTCTTTATGGCCACTCATCAACCGTCTGATTTTTTCACTCGGTAACTGATGAGGTGCTGGTACATTATTACAAACCATATTTAGACAAGCACGTGACAGTGGTAACCACAAAGAAGCTATCGTTTGAAGCAATATCTTAAAATCAGTAACTCTCAAATCTCGTGAGGTTAATTTAATATTTAATTTATCAACCATACAGACCATTTTTTCTCTATCCTTTTTAACAAAAACCGTCTCATAAAGTGTCCACAAGCTTTCCAAAATCAGTGATACAAATAACGGTTTCTTAGCTTTCTCCTGCGCGCCTTTCATGATCCTCTTTGTCTTCATATTCAAATAATAATCCCCCCACAATGTTTTCATCAAAACTCGCTGACTAAACCCAAGTTTTTCCGAATATATTTTAGCAAATTCTTCAATTCCAAACCCCCATCCGTCAATAGCACTTGCAAATAATACATTGCCACGTTCAGGAGAAAAATACAAATTCGAATCATCAGTTTCTTCAAGCGCTGACTGCCAATCAGTAACTGGACGCTGGATTGAATTATTGTCTGACGTACTGTCATTTATACTATCATTAGATTCAACTTTTTCTTCACGTTCCATCATATCACTGGCAAAAAGATCACCCACTACTGCATTTACTTGCTCCAGCACTTGGGTAAGATAGAGGTAAGCATCCAGAGGAGCCAATTTCGTCTCGGTGATCAAACGATCTATTTTATTTAGTACCAGGATTGGCTTGAGACCCTCGACGTACGTCATTGACAAGGCACTTCGTGTTTGCGGACATACTCCTTCAATGACGTCGACAATAACGACAGCTCCATCACACAGACGTACAGCTGTCGATACTTCTGATGAAAAATCAACGTGTCCTGGTGAATCTATAATATTTAATAAATATTCATTATCATTATACGTATGGTAGAGTGCTATTGAACTAGACTTCATAGTTATCCCGCGCTGCTGTTCATCATGACGACTGTCCAAGTAACGCAGCTTGCCAGCAAGCTTTGATGATATTATACCATTGCTTGCTACTAATGAATCTGCTAATGTCGTCTTCCCATGATCTACATGAGCTAGTATACAAATATTTCTTATGGATTCTGGTTTTTTCTGAAGCTGTATCAGCTTATCTGCATCAACGATCCTCATCTTATATATTTATTACTTTATTTAGTTCAATTTAGACTATCTAAGAATAATAAATAAAAAATAAACTTGCAGTATATAATTTATAAAATTAATTTAAATAATTAATTAATCAATATTTAAATTATAACCAGTACTATTTCACTCTTAAAAGTCTCCACTGTAAATAATGTTCCCTAAATTTTTTAATAATGTTATTTTTTGATAAGGTAACAGACATTTCACATTGACACACCATTCCGAATTATTTTATTTTGGTTTCTAGTTGATTGCACAGCAACTAGAAAATTTATACTATCTGACGTTTTATTTTTTGAATATTAATTTTATTTATTTTATATTTTTTCTTTACTTTTATTTTCGGAAATTTAATTTGTGTAAACACTTAACTTCGAGAGGTTAGATTTTATCTAATTTCGACCACATGTTTAGTGAAAAGTTGTCTGAAAGAAATTTAAATTGTCGACTAGAGTTAAAACATTTTAGTCGAGTCGGTTATCCTGAAATCTGTAGCATTTTATCACTTTTTGAAAAGATAACGTCTGTATTATGGAGGGTAGAGGTAGTTAACTGGTTAATCGGTCAAACAGTGAAATTGATATTTTGCTATTTATAAGTTAAAAATTATGATTCAATCACATATCATTAACGTATGTTGAAAAATACAATATTTATCAGGTGATTAAAATTACTTAAATTATTAAATTAAAGTTTTCTTTTCATCAAACCTATATTCAAAAATTTAAATTTTATTAATAATATAAGAAAAACAACTTCAAAATAACGATATCATTTGAAAAGTAAACATGTAGATAAATTACAATCAAATAGTCAAACTGAAGACCTTGACTCCAATGATTCTGATTCTAAGAATTCTGATTTAAAGAATTTTAGTGTGTTCAATTAAAATAATATAAAATCAATTATACCTAGAATGAGAATGATTGGATTCAAGGTCTTCAGTTTGACTATTTGATTATAATTTATTTACATGTTTACTTTTCAAATCATAATGTTATGCTGAAGTTGTTTTTCTCGTATTATTAAGAAAATTTAAATATTTGAATATTGATTTTAGAACGAATTTATTAAAACTATATTATTTTAAATTTATATGAGCGTGAATGTAGCAGACATTAGACAATTTATAAATTTTAAATAAATAAATAAATTAATTAAGGGTGTATTCCGAATCGCGCTGCAAGCAGCTGTAGCGAAGCGCTTTTCGGAATGAACCCTTCCCAAAGAACCATTTGAGCTCAACCAACAGTCAAATTAAAGCAGTTATTTCACGTAAACGTGAGATAAAAAATTAAGGTAGAAAAAATTGACTGTGATAAGAACTTTCTAGATGATCAACATTTTAACTCAAAAATTGATATGAAACATTTGACATCTCGATGACGTCTAGTACAAACAAAAAAATTCATTCAATTTTTTTCTTTCTCTTTCTCCTACACGTAAAATTAAAGTTATAGTTTTTTAAGTAAGTAAGAAAAAAGTTGAAAAGGTCAAAATCTGGGCCAGGGTCAATAACTGGGTCTTTTACCTTATTTTTTAGCGACCCTGTTTTGCCCACCCTAGTAAAAATGAAACGAGGCACTGGCTAGCGTCTCGCTAGCGTCGCTAGAATAAATGCTTACGGTAGATAACAAACGAGGCAGCCCTCGTTTATTTTTACTAGGGCAGCTCTGTTCCATATATTTTTCATATTCCACTTTTGATATCTCAACCTCGATACTCTGCGATAACTTTGGGCCTTGCGGCATTTAAAAATCTAGTAAGACGTAACTAACATCAATTTTTCATTTATTTTTTTTACAATGTAATGCATTTATTAGTTTATAAAATGAATTCTGCGTCTAAAAATGAATTATAATTTTCTACGATTAATTGAATGCAACAAAATTATTACAAAAAAATATTGATAAACGGAAATGTGTTGAAGGACCCTATTTTTACTTTCAATGTACAGCTTGGAGCATTAATGCCAGGTCTTTGGATCTAATCTAAAAGATATTCTAATGACCACCCGAGTAAAAATGAAATTCTAATTTTTTGACAAAAAAATTATTTTAAGTCGATCGCCGAACGACCGCTGCACGGTGCCCGCACCATATCGCCGCACCACTGCTGCACCACCGCCATTTGGCGGAAAATTCCGCCGCACGCTTCGAAAAAAATCTCCCAGCACCGCCGCACCACAGCCGAAGCATAGCCGAACGTTTGTATTTTTATAGTTTCTCACCGCCGCACCACAGCCGAAGCATAGCCGAACGTTTGGATTTTTATAGTTTCTCACCGTCGCACCACAGCCGAAGCATAGCCGAACGTTTCGAATTTTTGAATTTTATACCGCCGCACCACAGCTGAAGCACCGCTGCACACTGACAAAAAACAGTGGATAACTTGATACAACTAATGGATAAACATTCAAATTAATGAATATTGGACGTAAACGAACGTACAAATATATATGTGGGTGTGTGCCAGAAAAAAAAAATTCTCGACTGAAGGTAAATATTTTTGATACAAGAAAATTTTTTTGGAGACCTAAACTTTCTCAGATGAAGTAGAAATCCTCTCCGACCAAGACAAATTCTCTTGGCTCAAGAAAATCTTGACTTGGTTCCCGAAAACGTTTGTCTTCAAAAATATTTTCTTGACCCAAGATAACTTTCTTTTCTGTGTGTATATATGGCTATGACAATGATATGTCACAGCTGTAGTGCAGCGGCGATGCGGCGATGTAAATTTAAATATATATCATAGATTAAGTGCGGCGGTGGTGCGGCGGTAGTGCAGCAAACCCACTTTTACTTGAACAGTCGCGGCTATGGTGCGGCGGTGCTTCGGCGACCATAAAAAAATTCAAATGGTCACAGTCATGGTGCGGCGGTGCTTCGGCGATTAAAATGCCGTGCAGCGGTGCTTCGGCGGTGGTGCGGGCAAATTCTGTTTTTACTCGGGCAGGCATTAATGCTCCAAGCTGTATAAAAGCCAGTGATCAACAGATTGATTATACAAACGATTACAGAACTTCGGAAAAGAACGATCGGTAAAAAATAGTTGTTGCTTACATATTTTTAATTATAACTTTTATACTATTGAATTTACGAATAAAAAAGTGTAATGTTTTTATAGAAAATTTTATGCTTTATAAATTATTCCGAGTACTTTTTTATCGTATTTTTGATAGTTTCTCATAATATTTAAATTAAAGAATTATTTTATTTTTCCAGCTCAATATACAAAATAAAAAAATGTCGAAAATAATTTTATTATTATCAATTTTCGTATTGATTGGTCTCTATGTTGGTGCAGATGCAGCATGTCCAGGCGGTTGGGTGAGTAATTACCATAACATTTAAACGATATTTAACTTACAGAATAATGATGACGTAACCTTAGTTCGCAACAAAATAAAGCTTAAATTTTTAAAAATTAAAAAATGGTACACGCAGAAAAAAATATAGTAAAAATTACAATCTTATAGTTAAATTTACTAACAGATATGAAAAAATACATTTTGTATTGTAATTATTACAAAGCATTTAGTAAAATTTACTGGTTGGCAATTTTTACATAATAAGATATTAAAAATTGATATGCGTAATGTATTTTTTACTAACAAGATTATATTTTTTACTATCTGTATAGTAAATTTTACTATGTATAGATAAAATTAAAAATTGGTGGGGATAGCATACACAAATATGTATTACAAGTTCAGAAACCTTTGTTCAAAGGAGACATCGGGCCGTCAGACATAGGAGAGGACTCGCGCGCGGGAGATCAGGGCTTCGAATCTCGGTTAAAACAAGTGACTAGTTTACGTTTGCACGCAAGCGCACGCGTGTCGTTTTTCTTATATTTACTTTAATATATATTTTTGTGTCGTTTGCATATATTTTTTTGCTTTTATTTCGACCAATCACGTTACGAATAGTTTGGCTTCACATATTTCTCATGTCTATTATAATATAGGGACTTTCGTCACACCAGTCGTGCCTGCGCAAAGAAATACAGCTGGCTATTTTTCGGAACGAAATTTGAATTTCTAGTGTAATAGAAAGGAAAAAAAAAAACATTGTCCTTGGAACTTTTTTCGTACATTTTTTTTTTTTTTTTTTTGCAAATAAGCATTAAGAGTCGTGCACTTTTGAATTTACCAAACTTTGGATGATTATTATTATGTTATTTATGTCATCTATATATTGGTGTTGGTGTCGATTTTTATTTTTAAAAAGTCACTTATATTGACCGAGATTCGAACCCTGATTTCCCGCGCGCGAGGTCCTTTCCTATGTCAGACGGCCCGAAGTCTCCTTTAAACAAAGGTTTCTGAACTTGTAATACGTATTTGTATATGCTATCCCCACCAACTTTTAATTTTATACATACATAGTAGAATTTACTATACATATAGTAAAAGAACATAATCGTGTTAGCAAAAAATACAGTACGCATAATAAGTTTTAACATCTTCTTATGTAATAATTGCTAACCAGTAAATTTTACTAAATGTTTTGTAATAATTAAAATACCAAATGTATTTACTCATATCTGTTAGTAAATTTTACTATACAATATTGTAATTGTTAGTATATTTTTTTCTTCGTGTATTATTTAATATTGCTTTAAGATTAATAGAAAAAAAAATTATCGTTTAGATTTGTCGATATACTAAAACAATTCCTACTAAAAATTGAACAATTAATAAACTAAAAATTTTTTTTTAGTGCCATCCGTTTCAAGGTTACGGCTGTTGTGCAGGTCATCAATGTGATTCGTATTTTTTTCAAGGTACATGTATAACTGATAAAGAATATTGGGAGGACCTTGCTTCAGTAGTTTGAGCAGCAAGAAAATACATATGATAATACTGTACAGACTTAAAAATTTATTTTGTTAATCAATAAAAATCTCTTATTCACAAAACTAATTTTAAAGAACACTGATTCATTTTTAAAGGATGCGCGCATTACACGACCGGCGAAATGTTAAATAAATAGACAGTACTTAAAAAAAAATAATATTAAGTGGTATTATTGCAGAGCCAATTAAAAATATATAATAATAATAAAAAAATCGGTCTGTCAGTTGACCCTGCGGCCCGAGTAAAAACAGAATTTGCCCGCACCACCGCCGAAGCACCGCTGCACGGCATTTTAATCGCCGAAGCACCGCCGCACCATGACTGTGACCATTTGAATTTTTTTATGGTCGCCGAAGCACCGCCGCACCATAGCCGCGACTGTTCAAGTAAAAGTGGGTTTGCTGCACTACCGCCGCACCACCGCCGCACTTAATCTATGATATATATTTAAATTTACATCGCCGCATCGCCGCTGCACTACAGCTGTGACATATCATTGTCATAGCCATATATACACACAGAAAAGAAAGTTATCTTGGGTCAAGAAAATATTTTTGAAGACAAACGTTTTCGGGAACCAAGTCAAGATTTTCTTGAGCCAAGAGAATTTGTCTTGGTCGGAGAGGATTTCTACTTCATCTGAGAAAGTTTAGGTCTCCAAAAAAATTTTCTTGTATCAAAAATATTTACCTTCAGTCGAGAATCTTTTTTTCTGGCACACACCCACATATATATTTGTACGTTCGTTTACGTCCAATATTCATTAATTTGAATGTTTATCCATTAGTTGTATCAAGTTATCCACTGTTTTTTGTCAGTGTGCAGCGGTGCTTCAGCTGTGGTGCGGCGGTATAAAATTCAAAAATTCGAAACGTTCGGCTATGCTTCGGCTGTGGTGCGACGGTGAGAAACTATAAAAATCCAAACGTTCGGCTATGCTTCGGCTGTGGTGCGGCGGTGAGAAACTATAAAAATACAAACGTTCGGCTATGCTTCGGCTGTGGTGCGGCGGTGCTGGGAGATTTTTTTCGAAGCGTGCGGCGGAATTTTCCGCCAAATGGCGGTGGTGCAGCAGTGGTGCGGCGATATGGTGCGGGCACCGTGCAGCGGTCGTTCGGCGATCGACTTAAAATAATTTTTTTGTCAAAAAATTAGAATTTCATTTTTACTCGGGGGGCCAGCCTCAAAACTTCCCGCCGTTTTCGAGCTCCTTGAGCTCGAAGAATTGTTGTGGATACATTTTCGAGCTCAAAAATACTTTTGTATGCTTTTGTTTTCGAAAAATAACGTTTTTTACCATTTCTTCTACAACGATATCTCTCGAACGAATAAACCGATTGAGACGGTTAAGGTGGCAATCACCGAGTTTTATTGACTTCTACAACTGATCTAATTTTGAAATTGATTTATTGAATCTTTTTTGAGAAATTTCGAAAATTTAAAAAAAAAAATTTTTTTTTAATTCTTTCGACAACGGTTTCTCTTAAAAGAATTAACCGATTTCGATGGTTGAGGTGGCATTCGGCGCGGTTTATGAAGCTTCAGAGCCCAGTTGATTTTGCAATCAATCCATCGAGCCCGTAAAAAGCTATCCGAAAAAAACATTTTTGAAAAAAGTTAATTTTTGGAATATCTCCGAACGAGCCCTACCGATCAAGCTCAATTTTTTTTAGCTTCGAGATATTGACAATCTGCGTCGAATGACACCTTGACGATCAAAATCGGTTCATCCATTCAAAAGTTATAGATATTTGAATACATACATACACTCGGACATTATCGTGAAATTACCCGGGTCAAAAATAAAACTTGATTTAGACTTGGTTTATCAAGTCGAAATTTGGAGCCGTTTTTCACAAGACAAACTCTTGACTTTTTTTTTCGGAAATATGAAATACATTGAGTTTTCGCCTTAGTTTAGATGATGAGGTGCTAGATAGTAATTTTTTTTTATGGGACATTTTAAAAAAAAAACAAAAGGAGACCTAACGAAAAAATTGGTGGTCCTTAACGGACCTAACGGAGACCTATCGATTAAGGAGGTTCGACCGACACTAGTGAGTCAAAGTAGTGTTTGAATTTTTTTGTTTGCAAAATTCTCCTAACAGTTATGAAAATTCATTATTTTAATTTATAATAACATAACGAATTCATAAATTAATAATTATTAGTTATTTAATGAAAGAAAGTAATGAAATGACTTGGTTATTTTTGACTCATATGATTTAATAAAAAGATTTGGCAACAGCGCGTTCTAACTTCTTAAACATCGATATTCAAATTAAAGCGGGAAAAATTTATTTCTAATCTCGTCTCTCTTTTTAATGTATTTCTATCTTTGTTTTTTCTCTCAGCTGCTTCCGCGACGTTGCCAAACCTTCAATAATTTGTATCTCTGTCGATGAACAAGATTAAATAATAAAGTTTAACTTGAATTATTTAAATAATTACAACGGTAACACTATATTTTTAAAATCTTATCATATTCCAAAATTATTCAAGTTTATGGCATGTGGTTTTTTATTTCTTAAAGTTGGGAGGTTAATAATGAAAATAATTGAACAAGTCATATCGGGAGCTCGTCCGCCATAAGAGCCTGTGTATAAGAACTTTAAGAACGTCATTTTTAAACCTTTTTTTCTAAAAAACTAGACCGTGGATGATATTCAAATTTAGAGAATACATAGATAAAGTACTTCTTTACATGTATACTAGGTTTCAAATCTTAAAGTTGGAAAATCCTTTTTACATTAGATTTGGTCGAACCTCCTTAATAAGACAAATAAATATTGTCAAAATTTTTTGTTTTCTTTAAGAATTTGTTAATTTTTCTTATTACTTGCGCAGTAAAATTAAATATTTGAAAAATAAATTATAAAAATTGGAGCAAAATTAAAAATTGTACGTCAAAATAATATGATGGCGACAGAAGATGATGGAAAAATATTTAAAAAATTAAAAAATAAAACACTTGAGTGTTTGAACAAACCTTGGCGGAAAAATAATATGCAGAAGGGTATCCTAATACACTTGGAGATTCGAATTAAATTGCTCCAAGTGTATTGCAGCTAAAAAAACGTCACTTAACTGCTATTTCCCACCAGACGGTGCCAGATGATTTTGCTCAGGAACCTGGAAGTCATCAGCATCAGCAACTCGCAACACTCAACACTTGCACTGAACACTCACCACTTTACACTAGAACTGATCACTTAACTACACCACAAATACTTTACACAATTTAAATTAATAAAAAATAAATTTTACAATCACTGCACAATTTTACACGACGCCATAATACTGTGTTTCTTTTTAAATGTAAAGAAGTATCTGGACTACTACTGCCATTGTCGATGATACTGACTGCTGCTATTGGACCGTCAGTTGTTACAACGCAATCGACTTTGCAATTCATTCTCCCACCCCCACTTTAGCAAAAATTTGAACGTTGAATACAGCGACACGCAGTAGCGCCATCTTGGCGCGAAATTTCAAAATTGGAATTTAATAATTTTAGTAAAATTTATTTGTGTGAATAATTATATTAATTAGAGTAAATAGTATACTTGAAAATTTTGATTTTTATTGATAATTTATTAATTATTCTTATTACTTGCGCGGTAAATTTAAATAATCAAAAACTCATTTATCAGAAATGGGAGTGAAATCTTAAATCAAAATAAAATGGCAGCAGAATATGATAGAAATATTTAAAATATTAAAAAAAAAAAATAAGCAAGTATTTCGCGCAAAAATCTTGCTGCCACTACGCCTTTTTTTCAACTCCATTATTTTAATTAATTTATTTATTTATTCAAAACTAATAAATTGTCTCATGGCTACACCCACAATGAAAAGTTTTAAAAATGGCGCTATCGGAATATTCTTTCTTTCTTCTTCTGTTCCTCATCTCGATAACAAAGAAAATGTAAAAAAGTTTTTGGGCATGAGTCATGAAATAAAAAATATAAAAAAAAAAAAAAAACAATAAAATAAAACGACAAATGACAACACAATAAAAGACAACGAGCTAGAGGTTAGAATTATCTATTAACAATTTACGCTGTTAAATAATAACTGAAGACATTTGTGTTGGAGATTTAATAAAATAATTAAATCGAGGTGATTTATTTAAAAATTTTGTTTGGTTTATTTTTACAAAAACTTATTTATTATTGACAATAATAATATTATTAATAAAATATATTATAAAAAAACACCATGGAGGAAGATCTTATATCCCAATTCATGGATGTAACTAGTGTTGATCGTGAAAGAGCAGAATTTTATCTAGCCTCGTCAGCTTGGCAGTTAGAGGTGAGACAGCATTTATGAAATACCAACATCAATTATTATTATTATTTTTTTAAATTATTTATTCATGAAAAATTGAATTTTTATTTATTATTTTACGCACGGTATTTCATGTTCTTTATTAGTCTCATTTCTAACTTTACGTACACCGATAATATATAAATAACAATAACAATACTTGTAATAATAATAACCATTGTTATCATTATTATAATTATTATTATTCTTATAATTACTAATAATAAATTAAAACAAAAAAATTAGGTCGCCTTAACAAACTTCTACGAGTACGGAGACCAAGGTCCCATTGAAGAAGAGCCAGTTTTGGACCACGTAATAAACCAGTTTACAGAAGCATTATCTCAGCCAGAAGTTGAAGAGTCAAGTACTATGGAACCATCAAAGCCTTCATCGAGTAAACCAAAACCAAATTCTAAAATACGAACACTAGCGTCTCTGCAAGATAAAGATAGTAGTTCTGATGAAGAAGGCCAGGCATTTTATGCTGGTGGTTCTGAGCACAGTGGCCAGCAAATACTAGGACCGAATAAGAAAAAAAATGATATCATCAGTGATATGTTTAAATCATGTCAAGATCAATCGATTCCTGTTGATGAGAGAGCGAGTTCTCAGCAACAGAGACCTAGTACTTTTAGTGGAACTGGTTATAAATTAGGTCAAACTAGTAGTGATACTGAAGGTATATTTTATTTAATCACGTATGTAATTATATTTGCAATCGTGTATAATTAATTGATTATTATAATACTGAAGTCAGTCGACGTCTAATAATTTTTTATTTTTTTTAGAAACAATAGATTATAAAAAAAAAAATATTTGAAAAATTACATCTATGGTTTTTTTAATTTTCTACATGTGCATATTTTTAGTTTATTTTTTTTGCAATTGATTTGTTAGACAAAAAATCCAAAGTTGTTAATTGTCTACTAGCTTCAGGATCATTGACTATTTATTTTTTTTTTTTAGTTATTCCTGGTGCATCGAGTCAACGTCCATCAGACGCTGGAGTAATTACATTGAAGCTTTGGCGTGAAGGGTTTACAATAAATGACAGTGAGTTACGTCCTTACAACGAGCCTCAGAACCGCGAATTTATGGAAACTATTAAACGAGGAGAAATACCAATGGAATTGCGCCAGGAAGTTCAAGGTACTGAAGTACGTCTTGATCTTGAAGATCATCATCATGAAGATTATGTGCCTCAAAAGACTAAAGTTAAAGCCTTCGCTGGACGTGGGCATATGTTGGGAAGGTAATTTTTTATTATTTTATTAGTCAAGTAAAAGCCCTATACCCGCTCAGTACCACTAGTCGCTCACTTTAACTGTTTAATGCGTTTTTCATAACTTTTATTAAGAAAAGTTTTATTTATTAATTAATATTGAGTGATTTAATCTCACTCCAATGAAAAATGAGCGGGTATAGGAGCTTTTACCTTAATTAAGGATAAAAAAAAAATTTATGTCTAATTTTACATCTAGCCCATCACCAGCAACTGTTGGAATGACAATGCCGACAGACCCAGCAGACCAGTCTGCCAATGAATCTTTAGCCCGTACACAGCTCAATGTGGACACCAACAATCCAGTTACAACAATTCAAATAAGACTAGCCGATGGTCAAAATATCCGTGAGCAGTTCAATCTCACTCACACTGTCGGCGACATAAGACGTTTCATTACAACGATGCGGCCACAGTACGCAGCTCAAGACTTCACTTTGTCTACGACTTATCCCACTAAAGAATTGACTGAAGACAAAAAGACTATCGAAGAAGCTGGTCTAAAAAATTCAGCAATTATGCAGCGTCTAAAGTAGACAATTGATTATTTAAGTACTTGCTTATTTTTGAATATTTTTTTCAATTACCTTTTCACTATTTACCAAATAAAATTTATAAAAAAAATCAAAGCAATTTAAATAAAAGTCTGTACTTTGAACAATAGAGTTTAATAATAATTCAAGCATACAAAAAATCTTACAATTATCGTTTATTTTAAAATCCTAATGTCTTGTGCTTACGACTTGTACTAGAAAAATTTTTGTGCATTGTCATGAAGCTTAAGAATTTTATTTAATTTAAATTATTAAAGGCATTTGCAGATGTCCCATTTTTTAAAAATATTCAATGACTCAAAGTCGAGTTTTCTTAAATAAATAAGACGTACAAATGTTGGTCCTAGGAGTCATAGAAAATTTGGGTTCTCTTTCCCTTGTTAAAAAAAGTAATTTCAATTAAAAATTCATTTAGATGACTTAGCAACTTAATTTTTGTCGTCAATTGTGTCAAGTCTTTTAAGCAGATATTTTTTCGACGACAAATTTCTGAATATTTTGTCAACATTTTGATGTCGTCGATAGGTCAAAAAAACAGCCTAAAAACTGTATCTTATAGATGTCATAAAGCCAAGTGTCTTACTTGGGTAAAATACGAACTGAGATATAGATTTTTAAAAAAAGTATTTACGATTGTTATCAGTCACAAGTTAGACGAAGATTTTACTAAAATTTATTTAACAAATTTCGTTTAGCTCCTGATTGATGACAATTGTCCGTAATTTTTTTAAATCTCTCGACAGAGTTGTAATTAAATTTCAATTAATTAATAAAATTCTAATGCGGTTGACAGTTCGACGTCATTGCATATTTTTAAAAAGTTAAGGAGGGGAATCCTCTGAGAATGTCCTTAATTAATTTAGGGTATTTCCCTATTATAAAAATGTTCTATTATCATATTGGTATTTAAATTTGATTAATTAATTAAAAGAAATTTAAAGCATCAATTGAAAAAGGAACACCGTAGTTCCAATTTCACTGAGATACAGATTTTAAAAAATATTACTTACAATTGCCATCAATTAGGAGTCAAACGAAATTTAATAAATAAATTGTAGCCTACAAATTTTGAAAATTCGAATTATAAAATTTACATCAAAATTTTACAGAAATTTATTTACCAAATTTCGTTTAACTCCTAATTGATGTCAATTGTAAGTAATTTTTTTTTAAATCTCTCAGTAAAATAGTAATTACGTTCTCCTTTTTTAAATTAATCCTTCAATTTCTTTTAATTAATTAATAGAGTTTTAATGCAGTTGACAGTTCAGTCATTGAATATTTTTAAAAAGTGGGAGCTATTTTCTGAGAATGCTCTTAATTAATTATGGCTGAACAATTTACCAGTAATATAATACTGAAATATTTGTGAACTCGGCATTGATTCAGCGAATCTCAGAACTCCATTACTAATTTGCCGTCTGTCATTAGTATTGCATGTCTGATAACGATTAATAATCATCAACTCATCCATATCCTGCTGCGTAACGTCATTGCTAGAAATATGATCAAGCTTATAAATAAATAACGGTTCATTTTTATCAACAGTCCGTAGTCTACGTGTCGTACGTAATATCACAGGAGTAGGTGAATTTATCGAGTCACTATCAGCGTAATCAGTACAAAATATTACAGCATTAACACGAAACTTATCATCTATTTTACCATTTACTTTATTTAAATCTGACAGCACATGTTCTACGGAGGTATGATACTTGAGATTGACATACTCGTCCCAAGCTAGAGTTACCGCTAAATTAGCACGTGTGTACGTGCGATACAGACAATCAGCTTCTATTAAATTTCTCATAACACGTCTGGGTACTTGTGCGTAAGGAAAATTCCACGAGGTCGTCGTGTAAGTGAAGTTCCATTGGACATTTGAGACCATGGACATCGTTTTGACCGCCTCATTGAAGGCATAAGGAATCCCGTAGTCATAAACAATAAAATTATCCCACCCAATGTAGTCATGGAAAGCCAGGAAACTTATCATGTCAATATGTTTCAATGGTTTTGATACCGGCGGTGCTACGCAGATGATGGTCTTTGTTTTATTATGATTTAAATTATTATCAAGTGTCTGGACTTGAATAATTGGCTTATTGTCATTGTTTTTGAGCTTATCGTCAAATATTTCCACACCAACGACATCCTTGTCATGCAGCTTTTCATATTTACAAGTAAATAAAAATCCATTGTAGTTCTGATCATTATTGTCTACAAAATCATCATTATTACCAAGATCCTGACGGTCCTCATCAATTTTCTGTATAATCAACTTGCCGTCAACGAACTCCAGCTGGTCATCAAACAGAACACGACAGTAATAATTATTCCCAGATCTTTTACCAAACCCAATAGCTTTTATTTCTCCTTCGTCGTAACTGTAAGCTGAGTATATATAAAAATCATCAGAAATACGCTGCCAGGAAGAAGACTGATAATATTTGTCAGTAATGTGGATACTGTTGGTGCAATTGAATGAATTTTTCTGAGGTGTTCCAAAGTAATTGAACACTTGGAGTACAAATCGCAATTTATTGTACTCATGTCTGTAAAATAGCAGAGCTATCAAACTTACTGCTGCCGTAAGAGCTAGAGCTGCCTGATAATACTTTCTCATTTTTTGTTTATTTAAATTTCCTGAAGGATTGTGAACAGTAGATTGATGTTTTTGATTGTAAGCGACAGTGCGCACTTTCATAATATTATTTTTTATGTTCTCTGATCTTATAATTTATTTTAACCTGGATGAATATTCAGAGTTAATTAAAATAAATTTAGTTTAAATAATTATTTTTAAATTTACTTACTTGTCTAGATCATTTTTGCTCCCATTTTTTTGCTGCTAACTAACAACTGGACATTCACTTTATTAGATATAAATATATAAATATATAGACACCACCCTAAGCACGGATCAATAAATAGAGGTTATGTTTTGATGTTAATTCAAGTTGATGACAGTTTTTTTTTATCAACAAATATATCAAAACACAAATATGTAAAATATTTAAATAAATTTAAAAATCATTTATTTAAATTTTAAAAAATTATGATGGAGAAGTTATCTGACGTTTAATAATTTTTGAATTTTCTTTCAAAATAAATTATAACAAAAAAAAAGTATTTGAAAAAATTGCAGATAGTTTTTTAAATTTTCTACATGTGCATATTTTTAGTTTTTTTTTTTTAATTGATAAAAAAAAATCCGAAAACTTGATTGTCTGTCAGTTTTGAAATCAAAAAATGCGGGAGTTAAAAAAATAAATTAAGGATTTATAATAAATACTAGACGTATTTATTATTGTTTATTTTATTTTATATGTATAAAATATAAATAAAAATGTTACATGAATTATTATTAGCATTGTGGGGTTGTCCTACGAGTTTAGAAGAAATTGTTGAAAATGATGTGAGTACAATTTTTTTAATTAATTTAATTTTATATCTAAAGTCATATTTTTTTTTACAGATAATAATACTTGATAAATATTTTCATCCTGGTGAACGAGGGCTGATAAAACAAATATTAAAAATAGCTAGTGATTGTAATAATATAAGAAAATTTATAAAAACATACTCAACGTCACATGCTGATCTAGAGAATGCAAACGGTATTTATAAAATATATCTTTTAATTAATTAATATAACAGCTCTGATTAAGAAGTGACCAGAAAAGATTTTTAAAAAATTTCAATGTTTTTTAATTCCTCTGAATTCTCAATAAAAATTAAAAAGTAGGACTAGTTTTTCCCGGGTTTTAATTAATAATGTTAGTATATATTAATAATATATAGATATATCAGGAATAATAATTTAAACCCAAATTAAAAATAAACTCAATTTAAGAAACTGGCCCGTGATTGAAAAGAATGTCGATAGTATTCAAGAAAATTGAATACCAGCAAATGACTCACAGGTAACTGGACTCAGGATTATTGTTATTTAATGATTGTTAATTATTGTACGACGTTTCGTCCTTTTTGGGACTTTATCAACTGTTTTAACTTTACGATCTAATATGGGAAAGACATATCGTGTCATTTATTATTACTTTATGTCTCAATTATTTGATTATAGTCCTGACATTTAATGTTTAACCAATGGAGTACTTGATAAAATCCCGAAAAGGACGAAGCATTGTACAATAATTGTTAATAAATATTAAATGATAACAACAATCCTGTCCAATTACCCGTGAGTCATTTGCTGATGTTGAAGACTCAAGGAGAGTAAATATGTAAAGTAATTGATGAATTTTTATAGAACAAGATCCATTAAATAGAGGATTATATTTGCAAGCACTTTGTAATGGTATGGATCAAGCATTGGCGCCATTTAGAGATGAAATTGTTGAGTTGGAAAAAACAATTTTAAAAAATGCTCATACTCCAGCCACCGCTATTTTATCTAAAGTTGAAAATTATCAGTTTTTATTTAATATTCTCAATAGTATGATTCGTAAGGTAATTATTTATTTTATAATTTATTGCTTACTAATTTGTTAATTGATTAGTTATTACAAAATTTAATAATTATTTTAAATCCTGGTAACATTTATTGGGTTATAAAATGCGGTACCGGAGTGTCAAAAATGTGACGACGGAATACCAGACTGCTGTCAAAAATTCAAATGGTTACTTTAATTTTTTTAGATCAAGACACAAAGGATCCATGGATGCTCATTACTGCAGTGTGTCTACGAATTGATGAGCACAGACATAATTGAAGTTAAACTCGCGTTACAAAAAATGTTGCAGTCAGTTCATGTTATTTTCTATAAACAACTAACGAGCTGGCTGTTGTATGGACACTTGGAGGATACTTACAAAGAATTTTTCATCCAAAGAAAAGAAACGGCGCAAGAAAGTTTATTGTTTGCTGAAAACAAAGATAATTCTGGTGATAATAAAAATCATAACGATATGTGGAATTATGATATTGCTGTCAATATGCTGCCTTCTTATATAACATTCACTCTAGCTGCTAAAATATTGTCTATCGGCCAAACAATTATTATTTTTGGTAATGATCCACGTGGAGGAAAAGGTTATCATTTTTTATTATTAATCAATCAATGAGCTTATTAATAATCATCAGAAAATTCATTGATAATTTACACGAATTTGGGTGCTTAAACCCGGACCACTCTCCTTCTCTATAAACTTACACACTGAGTGACACCATGACTTCTCGTGTAAAAAAAATTGAAACACCCACACACGGATAGACGTGCATCCGGAAATAGTCAGAATAGCTTCCTAGAACCTCAACACGTCGAGATCTGATAAAAACTCAATTTTCGAAAATCGAACTGAAGCCAATAACTCCTCTTTTTTTTAAGTTTCCGATTTTCATAGCGGAAAGTTTAAAAAATCGATCCAAAAAAGTTCACATGTGGAACTTATAAACCCGAGACAGATTACAACTTTGAGCAGAACTTCTTTTTAACTTTTGGAATTTTTATGGTAAAAAAAAATTTATCTAAGATTTTATATGAGCGAAATCTGAGTAAAAAAAAGAACGTTTTTAAAACACATTTTTGAAAACGTATTTTCACTAAATTTTACACTCGCTACAAAAAAATTCCCATTAGAAACGAATAGTCCCATAAAAATCTTTTTTTTTTGACTATCAAAATTGCAAAAGTTCAAAAAAAGTTCCACGTAAAATTCTAATTTGTCTCAAGTCAGAAGTTCTACATGTCGAACATTTTTAGTAGATTTTATAAAAATCTAACTTTTAACATTTTATATCTATTTGAGTCAAGTAGGTTCCAAAAATACTATTGGTGAAAAAGTTTATATATGTATATATACAATATAACGCGCGGCTCTCCCACGATAGCGTCCACAATTCTGTACCGATCTTGATGAAATTTTTTTTACATATTCTTTAGCTGAAGAGCTCGGTTCAGTTCGAAGATGAGCTCAATCGGCCAAAAAGTTTAAAAGTTATAGTGGTTTAAAGATTTTTTAATTTTTCAAAAAATTCAACTTTTCTTGATTTATCTTTAAATAACTTTTGATCCTAAAAAGATAATCTATTTTTGGTGATTGGATCTTTATGTTCATTCGATTTGTTTAAATTTAAGCTATGTTGCTTACTCTTTAGACAATTTTTTCTAATACTTTGATGAATTTCAAAATTTTCAGAAAAATATAAAAAACTATTTTTTTTTACTTTCTCATTTAATAACTATCAAGTAATTCATAATAGTTGAATTTTGTTAATATTTTTGTGTAGCTTATCTAATGATCTTTATATTTCAGTTCTATTTTTTTATATTCAACGAAAATTACCTATTTATTTATTGAAATTTAGCTGTTGCATTCGTTCTTCCACTTTTTAATAAATTCATGTAACTGTTCCAATTCTGATTACTGCCGTGTTACACTTTTAAAATCTCAACATTAAAGTATACATAAAGTATTTTTTAAAAATTGACAAGCATAAATATAATTGATCTTATAAGCTTCAGATAAACCTTTGAACGCCACCGTCTGCCTTACCGATTTAAATAATTAAATAAATAATGAAAAATCTACTTCCATTTCGGCTGCCAAATGGCCTTTTTTGTATTTTGTATTATAAAAAAAATTAATTACTGATTAAAGTGTTTGCATTTTAGATTTTTTCGTAACAGACAAAACAGAGTCGACAGTTTGGGGTGAGAAGGAGCACGAGTACTTCAGAAAATTACAAAACTTGCAAATGAAAGCAGTTTTTAATATAATCGAATTTGAAAATACAATTGATGAATTAAAAAAATGTGTTACTAAACTTTTGTGGCACATTGTTGTTGAAGACGCACAGCTGCTGCAGCAGTTGAAATACATAAAAGATTTCTACCTCATTGGCAGGGGTGATTTATTCCTCGACTTTATTAAATTAACGTCTCATATACTCAGTAAGCCTCCGACAAATCATACATCTAGAGATTTAAATCTAGCGTTTCGTATGGCGGTAAGAAAGATAATGCTGAATGATGAAGGTGCTGTTGATGATTTTATATTTTCTGTACCAATGCCCGAGACTCCGACTGAAGATCCAAGTTCTTCAGATTCTAGGAGCCATGAAAAAACTCAAGATCCTACTGGTAATTTAAATCATTTTATTTATTGCATACATATTTATATTAGTTCATTCATTTTTATTCATATAATAGATAAACAAGGATGGGGAATGATTGTTCTGCAATACCGTGTGTCATGGCCACTGCAATTATTATTTAGTCCAAAAGCATTAAATGATTACAATACAATATTCCGATTTCTTTTACGAGTTAAAAAAACTCAAATAAATCTTTGGAACTTATGGACTGAACATACGTGTTCAAAAAATATGTGAGTAATTTAAATTAAAATTATATTTTCATGATACCAGGATTGAAACTTTAAGTTCCAGTGTCTCTACAGCCCTATCCAAAAGTTCCCATCTGAGAGAATTCTTTAGGAACTTTTGGATAGGGAGTCGAAACAAGCTAATTTCATTTTAAAGCGGCGAACTAGGATATTACACACCTAGGAGGAAAGTAAAACATTCTAACCTACGTGTATAATTGCGCACTGAACCCGAAAGTGAGGGTAGCAAACACGTGGATTGGGACAACGTATTTTCTCCGTGGTGTATAAGCTATTTTTCACCAGATTCGCACCTGAAAGTTTAAACTTTTGCTTCTGATTGTGGAAAGAATGACACAAGCGCTAATTTTCATCATTTGTTTCCTTATAAAAGGACAGAACGACTTTCTTCCCTCTAAACAGGGCAGGAATTTAAACTTTCGGCGCAGGTATGGTGAAAAAATATTAGCAAACCCGTAAATTCCGAATGCCTTCAGTCAGCGGGCAGAAACAAACGTGTATCGTCCCTTGGAAGAAACAAATAATGTCTCTGCCCGCTGATTGAAGGCATTCGCAATTTAAACTCTGATACTTGACATCTGTTTAATAGTAATTTCAGACCATTAATTTTATTTACGTAAATGAAAGTTCTGACAGTGATTAAGTTTTATAAAAATTAGCGTGAATAATAAATAGTATTTATAGTTTCTGCTTAATTATAAATTGCAAATGACAATTTACGTTACGCTAATATTTGACGACACCATTGGTCTTAAATTAACTTGCTTATGACTGGCTGCTGATACCGAAACCTCAAGTTCCAATGCAGATAATCATGAAAAATATTGTGTGTAACTCAGGATGAGACACGATTTCAGACTGCGGGTGATTCAGCCAACCACCTTGGTCTGAAATCGTTTTGTTTCATTCATTATGATGCACTGTACTATTATTAAATATTTAAATATATTTATTTGATTATTAGTGATATTGGAGTATTGCAGCTGAGAAATAACTTAATATTTATTCTCGACAATCTCCAATACTATTTACAAGTCGACGTACTCGAAAGCCAGAACACAATAATGGAAAATCGTATGAAGAATACAGAAAATTTTGAAGACGTTCAAACAGCCCACTCGGTTTTTTTAGCCAACGTATTATCCCAAACATTTTTAGCAAGCAGCAACGAGAAACAAAAAAATACAGTAAATAATTTACTCCGTTTACTGCTGCGTCTTTGCGACGACTTTATTCTACAAGTATCCATATGGGAAGTTAATAAACTCTTGAGCACAGAAAAGGAAGAATTAAAAGCTTTAACAGACACATTGATGACGATAATGGACGTGCTGATAAAAACACTAAACAAAGTACGTGCTCAGCCGAGTGGTGTACATTTAGCGCAATTGCTACTGCGTCTTGACTTCAACCGCTGGTTCAGTATGCAAATGTAAATTAAATAAAATATTATAATATTATTTTTTATAAATTTAAATATCGTTACTTTAAATTTTGATTTTTATTGAGCATTAGCTTAACTTAATCATACATTTATATTTTTTATTAATCACTGTCATCATTGTAATCATCAGCACCATACCCATAGTCTCTATCATTATCTTGTTTGCTCATCTGTATTGCATTTTTAATAGACGTTTTATTCGCCAAGTCTTCAGCTAATAATTTATCATTATTTCTTAACGTTGCATCAGCGCCGTAGTTTAATAATATATCAACTACTTCTTCATGACCACGACTCGCCGCAATATGTAGCGGGGAATCTCCAAGTTTATTCTATGAATAATAAAAAATTTTAAATAACATTTTTTCAAAGACAATCAGCTACTTTTTTGTAATTAATTATCACAATTGATAATTCAATGAACGCTAATCATTCACTTAATGAATCAATAAAGGAAATTAACTTCTAGCTGATCAATAACTTGATCACTACCCGGGTAAAAAACATTATATATAAATATATGCAATTCATATCTAATTATATATAATTAGATATAATCTATATTATTAAGAGAATAAGGAAAATTTTGTTCCAGCTATATCTATATGATAGAATCAATTAATGTCATTAAATTTGGTATCGTTAAAAAAGTATTGACTTGAATTTGTGCCTTTTCATGTTTTTAACTCTTATCTATTTCCAAGTTTTACCTGCCTGCAATCTCCCCTACTAGAAAGCACTCCGTAATGGCAAAAAAAAAAGTATGGAAAAAGAAATGGAAATAGACCGGAAATAATGAGATATATGGAATAGAAAAAGGAAAAAAGATGGCAAAAAAACATAGTCCGATAAAGTTTAAAGTAGTTTGTTAGAAATATATGAAAAAAATATTTACCCAGGAAAAATAGGGACTTAAAAATTGCTTGCAACGTAACCTAAAGACTATGTAATGTAAGGAAAGAGAATAAAAACTGTAGAAAACGGAAGTTATACAGTTAAGATGGCAACAATTAAAAAAAAAAAAAAAAAAAAAAAAAAAATAAAAAAATATTTCCAAGTTTTAAGATAAATCAATTTATCTATATCATTTGAATCACATTTAAATTACGCGGGAAAAAAAGACGTTCGTATTTATTTTCTTTAAATAAATTAATATTTTAATTATTCTATTAATAAATATGACTGAATATATATAACTATTGCATATATAGTTAAGAGAAAGTAAAAAATGAGTATATGCCATGTCTTCTATGATAATAAAAATTTTAAAAATTTAGTTTGGTCAGTGAAAAAAAAAATATATTAGATGACCTATAAAAAAAAATTTGACCGTGTAGATTTTTTTTTCAAGAGTCTCATTATACAATCATCAACGACAATAAAAATCAACAAACGATTCTAGAGTTGATTTTAAAGTAGAGATTTTAATAAACAGTTAAATTCAGATCATATTTGATAAATTTGGTAGTAATACTCGGGCAGCAGTCACGTAATGACTGTAGATTGCTCGTCATACATAGATTATTTATAATTCCCTGATTATACAAAACGATTCCATCAATGATGAATGTATATTTATATAGTAGTAAAATTGAATTGTTTTTTTAAATCAGGGTTGTATGTAATTACATATAATTTTAATAAATGTATTAAATTTGAAAGCCTGAATTTAAAAATCTGCTATAAAATACATGCATTAAAAAAGGCAGAGCCCCATTAATTTTTTTTTAATCGCTGAAAATTGTAAAATGTATATTAGTGATTATATAAAATTATATTGGGACATTTTTCACATATAATTTTTTTTACCCGGTTGACTTATTTAAATTACCAATAAAATAAACCAATTACTTGAGCATTTATAGCAGGACTAGGTTGATTTAGTAACTCTTTAATACATTCAATATGTCCAGCTCTCGCTGCCCAGTACAGAGGAGTATTACCCGCAGAATCTAATCCAGTCCCCGACACCCCTTGTCTCAGGCACTCTTGAAGAAATGATAAATTGCCCCTTCTGGCAGCTTCATGTAAGGGTAATTCAACCTCCTCCGTTTGTTCTTCAACTAAAGCATCAAAAATACAATTACCGATATTGTTAAACGTCAAGAAACAATTAACAACGATTTAGTACCATAATTAGAGGGGATAAGTCCATCTTTATCACCACATTTAGCTTTCCACCAGTTAGCATCAGTGTCTCGGTCATAAACATAAAGTATTTCTCCTTCTTCGAATGACAATTCATCAACCTGAATAAAATCAATATGCAGTTAATTGATTGGTCATGTTTACCCAACTAATAACAGTAATTAAACAATTAAAAGTATGTAATATAAAGCAATACTTCTTACATGCTGAGCTGTGTAGTTATACAAAGCCCTCACTACCTTCACTTTCCCTTAAAATATTAATTTTAATTAAAAAAACAATTAATTTTTTAAAATTTAAATCGTTAAAAACAAAAGTTTACTTATTTAATTAATTAATCGAGTAAACAAATAAATATTTAGGTAATAGAGGTTAGAAAAAAAAATTATAATATCGTGCAACACACAAATAATAATTAATTTTATTATTTAATAATAATTTGAGTAATTAAATAAATAATTTTAAAAAATAATTATTATTATAATTGACAGGAGGATTTACCAGGCCTCCAAATTGGTTTCGGTGGTTGTTTGACAGTTGGTTCAACTTCAGACGCCATTTTTTATTTTGATAATTATGGATAAATATAAAAATAATAATAATAATAAATAATTACAATAAAAAATTTTTAATAAATATTAATTTATAAAATATAAAATAAATTTTATTTATAAAAACAATATTAGTACCATTTTTAACAGTGATTTAAATTTTCTTTTTAGCAACTTTCATAAATAAAACCATGTCTGTAAATAAAAATTTATTTTTTAATAATTAAATAATTAATATGAATAATTAAGGCCATTCGCAGAAAGTTCCCCCCCCCCTCTCTCTTTAAAAAAATTTCCAATGACTCGTCATAAGCGTATCAAAACTTCATCAATTAATTAAATAAAAATTGAAGCATTCCCTGATTAAGAAAAATGATTTGCTCCATGTTAAGTGTATATCTTTATTAGACTGGGTCAAAAAAATCGACTATTGTTTTTTTCTTTCGATACTGTGAAAATATTATTCCTGATTACCAAAAAAAATTATTGTGCATGTTTGAGCCCTTAATATAAATATTAAGAGGTGTATCGTTACGGCTATTCGTTTTTTGAAAGAAATTCCATTTGTTACCCAAAACTCGTAAATTATCTATGAAAAATTTGAGCAATGTATATTCTTAAAGGAAATTGAATTCCCTACAAAAAATCTCTCTTAGTAAATTTACGTAAAACGAGCCATTTCCTTGTAACCGTGCTTTAAATATTGATTTGTTTTTTAAATTCTTTGTTTCTATTTTGGATTTTTGTAACTATTAGAAATATTAAAATTTTTTCTAGTCAAGATACATATTTTTGAAGGAAATTTAATGCTCTACAAAAAAGGTCTCTTAACATTTTTTGCTAAATTCACTCCTTCGCAAGTTATTCAGGTTATTTAAGTCGTTTTGACTCAACTTCAATCTTGAATAACTTTCGAAGAAGTGAATTTATCATTTTTTTAAGTCAGGGTTAATTAAAAAAAGGACAATTTCGCTGAGATGTAGATTTTAAAAAAAATTGCTTACAGTTGATATCAATTAGGAGTTAAACGAAATTTGTAAAATAAATTTCAGTGAAATGTTGATGCCAATTTTACAATTCAAGTTTAAAAATTTTGTACTTTGTAAAAAATTTTCCGAGTAAATGCGGATTAAATCCGGAGTCAATGCAGAGTGGATGATTTTTTCTTTATTTAATACCCTCAAAGTGAAATTAATTCCAAAGGAGATTTTATTTTAACATTAAAACTCCGGATCGATGTAAATTTTATAATTCGAATTTTGAAATTTTGCAGGCTAAAATTTATTCAACAAATTTCCTTCAACTCCTAAGTGTTTTTTGATTGTCCTGATAAAATTCTAATACGGTTACGACAGTTGAAAGTCACTGCATATTTTTAAAAAGTGGATGGAACTGTCTGAGAATAGCCTTCAAGTAATTGCTGAGTAATTGAAGACTTACTGAAAAATACTGCGAGGACAAATGCAATCATTACCCAAACCAAGCATCTCCATTTAGATTTAGTATGCTCTTCAAGTTTCAATGACTCTTTGTTTAATTTAACGGCATTTATTTCTGTTAATTTGTCGGATTTTTCAAGAGAACTCATATCTTTTTTTATAATTGCATTGGCTGTTAACGCATGTTCTTTCATATTGCTTGTCATCAGCAACATATTTTCGGCTATTTTTTCTTGCATATTACGATTGTATTTTATTAAAGCATCTAAATCTTCATCTTGAGTTGGTGATGCACTTGAAAGACGATGTCTTATACCAACATCATCTACAAATTTATTTGGGTTTAAAAAAAAAATTATTTTTAAAACTTAATAAATTTGAATCATTGTAAATGGAGTAATTTAAAATTTTCAAATATTAAGATTTGATTTTTAGTAAAACTATTACCAGAATCAGTGTTAAATAATTCAGATCGTAATTCTTTATTGTATTTAGCAGAAGTTTTTTGATGAATTTGCGCAACAATATTGGGTCCAGTTGAATCTACAAGCACAGATGATGATCTAGGTAACATTTGCGCTGCTACAACCCGTTCTATTGGATTACTAAATTTACCAGCATCTATAACTCTCTTTAAAAAATCTATTCTCTTTGTGTAGTCCATCATTTTGTCCCCACTAGGTTTGCTGTAATACAAAACAAATAAAAATCCGCCCATCATAATGAGTGTGAATGTAACTGACAAGTGGGAATTTTTTGAATTTTTGAATTAAGAAATCAAATCTTAGAATAAAAATTAAAAAAGGCCATTCGTAGAAGTAGATTTTACGACATATTTATATATGTAAAAAGGTATAGCCACAATCGGAGTCATTGGAAAAGCCATAGTTTTTTTTAACATCATCAGAAACGAATGCAATAGCAAAATTTCATTTAATGAGTGGTAAGATAAGTAATTTCTTTGGTGTAGGCATATAAATAGGCATAAAAATTAAAGCTTATCTACAGAGCTTTCAAAAACATTTTATAAAAATTCGATAAGTTGTTACATTCGAAAGTTCTTGAAAAAAGAATTAGTAGAAATATGAATTTTTGACATTTTTAAATGCTGTAATTTTTAAACTAATTGACCGATTTTGCTCATGTTTGAACTTGATGTCGAAAATCATCTTCAGAAAATGTATGTTGAGTTTCATTAAGACCCATTAAAAATTATGGACTCTATCATCATGACAAGCTGCGTTTTATCGTATATATATGTATATTTATATAAATACATACATATATAAACTTTGAACCATCAGCTCGTCAAGCTGAGTCCAGAGGTAGTAAAATTTTTCTAAAATTTCATCATGAAGACAAATGCAATAGATTTCTATGAAATCTACGAATAAAAATCCGTACGCGCTTTTTTTAAAATTTATAAATTGTCTCGTCTGCTACATTCACACTCATCCCATTATAACTAGACCACACCTCAAATAAAAATAAAAATCTGTATTAAATTTATTCAATACGTAATTTTCAGTATTGATCAACTAAGAACTTACTCTGGTAATGTTTGCAATTTCTTGATGGCATCATCCAGCGCATTAATGTACTGGAAAACGATAATATTTATTTAAAAATAAAATAAAACATTAGACTATTGATAGTAATCGCAACCGTACCTTCTCTAATCTCCAATCTTGATGACTATCTTCCTTGGCCAGTAATTCACATCGTCCAAGTAATCTTCTAACATTTATTTCAGATCTTGACATTCGTATTGAATTTTGTTGCGTCATTTTTTTAAATTTATAAAATCCTCATTTAATATTTTTCTAAAAAATAATCAATACATTTAATAAAAATTTACTGTTATCAGTATCAATAGATAAAAGTTATTCATTTCTCATTTGTAATTACAAAGAAATTATTATTATATTAATAATAATAATTAAAATACAAACAGATGTTTTATGAAAAGACAATAGTCAGTTGTTTTAAATTTTATGTAACCAAGAAAATATAAAATATGAAAAATATATAAAATAATAATTTAAACAATTAGTAGATAATTATTTCTATTATTATTATTGATAATAATAATTACAGTAGCAATAATAAAATACAATACAAAAATTAAATAGCAAAATGGACGTACACGTGTTTACTGTGACGTCATATGACGCATCATGACGTAAAAAAGTTTCAATGATTTAAAATTTCATTGGTCTTTAGCAGACAATTAAACCAATCAAAATTATCGTTACTCTGCAGTCTTTTCATGAGCACAAATCACTTTTTATTTTTTTTGCACAAAATTCCAGTACTAAGACTGACTCGAATTTTCTCCTTGGACTGCTAGACAATTTCAGTCCTAAAAATTTGAATAAACAAAAATAAAATAATTTAAAATTCAAAAGCAATAAATAAAATATATTAAATAACAAACTAGTTTATGGAGATGACGTAGTTGTCGTTGTCGTCGGTAGTTTGTCGTCGTTGCGATATTCTGTATAAAAAGGTGGGGAGTTTCAACAAAAGCAACACCAGCAACAAAACTGAAATAAAAATAAATAATAATAATAAAAAATAAAAGAGTAAAGAGTTTAGAGCAAGTAATAGAATGTATGAGTAAGAAAGATAAAATAATAGATGGTGTAGGTATAGGTCTAGGTGTAGGTATTTGGATGGTATTGGTGTAGATGAGATGTTGGTATTAGTAGTGTCGTTAGTGTGATGTATGTAGTGTACCTCTGGTTACTTACGCTGGTGTACTTGGTATATGTGCAAGTAAATGTAAAAGTATATGTGAAACAGCTCAGAGAAATGAAGAGCGAAGTTGGTCGCGCGCGGGAATATCGTCGGTTGTATGTTTGACCCTTTTTGTGCTTGTGATTTATCCAGGAGAATATATTGTGACTGCTGCTGCTGGTGCGAGGAAACGTGTGTGTTGTTTTTTTTTTTACCGCCAACAATATAATTACTATACATTGTGTGAACAAGTTTACTTTTTTATATATATTCATATATTACATTATTAATTTTACGGTAAGGTATCAACTTTAGCTTATTTTTTTTTTTTTTTATCACATTGTCCATTTATTCATATCCATGTCCGTTTCTAGGTACGTTCAAGTTTGTCCATGTCCATGTCTGTGTTTATACTAGTATTTATTTATTTATTTATATATAAATAATTAAATTTATGTATGAGTATTTAAAATAATTTATTTATTTAGTGTGACGGTATCGGCATTTTTTTTTTTATTCCTCAGATATTTGTACCCGAGGAGTCTCTTTACTACTACGGCTACGGGTTTTATAGAATACGGCGCAACGACGCAATCGAAATTTTGTATAGTACATACCTACATTGAATGAACACGAACGAAGCTTCGGACTTTTAAAAATGCGCGATATTTTATTTAACGTTTATTGTACGTTTTTTTTTATATAATCATCTTATTATTATTTAATTACCTTCAGTTAATTCAGTTGTCGCTCTTGTATTTGTTATTATTTTTAATTATTTTAATTTGCAGTGAGAAAATTTACAAAAGTTATATTTTCATACATAACCTTTTGGTGATTGTCAGATGTAGGTTAGGTGTGTTTTAGCAAGAAAACTTCGTTGACCTTTTAACCACGTTTTTCTTTTTTTTATTTTACATTAATAACTTTATTTATAACGGTATTTATATATTTTATTATATCAGTTAGTTATTTTTATTTATTCATTTATCTGGACACGAGGGATTGGTGGAGATGCTTGGGAATGAATGAACGCGTGCTTGTAATTATTTTTGGTTGATTGTGATGATGATTGATCAGTTGGTTGTTGGTTAATTTATCGGATTGTTTATTTATTTGTTTGTTAACTAATTATTAATTTTTTTTGTTTTATCAGATTGTGTGTAAAAGAAAACGAGTGAAAAATGGCAACTTTGGCTGAGCAAGCATCCAAACTATTGGATTTTAATCAGAAGCTGGACATAACGCTTCTTGATAGTATTGTCGTGTGTATGTATAATGGAATTGGTGAACAACAGAAAATAGCACAGGAAGTCCTCACTACACTTAAGGAACATCCTGATGCTTGGACGCGAGTTGATACTATTTTAGAGTATTCTCAGGTTTGTTGTTATTTTATGATACTCAAGTTACCCATGATTATAAAGTTATCTGATGTCTAATAATTTTTTTTAAAAATTGCACTTGTAGATTTTTCAATTTTCTACATGTGCATTTTTTTAGTTTTGTTTTTATATATAATTGATTTGTTAAAAAAAAAATATGAAAATTTTTGTCTGCTACTTCAAGATCAAGTTAGCCGACTAATAACTTGGATTTTTTTATAAATGATAAATTATAAAAAAAAAAAATATTTTAAAAAATTGCACCTACAGATTTTGAAATTTTCTACATGTGCATTTTTTTAGTTTTTGTTTTTTCGTAACTGATTTGTTATAAAAAAAAATCGGAAAATTAATTGTTTGCTAACTTGAGGATCATTATTATTTTTAATACTTAATTGTTATTGTGGGTTGTTTAATTTATTAAATTTTATAAATTTTTGGTATTATAGAATCAAGAGACAAAATTTTATGCATTACAAATTTTGGAGCAAGTCATTAAAACAAGATGGAAAGTGCTACCAAGAAATCAGTGCGAAGGCATAAAGAAGTATATCGTAGGATTGATTATTAAGACCAGTAGTGATCCGGAAACAATGGAAAATTCCAGAGTTTACCTTAATAAACTTAACATTATTCTTGTACAAGTGAGTTATTGTAGTACTTATTCATTAATTACTTTGTTATTTATTTATTTAACTACTTATAGAAATGATAAAGCCTCGGCGTATTAGTCACTAAAAATAATTCTTTAATTCTTTTTTTATAATTAATATAAGTAAATTCAAACTCAAAATTTTTTATCAACTTATTACACTTTTTTTTAAATTATTTATATTCATATGTTAATAAAAAAAAATATTTAATAACGTCAATAAGTTAATGGAAAAAAGGAGCAGTAGAAAAATTACAGTTTTGAAAAATTTCAAGTATTATAGTTTTCACTGTAATTACAATAGATACCAAATTTTACAGTTTTTTACCAAAAAATTTGGTTGAAAACCTGTTAGTTAATAAGGCTGAAAAAAGTCATGAATACGAATTTTTATTATGCTGTCGTCTAAACTCAAAACAGAAAGTCGAGTCGCCAAAAAATTATTACTCTGCATTACTAAAAATTTATACTCTAAACTTATTGATAAATTGTAATAAAAAATCACGATAATAATTATAGTACAGCATGATAATTTTTTGGTGACTCAGTTTTCTGTTTAAAATTTGATCAACAGCATGATAAAAATTCGTACAATTTTTTTCCTGTAACGTTTTAGAAATAATGTAATTTTTACGTTTTTTAAGTAAAAGAAGTTTTGATATTTTAAACTGTAATTTTTCCATAGTGACTGGAGTAGATTTAAAAAAAAAATTTGATGAATCATGAGGTTAAAAATAAAATTTAGTATAAATTTGATTGAAAAAATATTTCTGATGTTTAAAAATAATAAAATTGTAGATATTAAAACGTGAGTGGCCAAAGAATTGGGAATCCTTCATCGGTGATATAGTTGGTGCAAGTAAAACAAATGAAAGCTTATGTCAAAACAACATGGCAATTCTTAAACTATTATCAGAAGAAGTGTTCGATTTTTCAAGCGGGCAGATGACACAGACAAAAGCAAAACATCTTAAAGATACAATGTGCAGTGAATTTTCACAAATATTTCATCTGTGTCAGTTTGTGATGGACAATTCACCCAACGTACCACTTGTAGCGGTTACTCTCGAGACACTGCTGAGGTTTTTAAACTGGATTCCACTTGGTTATATATTTGAAACGAAATTAATAACAACGTTGATATTTAAATTTCTTAATGTACCGATATTTCGTAACGTTACGCTTAAATGTTTGATTGAAATAGCCGCCGTTACGGTGGCTAATTATGACAACATGTTTGTGTTATTATTCACAAATACAATGCAGCAATTAGAGGAAATGTTATATCCGACGACAAACATCCGCGATGCTTATGCTTACGGTCAAGACGATGAGCAAAATTTTATTCAAAACTTGGCAATATTTTTGTGCACATTTTTAAAAGAACACGGCGCATTGGTTGAGAAAAAAGAATTGAATGAAACCCTACTGAAGGCACTTCACTATCTTGTGTTGATATCCGAAGTCGAAGAAGTTGAAATATTTAAAATATGTCTCGAGTACTGGAACAGTTTGGCTGCTGATTTGTACCGGGAAAATCCCTTCATGTCATCACCGCCAATGATTAATCCGAAAAATAATATGGCGATACCACCTCGACGTGCATTTTATTGTCCAGTATTGACTAAAGTCCGTTATATTATGATAAGTCGTATGGCTAAACCGGAAGAAGTATTGGTAATTGAGAATGAAAATGGTGAAGTTGTACGTGAATTTATGAAAGATACTGATTCTATTAATTTATATAAAAATATGCGTGAGACACTTGTTTATTTAACGCATTTAGATTACGCAGATACGGAAAAAGTTATGACCGAAAAATTACAGAATCAAGTTAACGGAAGTGAATGGTCATGGAAAAATTTAAATACACTTTGTTGGGCAATTGGTAGTATTTCTGGTGCAATGCACGAAGAAGATGAAAAACGTTTTTTGGTAACAGTTATTAAAGAATTACTGGGTTTGTGTGAGCAAAAAAAAGGCAAAGACAACAAGGCAATTATTGCTAGTAATATTATGTATGTTGTCGGACAGTATCCGAGATTTTTACGCGCCCACTGGAAGTTTTTGAAAACTGTTGTCAATAAACTATTTGAATTTATGCACGAAACACATGACGGTGTACAGGACATGGCTTGTGATACATTTATTAAAATAGCATTAAAGTGTCGTAGACACTTTGTAACAACTCAAGTTGGCGAGTCAATGCCATTTATTGAAGAAATTTTGTCAACAATAAGCAGCATTATTTGTGATTTACAAACTCAACAGGTTCATACATTTTATGAAGCTGTTGGTTATATGATTAGTGCTCAGGTTGACGACATTGGACAGAAAGAACGAATTGAACGTTACATGCTGCTGCCAAATCGAGTGTGGGATGATATTATTAGTCAGGCATCGAAAAATGTTGATGTCCTAAAGGATCCAGAAGCTGTCAAACAGCTTGGTAGCATTCTCAAGACTAATGTACGGGCGTGTAAAGCATTAGGACACCCGTATGTTATACAGTTAGGAAGAATATACTTAGACATGTTAAATGTATACAAGGTAATTTTATTTTTATGACACCAGCATAGAAACTGAGTTTCGGTGTCTCTACACCCAGTCGAAACGAGCTAATTTCAGTCTAAAGCGGCGAACTAGGATATTACACACCTAGGGAGGAAAGTAGGATTCTATCCCACGTGTATAATTGCGCACTGAACCCGAAGGTGAGGGCGGCAGACACGCGGATTAGGACGTCGTATTTTCCTCCGTGGTGTGCATACTATTTTTCACCAGATTTGCACCTGAAAGTTTAAACTTTTGCTTCTGTTCGTGAAAAGAATGACGCAAGCGCTAATTTTCATCATTTGTTTCCTTATAAAAGGACAGAACGACTTTCTTCCCTCTAAACAGGGCAGGAATTTAAACTTTCGGCGCAGGTATGGTGAAAAATATTAGCAAACGCGTAAATTCCGAATGCCTTCAGTCAGCGGGCAGAAGCAAACGTGTATCGTCCCTTGGAAGAAACAAATAATGTCTCTGCCCGCTGATTGAAGGCATTCGCAATTTAAACTCTGATACTTGACATTTGTTTAATAGTAATTTCAGACCATTAATTTTATTTACGTAAATGACAGTTCTGACAGTGATTAAGTTTTATAAAAATTAGCGTGAATAATAAATAGTATTTATAGTTTCTGCTTAATTATAAATTGCAAATGACAATTTACGCTTACGCTAATAGTTGACGACACCATTGGCCTTAAATTAACTTGCTTATGACTGGCTGCTGATACTGAAACATCAAGTTCCAATGCAGATAATTATGAAAAATATTGTGTGTAACTCAGGATGAGACACGATTTCAGACTGCGGGTAATTTACCCAACTTCACTCTGGTCTGAAATCGTTTTGTTTCATTTCTTATCATGCAATGTACTACTATTCTACTATTATTAATTATTTAATATTTGAATTATAGGTAATGAGTGAAAATATAAGTGCTGCGATAGCTTTAAATGGTGAAGGTGTGACAAAGCAACCGTTGATTAAAAGTATGAGAGTTGTTAAAAAAGAAACATTAAAATTGATCTCCGATTGGATTAGCAGATCGAATGATCACCAAATGGTAACTTAATTTTCTTCTATTTAATTTAAATAAATTACATGTGGACATGACCCAAATTACAAATTAACAATTAAAATTTTTCTTATCATCAGGTTCTTGAAAATTTCATTCCACCTCTGCTGGACGCCGTGCTGTTGGATTATCAGAAGACAAATGTACCGTGTGCGAGAGAATCCGAAGTGCTGAGCGCAATGGCCACAATTGTTAACAAATTAGAGGGACATATTACCAGCGAAGTGCCGAAAATATTTGACGCTGTGTTTGAATGCACACTGGAGATGATAAACAAAGACTTTGAAGAGTTTCCTGAACATAGAACAAACTTTTTCCTTTTGCTGCAGGCCGTTAATGTCCACTGTTTCCCGGCATTCTTATCAATACCGCCTGCACAATTTAAACTCGTACTTGATTCAATAATATGGGCGTTCAAACACACGATGAGAAATGTTGCTGACACGGGTTTGGCTATTCTTTATCAGTTGTTACAAAATATTGAACAACATGAACAAGCTGCACAGAGTTTTTACCAGACATACTTTACTGAAATTCTTCAACATATATTTAGTGTTGTCACTGACACTTCACATACAGCTGGTAATTAATATATTTATTTTTTAATTCATCATCATCATCATCATTATAATTCATAACAATAATTTATTTAATGCTTTCCGTATAAAAAAAAACAAATCCTGAAGTTAGCAGACAATTAACAATTTCCGGATTTTTTATTCAATAAATTCAAAAAATATACGCGTGTAAAAAATTAAAAAAGTTACAGGCGCAATTTTTTGAATATTTTTTTTTATAATTTATCGTTTTTAAAAAAATTAAAAAATTATTAGACGTCGGTTAATTTTAGTATCATAAAAAGGAAATGAACATGTCCGGTCATACAGTTTAATTATTGGACTCAGTTTTCACTCTATTTTCCATTTCCACTCAAATTGACATCTTGAATGCATTTAGAGAGCCACCAAACAATTAAAAAATAATTTATTGCATATTGTACTGGCATGGGTTTTCTCTGTGATTTTTATTTCTCTGTGATGTCACTACACTTCCACCGCAAGGTGAAGTTGTGGGGCATCATTGTAACGATGCAGTAAAGTACAAGTCAAGCCACAGCAGAACGAGTAAAAGAGCTTAAGGAGATATAGGGGAAACTTGTTAAAAAAAAAACTGAAAAAGTTGTAGAAATAAAACCCACTAATAATAAATTATTAATTACAGGTTTAACAATGCACGCAACTATTTTGGCATACATGTTTACATTAGTTGAACTGGGAAGAATTCTTGTACCACTTGGCCCAATACCTGACAACAGACTTTATGTACAAGAATTTGTTGCCAGTTTATTGAAAGCAGCCTTCCCACATTTAACAGATAATCAGATTAAAATAACTGTCCAAGGACTATTTAATTTGGATCAAGACATACCGGCATTCAAGGAACATCTTAGAGATTTCCTTGTACAAATTAGAGTAAGTCTATTTTTACAATAATTATTATGACTAATTAATAAAATAATATTTATTGATGACAATATTAATGATAAATTAATAAAAATAGGAATATACTGGTGAAGATGATTCTGATCTATATTTGGAAGAACGTGAGACGGCTTTACGAACCGCTCAAGAAGAAAAAAGGCGGCAACAAATGGCTGTACCGGGTATTATTAATCCTCATGAAATTCCAGAGGAGATGCAGGACTGAATTTTTACATCCCCATACCTCATTAATTCCTCCTGCACATCTAAAACGAAAGACACTTTGTCGTAGATTTAATAACCAACAACAATACATTTACATTATTATTATCATCTGTATTCTTTACCGTAAATCATTTTAAATATTAAATTCATTTATAAAATAAAAAAAAAAAGTAATAATGGTTGCAGATACTCGCGGTTAATTTTAACGCTAGAGTGTCATAATATCCTTGTTAAAGGAGGTAAGCCCGAAACGACGTGATTGTTACTGGTAAAAAAAAAATATATACATATTATATATATATATATATTTAATAATGAAATGAAAAAAAGAAAAAAAATAATTTTTGTTTGTTAATGAGTGCCTGATTTTCTCTAATAATTCCACGTAATTTAAACCGGTTTTCGTAATTAAATAATAGTACTCCAGTAGTTTATTAATTGATAAAAAAAAAAAAATAATAAATAAATACAGAAATGCTGGAAATAATTTAAAAAGCACCAGGTAGCATTAAGATTTACTGCCACTGATTTTTTCATAAAATTAAATATAAATACGTGACATAATTTTGTACTTCGTAAAAAAGTTTAATAAAATGAAAAAACAAAAAAAAATATATATATATTAATGCATAGTTAATAAATTGTGGTGTCTGAATTTGAAAAATATTGTGGGTATTTGTTATATAATCAGATTTAACGCTGCGATAATTATTAATTTATAAATTGATAATTACGAAGCAACGACGTCTGTGATGCAACGTTTGTATTTCATTAATTAATTTCAAAATATAGTTAATTTGTTTTTTTAAATTTAATTTTCTTTCTTTTGAGTGACTAATAAATTATAATTTATGTAACAGTATTTTTTTGACAGTCTAATTGTCACTCAATTATTCAAATGCTTAATGCCTGAGTATATTTATTAGACAACTGATAAAAAATAATGATAACAGTTTGATAATTAACACAGAATGAATTAATACGGCAGCTGATATTGTGAATAATTTTTGGTACATAAAAAATGGTCATTTATTATTATTGTTTTTTTTTATTCACTTCGTTAATGGCGAATTAATTAATTTGATTTATTATTTTTCCTTCCTCGCATTTCTATTAAACCCCATCTTTACACGGTATTGATTAATTTAATTAGCATCAGTAATTAATAAACTGCAGTTACACAATTTAAATAAATAATATATTTGATATTTAAATTTTAAAAATGGTGATATCGCAGCAAATTGTCTTGCATTGAAAAATTAAACCGTCGATTTTACAATTATTAAATATATGTTTGTTAAATAATTATATATCATTAAGAATTTAAAAATTGTGTGACCTGATTGTGTGTATGTACCAAAAAAAAATTGATAAACAATTAAATTATTTAAAATAATAAAAATGAAATTCACGGAAATTCGAGCTTGCCTCCGAAATATTTTCGTCTTCTACATAAATTATATTGACACGGTTTTTAAATCGACATTGGTGTGTATAAGGAATTATAATTATAATTAATAACTTTTTTTTTGCTTCTTACGAGCATTTATTTCTGTAGACGTATCATTATATTTTTTTTTTATTTTTTTCCTCAACAAAAATAAATAAAAATATAAATTTTGATTGTTAATTTAAAAGTAATAAATAAAAGGGCCAATTATCGTTTTATTTTGTACGGTAATTAATTAACAAAATAAAATAATTCATTTAATTGTTATTATAATTAGTAGCTGGTAACTTTTGGGATTCAATGGGGCCATTGCTAATTGCTTGTGTGCGTCTCCAAATTAATTAATTAATTAATTAATTAATTGAAGTTTGGTTTTGTAATTTTAAATTTAGTCGCATGATTTTATTAATTTTTTTTTCTTCTCTCTTTTTTTTATAAATTGCCGTACGTTTATTCTCATTTATTCTGTATTCGCTTTATAAACATTCAATTATAATATTATCTAGTTACAAACGATCTGTGTAAATATAAACATTCATGAAAAAATGGTATTTAGCATATTAATTGAATGAAGATGCGTGTGATTGAACTTTTAATTTCATTTATACATAAAAAAAAAAAAAAACATTTAATTAAAATAAATAAATAAATAAAAATGATAAAAATCCATATTAAATTTTCCATTATTAATTTACTGGATACAAAAAAATATATAAAGACAATATATTTGTGAAGAATATAATAAAATTATCAAACATACGCCTAATGATTTAATTGTAAACAAATATTCTCAAGTGTTAAATTATAAAAATAAAAATTTTTTTTAGTCTTATGACTTTAAAAAAAAATAATTTGTATAAAATATATATCTAAAATAATACGTTCGGTATTTAAATTTAAAAATTAATTTGTTCAATAGTCCACTGACTGAAGTATAAATGAATTCAGAGATGAATAAAAAAAAATTTTACTAATGAATGATAAGGAAAATTTAAAAAAAAAATAAATAAAGAAAACATTTTAATTGATAATAATAAAAAATAATTTGTGCGATGTTTATTTAAGCTTAACGAATACGCCACGGTAGTTTTGTAAACGATAATTATTACGACAGATTGAATAATTAAAAAAAATATATAAATGATAATTAATATTTAATGAAATGATAAAGATAAATGACTTAAAGAAAAACTATTAATATTAATAATAATAATAATAATAATAATAATAACGTCGAGGATTAATATGTGAAGGTAAATATAGTGATGATGGATATTAGTATGTCATACGTATGAAAAAGAAAAAAAAAACAAAAAAAAAATGTATGAGTGAATTTACAAGTTTAAGAAATCTATCAGTTATTCATTATAACGATAAAGTATGTAAAGAGTTTAATAATACTTACTAATAAAATAAAAAAAAAATTGTGGGTTTTGATTTTTTTTTAAATTTATTGCACTGGATTTGAAATTTAAAACCGGGTGGGATTTAAAATAAATTTTTTGGACTGTAGCTGACAATTGACAATTTTTTAAATTTTAGAATAAATAACTAAAAATTGTAGAATTCGTATTTAAATAATTTAAAAATCAGTACGCGCGCTTTTTTAAATTTCATTACTTAAATTTTTTTTATTCAAAATTTTCTCTGATTTTTTTTTCAACAAATAAATTAAAAAAAAAGAAAAGAGAAATATGCACGTGTAGAAAATTGAAAAAGCCACAAGTGCATTTTTTTTTTTTTTTACTTTTTTTGTTATAATTTATAGTTTTGAAAAAATTCAAAAAATTATTAGACGTCAGCTAACTTCAGTATCTTAAAATTTGTCTGATGCTACATTCACACTCATTAAAATTTTCAAGGGTGAATGTTACTGACAAGTGGGAATTTTTTAAAATTTTCAAATAAATAAATAAAATGTCAGAATAAGAATTTAAAAATGCGTATTTACATCAATGAAAAATCTGTACGCGCATTCTTCTCAATTTTATTACTTTAATTAATTTATTTATTTAAAATTAATAAATTGTCTCATGTCTGCTACATTTTCGCTCATTAAAATTTTTGAAAGCGTAAAGAAATAAGCGGCTTTTAAATTAAATTTAATAAACAAATTTAGTAGAAGCTTCGAATAAATCTTTGAATCGATTTCATGCGGAAAATTTTGTTTGTGAAAAAATATCGCGGTGTCATTTCAAAAATTTTATGACAGTAAAGTTGGCGGGCATCTGATAATTTTTTAAATTTTTAAATAATAAAATTAATGTTTTGACAAAGAAATTAAAAAATAGACTTAGAAAATTCTACAATCAGTGCATGCATTTTTTTTTAAATTAATTTAATTATTTAATTTTTTTATGTAATTTAAAAATTGTCTTGTCTGCTACATCTACACTCATAAAACTTTCTCATATTTTTCAGTTAAAAGGTAGAATGATTGATTAAAAAGTAATTTCACTTGCATTAATTAATAACTTACAAATTAATGAAACAATAAAATAGTAAATTGTGTGACGAGAGATAAAACAAGACGATTTCTGTCAGTGAAGTTGCCGAAACCAAAAGTGATGGCTGCCAACACTCAAAATTTGAAATTTTATTTAATCCGCGCCAAAAATTATACTTTTAATAATCATCACTGAGTTTAAATGCCTGCAGCCCGCATCCGGTTAAAATGAGAGAATTTAATGAAAACCAATAGCGCATAAATATTGCAGACCCTCATACCTGGAGTATACCGACAAAAGTTAAATGCACTTTAGGTTGGTAAGTGTCCGAACACATTAACGTTTGAATATCACTCTTACGATTGTTATCCCCACCACTCTTCAGTTAAGCAAAAGACAGCTGAGTGCTGAGTCAGTGCCAGTGGAGTTTTAAATTTGTTTTAGTTGTTCCCAAGCTCCAAGTCTAAGGTATGCATAAAATATATAAATAATTTTTATTTTTACTTACATTAACCCTCAATTACTCGCATGGGGTTAAAGCGCATGCGAGCAACATAATTTTATTGGTGGAAAATATTAAAGGTTAACTCGTGCAATTTTGTGGTTATTTTTCAGAGCGAGGCACGTGTCGTTTGATCCTAAAGTATTTTATTAAAAATAAATAAATCATGAGTGAAAATAAAAGTGAAGATTTATCAACAGCTATTTTAAAAAAGAAGAGCAAGCCCAATAGATTACTCGTGGATGAAGCCGTCACGGATGATAATTCCGTGGTTGCTTTGTCCGATGCCAAAATGGCGGAGTTGCAATTGTTCAGGGGTGACACAGTTTTACTTAAAGGTAAAAGACGCAAGCAGACAGTCTGCATCGTCTTGTCTGATGACTCATGTCCAGATGACAAAATTCGAATGAACCGGGTGGTAAGAAATAATTTACGTGTCCGTTTAAGTGACGTCGTTTCAGTCCAGCCATGTCCTGATATTAAATATGGGCAGAGGATCCACGTTTTGCCTATTGATGATACCGTCGAAGGGCTCACTGGTAATCTATTTGAAGTGGCTTTGAAACCGTATTTCGTGGAGGCTTATCGTCCTGTTCACAAGGACGACATCTTTGTCGTCAGAGGTGCAATGCGCGCTGTGGAATTCAAAGTCGTGGAAACTGATCCCAGTCCTTACTGTATAGTTGCGCCAGAAACTGTAATCCACTGCGAGGGTGAGCCAATTAAACGTGAGGAAGAAGAAGCTGTTTTTAATGCCGTAGGGTATGATGACATCGGTGGTGTCCGCAAGCAGCTAGCGCAAATAAAAGAAATGATTGAGTTACCACTGCGTCATCCTTCGCTATTCAAAGCCATTGGAGTTAAACCACCACGTGGTATTTTACTGTACGGACCACCAGGTACTGGAAAGACACTTATTGCTCGTGCAGTTGCTAATGAAACCGGTGCATTCTTTTTCCTTATCAACGGACCGGAAATAATGAGCAAACTCGCTGGAGAATCTGAAAGTAATTTGCGTAAAGCGTTTGAAGAAGCTGAGAAAAATTCACCTGCTATTATTTTCATTGATGAAATAGATGCTATTGCGCCTAAACGTGAGAAAGCTCAAGGAGAAGTTGAGAAACGAATTGTTTCACAATTGCTGACACTGATGGACGGTATGAAGAAGACGTCTGATGTTATTGTGATGGCCGCGACCAATCGCCCCAATAGCATTGACGGAGCATTACGCCGCTTCGGGCGTTTCGACAGAGAAATAGACATCGGTATTCCTGATGCGATTGGACGTCTAGAAATTTTGCGAATTCACACCAAGAATATGAAACTCGCTGATGATGTTGAATTGGAACAGATCGCTGCTGAAACCCACGGACATGTAGGCGCTGACATGGCTTCTTTGTGTTCCGAGGCTGCATTGCAGCAGATCCGTGAAAAAATGGATTTGATTGACTTGGAAGATGAACAGATTGATGCTGAGGTACTGAATTCGCTTGCAGTCACCATGGAGAACTTCAGATATGCTTTGTCCAAGAGTACTCCAAGTGCTTTGCGCGAAACCACTGTTGAAGTTCCTAACGTGACATGGGAGGACGTTGGAGGCCTGCAGAATGTTAAAAAAGAGCTACAGGAACTGGTACAGTATCCTGTTGAACATCCGGAAAAATTTTTGAAGTTTGGCATGCAGCCGTCGAGAGGAGTTTTGTTTTACGGTCCACCTGGATGTGGTAAAACTTTGCTGGCTAAAGCTATCGCTAATGAATGTCAAGCTAATTTTATTTCTGTCAAGGGACCGGAATTGCTGACCATGTGGTTCGGAGAGTCTGAAGCCAATGTAAGAGATGTCTTTGACAAAGCCAGGTCAGCTGCACCCTGTGTTCTCTTTTTTGATGAACTGGATTCAATTGCCGCATCTAGGGGTGGATCAGGTGGCGATGGAGGTGGTGCTGCGGATCGTATTATCAATCAGGTTCTTACCGAAATGGATGGAATGGGAGCTAAGAAGAATGTGTTCATCATCGGTGCTACAAATCGTCCAGACATAATTGATCCTGCTGTGCTTCGACCAGGGCGCCTTGATCAACTTATTTACATACCGCTTCCTGATGAAAAATCACGAGAAGCTATTTTCAAAGCCAACTTAAGAAAATCTCCAGTAGCTAATGATGTTGACTTGACGCTCCTCGCTAAAGTAACACAAGGTTTCTCCGGTGCTGATTTAACTGAAATTTGTCAGCGTGCTTGTAAATTAGCCATCAGACAATGCATTGAAGCCGACATGCGCAGAGAAAGAGAACGAGCGGAGAACCCTACGGCTGCTGAGGATATGGAACAAGATCTTGATGATCCTGTACCGGAAATCACTCGGGCTCACTTTGAAGAAGCCATGAGATTCGCTCGTCGTTCTGTATCCGACAACGACATCAGAAAATACGAAGGCTTCGCACAAACTCTCCAGCAATCTCGCGGCTTTGGTACTAATTTCAGATTCCCTCAAAGTACCACCGGAAGTACTCAAGATACTTCACAAAGAGATCAAGGTTTCCAAGATGACGCTGATGATGATCTCTATAATTAAATGTCTCTCTTAAAAATCCAAAAAAGATAAATAAATAAATAAATAAATAAATAAATTATTATTTTTTTTTTTCAATAAAAATTTTTTTTCAATAAGTAAATAATTTTTGTAATCAATGATTGTGAATTTTTAAAATTAATAATACAATTATATTGATGATATTACAAAAATAATAAATAATAATTAAGTTTTTCTATCTCAATAGTATAATAATTTATAATGATTTAAATAAATGATAATTATTCTCAAAAATATTTTTTTATTTCTAATATTATAAATATAATTAATGCATGATTTATTGTTTTAATCCCATTAATAATTAATTAAATTTTATTTTTTTTAAATATATATATCAGTTAATTATTTTATACTAAAAACTTAAAAGTACAGAACTTGGACATGATACTTTCACTAATTGATGCAGCATCACTATCAGAAAAGGTTTAAAGCTGCTTATCAAAGTGTATTCATTTATTTTATTTACTTTTATAAATATTTATTTCGCGCCAAATACGAAATTTTTTTTAAGAAGTCATATTACCAATTTATTAATTTAAAAATTGAGTTTGTGGCGAAACAATGAATTTTAGAGAAAAATGTTTCAAACAAAAATTGTAGCAAATTAAATTTTCCACAAAAAAGGTCTTAGCGCTTATCAACGTATCTCTGATAGTTTTAAAGTTACAGACAAAATAAATAAAAGATTAATTATTTTTAAAAAAATAAAAATTTACTTTTTACTTAAATTTGAAATTACTCCGAAATAATTAGGTGTACGTGAAAATGTCACGGGACCTTTTTTCAAGAGAATTTAATAAGCTACTAAATTGTCCATATACATTTTTGTGATATCTGTACTAGTTTACCCATAAATTGAATTTTTTCATAACAACTTTTAAAAACAGTTTGAAGTTTGCAGCTCCAAAAAATATAAGAGATAAAAAATTGATATATGATTAATAAGGTGATAAATGAGTGTTAATATGCTATTGACTTATTATATTATCATAAATATAATTTTTAATTCTCGCTCATATATCGTAGCTCCTGTCATTGTATAGTATATTAATTAATGCGCATATTTTTTATCTATAAATGGTTATCAAACGGTTTTCCGGGACGCCATTGACACCGCTTATAACTTGTTATATACATACTAAATAACAATGAGTATATATATAAATATATATTAAATATTCTTTGCAATAAACTTGTATATAATAAATTTTGCCACGTCAACTATTGCGCCACGGTCACTAATGTACGGTAGCGGTAAGTTTCTGATAAAAAAAATATATTTAAACATACAAATCATAGTCTACATATCTTTATAAGTATATCATACATTCTGTATAGAATTAACTAGTCATTTTTCATCCAGTACTCATCCAAACAATGTGCCATTAACTTGCTCACATATTTTTAAAAAAAAAGTTTTATGTTTAAATTCAAAATTTTAAATCACAATTAAATTTATTTATATTTTAATTAAACTACTGAAGTTACAAAGTGAAAATTTTATTAAAAATTAAATTGTCGAGTGAGATTTACCCTGAATTATTTTAATTGTCAATTAATTAATTTATTAATGGATCATAAAGAAGAAATTGTAAGCCCGATGATGATTCGCGGGCGTTTAAATCCATCGATATTGGCTCGTTATAATCCTACACAATCGAACGATTCATCAAAAAAGGTACTATATATATAAATATATATACAATAAACAGTATTTTCATTTATTTCATGATATGCGTACTCTCAATTCAATTTTTTATTATTTTTATTATGATAACTATCGTTCACGCGCGTACGCACTTTATTCAATTAAAATTCCAAGAAATCTTACAATTTAAATGCCGCACTGCGATACATCTTTAGATCTTTTTAGATGGAATTTAAATCATCAAAGTCGGAAATTATTTATTGCTTTTTATAATAATCCGCATTCATCCGAAAATAACTCGTTTTTTTTATTTTAATTTCGTTACTGAACGTCTAAATCATGGCAAACAAATAAATTTATCTTTATCTTATCGTGTTTCAATAGAAACATTTTTTTTTTTTTAGTTTTAGAGGTTTTTAGTTTCTATTAGAAATTAGTTGTAAAACTTTCTTTAAAATTTCTAAGTATAAATAGTTTTTTATTCAAAATCTATTATCTTAATTATTTTTTTTACTACTAATTATATAATTTGAATTTTTATGCGTGTGAATGTACCAGACATCAGACGAATTCGAAATTATTAATAAATAGAGCAAATAATTAAAAAAATAAAATTAAAAAAATGGGCATTTAAAAAATTTTTAAATTAATAAGTGCATTTTTTAAAAATATTATTTTTTTAATTATTTACTCTATTTATTAATAATTTTAAATTTGTCTAATGTTTGCTACATCTAATCTCATAAATTTTTCAACGTGAGTGTGAATGTAGCAGACGATTATAAATTTTTGAAATTGTATAATAAATTAATAAAAAGTAGAGTAAAAATTTTAAAATTCACATTTCGATAAACGCAAAATCCGTACGCGCATTTTTTAAAATTTTATTATTTCAATTTATTTATTTATCTCAAAATAAATGATACTGAAGTCAGCTGACTGACTAATAATTTTTGGATTTTTAAAAAACGATAAATTATAAAAAAAAAAAAATTTTTTAAAATTGCACTTGTAGTTTTTTTAATTTTCTATAAGTGCATTTTTTTGTTTTATTTTTTTTTAAATTGATTTGTTCACAAAAAAAATCCAAAAATTTGTAATTGTCTGCTAACCATGATCGTTCAAAATGATCCTGAAGTTAGCAGCCAGTTTACAATTTTTGAATTTTTTTTCGACAACTTAATTAAAAAAAAAAAAAAAACTAAAAATATGCACATGTAGAAAATTTAACAAAACTACAAGTGCAATTTTATGAGATATTTTTTTTTTAATAATTTATCGTTTTTCAAAAATCCAAAAATTTTTAGATGTCGGCTAACTTCAGTATCATTATTTAAAATTTATAAATTGTTTCATGTCTGCTGCATTCACACTCATTTTCCAATACTAAAATTTTAAATCAACAATTACTTATTTATTTACTTTTAGTAAATTTGTAATTTGATCTCAATAATTATTTTAAAAATTTTATCAAACCACAAATTTATAAAAATATCCCAGTGAAATCAGTAGACAGACAACTGATTGTTTTTTATTTTTATAAAACAAATTAAATATTCATAAAAAAACAATTAGATCTTTGATATTTTCACTACCGAAATTATGTTTTTTAAAATTTCTAATTAAATTTTATAAAATAAAAAAAATATTAATTGATTCTCATTCAATTTTTATGAATATAAATGTGGCAGACATCAGACAAATTTAAAACTATAAGTAAATAGAGTAAATAATTTAAAAAATAATATTTATAAAAAATGCACTTATGAATTTAAAAATTTTTTAAATGCGAATTTTTTTAAAATTTAATTTTATTAATTATTTACTCTATTCATTAATAATTTAAAATTTGTCTAACGTTCTACATTCACACTCATAAAAAAAATTTAAAAACCGCGAAATTTAAAATGATACTGAAGTTAGCCGTTTTATAATTTTTGAATTTTTTTCAAACAATAAATTATAAAAAAAAAAGTATTTGAAAAAATTGCACGTGGAGATTTTTAAATTTTCTACAGATGCATATTTTTAGATTTTTTTTTTTTTGTAATTAACTGATTAAAAAAAACATTCAATTTTTCATTGTCTGCTAATTTCAGGAATGATAATAAAGTTAGCAGACATTTAAAAATTTTTGGATTTTCTTTAACAAAAAAATAAATATTAAAAACATATTTTGAAAAATTGCATGTATAGTTTATGAAATTTTCAACATGTGTATTTTTTTAGAAATATTGCAATTTTGAATTTGTCTGATGTCTGCTACTTTCACACTCATTTTTTTTTCATTCTTTATCTGTTAAAAAAAATTTTTTTTAATTTCAAATGTCTGCTAAACTTTTTTCTCTTAATACTAAAATAATAAAATGCCATATCTGTCTTGATAAATATTTTACCATTACAAATTCCCTTGTAGTGTAGCAGATTTTAAAAACTCCCCAATCGAACCCTATCAGTGATTTTTTAAAAAGTGACTCATCACCAGAAAGTGGCGCCGCCCTCATCAAGACCTGGAAGTACCAACACGGTCATTGGTGTTCAGTCGTGTCGTCATCGAATGTAAACTAAAAAAACTCTCTTCTTACTCCTCATACTCATACTCGTACTCACTACGATCTACTATACATCCACTATTACAAAAGTACAAGAGTAAAAAGTAACGAGTAACGAGTAACGAGTGTAGACTTGAATAAAAATGGTGGTACAAATACGAGTATAGTGTCTCATACTCCATACATACCCATATACATACTCATATATACATATATACAATATCTCAAGACTGGTGTTGCCGTATCTGACGAGCCCGAGTAAGTTTGCCCCTTCTCTTTTTTTTTTCTACCTCTCCTCACTCTTAACTCAGCACACGATCCCCTACTCATCCTCTTATCTATTTTTTTATTTTTTACATACTCACACTCTGAAACATATTAAGTATATTACAAATACATACTCATACATTTACATTTATACTCACAGTACATAGCAGGGGCTGGTGATACATCTGCGCCAGGCGTGGTCACTTATTCACGACTCACGACACCACCAACGTATACCTCTACTACTAAAGTTAAGACCAAAGAGATATACTTGTATATTTATATATATACGACGAGTCATAGCTGTAGTCAGTACTCACACATAGACAAGAACGTTGGAGATCCAAGAACGCATTGTAATTTGTGCAAGGAAACCATCAACATATCAAGTAAACCCAAGCAACCATCGAGAGCGTCATCGTCCTCGTTGTCTAGTCAGTCAGTGAATGTTAATCATATGTGTTACATATATATATTATTGTGTATTATAATCACCGTATCTATACATCAACATTTTAAATATTGAGTAACCAACGACGCGTTAAACTCTGCTAGTATACAAACTCCTTTTTTTATTTTTTTTTATTTTATTATTGTATACTTTTAATTAGTTCCCTATCACTTTCATTCACCATTTAATCATCAGTAGTTTTTGTTTAAATTATTTTCGTAAGCCGGTTATTTAAATAATTTTACGAAAGTGGGATACCGGCTGATTTTTTTGTGAACGTTAATGGTGAAGAAAGAGCGTCTTTTATCCTTTTACGTCTTTTAATTTTTTTCATTTTTATATATATTTTTATTTCATTTTAATTATTTTTAGTCAACGATTGATAGAAGCCAATGACATTTTTACTGCATTGCAATTTGAAACTCAAAAAAAATGTTATATTTATAAATAAGACGGAAGTTTTTTAAAATATAAAATTAAAATAAGAGTTTTATTGTTAAAATAAAAAAAAAATCTATTTGTGTCACAGCTTTGACGTTATTCGTCAGTGGGAATTGAAGACTTGCATAGGAATAGGACTAAAAAAAAAAGCGTATATATATTAATTAAAAACACGTAGAGTACAATTACCACGTGAATTTAAAAATGTCGACGGAAAACCATAACGGGAGTACACCCCACGCAAATGGAAGTGTTAAAACAGCAATCGGGAATAGTTTATCAAGTGTAACAGCAGCACAGGCATCAATCACACAACCCAGGACACTGTCATCATCAACAACCAACAATACATCATTTTTATACAGCAACAACTCGACACTAAACAGAGAAAAATCTCGACAAGCACCGCCGACGTTACCCAAATATACGTCGAGTTTCAATGCGGGCACCAATGGAAATGCTGATCGTCTTACTCGGGACCGCGAAACTGGCAGCAGCTATAGATTGGCTAGTCTAGATCGTCTTGCTGTTAGACAACGTATTCTAGATGGAGAAAAAGCCAACGGGGATATTGCTAATTCGGTAAGAAAATATAACCGAGCCATCTGATAAATATGTTAATATGATAAGATGATCTAATGATGATCGCACTGATTTATGATATGTAATAGTCATCATAACGATGCTAATGATGATGATGCCAATGATACAATAGACACTCTCTGATATGTATTAATAACACAAGTACTTGGTACTGAGACACTCTATTGTAAAATGTGCGATACTTGATGACGCACTTCAATCAATCTTGTTTGTAATGAGAGCAAGTGGTCATTCAATACCGACTGGTATTTTTTAGTCATTGAGCTCCACTGTTCAAGAACACATGGCTATCTTTGTTATTATTGTTTTTGTTTTTTAATTAACTATTATTTACATTTTAATTATATCATTTTTTTATCGAATGGTTTTGCGGTAACGCCGGACTATTGAACTCATATTTATTTTTAAAAATAATTATTATTTTTTTCTTATTGTTGAGAGTATAACAGGAAACATATGAAACGCACTTGCTGTGGTTTTGTGACACTTTAGTGTCTCGTTTCGTTGTCAGTGCTTCTTAAATTGCACTTGAGGACCTTGAAGATAGTAGTACATATATAGATATTCCACTATATGTCGGTTGCAGTTTTATTTCATATTTTTTAACCATTTAGTTGTCATATTATTTTTTTAAACACTTGGGTCAATTATTTTTATTTTGTTAAATCAATTGAATTCCTCAGTTTATTTTATTTAAAATTTCTTTTTTTTTTTTAAACGTCGATGTTTATTTGCAGAGCAAGCATGAATTTTTTTAGTATTTCTTTTGATGATAAGTGTACGCATGTTTTATTAATGTTGGCTTTCAATTTTAAATAATAATGGTGATGAAAAAACTTTGTTTCTGTAATCCAATATATATATGTAGATATATATTACCTTTTATAGAGTCTAGTAAATGGAGTATCGATCGGTTGCTAAGTGATTTGTAATTTAAAATTTAATTATTATATTTAATTTAAATGTTTTAAAAATCTCAGATTTTTTTAATTATAAATTTACTAGGATTGATTAAAAATTTTTAATTTGAATCAATTAAATGTTTAAAACAATAAATCATCAAAAGGAATACCGTAGATGGAAAAAAAGAAATCATAGTCATTGTTGTCATTGTCATAAAACCATAAAAATCTAGAGCATTCAGTAGTAAAGAAGTGCATGATAAAAAGAGTAGAATATAAAAGCTAAGAATTCATGTATGCGCATTTATAAAAAGTGATATTTTTTAAAATTGCAGATGCAAACAAAGCGCGAGTTGTTTTTTAAAGGCGAGAGTGGATTGACGACGTCGCCGTCCGTACCGTCTGTTCCGCCTCCACAGCCACCGAGCGCAATGTCAACCACATCAACTGGAGCAACAATAACATCGTCAACAACAACCGGAGCGGCAACAATAATAACCGCGACAACAACAATGACAACGTCTGTGCCATCCTCAACAGTACCGCCAGTGGCGTCTGTCAAGCCACGATTGCCCTCTAATATTAGTGTCGACCAAGAAGACAGCAACAAACGTGACAATCGTGACAGTAATAAAGAGTCTGCCCTACAAATTCATTTGCGTCCAGCAGCTCTACCATCAAAACCACGTGAACCAGATGGTTATGTTGGATTTGCTAATCTGCCTAATCAAGTTTATCGCAAAGCCGTGAAAAAGGGATTTGAATTTACTCTTATGGTTGTTGGTATGTTTTATTATTACTACTAAATATATATACAGAAAAAAAAAATCGGTCTGTCGGTTGACCCTGTGGGCCAGCCCCAAAACTTCCCGCCCATTTCGAGCTCCTTGAGCTCGAAAAATTGTTATGGATACATTTTCGAGCTCAAGGAGCTCGAAAATACTTTTGTATGCGTTTATTTTCGAAAAATAACGTTTTTTACCATTTTTTCTACAACGATATCTCTCGAACGAATAAACCGATTGAGACGTTTAAGGTGGCAATCGACGCGTTTTATTGAGTTCTACAACTGATCAAATTTTGAAATTGATTTATCGAGTCGTTTTTGAGAAATTTTCAAAATACTAAAAAAACATTTTTTTTTTAATTCTTTCGTTAACGGTTTCTCTCGAACAAATAAACCGATTTTGATTTTTGAGGCGGCATTCGACGCGGCTTACAAAGTTTAAGAGCTGATTCGATTTTGGGATCAATCCATTCAGCGAATTAATAGTTATTCAAAAAAAACATTTTTGAAAAAATTTTATTTTTGAAATATCTCCGAACGTACCCGACCGATTAAGCTCAAATTTTCAGTGTTTATAGTAAATAAAAAGCCGCGTCGAATGACACCTTGAAGTTCAAAATCGGTTCATCCGTTCAAAAGTTACAGAATATTTACATACGTACGTACGTACATACATACATACATACACTCGGACATCATCGTGAAATTAGTCAGAATAGCTTCCTAGGACCTCAAAACGTCGACATCTGTTGGAATTTCGATTTTCACAAATCGGACTGAAACCAATAACTTCCCGAATTTTTTAAAATTTGCAATTTTCTTAGCGGGAAGTTTAAAATTTTTTGGAGCAGGAATTTTTTTTTCTCGCATCAAAAAATTTTTTCTCGTTTCAAGAGAATTTTTTCTCGCCCAAGATAATTTTTTGTTTTCAATTTATAATAAAAAAAATTGCTTGAGGCGGGTAAAAATTTTTTGTATCAAGTGTACATATATATTTATATATATATATTAGGGTGTGAAACATAAATTGACTATTGATCTGACACTGAAATTTTTGAATGTTTTTTTAAACAATACATTTAAAAAAATTGCACTTATAGTTTTTTAAATTTTCTACATGTGCATATTTTTTTTTTTTTTTTTTTTTTTAAATTAGATGAAAAAAAAATTTGAAAATTAATTGTCTGCTAACTTTAGGATCATCTATTGATTTAGCTATATTTTAAACTTAAAAAGCCTGTAGTTCAAAAAATATCAACGATACCGTTTTGAAGCTCAGGACCTTTTTTACAGAGCGTTAAATTCTCTACAAAAACATGCCACAAGCAATTCAGTAGAAAAATATTTCAATGTGGTAATATGTAAAAAGTCAAATGTCTGTAGATGATAAATGAAAAAAAATGAGCATTAACGAGAAATCAATATTTAATTAAATAAAAAAAGCTGTTGATTTTTTTTTACATTGCAATGTATATAGATATATAGATATATAGATATATAATGTGCTTGAGTATTTATAATTTAAGTGTAATTTATTTTAAGACAAAGTCTTGAAGATAAAAATGAGGGAGAAGAAAGAGTAGTCTTGAAGATGTCATGTATATTTTTGTATTTCAGGCGAGTCTGGATTGGGTAAATCAACCCTCATAAACTCACTTTTTCTTACGGATGTTTATAGTGCTGAATATCCAGGTCCTAGTCTACGAGTTAAAAAAACAGTCGCTGTTGAAACAAGCAAAGTTTTATTAAACGAAAACGGAGTTAATTTAACACTAACTGTTGTCGATACTCCGGGTTTTGGTGACGCTGTTGACAATAGTAATTGGTAATTATTTAAATAAATATCCAGTTATATATATATTTTTTTTTAAATCTTATCTACGTACTAAAAGATTGATAAAAAAAAAATTAATTAATTCAATTCTGTAGTCGGAATTTCACAATAAAATTAAATGATTTACTGGTGCGTAGATAAGAGTTTAAATAAAAATATCTACAGAAAAAAAATTGTGATAAAAAGTAATAAATTAAAAATGAAATTAATATGAATATTTTTTTGATTTAGTTGGGTTCCAGTGATAGAATATATTGAAAGTAAGTACGAGGAGTTTTTAAATGCAGAGTCACGTGTTGTGAGAAAACAAATACCCGACAGTCGTGTGCACTGTTGTCTTTACTTTGTCGCGCCATCGGGTCACGGATTAAAACCGTTGGATGTTGAATTCATGCAACGGCTACATGACAAAGTAAACATTATTCCAATCATCGCGAAAGCTGATACAATGACTCCTGAAGAGTGCGGACAGTTTAAGAAACAAGTGGGTCAAATAATTCATTAATTTACATCATTAAAAGTTATTTTTAACTTGTTATATTTCAATTGTCTTAATTATTTTTTTTTATTTTTAGATCTTAAATGAAATAGCCCAGCATAAAATAAAAATTTACGAGTTCCCTGAGCTTGAAGAAGAGGAAGAAAATAAATTCCACAAGCTTTTGAGGGACAGAGTGCCATTTGCTGTTGTAGGAGCGAATACTGTAATTGAAGTTGATGGTAAAAAAGTACGGGGGCGTAAATATCCATGGGGTGTTGCCGAAGGTATATAATTAATTAAAATTAATTAATCATTTTTAAACGCTTATGTTAATGACTGAGTAATTATTATTAATTTACAGTTGAAAATCTCGAGCACTGTGATTTCATTGCTCTTCGTAACATGGTCATCAGGACGCACTTGCAAGATCTCAAGGACGTTACAAATAACGTCCACTATGAAAACTTCCGTTGCCGCACCCTAGCTGGTGTCGGAGTTGACGGCAAACCGACAAGGATTTCTAATAAGTAGGTTTTATTTTTACATTATTCGCATGGTTTTTTAATTTTAATTATATATCAGATTATTGGAAATACATGTACAGTGAAAAATTTTTTGAGACCCATGGGTCTAGAAGTTTTTTAGTGTGTGTATATATTTATTTATTTACAAGTGATTTATTGGTAAATTATCACTCATTGACATCTCATTAATCAGTCGGGTCAAGTCAATATTAATTAAGAATTAGGAATAATATTGATGGGAATTAATGACAAGCTTGTGCATGCAAACTGAACAAGTAATTTTTAATTATAAATTTAAACAAGTTTATTTATTTAGAAATAAAGTAGATTTATTGGGGAGTAAAAAGGAGGCTAGGATATTTGTAAATATTTTTTTTTTTAATTAAGTTTGAGGAGCTAAAGTTCAAAACCAGACATTTTTATTTTTTTTCAAAAAATTAAAATTTTGTTTTATTGATTTTTAAAATTTTAGTTTTTTAGTATAAAATTTTTTATTTTTTATTAATTTAAAGAACTCTTTACATTTTTTATGTTTTGTTTTGATCAAAAGTAATAAAATTTTTTTTCAAAACAACTTTTGAAAAAAATTTTTTCTTTGTATTTAAAAAAAAATAAAAATACACAATTTGATCCAAAGCTCCTCGTTTATAAAAAATAATAAAAAAAATAAAATAATAGTGTTAATTAGTATTAATTTCTTGGCTAGTTTGTGCCCTCCTGGAGTGATGAACAGTTTCATGACAGTGTGGTAAGTTTTTTGCCGGAGCTGTGATTTGTTTATTGCGGTTTTGTGTGCACAAGACTTATCAATTTTCTACCCACCTCTTATTAATTAATATTTTTATTACTACAAGTAATTCTCTTATTACTTTATTATATATAATAAGTAGTTGTGTATATAATAAATATAAGAGGTCATGATCAATTCATTTTCATTCTTTTCCATAGCTTTTTTTTTTATGATCCTGAATTTAGCAGGCAATTAATAATTTTCTAATTTTTTTTAACTAATCAATTACAAAAAAAAAAAAAAAAAAAAAAAAAAAAAAAAAAATATGCACATGTAGAAATTTAAAAAATCCATATATGCAATTTTTTAAAATGTTGATTTTTTATAATTTATCATTTTGAATAAAATCCAAAAATTATTAGACGTCTAAAAAATTTAAATTTTTTTAAAAATGATAAATTATAAAAAAAAAATATTTAAAAAATGCACCTGTAGTTTTTTAAATTTTCTATATGTGCATTTTTTTATTTTTTGAAAAATAAAATCAGAAAATTTTTGTCTGCCAACTTCAAGATCATGAGCATTTTCAGTGTAATTTTTTTTAGTGTTTGTTTTAAATTTGAAAATTTTGAATTTATAATTTTGTTATTTTTTTTTTTTAATGATTTTTTTAGTGTTGCTATTTTAAAATTCCGTAGCAAGACATCAAGTTATCTGATGTCTAGATACATAACTTAATTAATGTAAATAATTTTGTTTAATATAAATAATTTTGTGTAATAGGAATCCATTAGCACAATTAGAAGAAGAAAAGAGAGAGCATGATGCGAAAATGAGGAAGATGGAATCGGAAATGGAGCAGGTGTTTGAGATGAAAGTCAAAGAAAAAAAACAAAAGCTCAGAGATTCTGAAGCTGATGTAAGTTTTGATATTTGAAATTTTTTACTCTGTTTTTTATTTTTAATTTATTCTGAAACTTTTTTTTTTTTTTTTTTATTTAGTTGCAAAGAAGACACGAACAAATGCGACGATCTCTAGAACAACAACTACGTGAATTAGAAGACAAAAGACGCGCTTTTGAAGCAGAGAGACAAGTCTGGGAGCAACAAACTGGACAAAGTATCGAAGAACTACGGAGACGAAGTTTGGATGCCAATTCTAAAGAGTAAGTGTACTTTTTATTTATTCTATTTTCATTTTATTTTCATACTTTTAGATAAATTTTATAAACAAAAAATTTAAAATATTTTTTTACAAACCTTTTCGATATCACTGAGTGTTTTTTTTTTTTTTTCACTGAATATTTCGAAGCATGCACTGGTTTTTTTTACATTTGATATTGTTCTACTTTGTTTGAAAACTCTTTTCATATATTTATATAAAGTAAATGGCCCAGTTCTGACCTTTTAAGTCCTCAGATAACGTCTTACTCCAATAAATATTTAACGAAAAGTTAAATTGCACTAAAATGCAACTCAGATAACAAAAAATATTTATTTTATTTATTTTTTAAAATCGACTTATTTCAGACTGAAGAAATTACTTCGCGATTTATGACTCTAGTGACCTAGTAAACTGACCCTCGGTTTTATTGAAGTCAAATAAAATTTTAATTGTCACAATTAAAATAATTATCCAGTTTGTCTTGAATAATTCAAATTTCATGTTTATTTTCCATCGCCTTTAAATAGAAGTAGCATTTGTACTGCTCCATTTTGGACATTTAATACTTTATTTTAATTAATAAAAGAGTATAAAATAAAATTCCATTGCAACAGTGTGATAAAAGTATATTTGTATATATTTTTTAAATTAATTGTCGTGTCTTTTAAAAATTATTTTATTTAAATTTTTTAAATGTCAAAAACTGGCTCAAAAATGGTACCTCTGTCCGTTATCTTTTAAAAAAAAATTTTTTTAATTTTTTCTTCATTAAATAATTAATTTATCATATTTTTTTTACATATATGAATCGTTTATTTGAGAAACCCCATAAGTCAAGAAAACAAAATTTTTCAGGAAACACAAAAAACATTATTCTGGAAAAACTTGTCATTGAAATAATAAATAAATGATTGAAGAGAATAATGTTAGCGTCTCTGAAAAATATTCAAACAAGAAAAATTCAATTTTTTAATTGAAAGTACTTAAAAAAATTATTTAAAGTTGATTGACTTACGGGGTTTCTCAACCAAACGGAAGAAAAAGTTATAAAATCATTGTTTTTTTTATTTTTTCCACTCAAATAATTTATCAGACTGATAAAATGAAGTATATAATATGTATATAAACTCTGAAACTCAGAAATTACAAAAAATAATAATTAATTTAAGTATTTTAATTAGTCATATTATTTTTTTTCCAATAAAGCGCGAATTTTAAATAAAAAAGAAAAAATTATTTCTATAAAACTAAAACTGCATATGTTTATTTGAGAAACCCCATAAGCGATTGACTTATGGGGTTTTTCAATAAAATGAAATTTCTGTCACTCCGTTAATTGTTTTTTGAACACTGATTTGATGGATATTTTTATTAATTTCTGTGGGAGGACATCCAAAGAACCCAAAAATGCAAAAAAACCCAATTTCGAAAAAACATGACTTATGAAGTTTATCAAATAAATGATTCATATATTTAATATAATTAATTAACATAATGATAAAAATCTTATCGTAAATTAAAAATTTATTTAAAACTTGAGTAAAAATAAATTAAATTAATTATTAAAACTTTTAACTAAATAAAAATAAAAAAACGAAATTGTAGAATAAGGTCACGCTGAGCCATTTAATTTATACTAAAAAATATATTCGACATTTCCATTTAAGACCACTGGCTTTTGGTACTTTGCGCTTTTGCCTAAATACTCTCTCTATATACATACATATATATGTATACATATATGTATATATATGTATGTACGTATGTATGTCACGTATGTGTTGCTGTGTATACGAAACCGCGGTCTCGATTATTATTTAGGACGGGCTCCGTGTCGTCCGAGGGATCCGCCGGTGGAGTTGGTACACTGAGAAGTTCTCGAGGATTAGGAAGTCTCCTTCGTCGGCACACCAGTTTCAAATCACCTCAAGACAATCCTACACAGATACATCTCGTAATCCAGCATCCCGAACATCCTTAAATACAAATTTAATTAATATTAAATATATATTTAAACAAACAATAATAATAATAATAACTTAATTACCAACATCATCGGAAAGCGCTTTGTTTGCTTCAACAAATTTCATTGCCATTATTATTATTATTAATAAATTTATCAGTCAACATTTTAATGCTATTAAAACCATATACATCCAAATATTTATATATTTAAATATATTAACTTAGTTTTTTAAGTAGATATATACATATATACATATTTAATTATTAAATCTTTCATTAATTAATCATTTTTATTTTATAACTTTTTTTTTTTACAAGTTTGCGAATTATTTTTATCAAATAAAATTTGATATTTTATTCAAATTTTAAATCGAATTTTCAAATAATTTATAGTATTAAAAATTTATATATAATATTTCGGACCAAATATTAAAATTACAATTAAAAAATGTGATCCTGAAGTTAGTAGGCGATTTCCAAATTTTTTTTTCAACATTCTAATTTAATTTAAACGAAAAAAAAAATGCACATGTAGAAAATTTAAAAAACTACAAGTGCATTTTTTTAAAATATTTTTTTTTTTTTAATTTATCATTTTTTAAAAAATCCAAAAATTATTATATCAGCTAATTTTAGTATCATTCCAGAAGTTAACGTATGAATAAAACTTCTGACTTTTTTTCAACAAATCGGTTTAAAAAAAAAAAAAAAAAAAATGCACATGTAGAAAATTTAAAAAACTATATGTGCAATTTTTTTAAATTATTTTTTTTATGGTTTAACATATTAAAAAAAAAATACAACAATTATTGAACGTCGGCTAACTTCAGTCTAATAAAATAATTAAGAAATAAAAATTTGAATTTTCGATTTAAATAAAATAGTAAATATTCAGTTTCATTTGATTCAAATATTACTCGCACATCTAAAATTATTTTTTGCCATGACAATTTTATTCTTACTAATTAATAATAATAATATTAATGAATAATTATAAATTTTTTTTTAAATAATTAACAAAAGAAAAAAAAAAATCTACCATTTGATATTAAGTAGTTTAACACATTCAAATTAATAGTTAATATTTTTGGCAAGATAATTTTTTATACCACTAAATGTATAGAAATAAATCATATCAGCTTATAGATAAAAACAAATTTGTTAATAAAAAAAATCATTTAATTGAGCATTTATAAATTGTATTAAAAAGAAAAATTCATGTACACACACACATACATTTTATTATATATTTTATTAGTATTTATTGTAAACTTTGACCGAGCTATTATTTATTAATTATAATTTTAAAAAATTACAATTAATTAGTAATTAAAATAAATAATAGCTGATCATAAGTAATTACGCTAAAAAAATACTCATTACTAAATTGTTAATTAAATTTAAAAATTCGCAAATAAACAATTAATGCTTTTACATAAAATCTTTACTAACTTATTTTAGTTTATTGTTTATTAAATTAATTTTAATTGTTACTTTAATTAAAGCTAGATCATTAATATGCTAATTTTTACGCTGATTTTACATTAAGTTTAACTATTATTATTATTTTATTGAAGAGAAATATTTAAGTGCTGCGTTTTTTTTGAGCGAAGCTAAAGCAAGAAGGGAAGGGATGTAACAGTTTTTTTAGATAAGGTCTACTTGCATAATAATTGAAACTGTGAATGCTTAAATAGCTTAATGGCATGTAGTGGCATAAATTGTGCGTTTAAATTTGTGATTTTTAGCATGAGTAATCATTGTCAATCATCAGTGATTTGAAAAGCTGTCAAGATTATGTGGGGACGAGTACAAGCTTATCTATTATTATCATTCATTTTTACTACATTTAAAAAAAAAACCGAGAATTTATAAATTTAAGACAGTAGGAAATTTTGAAAATTTTGAATTAAAATTCATTACTTTTAATTTTTTTTGTTAGAATTTTTGAAAATTTTATTTTGACTCTCATATAAATAAATCTTTGTTTTAGATGTGATGATAGTAAAGTTAACATGATACTGAAGTTAGCTGATATTTAATATTGTTTTAAATTTTTTTAAAACGATAAATTATAAAAAAAAAAATATTTTAAAAAATTGCACTTGTAGTTTTTTAAATTTTTTACATGTGCATTTTTTTAGTTTTTTTTTTTTGTAACTTATTTGTTGAAAAAATAAATCCGAAAATTTTTGTCTGCTAACTTCAGAATCATAAAGTTAACAGACATTTGAAATTAAAAAAATTTTTTTTTAACAGATAAATAATGAAAAAAAAATATTTCTAAAAAAATGCACGTGTAGAAAATTTCATAAACTATACGTGCAATTTTTTAAAATATTTTTTTTATATTTATTTTTTTGTTAAAAAAAATCAAAAAATTTTTAAATGTCTGCTAACTGTCATTTGGATGTGAGATAAAAATTATTTGAGAAAAAATTATGATCCTGAAGTTAGCAGACAGTTAACAATTTTTCGATTTTTTTTCAACAATTTAATTAAAAAATTAAAAATATGCACATATAGAAAATTTGAAAAACTTCAAATGCAATTTTTTGAAATATTTTTTTTCTTTTAATTTATTGTTTTTAAAAAATTCTAAAATTATTAGACGTCAGCTAATTTTGGTATCATAAAAAGTTTGAATTTGTTTATACAAAGGTCAAAATTAATCGCTTGAAATTTTTGAATTATCAAAAATTTTGAGAGAAAGATATTATTCATGTAAAAATTAAAAAACTCGGAAATTGTAAATAAAATATTTTTATTTTATTAATAATTAAGTTAAAAAAAATTTCTATACGGTCTTGAATTTTTAAAAATTATACACAGCAGCACTTTTTAAATTTTTAAAAATCAATTTTTTTTACATGAATTTATTTAATGATCATGAAGTTGGCAGACGATTGAAAATTTTTAAAATTTTTTTTCCACATCAACTGCGAAAAAAAAAAAAAAATGCACGTGTAGAAAATTAAAAAAGCTACAGGTGCAATTTTTCAAAATATTTTTTTTTCATAACTTATCGTTTTGAAAAAAGAAACAAAAATTATTAGTCGTCGACTAACTTCAGTATCATAATTATTTGCACTAAATAAATAAAAAAAAATTTATTCCTTTCAGGACTGTCGATGGCAAGGACAAAAAAAGCAAGAAAAAAGGACTCTTCTAAAGTTAACTACCCCACCAAAAGTAATAAAAATTTATTAATTAACAATAAAGAAAAAAAATAAATTAAAGACTTCCGCTTAAAAGTCATTAGCAGCAATCACAAATCGGTCTCTCTAGCCAGTAAATATTTAAAATTTTATTTTATTGATTATATATTATTGTCGAATAATAACAACTAAACAATATAAGAAAAAGTACTTTGATAAAACTTGGATAAACTTTTTTATAAAAACAAAAAATAATAATTGTAGCTTTATTTGGAAAGCTAGATTTTGTACGACGTTTTTTTTTTAGTATTTATTTTTTCATTAATCAGTATCATGTGTAATCTATTTATGAGTATTTACTAGATTGTGTGAATTATTATAAATTATAATTAATTTAATAATTTAGTTATTTAATTATTGACTAGAGTATCAATTAAATAGAATTGAGCCATCCAAATAAAATAGGATTGTCCAGTTAAATGCTTGTGCATTTAATCGAAATATTTTTTTCCCGCACAATATATTTATTTTTAAATAAATAAAAATTATAAATATTTGAATAAATCATGAATTTAAAAATAAAATACAGTGAAAAATCAGTTGAACTGAAACAATTATTAAATATTAGTAATTAATAATTAATAAATTAAATTAGTACATACGTATATATATATATAAATGAATAATGTGTGACATCTTTGTAAGAAATAAGATTTTTTTTATTATGTAACTCACTAGCTATTTATTTTCTATTAATTTTTATATCGATCCATTAATTAAAATTACGTAATAATTATTTAAGTATTGTAAGCATAAGCATTCATACGTTACATTAAATAAAAAATATTTTGAAATCATTTGTAAGCCTTTAGTACAATATGCTCAAGCATTAGCATTCAAAAAAAAAATATCATTGTTATTAATTTAATAAATAAATATAATAATGCATTGTACATTACTGCCATTGCATTAAATTTGTTTTATTAAAATTACTAGTTAGATAATTGAAATTATAAATAAAGTAAAAGTCCCAATTATTGACAATAATTAATTTTTTTAATTATTAATTAAAAATTTTATATGAGTGTGAATGTAGCAGACATCAGACAAATTGAAAACTGTAAATAAATAGAGTAAATAATTTAAAAAAAAATATTTTGAAAAAATGCACTTATTAATTTCAAAATTTTTTAAATGCGCATTTTTTGAAAATTTAATTTTTTTAATTATTTAAGGTAAAAGACCCTATGCCTGCTCAGTACCATTAGTCGCTCACTTTAACTGTTTAAGGCGTTTTTTTATAATTTTTATAAAAAAAAATTTCAACTAAAAATATTATTGATAAATAATTATTTGTGAATCTAAATATATTAAAATATGATGTATCAAATTATTTTATAATAGATTATAAATTTAAATTAAGTGACTGTTTTCAAAATCGCGCTCAGCCGGGCATTTTTTACTTTAACATTCATTCGTTAGATTAAATTTAGATTACGTCAAATTTTTTAATAATTGTTATAACTATATCTTATTAAATATATTTTTAAAATTCATGATATTTTATATTATGAAAGAATAAAGTAGTATAATTTATAAATTATTTGTCCAAATCAATAAACTTATGATAGTTTAATTGATATTGTCTTTGAGCGACTATAGGGACATGTGTTGATCGAGTAATGGGACATGACAACTTTTAGTGAGCGACTATGGGTTCACTCAAGGACCTTATTTAAAAAATTAATAATAATTAATTATCAAGATTATTTAAATTAAAATTTTATTCTAATACTCGAAACTTCAAAAAATAACTATAAAAAAAAACATGGTTTTTCATTTTATTTATTAATTTATATTGAGTGATTTAATCTCACTCCATTTAAAAGTGAGCGGGTATAGAAGCTTTTACCTTACTCTATTTATTAATAATTTTAAATTTGATGTCTGCTACATTCATACTCATAATTTTATTTCATGTTTGAATTTGAAGAAGCCGTAAAAATGGAGTACTTTTTTTTTATTCAAAAAATTGGACAAAAAAAAATTTAATAATTGCAGGGGATGTATTAAAAAATTTTGTATTATTTATATGAGTGGATGGTTATTAGTTTAAATAATTGGGAGTTTTATTTTATTTAAATAAAATCCGCACAAAATAAATCAAATTTGATATCGTGCCAAATAACGTATGACGTAATTAATTTTCTTAATTATTTATTTATTATAATTAATAATAATTTAAAAAAAAAATTACTCAATCATTGTGCCAATTGTAAAATTTTTTAAAATATTTTTACGGGTGTCCGAATAATTCGTACTTATAAATTATTCGTAATGATCATTACGAATATTAATATTTTAATTAAATCACTGTTCGAACACCCGGGATAATTTATTTTTTTTTAGTTGTAAATTTATTTATTTTAATTTTCAAAATAAAAATTATCAATAATTAAATAAATTAATTAAAATGTAACATTCACAAATAGATAAAATATTATTTTAAGTGTTGATATTAATTTTTTCCATACTATTATCTTTGAATCGATATCAATAGATCTGTGATGTGTACGAGCATCGTATGAAAGCCATATAATTATAAGAAATATTAATCATTAATTAATTAAATAAATAAATAAATAAATAAATATAGATAATGCTGTATAGCCAACTTCATTTTTTATAAATCCATTTATTTATAAATCAAATACGTAATGTAAATATATATATGAATATATATATTTTGTGTAAAAGCCCTGATCAAAATCTCCGATTGAAACTATCGGATTCAAACCTTCAATCAGAATTTATGAGCATTCCAAGTAATCGATTTAAATTTTTCTGTCAAATTTAATTGGATTTAATTTGAAAATAATCAATTAATTTTTCGATTGAATCTGATTTAAATTTTTTAATCAGATTCCATTGAAAAATAATAATTTTTTTTTCTTTTCTTCGATTAATTTTAAATCGTATTCATTTGAAACTTTCCGGTGGAAACTGATTGAACGTCAATTAGAAATTTTTAATTAAATCTGATTAAAGTTTTCTAATTAGAGTTAATTAGAAGTTTTTAATCAGGGAACCTCTTTGATAATTGAGGAAGTCTATAATAAAAAATCAACCGCGTAATTTTTACTCCATAGATTTGCGTATTTAAAATAATCCAAGTGGGTCAGTAGGTCATAGTCATATATTTTTTTTTTAATATTATATATCATAAAATCTAATTTCGATGTTAGTACAGAGAAATTTTTTATTTTACCAGCGAAAGTTTGTAGTAAAAAAAAAAATTAAATTAAAAAAAAAAAAAACGGGCTAATAGACATTCCTGCTTTGAATGTTTGAATTTTTTACTCATATTTCTTACTATAAATAATAAATGTTTTAAGTATTTTATACAATGTAGTATGTGTATAAATATAATAATCAATATTACTTAATTAATTAATTAATTTTCAATGTGTAAATTAAATATATATTTATTAATCGTACAAAGTATTAATTAATAAATGTAATCGATTGTAATAGAACTAGTATTTTAAATCGCATGATATATATTTATCGAGTGGAAGATAAAACACGAGTTATATATTTTGCTGTCAGTATAGAATATAATAATAATTATTATTATAAATTTAAATTCAGCGTATTGTATGTGAAGAAATAAATTAGTAATTATTGTACGATGTAATCAATTTAAAAAATAAAACAATAATAATAAATATTTAATTACTTATTTATTTTAAAATCACAAGAGGATTTGATCAAATTTAAGTACTGATTATAAAATGTGTTAAGTGTTGAAAGTGATGGCCTAAATACCTGAATATTTCACGGAATTTAAATTAAAATGTTTGTATATATTTATATACATATATATGTGTGTATGTTTATATTATGATATATAATATTGTATTGATATTTAAATAATGTTTGTTTTTATGCAATTCTTAGTGCGCTGACTTTTATTCCCCAGTGCAATTTTTATTTATTTTTATTTTCATGTTTTTTCCTTCGTCATCGTGATATGTATTATTAATACATATAAACTATTACTGATTTCCGGTTTGAGCAATCGGGTATACTTTTACATTTGATTATAAGTATTATTAATTTAATTGTTTTTTTTTTTAACTTTCATAAAAAGTCTAAGAGTCAACGCGCTTTTATTTTTAATTTTCGAATTTTAAAATCAATCTGAAACATTTAATTAATAAATATATCTAATCAATGTCATATGACGTCAGTTTAAAAGTATATTTATGATTTGACGTAATAGATTTTTAGAAAAATTAACTTTTACATTTGACTGTAAGTGTAATTAATTTAATTGTTTTTTTTTTTAACTTTCATAAGAAGTCTAATATTCACCGCGTTTTTTTTGAATTTTTAAGGGCCAGTTTTTCAAACCGGGTTTATTTTTATCCAGATTTAAATTAATATTGCTAGTATATCTATTAGGGTGTGTCATTTCAGAGCAATATTTTTTTTTAAGTGCATGGGAGGAAAAATCATAGTTCAACACAGAAAAAAAATTTTCGCGCAAGAAAAAAAATTCTATGTCGATTACAGACCTAGCTCATTGAAAAAATCGATTTCCCGTTTGAATAACACGGGAAAATTTTATTTTCAACTTTGAGTATTTTTAACTCGTTAACTAATTAATAGATCGAATAGACTAACACATATTTTTGTAGGAAATTGTACGCGCTACAAAAAAGGTGTCTTATCATTTTTTGATAAATCTATCTGTTCAAAAGTTATTGGAGTTCGAAGTTAAGCTCTAGTAAATTTCGAGATCTTTTTACTTTTCCGGTGAAACTATCAGAATTATCACAAAATGTCATGGGATCTTTTTTATTGGAAATTTTATTCTCTACAAATTATAATTTATAAAATTTTTTCAAATTCCGTATTGTTTTCTAGTTATTTTCATTTCAATGTTGAGCTCTTTAAATCGATCAGAACACTACTTTTTTCAGAGCTTAACTTCGAACTCCAATAACTTTTGCACAGATAGATTTATCAAAAAATGATAAGATACCTTTTTTGTAGCGCGTACAATTTCCTACGAAAATGTGGGTTAGTTTATTCGATCTATTGATTAGTTAACGAGTTAAAAATACTCAAAGTTGAAAATAAAATTTTCCCGTGTTATTCAAACGGGAAATCGATTTTTTCAATGAGCTAGGTCTGTAATCGACATAGAACTTTTTTTCTTGCGTGAAAATTTTTTTTTTGTGTTGAACTATGATTTTTTTTCCCATGCACTTAAAAAAAAAAATGTTGCTCTGAAATGACACACCCTAATATCTATAGTATATATATTTATAGTAAATTTCAAGATTTTCTTGTTTTTCCAGCGAAACTATTAGATTTATCACAAAATGTCACATAATCTTTTTTGTAGAAAAATGTATTCTCTACAAATTATTTCTGATAAAGTTTTTTCAAATTCCGCATAACTTTTTAGTTATTTCCATTTTAATGCAAAGATCTCGAAACTGATCAAAACACCATTCTTTTAGAGCTTGATATTAAAATGGAAATAACTAGAAAGTTATGCAGAATTTTAAAAAACTTTATCAAAGATAATTTGTAGAGAATAAAATTGTCTACAAAAAACATTCTATGACATTTTGTAATAAGTCTGATAGTTTTACTAGAAAAGTAAACAGATGACGGAATTTACTATAAATTTGCCTTCAAATTCAAATAACTTGAACAGATAAATTTATCAAAAAGTCATGATACTTTTTTTGTAGAGCGTTAAACTCCCTACGAAAATGAATCCTGGGATTTTTTGTACAATACCCCATTATCGAGGTATAAAATTTCAAACTTTTTTTTTTTCCCATGATATTTAAATGGGAAATAGAAAATCGCAATCAGAGAGTACTTAATATTAATATTTAGGGTGATCGTTAAAAATTAAATTTTCTGACGCCCCATAAAAAGCTTCTTTTTAGTGAAAAAATACATGGGGAATTTGGTTTTTTCTTTTGGAGTAAAAAGAACACGTGCCGCAGGACGACCAAAGTTCATTTTTCGATAGAATCGCGGTTTTTTTAAAATATCTCATGAAGTATGCAGATTAAAAGAAAAAACCATGGGAACAATTTTATAGGAAATTAAATTCTTGACAAAAAAGGCCATGTTCATTTTTTCTAAAAAATGTGTATTCATGAAGATATTTTGAAAAAAGTTTTTTCAGATCTGATGAATTGAGCGTTTTAAGGATTACAAATTTTGAAAATAACATTTTCTAAGTGTACAGAAACTGTAACAAGCATCAATAATTGATATGTGACGAGCTACAAAGTTGTCAATATTTATGAAAAAAAGTTATTTTTAACATTCGTTATCCTTAAAATGCCTAATTGATAAGATCTAGATAAGTTTTTTTAAAATATCTTCATAAACATATGTTTTATAAAAAAAACAAACATGACTTTTTTTGTCAAAAATTTAATTTCCTACAAAATTGTTCCTATGATTTTTTCCTTTAATCTGCATATTTCATAAGATATTTAAAAAAAACCGCGATTCTATCGAAAAATGAACTTTGGTCGTCCTGCGGCACGTGTTCTTTTTACTCCAAAAGAAAAACCAAATTCCCCACGTATTCTTTCACTAAAAAGAAGCTTTTTATGGGGCGTCAGAAAATTTAATTTTTAACGACCACCCTAATTAATATTAAGTGCTCAAATTTTAACAGGCATCTTTTTCCATCCTACTGAATCTTTTGAATGTCCTTGAAAAAATAAAATAGTCGATTTTTTTGAATCTGTCTAATAGACACCAGCAATAAAAATTTATCCCTGGTTTGAAAAACTGGCTCTAAATCAATTTTTGAAACATTTAATTAATAAATATATCTAATCAATGTCATAACAGTTTAAAAATATATTTTTACTTTGACCCAATAAATTTTTACAAAATTATGAGTTAATTTCAATGTCCGAAATTATATAAATAAAAATTTAATTAAAGATGTGACGTCAGTGATTAGATATAAATAATAAAATTTAAACGCTACCAGATAAAAATAAATTTATTTTAATTTTTAAAATTGTCAACTAAAATATTTCAAATTTCCCTCCATAAAACTTATCCATTGCACTTTATAAATAAATATACAAGGGAAATGAACTTGACTATCATAAAATATAAATTTTTCAGATAAATTTTAAATAAAAATTTAAATAAAATACCAAAGTCTAATAATGGATTATCACCACTTTGATAACTAAAATGAATGAATAGCCAATAATATTGAGATTAACGAACAAAAGTTCTTTCAACGAGTTATAAATAATAAAAATACAAAAGATTAAAATATATCACTAGACATTTAAATAATAATACAAATCTCCATAGAAAAAAATTTATAAAAGAGAAAATCCATGACCTCTAACATCTTGTTCTAAAAAAATACCATACAATTACTACCATACAATGACATGTTTATAAATATATAAATATATATCAGCATTACAATACCAATAATATAAATTTAAAAAATAGTATAATAGAAATGTAAAAGTAAAAAAAAATAACAAATTATTATATCCCCACTTGATAATAAATTTGCACGAATAAAAGAGACTAAAGTCCACGAGTACGAGTCTGCTTGTAGCTTGCTACCAAAACCTTTTGCTTCGGCAATCGGCATTTAGCTTTTACATCAAATTAACCTGCAGCTAACACATTAGATTCTACCTAGACATTTTTACACGTGTACATACATATATAACAACGTATATATATACATACCTATATCCACATATTTATACTTAGCCAGCTAGTCAAGGTGATGGGTGATGTTTCTTTTTCTTTATTAAACTGAAATGTGTTACTTGTATTTGTTATTCATCTTCTAGTGCTCGTTGATTCCACATTTGAAATTTAAAATTAAATCTCTGAATTCAAATATTAAAATAAATTTTTAAATTACAAGTGAGATACTGCAACCCGACATACAATTTTTAATTTAAAAATTGTCAAAATTTAAAAAAATATCAAATTTTATTTTTCACGCGCATTTTTTAAAATTATTTCCTGTCGGTATTGACTTTTTTATGGGAAATAAATTTTTAATGACTGATTATTTTCTCATCATAAGTGTTTAAAATAATTTATTTATAAATAATAATAATAGTAAAAGTAATTAGCGAATAAATAAATAATTTATTGAATATATATAAAACTAATGATATAAAATACAAACGGTGATTTATAATTTAAAAAGAGTTTCACTTCTAACCTAAATTCCTGGTGATTGGTTACCGGGAAAAAGCCGTTACTGCATTAAACTTTTCAATTAAACAGACTTTTAGGTCATTTTATTTATTTATATATTTTTTATAAATATTTTGTTATAAAAAAATATTTTTTCGTGCGATCACTCTAGTGTTATGGTCATAAATTTAAATTTTGTGATAAAAATAAGTCAGGTAATTTTTTTAAAAATTATATCTTATATATATTTAATTATAAATATGACTGATAACTGAAATTTATTTTATTTCAGTGAAATTATAAAAAAATTAGTTGAAAAATGTGGCCAGAAAACGTTGGAATAAAAGCCATAGAATTATATTTCCCTGCGCAGTATGTGGACCAGGTCGAGCTGGAAAAATATGACAGAGTGTCAGCTGGTAAATATACAGTAGGTCTGGGTCAGTCGAAGATGGGGTTCTGCAATGATCGTGAGGACATAAATTCTTTGTGTTTGACTGTAACTCATCGTCTGCTTGACCGGAACAACATAAAACCCAGTGAGATTGGTCACCTGGAGGTCGGTACCGAGACAATAATCGACAAGAGTAAATCCGTTAAGTCAGTACTGATGCAGCTGTTCGAACCTCACGGTGCTACGGACATAGAAGGCGTTGATTCAACGAACGCCTGCTACGGAGGAACAGCCGCCGTTTTCAACGCCGTGTCCTGGATAGAAAGTAGTTCCTGGGACGGAAGGTTGGCTCTGGTAGTTGCTGCTGACAATGCCGTTTATGCTACCGGAAGTGCTAGACCAACTGGAGGTGCTGGAGCCATTGCGATGATAATTGGTCCCAATGCTCCTCTGGTTTTTGATCGCGGGCTTCGCGCTTCGTATATGAAACACGCTTACGATTTTTATAAACCCGATTTACGATCAGAGTACCCTGTAGTAGATGGAAAGTTGTCTATTCAATGCTACCTCAGTGCTCTAGACAACTGTTACAAAAAATACTGCGAAAAAGTTTCAAAAAATAAATTTAATTCCCAATCCCAGTCCAATGGGGTGACATTAAAGTTCTTTGACGCTGTTATTTTTCACTCGCCTTACTGTAAATTGGTACAAAAATCATTCGCAAGACTTTCATTGATTGACTTTTTAAAAGAAAATAATTTAAATGAGACTGCTATTAATGGAGAGCTTGATAAATTCCGTAACTTGAAGCTCGAAGACACTTACTTTGATAGAGATGTCGAGAAAGCTTTTATGAAAATAAGTAACAATGATTACAAAGATAAAACAGAGCCTAGTTTATTCATAGCAAATTTAGTTGGTAACATGTACACACCTTCTGTTTATTCGGGACTCGTTAGCTTGCTGATAAATAAACCTGTTGAACAATTGATGGGCAAGAGGATCGGAGTGTTCTCTTATGGGTCTGGTCTTGCCTCGAGTATGTATTCATTGACGGTAGGCAGAGACAAAGCTGCTGAAGACCAGCTCAGGAAATTGTGCAGCAATCTTGAGTATATTAAGCAACAATTAGATGGAAGAAAGCAAGTGAGTCCTGAGGAGTACACGAGAATACTTGAGTTGAGGGAAAAAAATTGTCACACTGTTCCGTACGAAGCTGGTAGCAGCGTCGATGCGATGTTTCCTGGGACTTATTATCTTGTTAAAATTGATGAAATGTACAGAAGAACTTATCAACGAGTACCTCTGGTTCAATGATTGTTATTATTAATAATATTTAATTATTTTAAATATTTTTAATTGATTACTTTGAGATTTTAAAATTAGTTGGGTATTTAAATTATTTAATGGTTATCATTATTGTTATTTTAAAAGTTAATTAATTATAATTTTTTTTTATGGAGATATCATTGTCTATGTGCCTTGCATGCAATGTAAATCAGTTTCACTCAGTTACTCATAATTAAATGTCTTATCTAATGAGGATTATTATTATTAATGATACTGAAGTTTTCCGACGTCTAATAATTATGGAATTTATTTAAAATGATATATTATAAAAAAAAAAAATATTTTTAAAAATTGCACTTGTAGTTTTTTTAATTTTCTACATGTGCATTTTTTTTAGATTGTTTTTTTTGTAATTTATTTTTTGAAAAAATAAATTCGAAAATTTTTGTCTGCTAACTTCAGGAATGAGTTTGAATTTAGCAGACAAATTTAAAATTATCAATAAATAGAGTAAATAACTAATAAAATAAAATTTTGAAAAAATGGACATTTGAAAAATTTTGAAATTAATAAGTGCATTTTTTGTAAATATTAATTTTTTGATTATTTACTCTATTTATAGTTTTAAATTTGTCTGGTGTCTGCTACATTTATACTCATACTTCAGGATCATTATTATTATTAATATTATTTTGAACAAATGTATAAATAAAATGTTTATAATTAATATTAATTATTGTATCGATATGGTAATAGATCAAGTATTTTTGAGGTTTTATAAGTATACTTAAAAAAATTTTGTATTTTAAATATATGAGATTAAAATATGAAAAATTTTAATATCGTTAAATATTGTTAGTTTTTTTAAATATTATTTTTTATAATTTTAATAGTGAATTTTTTTTTTTTTTTTCAGGTACTGACTTTTTTTATCTGATTCAAATTTTTTAGTTAAATATTTAAATTCAATTTACTTATGGTAATTTTTATTTTAAATATATAAAATAATGACACATTTTAAGTGAATATTTAAAAAATTTTCATTTCAATTTATGATAATTAGTTTCAAGTTACAAATAATTTTCGGATAAGAAAATACAAAAATAATTTTAAAAGATTATATTTTTTACATTATTTTTTATAAATTTAAAATATTTGAATTAAGAAAGTTTGCACTTCTTTCTCTTTTGCACTCGAGGACGAACGGAACTTTGCTTACTGATTTCGTACAGTAAATGGAGCTTCAAAATTTTTCTCACAATGGCAACTCTATAAATTAAACCCAAAAACGACTGAATGAGTGAGTGGTGCATCAATTCAAATATTAGCCGATGAATGAACGATCGTATTTTTCAATCTTTCATCGATGGATTCAACAAAATTAGAACCCAATTCTGAAAATAGTAAATGAAACAGCAATTAAGTATTTTTTTCGTGTAATTGTAACTAAAATCAAAACGATATAAAAATGTTGGCCACATTTTTGGGAAATCTAGAAAATGTCAGAGAATTTCGTCACAAAGCTGGGAAAATTTTTACTTCCTTTTCTTCTGACTGAAAAAATCCGATAATTTTTTTTTCTGTCGAAACTGTTCAAAAAGTGGCGCGGCGCGAATGCGATTGTAATAAATCTTGAAAAAAAAGTTAGTAGAAATTGATTCCAATAGCGAGAAAATGAAGCAGTTAGAATTAAAAAGGCTGTTAGAAAAAAAAAGTCTTAGTAGAAACCAATCGTCAGGATCTTTAAGTTATTAACATGCGTATTGACAAGTTAAAAAACCAAAAACATTAAAAGTATACATAAGTATTGAACTAATAAGTTTCACTATATTTATTATTCGCGTACTTGATTAATATTTTATTAATATTCTATAAAACGTTCTTATTTATGAAATTTATTCTACACGAAAAAAAATGATGCTCAAAATTTGAATAGTTTGTAGTTTATTTTCGACTTAAAATTAGTATATTCGATACTAATATCAAACCAGGATCATTATATATATTACAAAATGGCTACTATTTATATTAAAATTTGATACACATACAAGAGCTAAATTTGTAATTTCGTATGTTAAAATTAATATGAAAAAGAATCGATAAATTACTATCTACAGTTATTACTATTCAAATAAACATAGAAACATTTTAAAAATGAGGAACCGAAAAATAAGTAAACGTACATATTAATATATAAAGATCTAGTATACGAATTTTTCATTTTATTATTTACTACTTATTCGATATATGTATATAATAAATTAATTTATAATAACGAATAAATAACATTTTATATTAATTATTAGTCAATCGGATAGAATTTATAAAATAAGAGTTAAAAATTTTCGGTATTTTTATGAGCAAAAAATCAGTATCTAGTATACTAATTTTTCATTTTATTATTTACCACTAATTCGATTTATGTATATTGTAAATTAATTTATAATGATGAATAAATGATATTTTAAGCTAATAATTGATCAGTGATATCGAATTTATAAAATAAAAGTTTGTAACTTTTGCAATTTTTCGGCTGGAAAAATCAGTATCTAAGATACCAATTCTTAATTTGACCAATCATTACTTTTTAATAGATTATGCCATAAATTAACTTAAATTAACTTTCACTAATGAGTCACATATTATACCTAAAAGTAATAATATTTAGTTAGTTTTTGAAATAAATGATAGTAGTTTTTCGGAATCTACAAAAATTAGTAAACTACTTTGCATTAAGCACATAATAGTACTAATTATTAATAACAGATTCCACTTTTTATTATTATTTATTAATTTTTAATAATCTGTTTTTTCCGTGGAGTGAAAATGGAAAATATATTTATATTTTATTATAGGGTTACATAAAAACATAAATTTAAAATAAAAAATAAAAAATTATTCATTTAATAAATAAAAAAAATCTATAAACATTATTATTGAACTGACTTATAGCATTTTATTTTGAATTAAATAAATATTTCCAATGGTTTAATATTACTACATATGGCCAGGGAATTTTTCAATTCTTAACTAGTATATCTTTAAAAGTTAGAGAATTTCAGTTTCAAAAATAATGCTCACCATGTGTAAATAAAAATAAAATAATATTCATTTGCTAGTCATGTTGATGCCCTGGACCGAGGATCTTATCTATAAATCTTCGCAGCTCGTAGTCTGCAAAATATCCAAATATTTCCTCTATACACTCAAATGGCAACGTACTCACACTTTCATTAAAAAAAATGCTTGCAAATATTTGTATGCATTTCTCTAACATACATTTATGCTGGTACGCTTTTTCAAAACGACGCACAATCTTTTTACCATATATGGGAAATTCAACCTCCCATTCATTCGAGTTAAAATTTGATACCACGTTAATACCCTTAACAAAGCCAAGCAATGCATCATCACTTTTTGTCAAGATATCATAAAACGAAATATTCGTGTTATTTATTTTGAGCTTTAATCTTAATATCTCTTCCTCACATTTATTTACATACTCAATAAATTTCTCGTCATTCAGTAGCAATAAATTTTCTCCTGATACATCAGAATTTTGGCTTTTTACTTTAACTATATGTTCAATTAAACGGCTTGTGATGTTTCTATACTTGCTACTCGTTTTTGGAAACATTTCCATTGCGCGTTTTAGAGAACAAAAATAAAGACGTATCGATATCTTAGTTCTATTGGTATCAAAATTACTTTCCTCTAATATTAATTCCACCATTTCAGAATAGCCTTTATATACAACTAAGTTTAAATAATAATAATAAATGTAGTTGAAATTGACCTTACCATTTCTATTAATACCATTAAAAATATTTGCACCGTATTGTTTAAGGAGTTTAAAAATTTCTACTGCATTACAATTAATAGCCACCCAGATCGGTTTCCTGGTATCTCTGCGAAAATCATCTACCTCAGCACCATATTCTAAAAGCATTTTAACAATTTTAATATTTTTCTTTTCAACAGCTTTTTCAAGCTCCCCTTTCACCTTAAAGCCGTGGTCTAGCAATAATTTAACGCATTTTTCATTATTACAATTGATAAATTCGAATAATAATGTGAAGCTAAAATTCCATTCTATCTCAAGAAGCTTATCCCATCTGTTATGTTCGTCTACAAGCTTTAGAAGATCTTCTAGTGTTTTTATAGCCGAGAAATCTACGGTTTCACCGTTGGAAGATAATTTTTGTTCCTTTTCAGGAAATATTTTGGCAATAACAACCCAAACTGGATCCATATATGGCGAGAAAAATTCTGTCATTTTAGCGATTTAAAGTATAGTCAAACAATTAATTGTGGAAATAACTATTCATTTGTTAATTATTGCAATATACGTATAGTTAATTCAACAACATCCTTCTTTACTTTAATGATCTATAGGATCGTTAAATAATCTATTCAATGTTTGTATTCCAATGAGAATTCATTTTTTTATTCGAGCCATACTCCGAAAAGTTGCCATCGAGATTAAGTTATTTTGCCAAAAAAGGTTATCGTTTTGTCATTATAAGTATCCGTCTCGTTATATTGACGATACGATGGATCGTAACGGCGTTGATTAAGATCGTGGGAGTTGCGCAGTTGAGCAGATTTCAAGCTGATTAATATATGAAAATCTATAATTTTGAAATTAATTAAAACACACAACACTCAGAAAATTTACGGCGAATACACTTTTATTTTTTTGACCACTAGCAAGAAGTGTAGAGTCATTTGAGGGAAGTGTGCTATGGGTAAGTGTGCGCAAACCCAAGAATTTTAGTCTGAAATTCATGGGTTTGCGCACATTTGCTCCGTATGACTCAGGGTATTTTATAATGACCCTTTTTGGCTATTGTTCCTGTTGGGAGCAAAGGTAACCGACCTAATGAACTTTGAAAAATGGAACTTTACTAATTTGAACTTGAAAATTTTAACTTCGGCAATTTGAACTTTTGTAAATTTGACCTTTGGTAAATTTGAACTTTGACGATTTGAACTTACCTTTTTTCTCAGGTTTTGTAAATTTGAACTTTTGAAAATTTGAATAATTTATATATCCACGCACACAAAACTCCTGAAAAAAAGGCACCATACTATTTCAAGCGTATAGGCTTACATAATTTATATTTCCACGCATACAAAACCTAAGAAAAAAGGTAAGTTCAAATCGCTAAAGTTCGAATTTACCAAAATTCAAATTGCCAGTTGCTTAGCAAAAGTTAGCTTTTCAATTTTCCGTAAAATTCCGGAAATAAGTTTCAAGCAAAAGAGCAATTTGAATTCCAAATTGCTGATCAAATTTACAGTATTCGTCAACTTTTATGAATCTGTTTTTTGACTTCAATATAAAGGTAAAATATTATTAGGGTTGGTTTCCTGGGTGGTGAGCAAAAAGTTGACAGAAAATTGCGGGAAAAACTTTTGTTCAACGTGTGACAGTAAATTGTCGGCAATTTTATGGGCTTTCTGTTGTCGTCGCAACAGTTACAAAGTGAAGTCAAGTTAATCGCAATTAATTGACACCAAATTTCTAATCAGAGCATCAGACTAATATTCCATAATAATATATAATTCCATTACGATGCATAATATATCCATTTATTTCGTTTCAATGCATGAGCGCAAGTAATTTTCCCGTATTTAAAATGATTCTGAAGTTAGTAGACGATTAAAAAAAAATAAATAAATAAATGCACATGTAGAAAATTAAAAAATCTATAGATGCAGTTTTTTTTTATTCATCGTTTTATACCATGTGAATGTAGCAGACACAATTTATAAATTGTAAGTAAATAAATAAATCAATTAAAATAATTAAATTTAAAAAAATGCGCGTACTGATTTTTCATTTATCTAAAAACGCATTTTTTTATTTTTATTCTGCTGTCATTTTATTTATTTATTCAAAAATTTAAAAAACTTGTCAGTTACAGTCACACTCATCTCTATACATCATAGTAAAGTTAGCGGACATTTGGCAATGTTTAAAACTTTGAAATAATAAAATAAAATAAAAATAAAAAAATACATGTTTAGATAATTCAAAATTCAGTAAATGTATTTTTTTAAATTTTATTATTTTGATGATTTAATTTTTTTATAGGTAATTAAAAAACTGTCGTATATCTGTTACATTTACACTCATTCTTCATACCCCAACAAAATATCAGTTTTTTAAAATTGAAATTAAAAAATGTATATGTACTTACGTTATAAAATTTTTCAGCTCAATTTAAAAATTACGCGCCACTGCATCTCGCGCGTAAAATGTCTAGATGGAGTTTAAATACTTTTTTACAGTTCCCTGTTTCAGTATTTTTTATAATTATAACAAATCTCCAATATTTTTTCTCCAGGTTAATGTATACATAATAATAAAAATTGTTTTTAAAAACACCGGTAAGTCGATTATTATTTTTAAAAAAATCAATTTTTACTGTTGACTCAAACGTCAACTAATTAATAAATTATTCATTTTATTACAGGAAATAAAAATAAAAAAATGAATTGGATAAAATGGACACTAATAAATCCTCGCAATATATTTTATTTAAATAATATAAATATGTCTATCAGATATTATGCAAGATATAAATGTATCAATTACGTTATCAATAATAATAATGTTCTATTTACATGCAAAGATTTAATTACTGGAGCAGGCGCGTACGTGAACAATGTAAACAAAAGACTATTTTTTGTTTCACGTGTCCTGGACAAGGGGAAAGAAAAAGGTGACAAGAAAAAAAAAGTTGATAAAGCTCAGCACATTGATCTACTTGAAGCAAAACAGATCATCAATGTTGACAAGTACACGACGCAGTTGGATTACGCGCTCGAGGATATGAAAAATAATTTTATAAAACATCTCACCCTGAGATCGGCTGCTGGATCTATCGATCATGTCCAAGTTACTTTTGAAGGGGAAGAATATTTGCTGCAAGATCTTACACAAATTGCGCATAAGCCCAAGATGGTCGTATTGAATGTGACAACTTTTCCGCAGGCGATTCCAAATATTTTGGAGGCTTTAAGTAAGAGCGGGTTGAATTTAAATCCACAGCAGGATGGCACAACTTTGTTTATACCTATTCCGAAGTATTCAAAATTTAATTTATTTTTTAGTTATATAGTATATTGTGTGACAAGGGATGACGATTTCAGACTAGGGAAGTTGGTTGACATCACCCGTAGTTTGAAATCATATTTCATCCTGAGTCACACACAGATTTTTCATGATTATCTGCATCGGAACTTCAAGTTCTGTGTCAGCAGCCAGTAAAAAACAAGTTAATTTCAAGCCCCCTCGTAGCCAAGTTGGCGAGAAATTGGCGTCAAACTAACAGCCGCAACTAGATGCCAAGTTGGTACTTCCAAAGTTGATAGACACTTTCTGAGAAAGTTGGTGGCAAAAGTTGTAAATCCAATAAGTTGACGGAAAGTTGCCTTCAATTTTCTCAGAAACCCGCTTTCGAATTGCTCTTCCCTGGAGTCGTTTCTCAGAAAGTTGGTGGTAACTTGTAGCCAAAAGTTGCAAAAGCTAGAGTTGTCGAGTTGGTCGCAAACTAATAAATACCAACTTTTTGACGAGCAACTCGTGTTATCAGGGCTGATAATGCGGAGAAATGTTAGAGAATGAGAACTCTGTGATTTACAGTCACTTATTACATAGTAAATAAGGCAAGAATATTATTTTCACTTATTTTTTTAATAATTTTATTTGGTTAATTAAAACTGTCACTTATACAATGAAATGAGTAATTGAAGTGACAAGCAAACAAATGAGAGTAATAAGGCTGCAAATGACTATTAAATATAACTAACACCGGGCAGAAACATGCGTGTTTCTGCCCGCTGTATGAAGGTATTTGTGAATTGCTAATTCGCTAGTAATTATTTGCAGCATCGACCGAAAATTAGCTTGTTTCGACTGGCTCTAGAGACACTAAAACTTTAAGTTTCGATGCTGGTATCATGAAAAATTATTTAATAAATTAATTATTTTTTAGAGTCACGAAAGAACACCGCGAGGGTTTGGCTAAAAATGCTAAGGCATTGTTCATAAAATGCCGGGATAATATCAAAGATATAAGAAATAAAGAAGTTAAAAATCTTAAAAAAGTTTCATCGGTTAATGAAGATCAAATTAGAAGAGTACAGAGTCAGTTGGAGGCACTTTGTGATAAATATATCAAGCAAGCTGAGAGTATGCTTGATAATAAACAGAAAGAACTTTTAAAAACTGATTAATTTTTATTGTTGAAATAGTTATTAAATAAATTCATTATTTGTATTATTAACTTTTAAGTAATTCTGTAAATAAATGATTTTTTTTTCCATTTAATTATTTTAATGATGATAATTTGGGTCTTCTATAATTTTTCTTAAAAGTAACAAAAATACTCAAACAATAAATTGATGTCAATATAATTATCCAGATAGACATTTTGTCTACAACTTGATGTAAACTTACAGCTGAAACTTGACATCAACATTCCTGCAATACGTTAAAGAAAGCGATGACAACTTGTCAGCAAGTTGAGTGCAATAGACGAGTAAGAAGTCACCAATAACTTGACGGAAATTTTGGTTGTCAAGCTGCCTTCATATAGAGGCTACAGATTGTTGCCAATTTACTGAGAAAGTTGAAGTCAACTTGCAGCCAATGGATCGCCAAATTTTACCTTCAACTTGATAGCATATTGACTGAAACTGTCTCTCCGCAGGCTAAAGATCTCCCTGATTAGAAACTCTGATTGAAAAAAACTAATCGGATTTAATCGGAAAATAATCAATATTTTTTTTTCAATTGAAATTCAATCAGACAATTGGAACGCTCTCGAGTAGTTCTGATTGGAAGTTGGAATCTGATTGAGTTTCAATCAGATTGAATCTCATTTAATCAGTTTTTAATCAGAGTACTCTGGATACACACTAAGAATAATAGGAGCGAAATCTGATAGGACACGAATTGTCAACCAATAATTTTATAAATAACATTCTTGTAATGTTATCGCTTTGCAAATATCAATAAAAGAATAAGAAGTCCAGCCAAAGTTAATTATTTTAATGATAATAAATTAATGTTTTTTTTTTTTAATATTCTTTCTACAGCTTATTGCTCTGGAAGCAGATTATTTTCCGATTGTTTTTTATCCCACCCTACCAGGGTTGTAAAATTCCTAATGAAAAATTTCCCCATTAAAAAATTAAATTCAATGGCTAATTGAAAATTTCACCATTAAAAAATTAAATTCAATGAGTGATGAAAATTTTTGCCACTAACAAATTAAATTCAATGGCTTATAGAATTTTTCGCCATTAAAAAATTAAATTTAATGACCAATGGAAATTTTTGCCATTAAAAAGTTAAATTTAATGACTAATGAAAATTTTCGCCATTAAAAAATTAAATTTAATGGCCAATTGAAATATTCCACTAGAGGTGTGCAAACATCGATCGAATCGAATCGAATAATTCGAATTTTCAAATTATTCGAAAATTTCCGAACAATTCGTAAAAATTTGAATAATTCGAAAAATGCGAATTATTAGGGAAGTTTCAAATTATTCTGATTTTTTCGAATAATTCGGGAACTTTCGAAAAATTGAAAATTCGATTTAAGTTTCGAACCGAATATTAATATTCGATTCGGGACGAATAATTCGTAAGTTCGAATATTCGTATACCCCTACTTGTTTTTATTTAAAAAAATAAATAAATCTTCAACGTTTACTAGTAATTTACTATATTGGAAAACTGAATTAGTGATGAATGGTTGCTCCTATGAAAAAGTCAAATTTAATTCTCAATGAAAATTATTTCCATTAAAAATTTAAATTTAATGGTTATTAGAAAGTTCCGCCATTAGAAAATTAAATTTAATGATTAATGGAATTTCTCGCCATTAAAAAATTAAATTCAATGGTTAATGAAATTTTTTGCCATTAAAAAATTCAATTTAATGGCTGATGGAAAATTTCACCATTGAAAAAATTAATTTAATGGTTAATAGAATATTTTGCCATTAAAAAAATTAATTTAATGGTTAATGGAATATTTTGCCATTTAAAAATTAAATTTAATGGCTAATGGAGAATTTCACCATTAAGAAAATTAATTTAATTGTTAATGGAATTCTTTGCCATTTAAAAATTTAATTTAATGGCTAATGAAAAATTTCACCATTAAAAAAATTAACTTAATGGTTAATGGTACTTTTCGCCATTAAAAAATTAAAAATAATGGTTAATGGAATTTCTCGTTATTAGAAAATTAAATTCAATGGCTAGTGAAATCGCTAATGCATTAAAAAAAGTAATGCATTATTTACAACCCTGCACCCTACTAATTCTCAAATAAACGATTCCAATGTGGCCACCATGTAAAACTTGACATCCAAGTAGCTATATTATAGTCAAATAAATAATTATAAAACAAATAGTATAATTTTAATAATAATATTTTTCATTTATTTCCATAAATTTATAAATCTATTTACAATAATTACTCTTATTAAAATGTATGGATACAATGAACATGACGATGAAAAAAAAAAATATTTAATCTTTTACATTAATAATTAAACATAAATGAAAACAGAAAGACAATTATTTTAATATCGTATCGCGAAATCTATATATCTAAATATATGTATATGTATATATTTATATATTTATATAAATTTGTTTTATACAGAGTATCTAATAAACTCTTATTACGATAATTCGTAATAATTAATACGATAATGTACACTTATACAAATAAAGACACTAATTAAAATGTATGGCTAAATTGATTAAAAAAAAACATAAAATAAAAATATCGTAAATTAATTTGAACTACATACACGATAAATGAAAAAAAAAATCACCAATTAAAATTTAAAACCGTAAAATTTAAATTTAAAAAATTACTTTTTCGTAATGGCACTAATTTCTTAATAAAAAATAATTAGACAAAAAAACGCTATTACGTTCATAAATATAGACATATATGTATGTATATAAATATATAAAAATATATACTGATATATATTGATCTACGTTTATAACAATAATTAATTAACATTAATTTTTCAAGTACTTTCATTCGCGAGTTACATTATCATTATCAATTATTAATTATTAATATTAATAATAATTAATTATTACATATTAATATATAATTATAATTAATTAATTATTTACAAATGCGTTTTTTTTATTTATAATGTCGAAATTTTTAACGGAAATACATTTTTTTTCCGCGGTCCAATACTTGGTCCTTAAAAAAAATTTCTTATTAATAAATTCATTAATTAATTGAATATTAGTAATAATTAATAGAAAATAAACTATTAATTATTAATAATCAATTAGTAAAAAAAAAAAATTATTCTATCACAGTCAGCGGATTACCGCGCGAGATTTTTTTTCGAGGGCACCGTTTTTATTTATTTGTTCATTATTGCTTTACTGCCGAGTGCTTTCATAAATTTATTACACATTTTTACACATCAACTCTTTACTTTTTAACCTTTATCGACATTACTTTCATTTTTTAATACAATTGCTAATAAAAATAACCACTACAATTGATCCCTGTTATCATTTTAGTCATTTTTTTGTTTATTATTCAAATACACTGAGAAATAACTCATTTTATTAAAATATTTTCAGGTTAGAAGTTTTCGCACTTCAGTTGCGAAGCATCATTAATTTTTTTTAAAAAAAATTATTTCAATTAATTGTAAAAAAAAAAAAAGGGTGTGAATGTAGCATGATACTGAAGAAGAAGCTGACATCTAATATTTTTTAGAATTTTTTCTAGACGATAAATTATGAAAAAAAAATTATTTTAAAAAATTGCACTTGTAGTTTTTTAAATTTTCTACATGTGTATTTTTTTATTTTTTTGTAATTTATTTGTAAAAAAAATAAATTAAAAAATTTTTTATTGTCTGCTAACTTCAGGATTAATGTGGCGGATCAGACAAATTTAAAATGATCAATTATTAGAATAAATAATTAATAAAATTAAACTTTTAAAAAATGCGCATTTACAAAATTTTGAAATTAATAAGTGCATTTTTTACAAATATTATTTTTTAAATTATTTACTCTACTTATTTATAATTTTAAATTTGTCTGACATCTGCTACATTCACGCTCATCGAGAATTAAACTATTAGCTTCTATCAAATAATTTGATTAATCAAGACATTAATTACAATTAAATTTTTCATGATTACCTTTGCAAAAATTGAATTCGTGCATGCGCTAAATTTCATACTTCTGGTATAAATTTCTATCCTTGTCTTTTTATTTCCATTTTACGGCAATAAATAATTAATTTACTTAATAAATTATAACCAAACTTCTGTTAATCACCAGAACAAAAATTAATTTGCGCATGCGCGAGACTCTGAAAGATGTTCGTGTATAGTCGTCCCAATGAAAATTTGGGATTTTGCCCTACCACAATTATTCCACCTCTACCATAATATTCAGCTTTGCGCATGCGCAGAATATCTTTTTCAGAATATTATAATAGAGGGGGAAAAAATAATAGTGGGAAAAAATCCCAAGCTTTCTCCGGGACGACTATACTTCACCGTTCATCTTACGGCAAAAATTAATTTTTTAACCAACAAAATATCTCTTATAAAAATAACATTTTTCCAGTGTATATTTTAAAAATAATTAATAAAATAGATAATAATAAAATCGTATAATTTAAAAATCTCAATTGAGATATATTTAAATAATTAATGAACTAATATAATCGATTGTCTTTTTAAGTTAATTAATAATTATGTTTTTATTTACAAGCCACATTAAATGGCACTTATATTTTAAAGAAATTGCTTATAATTATTTTTATTATTATTAATTTATATTATAAATAAAATGCGTGTATGTAAAACTATTGAAGTAAAATGGCATAATTTAAAAAATTTTTAAAAATAGTAATAATAATAATAAAAATTTAATGCAATTTCTTAACGCCCAGTCATTGATTTACTAAGTACTGCAAATAATATAACTGAAGCAGCGTAATATATTTTTTTACTCTTTTTTTTGTCGTTTCAGTTAATGTTTACGCTATCTAAGGTAACTGGTTTAAATAATAATAAATTTATTAATTTTCATACGGTCGTTTCGTTTTTTCGTAGAGAATTTAAAGGCTGACGTTCGCGTTCAAGCCGGTCGAAATCGTTGTAATACTCGTGATCGGATTCTTCTTCATTGCAGCGCTGCTTAACTTGTTGAGACCCAAAAGCACCGTTGGCTAAAACTTTGCCGAGATCTGTTGTTGGTATTCCAATTATTTGAGGACTAAGTGGACCGTCATCTTGGCCCATTATGTATTCGGGATTGTCTAATGATGTTTTGCCCGCGATACTTAAAAATTCAGGATACTTTCGATAACCATTGATTAATCTCTTTGGTTCTGTTTCTATTAACAGAGAAAATATTTATAAGAACATATTTATTAATAGTGTATTGTGTGACAAGGGATGAAACAAAAGGATGTCAGACCAGGGTGAAGTTGGCTGAATCACCCGTAGTTTGAAATCGTGTCTCATCCTGAGTTACACACAATATTCTTCATGATTATCTGCATTGGAACTTGAGTTTTCAGTATAAGCAGCCAGTCATAAACAAGTTAATTTAAGACCAATGGTGTCATCAACTATTAGCGTAAGCGTAAATTGTCATTTGCAATTTATAATTAAGCAGAAACTATAAATACTATTTATTATTCACGCTAATTTTTATAAAACTTAATCACAGTCAGAACTGTCATTTACGTAAATAAAATTAATGGTCTGAAATTACTATTAAACAAATGTCAAGTATCAGAGTTTAAATTGCGAATGCCTTCAATCAGCGGGCAGAGACATTATTTGTTTCTTCCAAGGGACGATACACGTTTGTTTCTGCCCGCTGACTGAAGGCATACGGAATTTACGCGTTTGCTAATATTTTTTCACCATACCTGCGCCGAAAGTTTAAATTCCTGCCCTGTTTAGAGGGAAGAAAGGCGTTCTTTCCTTTTATAAGAAAACAAATTATGAAAATTAGCGCCTGCGTCATTCTTTCCACAAACAGAAGCAAAAGTTTAAACTTTCAGGTGCGAATCTGGTGAAAAATAGTATGCACACCACGGAGGAAAATACGACGTCCCAATTCGCGTGTTTGCCGCCCTTACCTTTGATTTCGGTAGGCAATTATACACGCGGCTTAAAATGTCCCATTTTTCTCCCTTGGTGTGTAATATACTATATACTATATTTATTAAGAAGAAGATTATGAAAGAACGTAAGAATTTACCGGTGGGTTTAGTATCTCCAATGAGATCCATATACTGCGTAGCATTTGCGGGAATTTGTGGGGATGGCATAAGATAGTCGTCTTCATCAAGTGGTAAATCAAGTTTGAGATTGCCCACCTGGGCTTGTTGATGAATTGTTGCAACTTCCGGTTGAAAACAGTCGTCCGTTACGTCGCAATCTCTTACGCCGGCAATTATTTTCAATGGATCTGAGCAGTATCTCGAGCTTCTATTGTCCGCACTACCAATAATATTTCGACAATGCTGATCATTAGGACAATTGTAATTTCCTGAATGTTGGTGCTGATGATGCTGGTGATTTAGACTGTGTTGATGATGGTGGTGATTGTTATTATGATGAGAATGTGGGTGGTGATGTTGGTATGATTGTGTGCGTTGATTAATTCCACCATCATTTGTTCCTGACGTGCTTTCACTACGTTCAGCTGTACCGTACCTCAACAGCTCGCGGTCCCAGTTTTGCTGGTTTTGCGGCGTCGGCGAGTCAGCTGCTGCGTGCGACGGGATCCCGTTTGGCCAGCACGATTTTATGGGTGTGTTTGGCGGCGAGTCTGTTATACTTGGCACCGACAGCCCGGGAGGAATTGGCGCTCGTGATTTTGGTTGCAGATATTCATCGGCATCTACTAGCGCTTCGGGACCCTCGACTGCTGATGCCAAATTCCGAATCATTTCCTTTTCATCCTGAAATTTATTCTGTTAAATAAATAAATTTTTAAAATAACTATAATACTAATTAAATAAAATAACACTAGAGAACTAGTGAGATTAAATTTGAATAAAAATAAAAATAAACAAACCTGTAATGTATAAGAAGGCAGTCTCATATATTTATCACCTTTGATGGCAAGATAACGGCCAGGATCCCTTGACATTTTAGCGAACTCATCAGCAAGTTCTTTGAATGTCGGTCGTGATTCAGCATCCAGCATCCAACATTTAACCATAATCATATAGACATCTATTGAACAAATTGCTGGCTGTGGTAATCTTTCGCCTTTCTCCAGCAGCTCGGGTACATTCCGCGCAGGTACATTGTCATAAGGTCGTTCTCCGTAGGTCAAAACTTCCCAAATGGTGACACCGAATGCCCATACATCGGATTTGTGGGTGAAAACCCGGTGTTGAATGCACTCAAGGGCCAGCCATTTTATGGGCATTTTACCCCCATCGGCCTTGTACTGCTCCTCGTTTATATCCAGCAGCTTAGCGAGACCAAAGTCCGTTATCTTAATACAATTTGATGTCTGTACTAAAACATTACGCGCCGCAAGATCGCGATGAACTAGTCTCCGTTCTTCCAAATATGCCATACCACGTGCGATCTGTGTTGACCAATTAAGCAGCGGCTTCGAGCCTATTTTATCTTTGTAAGTTCTCACAAAGTCCAGCAGACATCCCAGTGGCATCAACTGCGTCACCAACATCATCTGCGACGTCATGCAAACTGCGAGAAGCTGCAGTAAATTAGGATGCTCGACACTAGCCATAATGTAAGCTTCGTCTAAAAATTCTTTCGAAGTATTCGCACCAGTATTTTCATGCAAAACTTTTATGGCAACAGGTATTTTAACGTTTTCACCTTCCGGTACCCATACGCCTTTATAAACATTACCAAAAGCTCCGTATCCAAGTTGTCCGCCCTTCCGCATCTCTTCTTCCTTTATAATTCTAAGTTTCGCGAGGTTTGGTTTCAATCCCGTGGGTCTCAGAGGTTCGTTGTCATCAAGACCAGTCAGGGCCATGGTCATCTTAACCGTGTTTTCTTTGTTTTTACTCTTGATACGCCAACGACACAGCACTATCGCCCCGACCATCATAATAATCAGCAGAACAACACTGACAATACCCAAAATCATGGGTTTTATTTCATGTTCCAATTGAGAACTGAGTGTCTGAGACTCGCAATAAGTATCGCGACCGTCTTCGGACGTAACTTTGTAGGAAGTTTCTGTTGGACATGTGTTGGTACAGTTAAAAAGAGTGACATTGCTGGATGCTTTGGTATCGAGATGAACTTTGAAGCTGCGACAGCGGTAACACTGATGAGACTCTGGACCGTAGCAGCCGTCGCACTCAGACGCACAGGGTATACATATTTTTGGATTAGTGTTGGGTAATATGTAATTGCTGTTCTCCGGGCAGTCGTGTACGCAATTTTCACCGAGTTTAAAGTCTACACACTCACGGCACACTTGCTCATGTGTTCCGTACCCGGTGCAATTTTTGCAGAGCGGATGACAGCGTCTGCAAACAGCCTTACCCGCCAACAGCTTCAGGGGACCTTTCTCTTGAGGGCTGACCCACTCGTAAAAGTAACCCTCAGGGCAGTTGTCGAGCTTCTGGAGACATCCCTCAGGCACGCTGCTGTTATTCATTATTGCTTTTTCGCAACTGTGACAGCCATTCGGGCCGATATTATTTTCCGGGCCCTCGCAACCGCCTACGCAGTTCTTGTGACAAGGTTTGCATACACCGTTATCGTTATATTTAGAAGTCGGACATTCTTTTACGCAGAACGGGCCGTCGCGCGCGTGTTTGCATTTATTGCAGTTCTCGGCCTTTGGTCCGTTACAGGTGCCATCGCACTCCTCGTGACAGTTCTTACATTCGCGGGAACCTGCTTGATATATTCTGTAATAATATAAATAAATCGAATTTTGTTATCATCATTCAAATTTATATTTCTTTATTTATTTTACCTCCGATCCTGACACGTATGCAATTTAAAAAAAAAACATACGCACTATTAAATAAAAACAATATTTTTTTTTACACGGAAAAAACAGTTCTGTAAAAAAATCTGTAAAGTTTGTTTTTAAAAAAAAAATTCCTCGAACAAATAAACCGTGGAAACTATACCAAAAAATATTAAGTCTTTCGAATATATAAATTATGTACATAAAAAAAATAATGTATGATACTGTAATTGTTACACATATTGATAAGGTGATGGTCTTTCTTTTGGTAATATTTCTGGTATTTGTTTTGTTGCTGGTAAATTATTATTCGTAATTCACCCTCTACAAACCAGAAGCTTCGATAAAAATAAAAATTTTTTGATAAAAAGTTGCCCTACATTAATTATACCCTTATAGCCAGAGTTGCAAAAGTTAGCGAAAGTTAACTTTTCAATTTTTCGTAAAATTCTGGAAGTTCAAACAAATTTCTAAACAAGTTGCCTTTCAATTTGATAGCAATTATTCGTCAAATTTTATAAATCTGTTTTTTGACTACAATACAAAGGTAAAATACTGTATGCTGTCGAAAAATTACCGAAAATTTTTCTTTTAAACTTTTGCTGCAAATTTTTCATCAAATTCTGCAGCGGATTTCCGGTAAATTGAATTTTAAAGTTGGCATCAACTTTCGGATAAAGTGGCTATTAGGGTATTTACGTCGCTTTGCATTTTTTACATGAATACTTGTATAAATTCTACAAGCACTGTGTAATTATTACAGCCTCAAAATGTAAAAATAACATTTTTTGTTTACTGTAAATTACATTAGCCAATTCACAGAAACTTCGAAAAATTTTACAGATTTTTCTGTCATTTTTACAGAACTGTTTTTTCTATGTAGGGTTTATCAACTTACCCAGATATGACACTGCAGTTTTCCAAGCAGACATTATCGAATACAAAGTTTTTACACGAAAGACACTGCGATGGTCCTGGACCCCAGCAACCTGCATCTGAACACTGTTCGTCGCAAACTTGGCCTTCTTGTTCTGTACACGGAAAAAACAGAATATTAAAAATTAATAAATAATAGTAAAAAGTGGAATCTGTTATCAATAATTAGTACTATTATGTGCTTAATGCAAAGTAGTTTACTAATTTTTGTAGATTCCTAAAAACTACTATCAATTATTTCAAAAAGTAACTAAATATTATCACTTTTAGGTATAATACGTGACTTATTAGTGAAAGTTTATTAATTTATGGCATAATCTGTTAAAAAGTAATTATTGATCAAATTAAGAATTGCTATCTTAGATACTGATTTTTCCAACCGAAAATTGCAAAAGTTACAAACTTTTATTTTATAAATTCGATATCACTGATCAATTATTAGCCCAAAATATCATTTACTCATCATTATAAATTAATTTACAATATACATAAATCGAATAAGTGGTAAATAATAAAATGAAAAATTAGTATACTAGATACTGATTTTTTGCTCATAAAAATACCGAAAATTTTTAACTCTTATTTTATAAATTCTATCCCATTGACTAGTAATTAATATAAAATGTTATTTATTCGTTATTATAAATGAATTTATTATATACATATATCGAATAAGTGGTAAATAATAAAATTAAAAATTCGTATACTAGATCTTTATATATTAATATGCACGTTTACTTATTTTTCGGTTCCTCATTTTTAAAATTTTTCTATGTTTATTTGAATAGTAATAACTGTAGATAGCAATTTATCGATTCTTTTTCATATTAATTTTAACATACGAAATTACAAATTTAGCTCTTGTATGTGTATCAAATTTTAATATAAATAGTAGCCATTTTGTAATATATATAATGATCCTGGTTTGATATTAGTATCGAATATACTAATTTTAAGTCGAAAATAAACTACAAACTATTCAAATTTTGAGCATCATTTTTTTTCGTGTAATGACATAAAGTAATAAATTATAGTTTTACTTTGCCGGTTTCTAAAAATTTCTACCACTGTCTATTAGAAAAAGTGTTTGATATAAATTTACATAAACGTTTTCGCGAAATCCATAATTAAAAATGTATACTTAAAACCTTTAACGGATATATGAAAATCTATAACTAATATAAGAGTTTAATTTATGTTATCAAGTAAAACGTTTCGAAATGAATAGCGTTAAAAAACGGACGTTTGATTTCTAGGCAAAGTCCACGTTGGTCTAGATAATTAATATAATCATAGTAATAATTATTAATTATCAGCTAACAACTTACTGCACAAGGTTTCATTTTTGTTGTTGGACACCAAAGTATCATGTTCAGATGAGTTCCTTATTTTGTTCCAATGTATGCTTTGTGCGTAACACAAGTTCTTGTTTTCCAAAATAACAACAGAACCCGAGTTTATTCTCTTGAGAGATCGAAGTCCAAAAGAAACTAGAGCAGTTTGTACGACATAGAGCGAGGCAAAGTATTCAGTCAATTGTCTTCCGCCAATTATTTCAAGATTTCTAAAGTATGTCAGATTGGTAAAGTCCTTATGATAACCCTGAATATTTAAGTAACCGGTTATTTCTTTAAGCGTATGAAAAACTTCAAGTCGATTTGGATGCATCGGTTCCCATCTTGGTCCGAACGAGTAGTTCGGGAGGATGTCTTGGTACCCAGTGAAAGTGTGGTCTACTATTGTAATAGAACCATCAATAACTGTGCAGTCTTTGAATTTGTCGATGTTTCCGGAGTGAACGGTGTTGACACCAGGGCAAGTTTTAGGACAGGGACCATCGCATGGTACGCATTCGCTGTTTTTTGCCTTTTTCTTCGGCGGACATGATCTGACGCAAGCTCCATTGTCTTTAAGAAGATGCTCTGGGCATTTTTTAACACACGTGGCTCCGTACGCATACTTGCCGTTAGGATTAACGTCCCAGGAATAAGTCGTCGGGTTGTATGTCTGCATTGGCGGGCACTCGAGGGTACAAACTCCGTCGTCCATAAAACTCTTGCAAGCCAAACAGTCGCTTTGTTTGGGACCAGTGCACCCACCAGCACAAAACAGATGGCAGCATTCACGTGGCTGTGAACCGAAACAACGTCCTTGCCAGCACTGAGGCGAGCAATTTGTTTTGGAAAACTTTTGACAGTTTTCTGGACCCTCGCCCCAGCAGCCTTGGACGCAGCTCGGGTCGCACGCTGGACATGAACGTTCAGGTGACGTAAAATTGTAAACATAAACGTATTTAGCTTGCGGGCCGCTTATTATCTCATCCCAATTTATTGTTTTCATGTGACAGAGATTGTAATTGTGATACATACCGACACTGCCAGCGAGAATATCACGCAGTGCCGGTAATTCGAGATTGTATATTCCTGTCATCGTTACGATCAATGCAAATTCATGTGGATGGATATTTAGCTTGAACAAGGTACGGCCGCGTATTATTTGCAAACGTGGCAACACGATACGACGTACATCACAGTGACTTATTAATACATAGCCAGTTACTTCTCGTATGTATTGCAGAAAGCTTAAATCCAGGGTATCATTTTGTATCCACGTTATCTCCAGATTACCGTCGACATAAGTACAGTTTGTATACCGGTCACGGAGATTACGGTAGTGGTGCAATGTGTTTGATGGGGCTGAAATTCTTCCATTTGTACCGATGCATACTGAAAAAAAATTATTTTATTAAATGATGTATTCTACATAGAAAAAAGGATTTATTGGCGCAAGAAATATTTTGCATTAATTTTTGGTTTCAATTTATAACGCGCGGAGAAAAAAATTACGTAATTTTTACTAAACTTGAAAAAAAAAATTACAATCCGAGAAGTAATCTTGAAACGTTAAAAAAAAATTAAAACTTGTACAAAACTTAAAGTAAAAATTACAAATTATTTCGAATAATGATTTCTGTTGATTATAAAAATTACTGCATTCAAAATAAAATTTACTAGCGACGAATAAAAATTATAATGCACCAATAATTTTGACTATTGTACTTAGTAAATATTAGTTACACGCTTTGTGAAAGATGTATTCTGCCGAGTAATTTTTACAATCCAGATAGTAATTTTACCTCCCGGAGTAGCAATTTGTCTTACTGACATTCTAAAATGTACAGTACCTACGTAGAATTACATTGGAGATGTAATATTTATCAACGTATGCGCATAGGTCACAATCGTGTAGTCTGCGCATACCGTTTACTATGAGACACTTGTAAATTTTGTACCAGTTTTCTTATAGTTTGGTGATACTCTGCGCCCATAGTAAAGTAGACTGTAAATTTTTCACCGTGTACGAAACAAAAATTGTGACTAATGTGCTAACTTTTAATAATTCTAATAAGAATTTCTACTATTTGTGAGATTAAACTATTTTTATATGAATAAGTATGTAAATATTTATTTTTTCCAAGCGAAAATTTAACGAAGCTGTATTGTAATTATTATGACAAGTGAAAATTACAATCTACACGGAAAGAAAATTATGGAAAGTGTTCCTATGCATTATGGGAATAGTTCCCATAATGGTATAGTAACTGTAGCCATACTATTATAGGGATAGTTCCAATATATTATGGGAACCATTCCTATAATAGTATGGGAACCATTCCCATAATATTGTGGGAACTATTTCCATATCATTATGGGAACTATTTCCATATCATTATGGGAACTATTCCCATAATACTATGGGAACCATCCTTATAATATTATAAATTTTTTTTTTTTGTATAATAGAGTAGAAATTGTTTCAAAATTATAGATTTTATCGAAATTTAAATATTTATTTCCAAAATTTGAATTATCTTGAATGTTCTGCGCTGACCACAAATTTTTGTTTAAAATTTTGATGTTTTTTTGCCAAATACGAATTTTTTTTTTCAACATTTGAATTTTTGTTTTTATGCTTAATAATATTTGTGTGTATTGTAGAAGGGATTTCCACACTTTTCTTTAAATTAATATTTTAGGAATGATTCCCATAATGGTATAGGAAATATTCCAATTGCATTATGGAAACCATTCCTATGATATTATGGGAAGCTTTCCTATACTATTGTGGGAACCATTCCTATGATGTTATAGGAATAGTTCCTATTATTTATGGGAATGGATCCTATAATTCATAGAAATAGTTCCTATATATTATGGGAACGATTCCCATAATACTATAGGAAGTCTTCCTATAAATTATAGGAACCATTCCTATAATTATAGGGGCCATTCCTATAATGGTATGGGTAGCATTCCCATAATTATAGGAACTATTCCTATAATTATCGGAAACATTCCTATAATTATAGGAACTGTTCCCATAATTTATGGTCGTAATTCCTATACTGGTATAGGTAAGAATTTCACAAAATTATGGGAACCATCTCATAATTTTCTTTCCGTGTAGAAAGTAATAATTGAAATAAAAAATTAATTTTCTACAAATCATCATTTTTTTATGGATTGTAATTTTTTATTTGACATCAACTTTTTTATTGTGATTGTAATCATGATTTAATTTTGACCTGCATTCTTCTCCGTGCGCAAAAGAAATATTGGAGTAAGTAAAAATTTTCTTGGGGCGAGTAAAAATTTTTTGCACCAAGAAATCCTTTTTTTTTTTTTGTATATATTGACAATTTAGGATTTATCTTTACTTGGGCGACACCAAGTGGGTGAAGTGAATTTCGAAAGGCTAATTAAAATGAGGATGACAAATATGCCCACTTATGGCTCACTAAAAAAACGCACTGATTGTTCTTAAGTAGACATTAGCGTACGTTGCTGGCTAAGCACTCATGTAACGAGTGGGCGAACCACTTTCATAAAATCTAGCTTGTATGTCTTACTTACTTTACTGCTATATATATATAGAATGTACATATATGTTTATGCATGGTGGCCTAAAGTAATGAATACCGTTACATTTGTTGTATATACATATATATGTTGTTTTAAAAGTAAATCGAGTTTGAATGGTAGCATTTTTGTTTTATTATTTTAACGGTTGTTTAAAAATCTTATTTTCAATTTTAAAATAATTTATGAGAAAGTAATTGGTATTTTATAAGCTAAATAAAATAAAATAAAGCCAGAAAAAAGTATTGTGAAGAAAAGCGGAATTCCTTAAAGTCGTTCGGACATGATGAACTGAGAAAAGAAATGGTGCAACATGGAATGCGCTTTGTTGGAGCATCTACGCGAGGATTTGCTCTTGCTGGTGAACCAGAAGAAATATAGGAGGAAGAGGAGGAAAATAAGTAAAAGAATAAGGATGAGGATGAGGATAAGAAGAAGAAGTAACTATAGTTTGGTTTGCCTGCGGTCATCTATCTTACGTTTCACCTTCGTCCTCGCGTCGGTCGTCGTACTCCCTCTCTACTGTGTCTTTCACCTCTTGTACTCGTGGATCTCACCTCGAGCTTAGTAAATACCAGGGTTGTATACATACATACATATATACATCAGGCATTTATATATATATTTATGCAGGTATAAATGTATGTGAAAAATATAGATATGGAAGGTATGAAGCTATAGTGCACGAGCCTTTAAGTACAAGAGCTAAACTCTTACCCTCAGGTGTGATATTAATTCTCATAGATATATATATATATATATATATAAACATATATATACTTGTACGTGAACTCTTCTTCAGTTGCACGATATATTCATGTTTACCGCGAAAGTACTCGCGTGGAATTTATAATTTAAATAATAATACTAGCGAAACATCCACTTTAAATAATAAATTATAATTATTATTTATTTTTGGTATTTAAAAAAATTTAAATATTTAAAAATAAAAATAATATTTTTTAAGAATTACTTAAAAATAATAAATTCAGTTGATTTTGCTCTTCAGGTAAAGCACTTAAACCAACGGTATTTTTACTCTACCTGAGAGTTCTGAGTCAGAAAAAAAATAATTTTTTTATATTTTTTTATTTCACGGTTTAAAATGAAGCTGTGGCTAATGCAGCTCTACGGTATTTCTTTTTTTTTCATCAATCTATTAGATGAACGTCAATGTACCCAGAATATTTATAAATAGTTAAATAGTTAGAGTTAAAATAGATAAGTAAATATTGTTGGTATTGTTGTTGCGCAAAACTTACTTTTCCCTTTGACGAACTCGGAATTGAGATCGCCGAGGACATTATTGCTACCTACGATGACAATAAATAAAAAGGTGACGGCGCAAACGTGAAATGTCGACAGCGCCCATGATGTGGAGTGTCGATAGTGGTACATATTGAGCCTCACATGCCCTTAAAAAAGTTTACGCACTTATCACCTTTACAGAAATATCTGTATCGTTTGCGACCGTACTCAGAGTTATCAATGCCCTTCATTAATTGTTGAGTGTTTTCACTTTTTTTAACACTTAATTTTATTTTTACCAGTAGATTTATCGCCGATGAGCCCATTTTATTTATCTCTTCATTTTTGCCATTTGCTGTAACAAATAATTTTTTTTTTTATTAATTATTTATTATTTGATTATTCTTACAAGTAACTGATTCATATGAAAATAAATTTTTTATTTAAAAATTTGGGTTTTTTTTTTAATTTGACTTTTTTAAATTTTGCAGGAATATCATTTTTTTAAAGTGATTTTTGTTGCAATTTGTTATTAAACTTTTAAATAAATAATAAATTATTTAAAAAACTTTTTTTTTTCAATACTGTAATAAAGATTAAAATTATTCTAACAATAAGTTACTCAAGTAAATAAAGATAAATTTTTATTTCAAAATTTGTGATAAATTTTACAGGAATATGTATTTTTTAAAATTATTTTTACAATAAGTTACTGATATATGTTAAGATACCTGAGTCAAAATTTGAAACCTTGCTAGAACCTTGAAATTCTATGATCAAGAAAGAAAAAGACTTACTAAGTACTTAATTTGTATGAAAAAACAACTATATAAATCCTACAAATATCAATTACGGGAGAAAATGACATGTATAGTTATTAAATAGGCGCTAAAATTTGAAATTATTAATACTTATCAGAGCCTAAACATACCATAAAAGCTTATTTAGGCCTATGAATTCTACATTATTTATTAGGACCTAGTAGACCTACAGTTTTAACATATTTATTTAAACCTATCAATTTTAATTTTAAAAGAATGATATTTTTCTGATATAGAATCGTTATAAGTTATTAAGCGTATAAAATGATAATAGGGCTTCGATAGGTCCACCGAAAGATTTCAAATTAAAGAAAAAAGTAAATTAGAATTCAAAGGACTAATGCAGGAGTTGGGAATTGGTCATAGAATACTTAGTTTTTAATCAGGAATTTAAGAATTTATCTTACCAAATGAGAATGAATAGTTTTTATAGGTTCCAAAGAGATGTTAGATTTTGATTTTTTAAATCTATAGAAATTAATAAGAGTATAAAGTATGAAAAATACTTATTTAGGTCTGCTTAAGAATGTCAAGTACTAAAATAGCTATATTCAAGTATATTGAGTACTTGAAGCGATGCTAAATTTCGACTCGGGTAAATTTTTTTATTTAAAAATTTGTAATAAATGTTTTTTTTTAAATTTTATGGGGATTAAATTTTTTAAAAATTAATTTTGTTCCATTTCGTTACTCAAGTAAATAAAGATAAATTTTTATTCCAAAATTTGTAATAAATTTTATAGGAATATATATTTTTTGAAATTATTTTTACAATAAGTTACTGATATATGTAAAGATAAATTTTTTTATTTTAAAATTTGTGATAAATGTTTTTTTTTTTAATTAAATGTTTAAAAATTTTATGGGGATTAAATTTCTCAAAAATTGTTTTTGTTTCAAATTTTTACTAATCTTTTAAACAAATAATAATAATAATAATAATAATAATAATAATAATAATAACAGTAATAATAAATATTTAATTGAACATTAAATTATACAAGTTTTAAAAATATATATGTATATAATATATAAAGAGAAAGTGCATATGTGGACATGATTTTGTTACTTTCATGTCGCCTTGCATTTACCTATACACTATACTAGCTTTTCACTTATCTTTAAAACTTATCAGCTGCAAGGGGAATTTTAGTTACATCCTAACACCATCTTAAGTTTATATACCGAGATACTGTCAAGCCTTGATAACGAAAAAGTTGTTCGTTTTTTTGTAATAACGATTTATTTTATTTATCTCGATAAATATTATTATTATAATAAGGGTATGATATTAAAAGTGAATTTTAAAAAAATAATTAATGCATTTGGAGAGGATTTGGTAAACGGTAATCGAACATCAGGTTTCTTTCGCTCCATCTAAGTCCTGGCGTAGTTAATACTACGCAGAGTAAGATGATGTCACCATTGTAGGAATTTATATTTATATATATTTATAAATTATTTTCTATTGCATATTGTATCCTCGTTGTTATTCCGTAAAGTTATTATGTATATATACTTATTAACACGCTTATTTGTGTAATTATTTTTAATAAGTGTCCGTATGTATATAAGTATATATGTATGTATAGTTACGAGTTTAGCATTTATATTTATGTTTGTACGTTTACGTTCACTTCTGATGAGGTTTGCATGTATAAGGTATCTTGTGATATTTTATATAGCGCGACGACTTTTTTATCAATTAGATGTGACATCAGTAGCGTGAAATACATGATATAGATATTTTTCCTTTTTTTTTTTTTTCATTATTGATTAGTATATGTGTTATTTATATTTACATTTGTTAAATGATTGTATTGACTGATAACATTTTTTCCTTTTTTATGAGATTACTGATTATTTTTTTCCTCAAATGAATTTTTTAAAATATTATTATTAAGTCAATTTATTTGAAAATTTATAAAAAAAAATGACGAGTTTTAATTAAAAATTTAGTTTTTTAAATTTATTAAAAATTTTTTAATAGGATACTTATTAGGGTGGGCCAAAAAAAAAGAAATAATTTTTTTTTCTTTAGTTACTGTGAAAATATCGTTAAAGATGATGGAAAAAAAATTCTGGTAAAGTTTGAGCTCTTAATATTAATATGAAGAGGTGGCGCTTCGTGATTTTTGATTTCCCTTTTAAATAACATGGAAAAAAAAAATTTTTTTAGTTTCGAATTTTTTACCTTGGCAATGGCTCATTGTACAAATAAGCTTAGTATACATTTTTGTAGGGAATTTAACGCTCTACAAAAAAACTCTCTTATCATTTTTCGATAAATCCATCTGTTCAAAAGTTATTGGAGCTCGAAGTCAAGTTAGAGTAAATTTCGAGATCTTTTTACTTTTCCGGCGAAACTATCGGACTTATGAAAAAATGTCTGAAATCTTTTTTGTAGACAATTTTATTTTCTACAAATTATTATTGAGAAATTTTTTTCAAATTCTGCATTGTTTTCTAGTTATTTCTATTTTAATGCTAAGTTCTTAAAATAGATCAGAACACTATTTTTTTTGGAGCTTGGCATTAAAATGTAAATAACTAAGAAAAAAAAGGGATTTCAAAAAAATTTATGAGAGATAATTTTTAGGAAGTAGAATTGTCTACAAAAAAGACTCTATGACATTTTATGATAAGTTCGATAGTTTCGCCGGAAAAGTAAAAAGATCTCGAAATTTACTCTAACTTGACTTCGAGCTCCAATAACTTTTGAACAGATGGATTTGTCAAAAAATGATAAGAGACTTTTTTTGTAGAGCGTTAAATTTCCTACAAAAATATATACTAAGCTTATTCGTACAATGAGCCATTGCCAAGGTAAAAAATTCCAAACCAAAAAAATTTTTTTTTTCCATGTTATTTAAATGGGAAATCAAAAATCACGAAGCGCCACCTCTTAATATTAATATTAAGAGCTCAAACTTTACCAGAATTTTTTTTTCATCATCTTTAACGATATTTTCACAATAACTAACGAAAAAAAAATTATTTCTTTTTTTTGGCCCACCCTAAATTACTTATTATTTATTTATTTAAAAATTTCTGATAAAAACTAAAGACAATAATTTTTTTTTAATTTTAAAAATTCATTAAAAATAAAATTTGATAGAGAAAAAAAAATTTTCATGAACTTTTGAATAAGAAATTTTTTATTTTTTTTCAAAAAGTAGACAATTATTTTTTTCAAAATTCATTCAAAATAAAATTTTATGTAAAATGAAAATTTTTTTTAACTTTTCAATGAAAAACGTATTCTTATTATTATTGCAGAGTTTAAAAAAGGAATGATATGTTTACTTATGTTTACGTAAATTTAAAAAATATCAAATGTACAAAATGTCGAGGTATAAGAAACCAAATAAACGGAGAAAAAAATGAAATAAACATAAAAAGAAACGAGTGTGGGGCCGAAGAAACGTTTAGGCACGAAGATCCTAGTGAAAGATATCGTGGTTGGATCCAGAATCCAGTTCCAGACGTGGTCTTCTACTCTCGTCGACGTATATAATCTCTACCACCTAACCATCACAAGAACAAGTAAAGAACAAAGAGTATGTATATAGAGAACTTTAGAGTTTCTTCACGCCGATATATTACTTTACCTCCATTTTCTTATCCTTCTTCTTCTTATTCTTATTCTTCCACATTATATTATTATGCCGCCATATAACTACATCACGACTACGTTAAACGCTAGCCCGAAGCACCGTCAGAAATTCTCTTAAATAAAAATAATAACAAACAGCTCCGAAGAACCCCGAAGCAATAACTCGCGTTATCAAAATTGTCAGACTTTTCGAAACTCGATATTCGGCGCCGAATTATCAGAACTTATCGGGAGGTATTCCATCCATTAGCGATTAGTGGAAATGTAATTTTCAAAAAATTCCATTAGAAATTAAATTTATTTTTCCCGCTCCGAATGCACTCGAGTACTCGATAGATTTAAATTACCATCGATAGAGTTTATAAAAATTAAATAACAACATAGTCGATAAGACGACGTAATGTCGTTGTATTGGCCAGCAAACTAAACCCACCACGTGCAATTGTAACCGCTCGATTTTACCTTCAGGTTAACCTCATTCCTGATGCTGACGTCAAGCGCCTTTCCCTCGGTACCTGGGGACTCTGGAGTCTCAAGAGGACCTTTCAGCATCTTTCGTATTACGTACATCATCAACAATTATCGACATATATAATAATAATAGCATTTAATAACGTATTCAAATGTAACAAACTTTGTCCGGAATTTAAAATTTAAAATCAAAACTTGTTTCCACCAAAACTCAACTTCGCTAATAAATTCAACTTCAACGGACGAAAAATTTACAAAATTTAACGAGCAACATTTAACATCAATTGTCAAGAGTCTTTTGAAACGTAAAAAAATTTGTAAACTAAAGCTAAAAAGAAAAAAAGGGTACGGGGCCGGTTTTTTGAGGATGCGAATTTCTGTAAAGTTTATCTGGTTGAAAGGTAAACTGCAGCAGATGTCACGTGCTAAAGTACATCATGGGTGTAGAAGAATAAAAATATTGAGAAGAAGAAGATGATGATGAAGATGATGATGATGATGGAGTAGAAAAAGCAAAATAGATATATGTTTTTTGAAAGGGACAGTTGCCGCCAACGCATGCCGTTGGTTTCTTATCCCGTCGTTCAAGTCTCCAAGCTTACTAACCGTCTTGTAAACATGGATCTTTTGAGTGTTGAACAGAGACAAATATATATACATACGTATTTTATTTATATTCTTTCTCTTTTCAAGAGGCTGGGCTTAAGAGACTCGATTCTCGAGCAGCTACAGACGTATCTTCTCATTGCGCGGTCTCTTAATAAATTCTCGCTTGCGTAATAACTAATAAATAACCGAGACCTCAAGTAATTAAATAATTTTAAATAAGCTATATACATTTTAAGAGAATTGTACAAATTACCGGTTAATGTTTTGAGTAATTACGCCGGCTTTGTCTAGTCGCGGACGAAAAATTTTGAATTACTAATGTCAACCCACTCATTGTATTAATATATATGATACATATGAATTTAAAGAATCCTTACTTTCTTTTTTATTTTTATTGCTCAAGTATTTTTTACCTACGCAGAGTATATTAGTGACATTAATAAATTAAATAACTTTATTTGTTTATTTATTTGAATTTTTGTTATCAATAATCCACAGGCTTTATGCTCACGATAAGCTCAGTATAAATATAAACTCACCTATTTTTACGGCTGTTGTTTTTTAAATTTTATATTTAATATCCAAAGCAATTACACTAATTATTGCACAAAATAATTATTATTTACTCCGATTTAAAATTGCACATAAGCACGTGTACTAAATAATCAACAAAAAAAATCACAACACTTATTGCGTGTACTTGTCAACGAAACCAAATAAAATTCACAAATTCAAAATTCAACAAAAAAAAAAATAAAAAAAAAAAAACAAAACAAAACAAATTTAAAAGTTTTTGATCGGCGCGCGCGTACCGTCTCACCTTGGCTGATCGAGTGTTTGTAAGAGCAAGTTAAGTTTGAAACCTTTTGGTTCTGGCATCCCTCTCTCTGGGTTTTCTACTCCACCACCACCATCACCAACAACCACTTACACATTACTACAACTACAACAACAACTACTGCTATACGGAAACTACAGAATCACGATTTACAATCACCGATGAGAACCAACACACACATTATATTTAAAAGTGAGTAAAGAAGAGAAGAGTAAATGTGGTAGAGGTAAAGATAGAGGTAGAGAAGGAGCCTGCAGGTAAAGCCGTACCTTTTCCACTACTTATTTACCTGAAATTCAAATACATACACGAGTTCAACAGGCACAAGCTGTACAGGCGTGTCGAAAATATAGTTTGATTATGTACCTTCATCTCTTCTCTCTTATACACAACCTACTGTAATCTACTTTACTCACTTGCACTTTAAACAAGACAGAGTCCTTGTGCTTGTCTATCTTTTTTTATTCTTATTTCTTTACAACATATATATATATATATATACATATATATCTACAGATGAGAGGTTACAACTACAGAGTGAAACGAATGATACAGACAGGAGAAGAAGGATCACAAGAACAAGGATCTTAAGAAGAAGAAGAAGAAGAAGAAGAAGAAGAAGAAGAAAGAGAAGAAGATTACTCTACCTCTACTTAACTCTTTTAAAACAAGTACAAGCTTACACTACGACGTTTCTCAACCTTGTATATCCGCTTAGACTTTAAACTTAGACAGTATTGCTGTTATTTTCATTACCGGTATGTTTTGATGATCTGTATACGTGTAACTTCACACATATCCTTCACAGAGGCTTACAATCCTACCACCTGGTAGAATATATTTATAAATAAAATTAACACTTAATTCTTTTGAGATCTAAGTACTAAATGATGTAAATATATATGTATATATAATGTATGTAATACTTAAATATTTTTTGCGGAGCGCAAAGTGTAAACGAAAAATATTTGCGGGAGCGTTGAAGCCCGACATTAGCATAACATCTGGATCAGAGAAAATATATATTATTTATAAGAGAGAAGGAGTGAATGCAATTAATGACTATAGTAAGTTTTTTATCAATTTGTTTTGATATACTTTTTGCAATCGAACTGGCGAACGCGACGATGTGTAAACAGGTTTTGTTTTCTGTACCAGTATATATAATCTCTCTAACATGTGTGCCAAGAGCCAGAACCAGCAAAAGCAACAGCAGCATCAACATCACCAGACTAACACGGCTACACTCTACTCAACAAAATGGCAGAGTCGAGAACACTAGAAATTATATATTTTTTTTTTATTTTATTTTTTCTCAAGGCCACTTTCGGGCCTTTCAATGCCGCCCTTATATTATATCACTAAATAGTGAGATTCAGGGGTACCGCGGGCTGCAGCAGGTGCCTCGGGGGTTAGGGGGATAAAAACATATATATACCTGCGTAGAAACATATATATATGTATGCATGTGTAGTGGTAGAGAAACAGATAGATGATTTAGTAAGAAAAAAAATACTAGGAAATTTATCTTTCAATATATGATCATAAACTCAAGACCCTTTTTGACCTAGACCCAAAACCCTTGGATAGATCGTCACCCCTGGAGTGAGGGTATTGTTGCTTTCAAGTGGTTTGACCATTTTCTTTACTAAAAATTTGGGCGGGTTCGGTATTCGTTGTGTTTTATATACGTATATATTTTTCTATTTAGTTCCATCTTGACTTCGGCTTGAACTGAGCATGGACCTGAGTCCCGAGTTAACTAAATTCTGGGTTTTTTTTAAGTGTTCAGACTCAAGTGGGAGAAACTGCTATGAGGGCAAATTCAGTCGGGAGTCGTGTGAGATATGGAGAATTTAAACCCAATACGGATTACATGCCGAGAACAATAAAGCTAAATTTTTCTACACAAAAAAAGCCAAGGATTCGTTTCTCACTTGTCTGACATTCAACCGTCGTTAGTGGTTAGATTATCTTCAGACACTTTTTGCCTTTTTCAATTTTTTTTTCATCTTCACAGTATGCATTTTAACTTTCCCATTTATAAAATATATATATGTATTTTTTTTTTTTAATATATATGAAGTAATCTATACTCTATTTTGTTGAATTTTCTTTTACAAACATCACGTATTTATCTAGTTCGTTTGAAAGCTGGTAAAAAGTGTTTTCTAAGTAGAGTTTGATGCATTGTAGTCGTTACTATTTGATGACAATGGTAATGATTGAATTTATAATGAATTTAGATATATGTTGTTTGATTAAAATTCATTAAAATGAATTTAATTGTAAAATAAATAAAAAGGAGGAGAATGACAGAGGAGCGTCATCGATGACTTTCAAATTTAGTTGGATTGTTTTGAAATTCAAAATTCTAACGTGTGGTGCATTAGTATGTGGGCGGATTAAATATATATGTTTATGTTTTGTAGGTATATATGGATATAAAATGCTGAGGAGGAAAGTTTAAACGTGTGGGTGCGTTGGTGGGTGAAGTTAGAGCTTATCGAGGGATTGGTTTTGTCATTGTTGAGATTTAATACGTGTTCGACGATGAAAACATTTTAACTTATAACTGACTGAGCACTTCTAGCTACAGAAACTAACTGTAATTCTTTTAAAATCTCAATACTTTATATGAGCTGACGTAACAAAACTAATGCGTAATTATTGTGATTAATTGTTTTTGTAACACTGCCACGGAAAAATAACATGGGATTTAGTTTATATTTATTTATTACTGTTATTAATAAAATTATTTTTATTTTTACTTCTGGAAATTATATATAAAGATTAGAAAATATATTCAAACTTACCAGATAATGATGGAGTTTTTCAGCTGCAAGTATTTTTATTTGATTGGCCTCAATAGAAACTTGATTTCAAAATCATAAAGATTTTTTTTTTTTAATTAATAATATTTATGTAAATTATTTTATTTCAAATCATTATTTTTTTACCGAAATTTGACTGAAAAATTATTACCACCCATCTTACAGCATAAAAAAATTATTATTTTTCTTTTGGGATTATTTAAAGAATTTTTAAAAATTTTAAAAAGTTTTTAAACCGGAGCCGAGATTCGAACCAGGAGCTTTAGGTTTTTTTATTACTTGTCCATTTTAGAGAGCATGATATAAATTATATTAATTAATTTTTTTAAGTTAATTGTTATCATTGATTAACTTGTTTAATAAAAACGAGCAACCTGCAGTCACTACGTGACTTCCCAAATATCACTACTGATTTTATAAAATACTCAGAAGAAAACGATTTCTTGCCTCAAAAAATTTTATTTGCACCAAGAAATTTTATGCATCATAAATTCAATACAAAAATTTTCTTGGGGCGAGAAAAGATTATTTTGGTCAAGAAATGATTTCTTGCACCAAAAAATGTTTTCTAGTTCTAAATAACTTTTTGGTTTTAATTCACAATGAGAAAAATTTCTTGGGGCAAGTAAAAATTTTCTTTAGGCGAGTAAAGATTTTTTGTGTCAATGAATCCGTTTTTTTTCTACGCACACTTTTTTGGCTTTGAGAAGCTTCCTAAAACCAAATGGAAATATAAAACTTTGTCATTTTGGAATAAGTAACGCGATATAAATAATATAGTATATATTCAGTGACATTCAGTCATATTTAGTGACAGAATAATTATAATATTAATTTATTTAAAGAAAATAATTACGATCATATTTTTTCTCGCGTAATTTAAATGTAATTCGAATGATACAGATAAATCGATTTTTCTTAATGATTGATAATAAAAAAGAGTTGAAACTATGAAAAGGCACAAATTCAAGTCAAAACCTTTCTAACGATACCAAATTTAATAACATTAACCAATTCTATCATACAGATATGCCGGGAACAAAATTTTCCTTATTCTCTTAATAATATAGTTAATTCCACAAATCTAGACCGTAAGAATCTGGTGTCCACGGGTTCTGTTAAAAATTTTTCGACTAATGTAAACCATTATTACGGTGAGAGAACAATTTATTTGAGCCAAAGAAATAGATTTATTTGAAACTATTGAGAAGTATTTATTTGATTGGAAGAAATATGTAATTGAATCAAATGCATTCGTTAATTTGACTGTACAAAATCATTTATTTCGATCAAATATATATTCGTTTATAAACCCCTATTACCCTTATAGGGTAGAAGTACCATTTGTGGTCACTGCTCCATTTTTGGACATTTGATACTTTATTTTAATTTATGAAAAAGTATAAAATAAATTTCCATTTTAATAGTGGGATAAAAGTATCTCTGAACACATTTTGAAATAAATTTTGTTGTTGCGTTTTTTAAAAATTATTTTATTTGAGTTTTTCAAGTGTCCAAAACTGGTTCTAAAGTGGCCAAAAACGGTACTTTTACACTAGGGTTAACAAATCTTTGTTGAAAAAAATTATACTACGGCTGATGGCGCTACAGTCGCCACTATCTAAATACAAATTTGTTAACTATAAACAAATCTTTATTTTATTCAAATAAATGGTATCTTCCCTGGTGGGAATTTTTTGGAATTTTCTCTGAAAAACTCAGTTCTAAAATTCTAAAGACTTTTTCAGAGAAAATTCCGAAAAATTTCCATCAAGGTTTGACTCAAAAAAATGAATTTATTTGTCTTAAATGCACGGAAAAAAATAATGCTCAAAATTTGAATAGTTTGTAGTTTATTTTCGACTTAAAATTAGTATATTCGATACTAATATCAAACCAGAATCATTATATATATTACAAAATGGCTATTATTTATGTTAAAATTTGATACACATACAATAGCAAAATTTGTAATTTCGAATATTAAAATTAATATAAAAAAGAATCGATAAATTGCTATCTACAGTTATTACTATTCGAATAAACTTAGAAAAATTTAAAAAATGAGGAACCGAAAAATAAGTAAACGTACATATTAATATATAAAGATCTAGTATACGAATTTATCATTTTATTATTTATTACTTGTTCGATATATGTATATAATAAATTAATTTACAATAACGAATAAATAAAATTTTATATTAATTAGTAGTCAATGGGATAGAATTTATACAATAAGAGTTAAAAATGTTCGGTATTTTTATGAGCAAAAATTCAGTATCTAGTATACTAATTTTTCATTTTATTATTTACCACTTATTCGATTTATGTATATTGTAAAGTAATTTATAATGATGAATAAATGATATTTTAAGCTAATAATTGATCAGTGATATCGAATTTATAAAATAAAAGTTTGTAACTTTTGCAATTTTTCGGCTGAAAAAATCAGTATCTAAGATAGCAATTCTTAATTTGACCAATAATTACTTTTTAATAGATTATGCCATAAATTAATAAACTTTCATTTATAAGTCACGTATTATACCTAAAAGTAATAATATTTAGTTACTTTTTGAAATAATTGATAGTAGTTTTTCGGAATCTACAAAAATTAGTAAACTACTTTGCATTAAGCACATAATAGTACTAATTATTGATAACAGATTCCACTTTTTACGATTATTTATTAATTTTTAATATTCTGTTGTTTCCGTGTGAACATTGATTGAGTATATTCAAATATGACCTTTATTTGCCTGAAACAAATCTTATTTGGCTCAAATAAATAGTCCTCTCGGTAGAATCTAACGCATGCGTAGTCCGTTAAAAAAATCAGACAAATCTAGACCGTTATTAGAATCTATAAAATTTTTTTTTTAATTTAAAAACCGGAGCATGGACTCGAATGATAAAGTACAAGGTATCTACTTTCTACCTTGCAGCATAAAATAAATTATATAACTGAAGAAAATATATATACATGATAACTTGAAAAAATAAAATATTAAAATACAATGCTCTTAGGATTTTCATAATTACTCATGTTACGGATGCGAAGCAAAACGCGATGGACAAAATATCCGCGGGGATAAATTGACCATGATGAGAACCGTACTGACGCGTTAAACATTTTGCTACCGCGGCTTCGGCAAACTCAAAGCGTTTCCAAACACTTAAGCTATCGTTAAAGAATATACGAACGTAAATTTGAGTATTATGAATATACGTTATAATTTATATTTTAAACTTATTATAATTTATAAATTTAAAAAAAAAATATACATCCATATAATGCCGAAATGATTGATGGTATAATAAAAAATTTAACTATAGTCAGTGTAAAATGAATAAATCATTTAAATAATTAAAAATATTTCCTCGAAAAATAATAATTAGAATAACGAAAAATAATTCTACGAATTGTGATGAAAACAAACTTCGATATATTTATTATTAAAAAAAAATTATTATAATTCTGAATCAAGTTTGAGTGCAAGCTGAAAAAAATTATCTACAAAAAAAAAAAAATAATAATTAATCTGCAATAAATAAAACAATTAATAAATACCCAATATAAAAATTCAATTTTTCGAGACGTGGATGAAAAAAAATGTTTACAATTTAGCGAATAATTTGTAATTTAAATGGCACAAAAGAATGGAGAATTTGTAATATTCCCTCGATTCCCAAAAGCACATTTACTTATGTACATATATTGTTAGTATTGTTCACATCTTGGAATACGATGCTGAAGAAAAGAGAGGAGAGAATGAGAGAGAGTTTGCCAGGTCCTTTCGGCATCTGCACCGCGAGTAGGTCCGCTATGAGACCGTAGGGATAATTATTTATGCCAGATAGGATCTTACCTGAAGAGAACCTAGCTCCAGAGACAAAAGAATCTTCTCCTCTTCTTTTCTCTTCTTCTTCTTCTTCTTCTTCTTCTTTTCTCATCTCTACATCCCATACTCTCCATTCCTTTGGTGTATCGTGAAGAGCCAACTTGCCGCTGCCGCCACAAGACACGCGTTGGTTTTGTTTAAATGTTTTAAAAAATATAAAAAAGAAAACTAATAATAATAATAATAATGATGATAAAGAGGGGATAAAAGAAAGATGGAGAAAAATACCTTTAGCTCAGCGGGGAATCCTGGATCACGGATGGGAATAAGCGCTCAAGGCTCCTTGGTCAGGATCTGATGATAGAAATCATCAGTATCTTGGGAATATTTTTATAAGTATTAATAAAATTTATAAAATAATATATTTAAGTTCGTCTCGAAAAAAAGAATACTTATATTTATAGTAAATATAAGAGCTGTAAAATAAAAAATATTTTTTTTTATTACTAAATACTTGAGTAAATATTTAAAAACTATTCTGGGTACATTGACGGATAAAGATAAAAGAAAAAATATAAAAACCTATTTATATTTACAGTAAATGTTTGCACTATATATTGAACTTGAAAATTAAAAACTTAATATATATTACGTACTAGTTGTTTATTTATAATATTTATAATTTAGTATCGTAGTTTTAAAACGTGGAACTGCTTGTAAAATAAGTTGTACCACACTTCCAATTATACAAAGAACCTGTTCTGTAAATTCGTCATGAATAATGAACTTATAAATAATGTTGTAAACAAAATTTACAGACAAAAATAGGTACTTTACTTGACATTAATTTTTTTATTTGATTTTATTTTCAGTAGATGATTATTTAAATTTGAATTTATATTGTTTTTTTATTTATTGACGACGTTTTATATTTTTATTTTTTTTTTCTCTTTTAGTAAGAATTTTTGTACACAAGAAAATAAAGAAATGAAGAAACAAACTCGTGTTATTTTTGAATTGATAAAAGTTTTGTGATTCTACTAAAACGGTATTATAAAACCCGAGTGGATCCACGAGATGGAGGTTTTACTATCGACCTCGGAGGTCCCCTGCCTCAATCTTGTAAGACAACTTGTAAAACGAGAACGAACGTGAGAGGATGCTTTTCGACCACTTTTCGGCCGCGGTACAACTATCTGTCCGTTTAATCTATCGGCCCACTCTCTCTTTCGGCTTTAAAAGAGAATAAATTGCCAGTGGGTACGTTACCCAATCTCATATGTATAAATCCTCGCAACTAAGTATTTATACTCTATATACATATGTATGTATAACATACATTAATCCAAATCAATACTAAACATTTATTCCCATGGACGAAATATTTAATCGTAATTCATCCTCGGCAAAAAAATACTGCCCATGTAAAGAAGAGTTTGCTCCTAAAAAGTTCATGATAGTGAGCTTTGAAATTTTAGACAATTCTTAACTTTGAGTTGATCATTTTTGAAATTTTCAAAAAATTCAAGAGAAGAAAAATTTCAATTTGTAAACCTCGTTTTTGGAAAATTTTTATAAAAAATTTTGTATATGATGTTATCCCAGTTTTTTTCGCAAATGAAAGCTCTTGTCACAAGATATACACAGAAAATAAGTTATTTTGAGTCAAGGAAATATTTTGAAGACAAATGTTTTCGGGAGCCAAGTCAAGCCCTATTCGAAAATTCCCATAGAATCCATTCAAATGCGACAAAAACCGTATAGAATCCTATAGACTGTATTAATTTTTATGCGGTTTTTGTCGCATTTGAGTGGATTCTATGGGAATTTTCGGATAGGGAGATTTTCTTGAGCCAAGTGAATTTGTCTTCGTCAGAAGAGATTTCTACTTTAGCCGAGAAAACTGAGGTTTTAAACAAAATTTTCTTGAATCGAGAATATTTACTTTCAGTCAAGAACTTTTTTTCTGTGCACCAAATATCAATGAACTATACTTGATATCCTAGCGATCTCCGGCTTAATTTATTAAAAATTTCCATTCGATTACGAAAAAAATTTTTATAAATTCTTCATTTATTATACAAGTGCAACAAGAACAGTTTCGCGCGTTTATTTGAATGCGAAAAATAAAAAGTACATGTTCTTCAAATCAGCAAAATTTTCTAGCTGGATTACTTTTGCTAAAAAAATCGAAAAGAACATTCTTAAAAAGTATAATACGCAGTTAAAAATTCATTTTATTCTTCAATGTCTTAGTTCAAAAATTATCAACTCAAAGTTAAGAAGGGCCTCAAAATTTGGGAGTTTACATATGGACAAATGTTTTTTGAAACACTTCTGGAACGAATTTTTCTTTCGGGGGTCAATGCAATTTTTGTTTTTATCACTTACTGCCACATTAAGAAAGTGCTTTTCCTAACAAATGTATAATTTGAATTTTTTATCTTACCGATTTTGAAAATTTATTTTAGATAATATAGATTTTAAAAAAAAATACGTTTTTTTATTGTAATTACTTGCCATTGTGTAAGCGCCATATTTGTCATCCTGATTTATAAATTTTCGACTCACCTGCAACAGATAAAAAAAAAATATTTAATATTATGATAAAAAATATTATTTTAGTGATTAATCATTTATAAGATATTATCAGATGTATTAGATTGTTTTTGTTGTTTTGTGATGGAAAATCAATCATGGATTGATAGACAGATTTTGATTACATGTTCAGAATGTTTCAATTCAATTTAAAAGATAAAAAATATATAAATGTATATGTATATACATATATAGATGTTTAAAATATGTATACAATAAGAAAAAGAAGTAAAATAAAAAACGCGTCGAGTCATGGTCACTATACACGCGGTTTGATACGAACGCGATATAATTCTCGGTGAATTTTAAAACGACCGTAAGAATTTTAATGAAGCCCCCTTTCATGACTTAACAATACTTCATCTGGAATAGTAATTAATGTAATTTTCACCAGGTCATATAGTCACATCACCTTCGATACCTATCATTATTTTAACGAATTTAAATAAATTTAAAATTTTTAAAATGTCTGCTAAATAATTTACTCTGGACTGGTTGCACAAATTAAATTTAAATTTGCATTGACATGTATGTTATTTTCGCATTGATAAAAATTATCTGCAAAAATAAAAGAAGAAAATGAATAGAGGTACATTGATGCTTATTGAATTCCTGGCTCAAGAGATTCCTTTTTGCTAGGTGATATGTACTGGATACTGGCTACACCGAGGTCTTGATCCTGATGAAGGCCGTCGACCTTCAACGCTGGCCAACAACGAATACTTTACTTCACTCCTTACTCTTCTCTTTACTTCTTACTCTATCTCCACTACTACATTTACTCAAGAATAACGGCAGAGCATTTAATGTACGGAATTCCAGAATGTACGGAAATAAACACCGAGTTATTCAGCTTCACAACCTTGCAGGAAAATTTATTTCAAATAATTTCCTTTTTTCATTCGACTCCATTTCCATATCTAAAAACTACACAGAAATTTTTTCCAGAATCAACATTTTTCCAAAAAATCGACTTCTTTACCGCAGGTTGATAAAACAGAATTTTCCCGCCAGTAAAGAAGAGTTTGCTCTCCGTTGGGCGAATCGTGAACTGTGTTACCGACTGTCACACAAAAATTCCTGCTTTATCGGTTATTTAAAATTGCACAATTATGTAAAATATGTGTATATATATGCAGTAAATAGACTGCACTTGCAGTTGAAAAATGTAAAAGAGAAAGTTTTTAATGTTGATATTACGTATTAACTTTTTATTCCGCGATCATGTATTTTTATTGTTTAATTTCCTTGTAATTATTTGTTGCATTGTTAAAAAAAAATAACTTAAAAAACGTCATAACTCATAAGTCCTTTCACTCCTGTTTTTAAATTTTGAAATCCAATTGATAGGAGAAATCGAATTATTTAATTTGGCTTTAGTTTGCTCGGTCGATTTCTTCTTTCGCGAAAAAATATTGAGTGGATATAAGGTAGAAGGCGTGAGAGAATAGGATTTATAAGAGTTGGCTAGAGTATTATATTATATGGCATAGAGAATAAATAAGTGTATAGGGTCTTAAACATATGCTGAGAAGTGGGTAGCGTTGGCCATGTGGTGATGAGAAAAAAGATGCCTTGCAGCGTCCCATTCAATATAATACAAGTTAAGAGTTGAGTAGAAAGTCTACTTGATTATGTTGTGTTGTTTAGTATTAATGCTGTGAGAGAATTTAATAGCTCAGTGCATTCATATAATAAATATCACTGTCTTGTTTCGTTTAAGTAAATGTCGGAACATTACAGGTTTTAAATATCTTATAAACAAATAAAGATATATAATGTTTGTTTTTTCTAACCGTTAGAATTCAATGACACCTAAATATAGTTTCAAAAATGAATGAAAAGTTTATTATCATTTTTATTTAAATACTTTGGTGGTATTTTAATATTTACAAAGTGATAAAAAACCGCAGCCTGGAATCGAACCGGGAACTTCCGTTAGCCGACTCACCCATTCCTTTTTTAATCTGAGCATTGAACGTATTATTTTAATACTAGGACTTTTAGATGGAAAATTTTCTATTTTTAATTGAAAAAAAAAGATAAAGGCTGGGAAATTTTTTGTTGCCATTGAGTTTCTACACGGAAAAAACAGAATATTAAAAATTAATAAATAATCGTAAAAAGTGGAATCTGTTATCAATAATTAGTACTATTATGTGCTTAATGCAAAGGAGTTTACTAATTTTTGTAGATTCCGAAAAACTACGATCAATTATTTCAAAAAGTAACTAAATATTATTACTTTTAGGTATAATACGTGACTTATTAGTGAAAGTTTATTAATTTATGGCATAATCTGTTAAAAAGTAATTATTGGTCAAATTAAGAATTGCTATCTTAGATACTGATTTTTCCAGCCGAAAAATTGCAATAGTTACTAACTTTTATTTTATAAATTCGATATTACTGATCAATTATTAGCTTAAAATATCATTTATTCATCATAATAAATTAATTTACAATATACATAAATCGAATAAGTGGTAAATAATAAAATGAAAAATTAGTATACTAGATACTGATTTTTTGCTCATAAAAATACCAAAAATTTTTAACTCTTATTTTATAAATTCTATCCCATTGATTAATAATTAATATAAAATGTTATTTATTCGTTATTATAAATTAATTTATTATATACATATATCGAAAAAGTGGTAAATAATAAAATGAAAAATTCGTATACTAGATCTTTATATATTAATATGTACGTTTACTAATTTTTCGGTTTCTCATTTTTAAAATTTTTCTATGTTTATTTGAATAGTCATAACTGTAGATAGCAATTTATCAATTCTTTTTCATATTGAATTTAATATTCGAAATTACAAATTTAGCTCTTGTATGTGTATGAAATTTGAAAATAAATAATAGCCATTTAGTAATATATATAATGATCCTGGTTTGATATTAGTATCGAATATACTAATTTCAAGTCAAAAATAAATTATAAACTATTCAAATTTTGAACATCATTTTTTCCGTGTACAATCTGCAGGTTAATCAAAGAACAAATAGATGATAATTTTTCAAATGCAAATGTTTAAATTGTAATTTAATAAATAAAAGTTAAAGTAAAGTACCCAGGTAACAAACAAACAATACTTAGACCTAACTAAACTAATCCTTCTTTATAGACTCGCTGAAAGTATCGATAAAAAATAATAATAAATATAATAAAGAAAGAATATGTTTATAGAAAATGTATATCGATAGTCTATATAAGCATCTCACGGCTAAGAGAAAATTTCAACACCTGCTCGTCATATATACTAGAGCGTGGGATGATCTCCATCCCAAGAACTGCAGGTATGATCTTACAATCGTAGGGAGTCTGTATAATAAATGAAAGAATATAAGGGTGAGATCTCTGTCTGAATAACACATGACTGCTGCTGCTACCCTCGCACAATAAGAAGACTATCAATATATGAAAAATGATACATAGTAAACCTAGGATTTCTCTCACGATGGTAACATTTATTAAAAATTTTCTCAGCTTAGAGGAAAATAAATAAAAAGAAAACAAGAAACAAAAATAATTTAATTATAATATCTCTCAGGGTGCTGAACATTTGCCGGAAAAAGGTGCAAGTTTTTTTTTCCCACAAGATTTGTGGTCAGTGGTCTGGTCTATCTTAGCGGGACGACAAATGGTGCAATTGGTTAGTCGATTTAATTTTTCCTGAAAATACTAGCCCTAATTTTGGAGAAGAGCTGGTGTAGTCTTTAAGTGTTGTATAGTTTTATTTAGTGTATTTAATAATATAGCATAGGCAGCTGGTTTAAAACATGTGAACGGAAGAGATGAGGAAAGAGGGTGGGGAAAGCCGATATGAGTTGTTCTGTTCGAAAAAGAAGAGGTCTTCGAGACAGGACGCGCGTCCTTGTGAGGAGATCCTGCTTCCGGGTTCTGGTTCTGGTTCTGGTTCTACTTCTACTTCTGCTACTGCTGCTGCTGCTCTCATCTCATATATTTTAATATTCACTCGTTAAAAACCTATATATAGTTTACTACAGAAATATACACCTGGTACTTTTTTTTCTTTGTGTCTTTTTTTTTGTCCCCCTTTCATTTAATATTTTTTGTTCATACATTTTACTCAAATGAGAAAATAAGTATGTTTTATTTTGTGCCATATTTTATTTATGGTAAATATATATCTAATTTATATTTTAATATGACGTTATTAAGCTTTAAAACAGTTATTTTTAGAAAATAATTAAATTTAATGGATTTTTAATTTATAATTTGCTATATGTATATAATATATATATAATAAGTTTGATTATTTAAAATGTTTTGGGATTTAGAGCGTGAGAAATTGGGTTGTTAATTAATCATTCGGACATGTGTCGTGGGCGTCTTACAAATTAGTTTTGAGATAAATTAGAAGAGAAGATGAAGAAGGAGAAGGGGAAATTAGTTTATCATTTTATTACAATTGTAAATTAATAATTGTTAAAGGATAAATGATAAATGAATTTAATGACGTGATTAAATGGCAAATATTGTCACTATGAAAACAAACATCATAAGATATGTAAACAAGTGTCTGCGTAATGTAGAAGCAGAGTAAAAAAAAGATGAAGAAAAAATATGTATAAAGAGCGCAAAAGCTCAGGCATATGTTACTCAGTATAAATGTACAGATGGTCTTTTTTTATGGACACTAAACACGATGAGAATTAATATATATACTCTTTTAAATCGCGGATAAAAACTTTTTATCTTTTTATTAAGAAACTGTGGGAGGTCATAAAAAAATTGTTTATTCTTCAGATGTTCAATTTATTGGTTACTAATTGGATAATAAAATACTCTCGTTAAATCTATATACTATAGTTTATATGATATTTTATCTTGTCCGATAACTTTCAAATTTTTTTTTAACTCCTAAGTCTGAATTGTTTTTCTTATTAATTTATTAATATTTTATTTAATATATTCCATTGATATATGTTTTCTTTTATTCATTTATCTTTTAGAATTATTCTCAAGAAAAAGAAATTTTTTCATTAATAATTTATTGTTAGATAAATTTCTATTGTAAAATAAAATATATATTTAAATATTGTTTTTTTTTTTTTTTTAATTATTTAGTTTATTTTTTTTAGAGAAAAATTTCTAAGTTATAATAAGCGAAGGGAAATTTGCTTACAATTTCTAGCTCGTAAGTTGTATGTAATATATTTAAAAGTAGGGGAGAATGGGGTAAAATGGGCCCCTTAAGAAAACAGGGCTCATATGTAATATAAATATAAGCCCATTTTGCCCCCAGGGACCCATTTCGCTTTACTCTCCCCTATTTCAAAAATTTATTGCTCAATTAAAATAATAACTTTTTTTTTTAAATTGAAAAAAAATTTCAAGGTTCATTATTTAGACAACTGTTCATAAAAATTATTCAATAAATTTAAAAAAAAATTAACTGACTGTTAAGAAAAAGAAAAAATTACCAAAAGCAATTTTTCTTTTTTGTCTTGAAATTTGAAGCGCTAAAAAAAATTGTCCTGTTGCGCAACGGAAAACGCATCTGTTATAAATTTCCATTTGTAACAAATAAGGTATAAATTTAAGAAATAAAGTATTTGTTTAGGAGTGATGAATAAATTTTCAAGTGCTATAAAAAAAATAACAATGACCTATGTAAATCCATTAAGTTTACTCTAGATAATTTTTTCTAAAGCAAAGTAGGTTTCTCGACTCTTCCGTTCCCATCTCCAGTTCCCATACATCCGAGAGGAGTTTCGAGTATATAGAAGTAAAGAGAGAATTGAGCACTCGAGACGTGTAACGCTATACCCAGGTGTTCTTGTGTCAACCTTACAGAGCACTGAGATTTTAGGTGGCTCTTCATTTTACATGCTGGTGAGTGCTCTCGACGCAAAAAACCCTCGATGGGTGGCCAAATATCCCAAACAAATATATCAATCCATCTATTTACTTACACGTCAATAAAACACAATCGCTCCTCAGTCCTCACAAATAAAATTTATAGATGACAACATTGTTAAGAATTAAGTCAAGATGACAATTCAATCTTTAAGTGTAGACACAATCCCAATAAATATATAAATTTATACGTAATACCCAATACTCGTGCAGACTCTATAAGCCAGAGTAATACAGGATCGCGAGCGGCCGAGTTCACTTGTTCGTCCAGTCTCTGGACATTCACCCCAGTATAACATGTAACTTAGTATGTGTGTTGCAACATTGACATACACACACATATATAAATATATGTGACAACAAGTAAAAGACGCGACCGCAGATACTAAACGCAATACCGGAGGAATCGTCTTTTACTCTTTACTCTGATACCGACCTTGTCTCAGGAGACATATCTGGGCTGTTTCTCTTTTCTTGAAACTTGTTGTCTCTACACAAGACCAATATATAATAGTAATAGTATTATTTATCCAGTAGTGTCATTGCCCATCTTAAAGATTACACTCCACACTACGGAGTACGCAATGGTGTAGTCATGCCCAGTATGGTAAAACTACAGTCTTCAAGACTTAATACTCAGTTTATACTAAAACTACTTCTACTTGTTCTTTTATTTTTTTCTTTTGCTTTTGTCTTTTATACAGTTTTATACTATTTTCTCTATGCGCTTGAAATAACTAGTATAAAGAGTCTTGTTTATTTCTTATTGTTGTTTTTTTTTTTTTTTTTAGAATTATTATGTATTTGTGTTTATGTTATTTGGAAATACCTATTAAGTTTCAGATAATTTATAAAAATATGGAATAAGGTGCATCGTGGGACATGGTGGTAGGTTCGGTCGGTAGTTGGATATATATAAATAAAGGAAAAATAAGTTAAAAGAATATAAAGAGAGGTTGAATGAGCCACGAAAGTAAGCGATGTACACGTGTGTGTTATTTGTGTGTACGATTGTAGTTGGTATGTTAGTTGTGTGAGTAATATATATATATATATATTGGTAAGGACTGGCTTGAGCTCTTGGAACATGCAATCTTCGCCCATTGAAGACGCGCTGGGAAACTGCATGGTTATTACTTACCTGAATGGGATAGAATATGCCAGAGAGAGAATGCACCCAAGAAGCGGGAGGTTAAAGAATAATAACAATAATAATAATGATAATAATGAGAGGTAAAAAAATGGTGAAAAAAAAAATTTACGAGAAAAAAAGAAGGAATGGTGTAGATGGTGTGCATAGTGTACAGTAGAACTAAGGATGGATGCGAAACTCAATATCAAAGAAGGTTCTTGCGCTCTCTGTAACCGCTGCACGCAATCTTTCGACGCTACCGATGCATCTTTGAGATGATGAGAAGTTTCTGAGTAATGTTTAAAAATTTCATGTATGTATTTCTTATTTATCGTTTATGTGAATGTTGAAACTGTTTATTATTACATTACATTCCGTTTTATATTTATCCTCGTAAGGATTGTAATTATTTATATTTATTTTCCCTTGATGATTTCTCGAGAAATTTATTGCAGTTTTTTATGTCTCGGTAAAAAAATTTGAAAAAGTGTTTCATTGACTGCTGAGAGATGAGTAAAAAATTTATGTTGCTGACGGCGATATTAAAACTTTTATTAATCTATTAGTGGTAATTTTATTACAAGGATTCAAATAATTTTTAATACGGTTATACATTAGAGTTTTCCGAAGCTGATGTTAAAAGAAATAATCCGATTTATTGCTTATTTTAATAGATTTTATCGTGTTTCCGTACGTCTGTACATGCAAACAGTGAACGGTATTTCGCGTCAGAGGTTTACAAATTTATATATTTTCAGTAAGTACCGAAAAATAAATTTTAAAAAAGTTGTGTAGATAAAGATTAATAATTAATTTACTGAATTTTAAGTATCTAAAAATAACAGCAGTTTGTCTAAGTAATTTGCATGAAATCGTTTATCTTTTCAAGGCTATAAGTATATGCTAATTAATACTTTTAAATAAGCCGTTTAAGATTTTCAGAGTACACGTAGTTTGAACAAAAAAAACATGTAAGGAAAAAGACCTAATACCCGATCAGGGAATAGTATCCAATATTCAATCACTATAATACGTGGAATTATTGGGTACTGCATGGAAAAAAAAACTATTGCTGCAACAGATGACCCTACAGCAGCTACAGGATGCAATTCGATTACAGCTACAGGTCTTGTAGTATTCACAAGATCAATCCTGTTGCAGCCACAATAATAAAACGGCTGCTACAACAGGACTGATCTTAGAGCTGTAACAAGGCAAGTCTTGTAGCTGCTACAGAACTTTAGTGCAGCGACAAATTGATTCTACAGGATCTATTTTTGTTGCAGCGATAAATTCATGCTACAGGATATCGATACTGCCATTCTAGAATGCCCTATCCCACAAAATTTAACATTTTCACTTTTTTTGAAAAATGGAATCATTGTAACAATGTGCAGCTTATGTAAAAATTTTAGAGGTCAAATAGTTTATTTAGTATTTTTAAATAAATATTCTAATATGTCGTATCCTACTCGCAGACTTTCGTGCATTCTAATATGTCGTATACTACATTCGTATAAGTTTAGTCACGCTTAACATTTTTGATTTTAAGTTAATTTTAAGGAAGCAATTAACGACATGAGTAAGAAGGTAATGATGCATAATTTTTGACTCTTCTTACGGCATATAATTCAAAATTATTTATTCACTACAAGTGCCTATATTTTATGAAAACATGAAAATAAATTTGTAGGTTATACCAATGTAAGCATAATACAAATAATTTTTGTTGCCGACCGTGAAACGTTTTTATCGTCTCCTGAAAAATTTCCCAAATGTGAGATAGGGCATATTAGAATGGCAGTATCGATACATTTCTGTTGCAGCAACAGTTCATTTTTTTCGTGTAGTCCTTGATCGAATATTAGGTCTTTTACCTTAAAAGATAAAAATTAAAAATTAAAACAAAGTATGAGTAATTTATGAAAATAGATTTCCTTGAGTACACAATAAAAATGATATACAAGACATATATAAATAACAGAATATACGCCAGCGTGAAACATCATTTGAACATCACACATTGAATTCCGGGCCAATACGCTTGCCCCCCTCATCAACCTCAATTAAACTTTACCGTCTCGCACTCTCGTGTGTACATATATACATAAATGTCTATATATATGCATGTACAGATGACAGTGACATAGCTCATCCACAAACTGAAGAAAACAAGTAACATATATTAGAAAGGGAATTAAATGAATGTCTCGCGCGTGTATAACATTAAATTACGATGTATTGAGTGTTATCATGAAACCTTGAATAAAAATACAAAAGCGCCAACAGCAGCTAAAGATTATATTATTCAACACATAACTTATAACACAACATACGAAATAGTGAATTCTTATTCAATATATTCTCATATCTTGTTAGTTCTCATTGTGGATTTTATTGCCGACAATTATCACAAAACATTGTCCACAATTTGTCGTCTTGTCGATCTCAAAAATTTAATCTCTCGCTCTTTCTCTTTCTTCCTCTTACTTTCACCCTTTCTCGAGACATATACATACAAGATGTATACACGGTTTCAATCGAAAACATGTTTGTGAATTTAAACGGAAGATTAGTTGTGTCAATGGTTGATAAAAAATAAAAATATTCGATGAGAAACATCCGTCGCCGTAGCTTTTAAATCGGCAAGGATAAAAGCGTCTCTGGTCTCTCTGACTCTCATCTCGTCTCGGGGTTACTCTGACTTTTATAAATAAATGTATATAGATATACATACACATGTGTATCGGTATTATTATTACATACATATATATATAGAAATGAAATAAAATGTAATGTAATAGAAGGGGGCTTTGAACTTGTTCGTCGTTCAAGAGCAAGTCAGGTTTAACGCCGCGTTTAGTTGTATCATATCTATCCGACACTTCCGTTTTGTTAAATCTCGGCTTTATTTTAATTGAAGGCCATTTATGTTTTTTTATTTTTATTTTTATTATTGTTATTATGCTACCTTTTACCTTTACCTTTCAACTTGTAAAAAGAATTTTAATCATGAATAAATTTATTTTTATGTCCGTTCAGTTTCGTATTTTTTTATTTTTACAGTCAGACATTTAATTAATAAGTTTGATATTTAAATTTAATAAATATTTTTTTTGTAATTAAAAATAAATTTTTTCAAATTTTAAATAATTGAGCGGGAAAACTTTATCAATAAAAGATAAGTAATTATATTTTTGTTAAAACGGATGTTTGGAGTAAAAATTAATTAATTAAATAAAACTATATCATTTTGATGGCATGTATTTGTGAATATGCATCCTCTTTTTACAGATAAAATGACTCGTTAATTATGAGTTGATATTTACAATCAGTTAAATTTTAAAAAATTATAAATTAACGCGATAAATTTTTTAAAAAATTATAGAAATAGTTTGAATATTTTTTTTATATAAATTCAAGTATTTTTAGCAAGTTGGTATTTTTGAGGAACGAGGATGTGGCAACCTAGCGAAGGTACAACATAACACAAGAGTGAATGACTGAATGGAATTCGTTTGGCTTTCGTAAAAAAAAGAGAAAAAAAGGGACGCCCTGTCGAGAAGATTTCAGTTAGACGGGGGTGACCTGTACAATCCTATTTATCTCTGCTGTATGGTCTAGATCAGCCTGGGCATGGACCACTGGGGGAGTCTTTCTAGTTGGAGCTAAAAAAAATTTCAAATGAAAAGAAAATACCCGTAAAGAAAAAATCTCCAAGACCTTGTACACCTGAGATGCACGAGAGCATTGAAGCTTGATTTTAAAATGCGTCGTGTTATGCAAAAATAAATCGAATTATTTTAAGGAGTATGTAAAAAATAAAATGGCACAATAAATAATTTAATAAATTTTGATTTTTCCCATTTTTTTTTTCACCACTTCCACTTGACTTTTCAAAGTTGCGATTGAGGTACGATAATGGACAGGATAAACCAGTTTGACTTTGTTGATGAAGAAAGAGAGGATACTTCTATCCTTTTCATTGGGGAAGAAAAAAAAATATTTCAACCATTCGACTTTGAGCGCAGTCTCTTCCCGTCTATTCTTCGATATAAGCTTTTCATTTTTTGTGCCTCGGTTTTGTGAGAATAGTATAAAAATAAGAAATTCAAAATTTGACATTTCTGTTGCTAAAATATTTATTCAGCGTGTATATTAGTCTCTAAATATACGCCTAAAAAAATATCATTAAATTATTTAACAAGAAAATATATTTAAAGCATCATTTGAAAAATAAATCCTATAATTAAGCCGAAATAATAACTTGTTTCCTTTAAAACCAAAGATTAAATTTTTCCGTTATGTTAATTTTTTCTACCAGTCTTGAAACACTTTAAAATCTCTCGGATATCCGCCTTTCATTTTCGATAAAACTCAAAAAATTAATTTTTTTTACTACATATTAGCATTGAAATTTCTTCTTTAAAATCTATTTCATTTTTTATAGAGACAATTTTATTTTTTACGTAAATTACACGGTGGGTTTTAAATTGAAGCTTATCGTCAATATACAGGAAAAAATTATTTATAATTTTTAGTAAAAATTACCTGAAAAATATGATACTGTGAGGACATGTGATATCTAAATTTTTATGATCCTGAAGTTGACAGACAATTACAAATTTTCGAATTGTTTTTTTTAACGAATAAATTACAAAAAAAAAAAAAACTAAAAATATGCACATGTGGGAAATTAAAAACACTATAAGTGCAATTTTTTAAAATATTTTTTTATTATCATTTATAATTGTAAATAAATTTCAAAAATTATTAAATGTCTGCTAACTTCAGTATCATAAATTTTTCCACGCACATAGTAAAATATACTACTCGATAGCATGTAAATAAAGTACATTTTTTACTAACAACATTGTAAAAATTTAGTTATTGTCTGGATGTCCTTACAGTACCAAATTTTATGGGTAATTTTACTAAAAAATTCTCTGCGTGTTCATAATGCAAAATTTTTCTTGCGCCAAGAAATTGTTTTTTTTTTTTTTCTATATTTTTGTATCATAAATATCAACTCATATTTTACGACTGTTATTTAGTTTTAAATTTATTTGTAAAATCGAATGTCATTTCCTTCTTAAGGCTGGACCGTACTGACCGAAATTTGAATTCTACTTTTTTTAAAATTTATTTATCAATTCTTATTACCGCAATTTTTATAGCTTCTAAAAAAATGTATAAGACAACTTTTTTTTCTGAAGGTCTTCATCATTTGAGTGTCATAATTATTCAAGACGTAATTAGAAAAAAAATGCAAAAATTCGGTTAGTCCTGCCCAACCTTAAAAGTGGAATATGAAGCGACAGAAGTACAAGACCATTTGTTATCATTTTATACTGAAACCCATCAGATTTTCTTAAACAAAATTAGCATTTGCCGATTTTAATAAAGAAATTAAATTTCTCAAACAAAAAAAACCTTGAGCCGGATTCGAACCGCGATCTAGAGAATCAACGTCAGTAACTAAATCCACGTTATTTTTATTAGCATTTTACATGTTTTCTTCAGCCTGATTTAAATTTAAATTAAATGCAATCTTGTATTTACTTAGCAAGTTACTTGTTTATCTGTGCAAGGGTATTTCCCTTCACCGGGCATATTAAATAAGTAAAAAACCTTCATCACCCTCGATCATTAATAACAATAAATAACTTGTATTAATTATAAATAAAGGAGCAATAAAATAAATGAAATTTAAACCATCAGACAAGACATGTGGCTTAGATTCGGCGGGTGTATCATTTCATTAGTCCATTAAATAATTATGTGTAAAAGCCGCTCCCTGTGTCCAGCATGCACACTCTTACACACATACCTATCATTCACACAACACACACGATAATACACAAAAGCATACTGGCTCTCGTGTCTTTCTACCAGACTGACACTGCGAGATCAAGTCTCAGTACTCCGGTTTCTCTGCTCTTTCATCTCTTACACACTTAATAATCTCGTAATGAACGTCCATCAACATCTTATTCACTGCTCTACCATTCCCATGAATTCCAAACTCATTAACAAAACCAACAACAAAATAAAAAAAATCCTTTTAAATTATAATATAAAGCTACTACACAAAATCTATTTGATGAACATAAAAAAATAGTGGAAATAATATAAAAATTTTTGAGTAGATAAAGAAGTAATATAAGCACGTGATATTTAATGCTCGATATAGATGACGTGTTCCCACGAAACAGCATCGTGTCTCTTCTCCTCGATCTCATCCAGGTCAACACCACTTGAACCAATCTCGATGACGGCGTTGATCACAACTGATGACACATCGTACCCGCAAATCATCATATATCCACTACCGCCTTATGTTTATTATTATTTTACCAAGACCCTATTGATTAAACTTATCCTTTTGTTTAATTACACATTACACGCACATAGCAAATTAAAATAAACAATAAATAATTTTAAAACATATATATATGTATCTATATACTTTACTAACAATTAAACAATAAATGTAATCAACGTGACTAATACCAATGGCATTCAATTTACAGCATGAACAATATCCTCTGTGTAATATTTTTAATTAGAAAAAAATAAAAAGCTTGGGAAGTATAAAAGAAAAAAAACCCGCAGATAAAAATAATAAATATTAACATACTGTAAACTATGAATTGTCAAGTGGACTTTACGATCGTGATTTATCGTAAATGTACTTTAGCATCGGGCAAGTAGCCAACCAATTGAGTTACATATCTATCCTATCCTCACTCGCGACAGCAATCACAGCTTCTAAAAGAGTGCATCAGTGCATCTGTTCATACATTCACCTCTACTCTTCATCATCATCATCATCATCTTTACTTACTACCCATACACTTTACTTGTATTACATCTAATCTCAATTCTTTACTTGCTTTCATACTGGAGTAAATATCTTCAAACTCTTATTCCTATGGCAATTCATATTTGCACCCAGTTTCCCGGGTCGAAAAACCTGATCTGTTTTAAGGAGGCCTTTATTAAGAAAAATTATTTGAAATGATTTAAACAATTTGAATCGACTAGTATATAGATCTACAGTTAGCATGGATTAAATCAGTTTTCTTAATCAGGGGGTCTATAGTAATTTTTTTCGTTTTTCTCTCAAACAAAACCTTTAAAGACGAAATTGAAAACGAGCCTCGATGAATTACTCTATTATTTAGCAATCTATGTTTTCATTTTTTAAAAATTTTTATATGTTTAAGAGAAAAACCTGGACAAAGTTTCTATTTACTGCGCAAGTGCAACGAGGATAGTACCGTTCGTCGACTTGAGTGTGATATAGAAAAAAGTTTAGACCCATCTCAAGTCAAATAAAAATTTTAAATTATTTCTAATCAAATACTTTTTACTTGTATTTAATTAACATGTGAAGTTTAATTGAGTTTTGCCCTACGTTTCCTTATTTAGACTATTTTCAGACTCATTTCCAATAATTTTCCCGGGTCGAAAATAAAACTTGATTCAGGCTCGTTTCGTCTTATTTTCATCTTAGTTTCAACTTATTTCAACTTCTTTGTATTTTTTGGTCTTAGTTTCAACTAATTCGTCTTTACTTCGAGCATGATAGTCATTCATCGTACTTTTGACTTGCTGAAAGTCGAAAAAAAGTTATTTATTCGCTTTACTTTCACCTCAATATATAAAAATTATTTCACCTTAGTTTTGACTTTTCCGCCTCATAATTTAAGTCGAAAAAGTCTTAACCAAGTCAGTTTCGACTTGATTTCAACTTTTCCGTCTTAAATCGTGACTAAGTAAACCAGTCAAGTCTAAACCAAGGCGAAAACTCAATGTATTTCATATCTCTGGAAAAAAAGTTGAGTTTGTCTTGTGAAAAACGGCTCCAAATTTCTAATTGGTAAACCAAGTTTTATTTTTGACCCGGGTTTAGTCTGATTTTGGACGCCTATAGATCAAAATCAGACATTTTTCTCATATTTTGCCTTTTGAGTTTTTATCCATACGAAAATTAGACTTTTCCTATCCATTATTTGTTAGTTTTTGATTGTCTAGATCAAAAACAGTTTAAATTCCTCATCAAAATTTAAAAACAGGCCAATTAGTCCAACTACAGTCTAGTTAGACTAAAATCCGATGAAATTTTTCGACCAGGGTTGATCTGTGTTACATTTAGCTACATACTATATATACATATTCTGGACTGTAACTAAACATAGTATATAATACAGCAAAGTGAACAAAGAATACGCGAGCTAACACAAGACACAATAACATAAAACCAGTATCCAGTCTTGTGTCTCGAGTCCTCAGTCCTCAATCTTGAGTTTGAGCTTCAGTTCCGTGTCCAGGATTTTAAAATATAAAAGAAGTCACACTTTGACGAATTGAGGAAAAAGAGCATAATAAAAAAGCTAAACAAATGAAATAAAAAGGATGAAGCAAGACAGCTGGTGTATAAAAGAAATAAGTGAAAGAGGAGTCAAGGTAGATGCACTATGTCGTCTTCTATTCCCAGTTACCGTTTTCACAGTCTCAGTCCCAGTCTGAGTTTGTTTCAGTCCCAAGAGCAAGACCAAGACCCAGAGCCCAGACCCAGAGTGCATGAGTCCCGAGTGTGAGTATAGTAAGTAAAGTTGAGTAAAGAGACTTTCTGAGGAGTTTTGCTGTCGAGTAGACTCTTGTGGATGTATGAGAGTTGAGTATAAAGGTATAGCTTTACGGACTACTCGGATTCAGACTTAATGGTTGGCTGGCTACCGCTCCTCTGTCTATGCCTTTCCTTGGTCAAGTAGAACGAGTGGGACAAGGAACAGATGCTTTGTAACCAGATTAGAGTGAGCTAGATGATGATGTTGAGGTATTTCGTTGCTCAGATAGTGTACTCTGTCTATGTCTACCTCTTGTATGTATTAAATATAATACAGGTACCAGTAAATTTATTTACCATGTTCAGGTCTCCAAGGGTTTCGCTACAAAATGAATTATTTTATCCGCCCAAACTGCTAAGAGTTCCAAAATTAAATATATTTATATTTACTGCAGCTCAAAGCCAGGTGGGGAATAAAAATTTTAATTAATTATTCAATTTATAGTGTCTTAGATTTTTAAAAACCACGTTCTGTCCACACGGACAGAGCAGATGATTTTTAAATTTTATAACAGCCTAGGAAAATAAAACCTATTTGGTAGATTGATAACAAAGCTAGCAAGTGTTTTATTTTTTTTTTCTAGTCTTATAAACAGCTTCGTAACGTGAGATTTTTTTATACCAACACCAGCAAGACATATGCTGTTATCTTGATACCAGAGTATATTATTTATCAAGTTGGTGTTGATCAAATACGGGTGTTATCTTGAATACGATAATTGTGGAGAAGATTATTAAAAAAAAAAAGAAATACGTACATACTGTTCGACTTGTTGCGTATTAAATAATTTAAATAGTGTCGTAATTAATAATTAAAAAATAAGTTAAGGTCATAAACTCACCTCGCTCCTCTATAACTTCAGCATGAATGCTCGCAAAAACAGTGAGCAAGATCCCGATGGCTATGGCTCTTGCCATTTTTTTTCTTAACGTTCTCCAGGACTCAAAGTCTCTGGTAACAGCTACCTCCACATAAATAACGGGCAACAATGCATATCACTAGACACTTTTTTTAAAAATATATTTATTTATCACTGCACTATTTTTTTTTTTTTTCACAAGATTTTCCGCTGTCACTGATAATTTAAATTTCCGTTTAAATTCGTAAGATATTTTTAAACTAATGTTAAATAAATAATAATATATCACCTGGATAATATATCATATGTCCGATTGCAAACACTTTTAAAAATACACTTGTTTATTTTTTCTCCAAAAAAGAAATTCAAAAAATTAAAAAAATCCAGTATTCAAATTTATTATTTAAATTAAAATAAAATAAAATTAGTTTAATTAAATAAGGACGGATTTAAAATGTATAAATAAAAATAGTTTTTTATATAAAAAATTTAAAAGACGACATGAATCTTACGACGCACTCGCACGCTAGTCGACTCGAGAATACGCGCGTCTTGTCAGTGGTTGCAACAAACTCCGCGCATGCGCAACAGGTAGCTTCTTAAAAATATTTAACTACCCGAAGACTTGGGTATAAATAACCGAAGACTTGCGAAGTTACACGAACATCTTTAATAAATATTACGAAGATTTACGAAAGTTTACGAGCAACTGTCGTTCGGTATTTTGATTCTACGAAGACCTGTAGTGAGTGTGTGCTTTACAATCTGTAGTATTTCGTAGTATTATATATTATATATATATAAATATATATGTATGAGTGTGTGTTAAGTTCGCCAATCGTTTTATCAGAGTGTAAAAATCTTAGTGTGTTTGAATTCCCCTCTCTTTATTTAAAACTGCACGTATACGAGAACCAGCACCAGCACCAACATCATCACCAACATCAGCGCAAATAATAAGACGATGTATGCGAAATATAACAGGACTGGTTCTGGTTTTCCTCGGTACGTGAATCAGGGAACAATATATTATATATATTGTATAGTTATGTGAGAGTATACAAAAGACATATAAGAGAAAATACAAGGTCAGAAAACGAGTCGTCAGACACTTGATGATGATAGGCTGCTGAGTATGAGGATTGAGGATTGAGGATGGCTGGATCGGGTGGTAAAAGACTCAAGGTAAGATGCTTGCTTTATGTACAAAACAATGAAATTCAAATTTTTAAAAAAGTAGGGAGAAGAGATTTTTTTATTCGCGGGATCAAAAGGAAGATGTAGGTTTTTTAGGACGCGATATTTATTCGCGATTATTTAAACAAGTGCCAGTTTTTTGGCGGCAATTTTAAACATCTGTGTTATCATTTATTTTTGTTGCTCAAGTTTTTTTTGGCACAGCTCATGATGACATTCCCACGATGAGCTTCAGGATCTCCAGATGCTCTTTTTCTGGAGAGGTTTAAAAAAAAAAGGCTATTTTTGCGTGATAGCTCCAAATGGTTATTCATTTATGCTTATCATGTTTATTTAATCCCGGTTTATACAGAAAATTACTTTATTTTATTGGTCTTTAAGGATCGGTAAAAAAATTATTCCAACGATCGAAGCCAATTTAGTTTTTTATTAGGCTTTGAAACTTTGCTGTTATTTAAAAATTTTTTGTTTTTAAATTGCTGTTTAAAAAATTTTATTTACGTAATTTTAAATAGTAATTTTGGATGATAGTAAAGTTAGCTGACGTCTAATATTTTTTGGAATTTTTTCAAAATGATAAATTATAAAAAAAAAAATATTTTAAAAAATTGCACTTGTAGTTTTTTAAAATTTTCTACATGTGCATTTTTTTAATTTTTTTTTTGTAATTTATTTGTTGAAAAAATAAATTCGAAAATTTTTAATTGTCTGCTAACTTTAGGATCATAGCTGACGTCTAATATTTTTTGGAATTTTTTCAAAATGATAAATTATAAAAAAAAAATATTTTAAAAAATTGCACTTGTAGATTTTTAAATTTTCTACATGTGCATTTTTTTAGTTTTTTTTTTTTTTTGTAATTCATTTGTTGAAAAAATAAATTCAAAAATTTTTAATTGTCTATCAACTTCAAAATCAAAATTTTTGGAATGTAATTTCTTTAAGTAAAAAAAAATTAATCCCCCGTCCCTTTAACTAAAAAAAAAAAAAAAAAAAATGTTTTCTTAAACTAGAGGAAAATAAAAACCAAAAAATAATAATTTCAATTTCTTTTTATTTATTACAAATAACAAGATGTATATATCGGTGCGTACGCATATCAATGACTTTATTTTTTAAAATTGAAAAAGCTCCATCCGATGCTATTCCTTACAACAAAACTCAATGAACAATAAATAATTTAAAATAAATTTATTCATTAATAAACTTAATAACTTTTATTATTTTGTCTCTCCGTTGTCTCAATCTTTAATTCATACTTATCATAAATCTTTCTTTAACATTTCATGTAATCACTGAGAATATACATTGTTATTATCATTATCATCATCATCATTATCATTATTATTTTTATTAAATTGTTCAGAAGTGCTTGTCGTAACTTCTATAACCGCCGGTGCGCCAAGCCAATACAATTATCATTATTATTATTATGATGCCACACTGCATCGGGAAGTTTCTTCACATATGATAAGGCAACACGCAAATTTTCTATGCATGATTATAGCAGTGATAGCTGCTGCAATTTTCGACACCCCATTTAATTCATTTTTTTTTTTCACCATTAATTAAATAGGATTTATCGTAGCCTGCATTTATCTGATCACTTTACGTATATATTTTTTTTGTTCATTATTAATTATTATTATGATACTGAAGTTAGCTGACGTCTTATAACTTTCGGTTTTTTTTTTTTTTTTTCAAAAAAAATTATGAAAAAAAAAAGTGGGAGTAAATGTAGCAGACAGACAAATTTAAAATTATTAATAAATAGAGTAAATAATTAATAAAATTAAATTAAAAAAAAATACGCATTTAAAAAATTTTGAAATTAATAAGTGCATTTTTTATAAATATCATTTTTTTAATTATTTACTCTATTTATTTGAAGTTTTAAATTTTTCTGTCTGCTACATGCACACTCATAAAAAAATATTTTTTAAAAATTACACTTGTAGTTTTTTAAATTATCTACTTGTGCATATTTTTAGTTTTTTTTTTTTGTCATTTATTTGTTGAAAAAAAATCCAAAAATTGCTAAATGTCTGTTAACCAGGGTCATATTAATATGATACTGAATTTAGCAGGCGTCTATTAGTTTTTGAATTTAAAAAAAAAATGATAAATTATAAAAAAAAAATATTTTAAAAAATTGCACTTGTAGTTTTTTAAATTTTCTACATGTGCATATTTTTAGTTTTTTTTTTTGGTCTCTAATTACTTAGAAAAAAATTCAAAAATTTCAAATTGTCCGCTAAATTCAGTATCATATATTAATATGATACTGACGTTAACTGACGTCTAATAATTTTTGTTTCTTTTTTTAAAACGATAAATTATAAAAAAAAAATATTTTAAAAAATTGCACTTGTAGTTTTTTAAATTTTCTACATGTGCATATTTTTATTTTTTTTTATTTTGGACAAATTTATTGAAAAAAAAAATCCAAAAATTTTTAATTTGTCTGACAACTTCAGAATCATATTTTTATGATACTAAAGTTAGTTGACGTTTAATAATTTTTAGTTTTTTTCTAAACAATAAATTATAAAAAAAAAAATATTTTAAAAAATTGCACTTGTAGTTTTTAAAATTTTCTACACGTGCATATTTTTATTTTATTTTTTTTGTTGTTTATTTGTTGAAAAAAAAAAATCCAAAAATTATAAATTTGTCTGACGACTTCAGGATCATGTATTATTATTATTTATAGTTAATTTTTAAAATTTAAAACATTATATTTATATTTATTATTTAATTACTTTATTTGGTTACTGTGTAAAACATTTTATGATGAAACAGTTACATATATTTATTCATATACACATATATATATTATTATAATATATATACATATATAACTAATATTACTTTTGTTGTATTATCTAAACACTTAGCTCGTTTAATGCATTGTCAACAGTTTTAAAATATCATTTTACAATTCAGATCAAACACGTATGCACATTTGTAATATTGTTCAGCGACTAAACCCATCATGTTTCAGCATTCATGTCAGCGCAATTAGAGGACGAGCATTTAAATTAATTATAACAGTAACAATAACAGTAATAATAATAATTTTAAAAAATAATTTTAAAAAAAAATTATTATTATCGGATTTAAATATTTTGTTTTAATAAAAATATATAAGTACAAAATAACAAAATAAAATAATTATTAAATAGTTTTTTTGTGTTTTTTCGTTTTGTTAAGATTTATAAGAATTCGTATTTAAATGCAGGCACGTCTTATTATATCACTCTAGAGGCTTGGGGGGATCGGGCAACCCAATGGAGACCTACCAAACCATTTTTATTTTTTTTTATTTTTATTATAATTTTGTATACTTACTTTTAACGGGATTTTATTTTTCTAAACTATTTTTATTCCCGTTTTTAGTTTTTGTAGGCAGGAGTGCAACAAGTGCAAATAATGCGCGAACTAATTTAACTTCTAACTTTTTTTTTTTTTTTATAAATAATAATAATTAATAATAACTAACTAACTAACTAACTAACTAACTATTTAATTTATCAATCAATTAATTAATAATTAATAAATGAGAACAATTTTGTTTTTTCGTTTCGAGATATGAATTGTACTTGTTCTACAGATATGGTTCGTTCTGTTTATTTTTTCCTAGGCCAATTGATATTTTTTTAATTCGTGATATCGTTTTTTTTTACTCGATGGTTTGATAATTAACGATCGTTGTGGACAGACGAAACCAATCCTGGATTAAAATCAATTATTTAAATAATTTAATTGTTTACGTTGATTAAAAACTCCTCCTTGATTAACGAGTGATAACAATTTTGTTTTAGTTTATTGTTTTGGTTTGTTAATTAAATAATAATTGCAAAGCGTATTATTGGTTTTGTTTTGGTTTGTTTTGTTAATTAAAAAGATGAACGCTTCACAGTTTTAACTTAACAAACTACTGCTTCTGATATGGGATTTTCGGTGATGTGAATAGTGGCGGTGGGCCAGTCGAATTTTTTCGAACAAAAATGATTGAGTCCTTCTAATGACGCTAAACGATAATCGGCCATTTTTAATGGTGATAATGGAGCCACTGAAATTTAAAAAAAAAATTTTTTTTTCTTTAGTAAAATTAAAGTTTTTTTATTTAAAAAAAATTGTTAATAAATATTTTATTTATTTTAAAATTTACTATTATTATTATAGTTTTATTTAAATGAATTGATGTCACACATATGAAGCTGTTGATAAATCGATATACATATGAGTGATTAAGTGACAGGTGAATAGATAGATATATATATATGGTCGACATAATATAATATATATATATATATTGGAATAAAGTTATAAAAGTAAATAAATGAAATTAATTTAAATAAATAAATAATTTAAATAAAATGAAATGAACAAAAGACAAGCACACATGCAACTCAAAAATATAATAAATGTGTACGTGTTAACTTTTGTTGTGTGCGTATTTTTTTTTTTTTTTTTTTATTTATTTTTTGTACACGAGTATATGTTTATATATAAATATGTGATTTGCCACTGACTCTACACTAGGTGCAATTTTATATATTTTTGTTTTAGTACAGTATGTAGCATATAATACATAGTAGATATATATTTATATATAAATATCAATATATATATGCTTATAGTTTGTTTAAATTTTCCTACCACAATCGAGCGAGAGCCACTAGGGAAAAACACTAGTTTTCCAACAGAGAAGGTTATTGTTTAAAAGTTATTGTTTTTTTGAGTTTTTATTATTTGAAATAAAATACCGAAAGTTATTATTTGTTATATACACTGATAGAAGGATTTTTTAATATTTAATAAGCCTTATTAACTGTTAATAAATGATTTTTTAACATGAGATGATTTAATAAATATTTATTAACAGTTAATAAATCATTTATTAAATGCGATTTATTAACAGTTAATAAATATTTATTAACAGTTAACAAATATTTATTAACTATTAATAAATCATTTATTAAAGACAATTTATTAACTATTAATAAATATTCGTTAACTGTTAATAAATATTTATTAACTGTTAATAAATCATTTATTAAAAAGTTTAATAAAAAATAAGCATAAAAGCTTTATTTTGACACTTTTTGTAACCTCAGAACTTTAATAAATAATAGAGTTTAATTAGATGAGTAGATTTATAGTTTTCTTATGGAAAAAATAGACAAAATGAAATGAATCATAAAAAAATAGTTGTAATAAATTACAGTTTTTTTTTTGCGGTGAAAATTATTAGGGTAATATAAATTGAAAGAAGTTAAAATGTAAATTAGAAATATTCATAATTAATATTCATTTGATTAAAATTTTTTTATTTTTTTGACAACAAATATGTAAAAAATATAACATGAATGATGGTAAATGAATATTTACATAAATATATCTTAAATTAAGTCACGGCGAGAAACAACATGAACTCTGCTTGATGTAACATGGATTTCATTTCATCTCTACTATTTTCTATGATTATTTCGGAGTATCCAAATCAGTCATATCATGCTCTACAGAAAAATAAGAAAAACTATTTAACTAAAATGATAATTATTTTTATATTAATAAGTTTAAAGATTTCCGATATGTATGAAGACTTTAATCTTATCCGTTTAATTGTACTGACTCATTAACATTGTATATAGTTCACCTAGACCCCATGAATTGACCAACACATCCATTTCAATCAATTTTTAAAAAACTTTATGGGCCACTTTAAACTTTTTTATTTAAAATTCGACACAAAAATATGTGTTTATGTTCAGTATTCAGTATCATATCTTTGTTAAGAAGGGTTATAGCTTTATTTGTTTATGAACGATCTTCACAGCGCACCGTAAAAAAAGACACATTCACTCCAAAAATAATTTATTAACTGTTAATAAATATTTGTTAATTATTAATGCATATTTATTAACTGTTAATAAATGTACTTTTATTCCAAAGAAATATTTATTAAATGCTAACAAATATTTATTTGTATTTAATAAATGAAATTATTGCATCCAAACAAATGAATTTATTAACATTTAATAAATTCTTCTATCAGTGTATTTTTTAATATTATTCATTTATTTACAGTTTCATTTGGTAATTGTCATTTTACTAATTACTTTATTTTTGCAAAACACTATTATATTTTTTCTCTTTCTAATTTGAGGTTTAAATTCAAAAATTTATTGTTCTTTATCATGATCTTGTAATTATGGTTTAAATTTGTGGATCCACTTATTTAAGGCTATAAAATTTATTTTCTATTGTTTCGGCTTGAAATCTTATTTACGCATCTGCGGATTAATTAAAAAGAATTGTAAGACGACCCCTAATTCTTAATTTGATTAAGAATTAAGTATAGGTAAAGGATGTTGTAGAATCACTTTTTTTTTTTTGGTAAAATTTATGACTAAATAGTTTTTAGTAATTAGGGCAAACTACTCAGCCCTCAACCCTCATAATAATTATGACCTTATGATTTTTTTCAACAATTTAATTTAAAAAATAAAACAAATTAAAAATATGCACATGTAGACAATTAAAAAAACTATAAGTGCAATTTTTTTTTTTTTAAATTATTAGACGTTGGCTATTTTCAGTATCAGTAATAATTTCGCGAGAAAATTTTTTTGTAGATTCTACACTGATAGAAGTATTTATTTAATATTAATAAATGCATTTATTTGACGCAATTATAGATTTATTAATAGTTAATAAATGGCTTATTTGCGTGAATATCTCTGTGATTTTTGACTACAGCGCCACTTACTGTTTACATTACCTTTCAGTATACTGTCTAATGTAACAAATTCAAAATATAATCAACTAAATATTTTTTTATAAATAAAAAAAATGCTGAATATTTTTTAAATTAATTACTGTGTGTATTATTTTCTTTAAAAAAGTAAACTTAAATGGGACTATAAATTATTTGTCATAACCCTACTTAATTAGCTTCATGTGTCATTTTCTATTCAAATAAGCCATTTATTAACTATTAATAAATATTTATTTGGTTCAAATAAATCTCATTTAATAAATCATTTATTAACTATTAATAAATATTTATTTGGTTAAAGCTTTCAAATAAATCATTTATTAACTATAAATAAATCTTATTTGGTACAAATAAATTCTTCTATCAGTGCCCTGATTAAAAATACTCATTGAAAAGGATTGAAAATGATGAAATTCGAATTCTTTTCAATAATTTCAATTCTTTTGTATGCATATATGGATATACAGTTTGCATGTGGTGAGTGCTTTTCAATCCTTTTCAATGAGTATTTTTAATCAGGGTGTACTATAATTAAATTTTTTTATAAAATATATATAAAGAAAATTAATACTATTTCATTGAGTCTATTTAAGAAAAAAAAAATATTAAAAATTACTAATTTTGTTAATGTAATTGATAAATTCAAATTGCAGTTCTATAATACTAGTTTAAATTTTTATTCAACTCAAAAGAATGTTTTATTATAAAATGTTGAGACTAAAAATGAGATTGTAATATTAGACCGTTAGCGAGATATGCGCACGTTTTAAATATTTTAATATTTAATCAGCAGTTTGCATTTGAGTTAAAGAAATTTTAAATCTCGTTTTAAATTTTCTTGTTTAAATTCACAAAACAAAATTAATAATTTAATAATTATTTATAATATTCAGGAAAAGATTAAATTATTATTTTTTCCAAAAGTTAATAAAAATATCGGTATTTTGACAAGTCGCTCCAAAACCTCTCCATGACATAAATCTATAGCATTTCTCTACCTAAAACATCCCGAGTCAAAATTTGAAACCTTGCTAGAACCTTGAAATTTTAGGATCAAGAAAGAAAAGGGCTTACTAAGTACTTAATTTGTATGGAAAAACAACTCCTATATAAATCCTACAAATGTCAGTTATATGCGAGAAAATGACATGTTTAGTTGTTAAATAGGCGTTAAAATTTAAAATTATTAATACTTATCAGAGCCTAAATATACCATAAAAGCTTATTTAGGTCTATGAATTTTACACTATTTATTAGGACCTAGTAGACCTACACCTTTAACATATTTATTTGAACCTATCAATTTAAATTTAAAAAGAATGATATTTTTCTGATATAGAATCGTTATAAGGTATTAAGCGTATAAAGTGTTAATAGGGCTTTGATAGGTCTACCGAAAAATTTTAAATTAAAAAAAAAAGTAAATTAGAATTCAAAGGACTAATGCAGGAGTTGGGAATTGGTCATAGAATACTTAGTTTTTAATCAGGAATTTAAGAATTTATCTTACCAAATGAGACTTAATAGTTTTTATAGGTTCCAAAGAGATGTTAAATTCTGATTTTTTTAAATCTATAGGAATTAATAAGAGTATAAAGTATGAAAAATACTTATTTAGGTCTGCTTAAGAATATCAAATACTGAAATAGGTATATTCAGGAATATTGAGTACTTGAAGCGAAGCTAAATTTCGACTCGGGATGTCTAACGTAAGATAAAACTAGGCAGATTTCTATGTCTACTCAGTTCCTCATTACCTCGTTCCAATTTTAGTCAAAAATCGTTAGCCCTAATAGCTCAGCTCAAAAATTTCTTGATTCCAAAATTTCTTTACTCTATTACATCATTATTTCAAGACAATATACCTACTCTCTAAATATAAATTAGTAAAAATAAGTGAATATTCACTAATTCCAAGTGCAAACCGAACCACTATTTTCAAAAAGTGCTTCGATTAACACTTAGAGTTAGTGAATATTCACTTATTTTTACTAATGTTCATGTTTAGAGTGCAAACTTATGATACTGAAGTTAGCTGACGTCTAATAATTTTTGAACTTATTTTTTTAAACAATAAATTGTAAAAAAAAATATTTGAAAAAATTGCACTTGTAGTTTTTTTAATTTTCTACATGTGCGTATTTTTAGTTTTCGTTTTTTTGTAATTGATTTGTTAAAAAACAAATCCGAAAATTACTAATTGTCTGCTAATTTCAAGATCATTTTGAGAAAAAATAAACAGTTCAGTAATCAGGTAAATGTTTACTTTTTTTTCAAAAATTTAGCTAGTTGTCTTGGAACAATAATATAATAGAGTAGAGAAATCTTTGAATCTATAAATATTTGAGCTGAGCTATTAGGGCTAACAATTTTGGAATAAAATTGGTACGAGTTAGTGAAAATCTGAGTAGACATGGAAATCTTACTAGTTTTTTTTTGCGATAGACATGTTTTAGGTAGAGAAATGCTATAGTCTGTGCATAGAGAGGTTTTGGAGCGACTTGTCATAATGCCAAAATACCATTAGTCAAAAAATATTCTGTTCTACTTAATAATTAGTCAAAAATTTTTAACAATGATAAAAAAATTTTATAGTTAAAGTAAATGAAGCCACGGAATCGGGTTGAAAATAATTAAAATGACTAATTACCAAATGATAATTATAATAATAGTAATAAAAAAATTTAACACGAATACAATGAAATATTAAAATTTCTAAAAATACACATCGAATGTTAATATTAACAATAATAACCAATTAATAGTATACATTTAAAAAAAAAGTATTATTAAATTTTTTGATAAAAAATTAATTAATTAAATTTTTTTTGTTAATTACAACCCGTTAATATTTTGAATTCCGACTTACTCAACAATTAGAAATGGCCAGTAAATTGGCCAACGGCAATGATCGGTTCCTTTTGCAGCTTCAATTCCTAATTACAATTACCTTCGGATGTTGTAGGCGTCAACGGCTTCCGCGAGCTTTTCACCACTAAAGGTCATGAAAAATAAAATAAAATAAAAAATGATAATAACATACAAATAATTATGACAGACAACAAAAAAACAACAAAATAATTAAACAAATAAATTAATTAATTAATCAATTAATTAAATAAATGAAATAATAAATAAATGTTGTGCCTCTTTAACAAAAATTCTAATGCATGGCTGTGATGCAACGCGATGACTGTTTTATTTATAATTATAACAATTATATGAATATATATTTTTATATATATATAAAAAAAAAGACATTGAGATTCAGACGTTGCGACAAAATAAAAAAAATAATTAAGCAATTTATGCCAACAAAGCGTTAAATTAAAAAAAAATACGATGCCCTCTAATTTTATTATTTAAACTGTGATAAATTTTTTAATTGTTTTGTTATATTTTTTAAAATACATACCACTCGATAGATCCGAGACGCGTGGGAAATAAAGGCGCAAATTGGTGAACATGTAATACTTTTTTTTTTTTTTTTCTAAATTATTCCTCATTTTAAATAAAATAATAAAAATTGAATCGAAATAATTGAATCTGGATTCAAAAAGGGATTTGGTTTAACTTTTTAAAATTTAAAAATTTAACGGGACTTACTATTTTATTGTTTTTTATTTTTTTCGTATCGGTATTCGATTTGACATAAAATATTTATTTTTTTTTTATTATTATTTCTTACAATATAAATAATTATTTATAATTGTACCATAGTAAACAATAATAATAACTATTATTATCAAGTCTTAAGTTACTTTAGATGTAATAATAGTAATAATTATTATCATCATCATTATCATTATTATTATTATTAATATTATTATTATTTTTATTATTATTATTACTATTATCAAATAATAGTCTCTAAATAAATATAATTTGTATATATATTAAGTGTATACATTATGTTGAGTGTCAAGTGCAAGTATTGTGTAATATTTAGTGACGAAAAAAAAGCCAAACAGAACGAATGAATTTAATCGATATATAAAAATCACGGTTTTTTTTTTTAATTTAATTCCACGAATATAAATATAATTTGTTATATTTGATATTTAATACTTGTTTGTTTACTTTTTTTTTATAAGCAAACTTGACATCAGACACGGGCAACTTTTTTTATTTTTTCGAAGAAATTTTATTTTTTTATGCTAATGGATTTGATTTAATGAGTAGTGATTAATGTTACTGAATAATGTTAATTAATATGGATGTGTAAATAATTAAAATTAATTTTTTGTACCAAATTGAACAATTAGTATTTTTAAATTTTTGAATTATGAGAATATTTAAAATTTTTTTTTAAATTTAGATTATTTTCTAATTATTTGGTATTTGTTTAAAATATTTGAAGAATTATAAAAACTATATAAACTTACAAAATTGTTAAATTAAATAAAGAAATTCATTTTTTTAAAAATTTATTAAATAAGAATTTGAATATTGATATTTTGAATCTGAGCTTAATATTAAAATTTTGGGTTCAATCAAATTTATACACTTGACACATCCGTATTAATTAATAAATTAAAAATTAAACAATTTAATTTCTCAATAATATGGTTCTGACTTTTGATCCTCGGACAAAATATCTGTTTTTTGGTACAGTCTAATACAGGGGGAGAGACAAACCGGAGTACTTGAAAAAATACAAAATTTTTGACAGCTCAAATACGCAAATTTTTTTTTTATATACAAAGTAAGTAAAAATGATAATCATTTTTGCGGACAAAATGAGGTATCCCTTAAAACGATGAAAAAAAAAATTTAATAGTTTTTATCATAAAACAAGTCAACATTTTTCGACTGACATTCGATTTTTGAAAAAGTTTAACAAAAAAAAATTCAAAATAATGCTCAATAATATTTACAAAAGTGATTTTGGAATGTTTCAAAAATATTGAAAAAAACAAATTGTTTTTTATAAAGTTTTTGGAGGCTCCCGTCTACATATTTAACGATGACCCTTTTTTACAGGTTATATGTGTGTAATTATGAGATATACATACATATACTTGCAATAGTTACCATTTATTCGCAGAAAATTTGACCAATACATTTTCGAAAATTTTTGTGATTGAATTAACTGGAAATTCCCAAAAAATGCAAGAATATTTTGTCCGCGGATCAAAGCGCCGATTACCAATAATATAATTTCGATCTCTACTTATTATTTAACTCTCGCTACTTTGAACAAGATCAACGATCAACAAGTTTAACACTAGACTCTACACTCCAAATAAATAAAAAATTTTTTAAATTTAACAATAACTTCACTTAGGCCAATTACAGGTTACTAAAAGACAATATTAATTAAATCATTGCAACTTAATCTAATTAATTAAACTGTTACATTACTAGATACATCAATAATATATTTTTGTTATTCAAATTTCATAAATCTTATTAATCTTAATAAATTTTTATTTTTATTTTATTTTCTAATAGTTAATTAATTATAGACCGAGCATTAACGATCAATTATTTTGTATTTAATTAAATTTAAATGCTTCAATGCTCATACAATTAAATTTAAAAGACGTTACTACGCCCACATTATTTTAAATTTTAGCTATTGTATTGTAGTTATTAAACATTACCATTATTTGCGATATCAATAGTAATATTTACTGACATAAAATATAATTGGCGATTATTAATATTGTTCAGAGGTATATAGATATATTTTATATTTATATAGTATTATCTGAAATATTAAATTTACTTTTTAGCGACGCTCACTTACCGTATCCTTCACCTTGAAGAAATAGTCGAAAGGCTTCGCTCACTTTTCCTGGCTGTTCTTCAAGGACCATACCACAGTCAGATATCTGTTGATTCATTATTTTATATATTAGTTATTTAATATATATATTTATTGTCGGTAGAACAGAGGAAAATTTTTTTTTTAAATTTAAGGACGTCGCTGCTCAACTTCGAAACAGGATAAAGGACAAATTTTTCTAAATCGATCTTTTAGTATTTTTCGTTCCAGTCGAGTCTTGTGAACATGATTCTATACATTTTTCGAAAATTTTGTTTTTGTCAGTTACTGTGGTTTGAATTTGGGCAGCCGGCATTCAAAGACAGTGCCCGCCATTTTTTGAAAATATGCAATGACTCAACTGTTAGACCGTGTCAAAATTTCATTAATTAATTAAAAAAAAAAATAAAACCTTAATTGAAAAAAGAAAAATTTCACCGACATATAGAATTAAAAAAAAAATTTTAGTTATGAATTAGGAGTTAAACAAAATTTGTTGAATAAATTTTAGCCTAGAAAATTTTAAAATTCTAATCATGAAATTGACATGAAAACTTTACTGAAATTACAGCAAATACAACTGTGTTATTTTTTTTAAATTTATATCAGCGAAACTGTCTTTTTTTCAATTAATGCTTTAATTTTTTTAAATTAATTGATAAAATTTGGACACACTGAAAGTCATTGAAAATTTATAAAAAGTGGGAGAGGGCATCGTTTTAGAATGGCCTTAAATGAGAGCGTAATTACTAATCAAAAATTAATTTCTCTTTTGTAAGAAAGAATTTCTTGGCGCAAAAAAATTTTTACTCCACAAAAAAAACTATGAATCGAAAAAAAAAACTTTTTTCGGGGAAAAATGATATTTTTTGGGGCGAGAAATTTTTTCAAATTTTAAAAGAATTTCTGTTTTCAATTCATGATGCAAAATATTTCTTGCGCCAAGAAACCTTTAAAAAATTTATAAGGACCCATTTTGCCCCTTTTTCCTTTATAGCTGATTAAAAAAAAACAATTTGCAAGCAATTGATATTAAAATTCTTTCAGTAAATGAATTAATTCATTTTATTGTTACTTTTTAATAAATAACGAATTGAAACTGGAAATTTTATTCAATTGGACTTAATCCACTAGTTAAATTATTTAAATTGAATAAAACCATATTGATATAAAGCAAAAAAATGAAAATTCATGAGTTTAAAACTTTTGAATTAAATCGCATTAATATTTATTAAAAAATTAAACCGCAATTACAAATTGTTCCAATTTATAACTAAAAGTTGTAACTCTCAATTTGCATTAATTCCTTCCGCTTATCGGGATATAGATAAAATATTAATTAATAAGTAATTAGAACCGCGTATTTAAATACAAATAAATTTGCCAATAAACTGAATATCAATAAATGAAACTCGGTATCGTCTATAGTTAATAATTAAAAATTAAAAGGCACTTACTTTCATCCATGTACTATTGGTCGGGTCTAAACGGCCATTAAGCGTAACAGTATCATCAACATGAGGACTTAATGCTCCAGTGATATTGATTACGGGTACACTTAATGTTGAACCGTCCTTTTTGCGAGTTGGATCCAATTCGCGGGCTATATTTAAATCTGTACGTCGCACATAGCTGTCAATAAGTAATGCGAGATTCATTGGGTTGACTTTTCGTTCAAAGTAGTTGGTGTAAACTTGAGCTAAATCATGATTTCTTTCTTCAGTTCCCTAAAATATCATTTTATTTTTAAATTATGTTGATAACCACAATAATAATGATGATAAATTTTATTATTTTTCATAAGATAAATTAAAATTCATATTTTATTGACAATAATTTTTATTTAGTTCTTAAAAAATTTTTTTTGAGTGCAGTTGCATTCATTAAAAAAAAACGCAAATTATCAAACTGTAAAAATTTTTAATTTTGATTTTAAAAAAAGTCAGAGATTTTATATAAAAAGAAATTATAATATATTCAAATCTTATCAGGCCTGATAATTTAAATAATTTTTTCCCGGGTCTTTAAATTTAAAAATAAATTTAAAAAAAAAATGAATATGGGATGAAAATAATTTTTTAAGGTAATCAAGTACTTCGATAATGAGAGATACATTAAATTTTTGAAAAAATTATCAAGAATGTCATTAGATTGAGATTGGAGACAGTAGTGATTAGTTAATGACTTGCTGATAATTGATACAATAAAAATTATTGTCAATAAAATACGAACTGAGTCTTTACAAATTAAAAAAAACTGATAATTAACTTAGTGACAAAAATTTATACAGTCGGGCCTCGTGATAAGACTAGTTCGGTACTATAAGGGTTTTTTTTGTAGTAAAAAAAGTTACCTCTAGATTGAGGAAAAATGAACCGTAAATTTTCCTTTCTTTTTGCTGTCAAATTGTTGGCAAATTCGGGTAACAAATTTCAGGCAATTTAAATGTCAAAATACTTTCAATTTCAAGCCAAAGTAACTATTAGGGAAACTGAGGTCTTATAACAAGATCCGACTGTAATAATAATGTATACTTAAAAAACGTACTCGGCCAAAATGATGCCACATAAGATAATCCAGAACACCTTGAGTCATACCCTGTGACCTTAGATGACGAACATTTAGTTTCTGATATCCCCATTCGATCCAACCGGCTTGCGTTGAGATGCAATTTATTAAACACAATGCATTAACTTTGCTGGGATGAGATAAAGCGAACCGTGCGAGTATATTGGCCCCAGCACCCACGCCAAAACCAATAACTGATTTAAGTCCAAAATGCCCCAGCACAAACAGCAGCTGTTGTGCTAATTCGTCCATCGTTGGATAAACGTAGCTGTAGTAAACAAAAAAAACTATATAATAATCCTTTATTATAAAATTATACGATTTAATCTTCTTATTAAATTAACGCCTATATGTTTGTTATTAAATTACTTTAGTAATTAGGGTACAAGGTCATACTATAAATTTAATACGCATATCCAACACACACACGCACATAAATTCGCAGTTTATTAAATAATTGACTCAAATTGTGATAATAAAATTTGTATTGTATAATCCCACGTACTCGAAAGGTAGCGTTGGTGATCCTTCCTCTTGACCTGGTGCATTCACATGATAAACACAAAAGTTTTCAAGCAATACTCGCATGTCAATGTAATTAAAGAATGCCTGGAAGCTCGAGATATCTAGAAAATTTCAAATTAAAAATTATTAAATTTCATTTCTTTTCATTAAGGGGGATAGCCACTGTGAAATTTCGAAAAAAAATTTTTTTTTTTATTAAATCAAAGTTTATATATTCAATAATATGTATCTAGAGTATTATATGAAAATTCCGAATATTTTTCGAATTATAGTCATTTTTGTGACAGCGCGTCGACCATTGCATAAACTAAAAACTTTAAATGCGTTTTTCTCGAAATTACTTTTTTTTAACTGGTGGCATCTGTAATTTGCATAAATATAAACCGATTCGCAACTTTTTTTTTTTTTTCGTATTCGTCTATTCAGTAGCTAAAGTTGCACGTAGGGCCCCTGATTAAGAAAAATGATTTGCTCCATGTTAAGTGTATATCTATATATTAGTCGATTCAAATTGTTTTAAATTATTTAAAATTGCTTTGAATCATTCCAAATCATCTTTTTTAATCAGGGGCATTCTGAAAATTTTGATTTTTAAGATTTTTGAAAGCTGTTTGATTTACTAAAAAATATACTGTTAAAGTTTGAGCTCTTAATATTAATATTAATAACCACCTTATCGAAATTTTCGATTCCCCATTTAAATAACATATATGGGAAATTTTTTTGTAAAGCTTGGAATTTTCTCACTCATCAGGGAATCAGTGTATTGGAAAATTCAGTAAATATTTTTGTTAAAAATTGAACGCTCTACAAATAAGGTCTCTTATTGTTTTCCAATAAATGTATTCTTTCAAAAGTTATTCAAGGTCAAAGTTGGATTTATAGTAAGTTTTAGTATTATTTGACTTTTTCGGCGAAACTATTAGACTTATTTTAAAATTTTATAGGACCTTTTTTGTAGATCATTTAATTTTTTACAAATTATCTATAAAAAAATTCCCGAAAATTTTGAAAGTTCTTTCTTGGAACGAATTAACATTTAAACGCAAATAACTAAAGGGCTTTTAGGCATTTAGAAAACTTTGTAGAAAATAAGTTGTAGGAAGTGGAATGATCTACAAAAAATGAGAAAAAGAACGAAAAAATTTTTAATCTCGCCATTTTTTTAAAAATCCTCTACGTGGAACGATAACCACATGCATACAGATTACAACGCGGTTTGGTTTTTGTTATTTTAGATAATCCGTTTTTGAGTTAGAGATGACACCGTGGTGGGGGAAATTTTTTTGGTGCTCCACAAAAATGTTTATAACTTTGTAATAACCTGATATTTTTTAGCAAAAATTTAGGAGAAGTATCTTCACTGTATACTCTATAAAACAAAAGAAACCCGATCCCCAAATTCCTTTATTATCTCATTAAAAAAATTCCCAAAAATCACGTATTTTTTCGATTCTCACAGTGGCTATCTCCCTTAAAATAAAAAAATAGAATTTTAAAAAATTAAAATTAACGATTTAAAATATTATTGGTTTTACTGACAATTAAGGCCTAGATCATGATAAGTTAGGATGGCAGGTTTAGCACGATTGCCTTGAACGGCAACCAATAAACTTCCTTTGTCTGTATCAACTCTCTCCTCCCTAACAGAACCATCATCTTTGCTCAGGTATCTCAATGCAGGAAATTGCAGTTGGATATTTTTTAGTTCGATATCATCCATGCTATCTGATGGCATTGTGCTAAAAATAATTATATCATTAAATTAATACACAGATCAATTAAGATCATATTGAATTTATAAAAACAGTTCATTGTCTTACAATTATAAATTTGCTTTATTTAAATAAAATTACTGTCAACCTTTTTATTGATTTTTTTAAAATTCATTACTTTGCGGTTATGGCTTATATTTATTATAAATATGAGGATAAAAAAATTAAAAAACCTGTTTATATTTATTTATAAAATCTATTTTACATTGTGGTAACGTACACTGTAGCTTAAAACGTGAATAAAATATACAAACGATTGAATTTCCTGACGTCAAAAACAACAGCGCCGTGACTTATAAGTTCCTCTCGATAACTTTTATTTACTTTTTTTTTTATTCATTTCGTTGCTTATTTATTGCTTGCAAAAAGTTTTATATTGATTTTTATACTTAACATTACGTTCATATATGTATTATATATATATATATATATATAGATATATGCTCGTTATTTTTCATTTAAAAATCCGAGTGGATGAAAGGAAAATATTTTTTTGTGATAAATTTTAAAAATTGTCCGGAGAATGGGATTTCCGGTAGGATTTTAATTTAACAAATAGGTTTTATTTGATAGGAGATGGATAAATATAATGGGAACAAATAAATATATAACGAAAATAATAAAAAATTTGTCGAGTTTATTTTTCGACTGAGATGGCGTCGTAATGTCTAGGATTTATCGATCGATGGAGCTGGGCGATGTACTCACTGTAATTAGTACCATTTTCATATATATATATAAAGATATATAGATATGAATAGTCTTATATAACTGAATTAATAAATTAAATTTTTTCATATAAATATAGTGGAAATTGTATATTTTTTCCCAGCTCGAGATAAAATTTTGTCAATGAATATAATAATTATAAATTATAAAATATATATTTTTTATTGAGGTCAAATAAATTTCCGTTTTGTGGCCTCGTTTTCCCACGATATTGATTTTAAACACGTCGATAGTTTTACTCTCAACCGCAAAATCTATATATTTATAGATATGTTAAATAGTTATTTTTACTTCTATTAAATTTTAAAAGCATGCGGCCTTTTTAATGAAAAAAAAAATAGATAGAAGAAATTTTAAAACGTGTTATGATTGATAGCAATTGCAAACAATTCTTTAAACTCATTTCATTTGTAAGGAATCCATTTAATAAGATAAGTACTAAAAAAAGAGAAAGTTATTAGATATTTCCTTATACATTTGCCGTCAATTCGTTAATTGTAATAATAAAATAAATATTTGTTACACATTTTGACTGTGGACTTTTGTGTACATGTATGTAAATATACTATTATATATATTAGTATATGTACTTAACGAGTCGCTGATAATTAGACGCTGTTGCATGATGCAAACTTGTTACAAAAATTGTTTGTGTTGTCACTGTACCTCAAACACACAATTCTATTTATTTATTTATTTACTTTTGTAAAAAAGTAAGTCTTAGAAAAATATAGTCCCTGTTAATTGTTAATTTGTTTATTCAAATACTTAAGAAAGTACTTTGCATGAAATATTAGATACTTCAGGTAAAAGACCCACAGAAAGAAAAGGATTCATTAGCGAAAAAAATTTTTCATTATGGAATAAAAAGAAAAGTTTTCTTACACGTAAAAAAATGTTAACTTGAGTCAAGAAAATTTTTTGAAAGACAAACGTTTTCGGGAACGAGGTCAAGATTTTCTTGAATTTTTTTTTTCTGTGTAAGACTAGAAAAAATTTATTGGCACTAGAAATTTTATATCACTCCAAAAAATCGTTTTTTGGGTCAAAAAAATTTCTTAAGGCAAGTAAAAATTTTTTGCGCCAAAAGATCCTTATTTATCTGTGCAGTAACCGATCACTCATATATTTATATGTCTATATTTACTAAATATAAATATATAAATATATGAAGTGACCAGGTATTTTTCCATGATCCTGAAATTGACAGACAATCAACAATTTTTGAATTTTTTTTTCAACTAATAAATTACAAAAAAAAAAGAAAATAAAAATATGCGCATGTAGAAAATAAAAAAAACTACAGGTGCAATTTTTTTAAATATTTTTTTTTTGTAATTTAGTGCCTGGAAAAAAAATTCAAAAATTATTAAACGTCAGCTAACTTCGGTATCATATTGATGACTCTGAAGTTAGCAGACAATTGAAAATTTTCAAATTTTTTTTTAACGAATTGTTCACAGGAAAAAAAAACCAAAAATATGCACACGTAGAAAATTAAAAAATCTACAGGTGCAATTTTTAAAATTATTTTTGTTTTTATAATTTATCGGCTTGAAGAAAATCCAAAAATTATTAGACGTCGGCTAACTTCAAAATCATATCATATTCTTCCTTATACTGTAGAAACTTTTCAGAGTGAACGAGGATTAAATTCGGAGTGAATGCGGAGCGGATGAATGTTTATTTATTTAGTCCCCCCGGAATGAAATTTACTCCGGGGAGTTTAGTTTAATATTGAAACTCTGGTTCAGAGTGAAATTAACTCCGAAAGAAAGTTTATTTTAAAATTAAAATATCGAATCAGAGTGAAGTCGGATTGAAATGAAATCCAGATCACTCCGAAATCACCGCTGAAAAAAATTTCCTATTTGCTCCAAATGTGAAGTGATTTTTTTTGACTCCGGAACTCCAAGTGACGGAGTAAATTCGAATCGAAATAAAATCCAAATTCGCTTCCGATTTTTTACAGTTTACAGTAAAAAAGAAAAAAAAATCCGCGTAATTTCGATGAAAGTATTGTACACAATAGTGCTAGCGTGATAGAGCATAATACAGTAGCAAAAATCTATAAATCGTTGCTATATGATATAAATTTTATAGTATGAATTCTTAATATTTTTATGAGCTATCGCAGTATAATATGATACACTTATCCAAAAAATTAAAGGAACAAGAAAATTTTATAAAATTTTTAGTGATTTTTGGAAGTCTGTATTTTAGTGAAAAATGATCGTATCGAAAAAATAAAAAAAGCAAATTGAAGCTTGAAATTTCTAGTTTAAAGATCTTTCAGCCAAATAATTTTCTGAGCCACAGTTTTTGCGGAATCATAAGAAATATGCCGAGACAAAATTTTTCTAAATTTTCCAGTTTTGTTTTTTAGGTCTACGGGGCCGGGAAATTTTTTTTAAAAAAAACCAATTTATAGCTCGTTTAGGAAATTTATTCAGCTACAATTTGCTTTTTTTTGTTTCTCTGTACGACAATATGCTGCTGAGATATCAGCCTTCAAATGAAAAAGGGTCCTTTTGTCTTTGATTATCGATATCTTAGCAACTTATGGTCGCACAGTAATTTAAAGGGCAGTTTAAGAAACTTGAATAAATGCCCTATAAGCTCTATTTTCGATTTTTTTGAAAAAAAATTTTTTTTCATCCTTAATATCAATTTGAAAAACCCACAAAAAATGGCCATTTTCTGGTTTTTTAGTCAACTCATCGCTACTTTGTAAATATCGATAAAAAAAATAAAGTTGCCAGGTGATTTTACAGCTTAATGTACCCCCAAAAACCCTGGAAATTTTCAGATTGATCCATCGAACCGTTTGTCCGGACCGATTGCTCAAAGTTTTATAAAACAATTAAAGGAACAAGATTTGTTCCTTAATTTGTGTTATCATTACCAAAATGAAAAAATTAATTTTTTTCGAATTTTCTTTCATTTTCACGTTAGTTATTCGGTAAATGTAAGGTGAAGAGAAAAAAAAAATTTTTTTTCAAAAAACGAGATAAAACAAGAGTCTTTTTAACATTTTTTTTTTTACATTTTATTCGGGTTTTTTTTTTTTTTTTTCGTTTTTTGAAAAGAAATTTTTTTTTTCTCTTCACCTTACATTTACCGAATAACTAACGTGAAAATGAAAGAAAATTCGAAAAAAATTAATTTTTTCATTTTGGTAATGATAACACAAATTAAGGAACAAATCTTGTTCCTTTAATTGTTTTATAAAACTTTGAGCAATCGGTCCGGACAAACGGTTCGATGGATCAATCTGAAAATTTCCAGGGTTTTTGGGGGTACATTAAGCTGTAAAATCACCTGGCAACTTTATTTTTTTTATCGATATTTACAAAGTAGCGATGAGTTGACTAAAAAACCAGAAAATGGCCATTTTTTGTGGGTTTTTCAAATTGATATTAAGGATGAAAAAAAATTTTTTTTCAAAAAAATCGAAAATAGAGCTTATAGGGCATTTATTCAAGTTTCTTAAACTGCCCTTTAAATTACTGTGCGACCATAAGTTGCTAAGATATCGATAATCAAAGACAAAAGGACCCTTTTTCATTTGAAGGCTGATATCTCAGCAGCATATTGTCGTACAGAGAAACAAAAAAAAGCAAATTGTAGCTGAATAAATTTCCTAAACGAGCTATAAATTGGTTTTTTTGAAAAAAAATTTCCCGGCCCCGTAGACCTAAAAAACAAAACTGGAAAATTTAGAAAAATTTTGTCTCGGCATATTTCTTATGATTCCGCAAAAACTGTGGCTCAGAAAATTATTTGGCTGAAAGATCTTTAAACTAGAAATTTCAAGCTTCAATTTGCTTTTTTTATTTTTTCGATACGATCATTTTTCACTAAAATACAGACTTCCAAAAATCACTAAAAATTTTATAAAATTTTCTTGTTCCTTTAATTTTTTGGATAAGTGTATATAATATAAGGTACAGTGTACAGTGTTAAATTCATGTTTATATGTTTAGTAAAATGCAAAAAATACTAACTACATATTTAAATAATTAAAACTATATAACTAAATATATATAAAAAATATATCATTCTCTAGCAAATGCATACTTTTTAATCTACATTCTTTCGTTCATATTTATCACACCACTTAAGTATACTTTAATTAATTAATTAATTAATTTATCACCCTAAATTTCTTCTTTTCGTTTAAATATTTATTAAATACTCACCCCAGTAGAGCCGATTCCTCAGGACAAGCAGCAGTTGGCATATTTTTTTTGTTCCTAAAACAAAATTATTAGAAAACAAAATCACACACAACCTCATATTAGTATTATTCCTTTCCAACCAACTCTTGTTACTTTATTTTATCTTATTAATTAAAACTATTAATAATTACAAAGTCATATTATAATAATAATTATAAACACACGCACACTTATAGTAAGCATGCAAAAAAAGCAGGCATAGTGCAAAAAATATAAAGCCATGCACATGAATAATAATTATCAATAAAAGCATATACATGTCTACAATATATATATATATATATATATGTATATGTATATATAAGTTAATGGATGTTATAATATTTTTTTAAACAAATATAAGTCGCATGCGGTTTACCTCTTGGCCTTTTTACATCGGCCGGATCGATAGCCGCAGTGTCAACTCGCGATTCTGAAGAGATCGACTTTCTACGATCGGTTTCATTGATTTTTAAAATAAAATCGTTTCTTATTAACTGAATATTAACCACAAACTAACATACCCTACACCTCTACGCATTAACTAAACGATAAATAATAATAATTAAATTGAAAAAAAAAAAAAAACCGGTAACGATTTAACGTACCTAGTAACAATAGAAATGCTTTCCGTACGGTCATCGATGAGCGGATCCTTTCTCCTGAGCTCGGCTTTGGGTGCAGCAAAATTGAAGGCTTTTTTAACACTGTCAAACACACTCTGACTCATTGTCTGATGATTCTGATCAACAATCGTCGTACTTTTATAAACATTTTCACCTAGATCATCTAATGATCGGTAAGAAGTTCCATTGTTTGCCGGCATCGCGGCACTTGATAACTTTTTTCGTTACTATTTTTTTTTTGTCGTTAAAACAAAATTTTTTAAATATATTTCCGTTTGAAAACTGACGTTTTCATCAATTACTTAATCTTGTTACTCAACTGACGATGATGATGATGACGAGGACAATCTTTTATTGTATTTTACTATATTGTATTACGGCAAAGATGCTACAGCTTTTTATAAGCGTCGTGGTAACTTTAATATTTGATGCTGTGCGCACTGGAGATCGTAGGCGTGACCAAAAGCGTTGTCATACATCAAGACAAATGAACAATAACAAAAAATATAATAAAATAATACAACAATAATTTACAAATGTCATTTTTAATGATAATGATTAAGACATTTAAACATATATATACATATATATTATCTTATTCATAGAATTCAATTAAAATCATTTTTTTAAATTTTTTATTCAAAATTTGAAGTTCGCGGTCGTAAAAATTTTTAATTAAAAAAAAATTTAGATGTTATTAATAAAATAATTGATCATTTATTAATAAATTTTTAAAAAGCTTTATTAATAAGTCGATATATGTATATATTAATAAAAGTAAAATTAGTGATAAAATCCAATTATTAAAAAAAAAAAAAATTCATTCTATTTATGAAAGTATTAAAATTTCACTCATTAATTAAAATCTATTTACAACAAACACATGCAATTAGTGCTGATTGGCATGCATTAAAAATGCCATCGAAATGTGTGTGTTTTTTAAAAAAATAAGTGTATGACACATTGTTCAAACATTTAATAGAATGAATAACGTTAATACTATAATAAATATGATAAATAAATGAAATAAAATTTGAAAGAAAATATATGACGAGTTAGTTGTCTGTTAAGTGGCCCAATTTTTTCTCTTTACTTTTAATGAAGACTAGGATTGTATATTCCACCGACCCAGTGACTAAGACGTAGTACTTTTACATGTGTATAAATGTGTATATACTTATATATATATATATTTATATATATATGTATGTTTAAGTATAAGTGGGTGTGTATGTATGAGTACCTAGCTGACGTTAATGCATAGCCTACTATAGTATACATTGTTATATATGTATATATATAAATATATAGAGCCCACCGTCAATATCTTCCGGACGCGGGAAATCATATACTTCCTTTTATACTGATAGCTATTGGGCAATCGTCCACGCGTTTTTAGTTGTACATAAATTAAAATAAAAAAAAGTCTGTTATTTAAAATATTATTTTGGTTTAGGATTTAATCGTATAGTTAACGACAAGAGCTCGATGTTGGGGTAGGGTTAGTATTATTGATTTTCTACGTCATCCCTCTACCGTAATTGAGTCGGCTCCGACTACGAGATTCAAAATCGATAGCTTGTTTTTTAACTTAAAATTTATCAGCTACTATTATTAGTATTAATATTATTACTTATTAAATTTAAAAATAAATAGTCCTGGTTAGTCACTATTTGCGCAACATGGAAAGGCTGGATTAATCACACATGATTAATCATTTTAATTGACCTATTTATTAGAGTTATTTTAATCGTTATCATAAAAATATTTAAATTTAAAAAAGCTCACCTTGTGGATTTTATATTAAATCCTGAGCTGGTGTTATTTATATATGTTTTGGTGGATCTTCCACGACCCTCGTTGCCTAAAAACAATTGCAGCTTAAAGAAAAAAAACTTTATAAATTGTTTATGTTATTAGTAAACTTAGCGGTCCCGCGAGTAAATGAATCGCGACGCGATCGTTACTTTTTTTACTTTTTTTTTGAATTATCAATTTTTCAAACACTCGAGCGATTTATTGGATCTTATGATATAACTTTTTATGTTAAATATAAAATGGAGTTTTGTAATATACCCAGTTATAATATATGTATTTATATATATAGATATATATAATTGTAAAATGCACTATTCAATGATGTATATTGAATGACACCGCTCGAGTGATCACGCTCAAGTCTTGTCACGAAGACATCGACAATTACTATTGGCCCTTGTCTTATTTTCTCGCATCGGTCAATGGAAGTGCGCAGTACGTCTTGCGCACTGATTACTAGATTTTACCGGTTTATATCTTTGTGTCGACATCTATATTTTATATCTGAATACGTCATGTTTTTATCATATTGTCATTTTTTTAATTTTTATTTTGATACATCCTCGTTATTTATTAGATATTTTAATATCTTGAGCTAAAGACATCTGTCTGAATGATTAGTTTCGTTAACGATTGATTAACTAAATGATTATCATTGATAAAGTATCGATTATGTAATTTTTAAATTCGAGTATTGAGTACCGAATGCACTATTGAGTTTTTTATTTGTGAGAAAAATAATTTACTGAGTCCATCTGTTGTTTGAATTTGGAGAAAAATATATTACTTGTGGGAGCTTACTGTATGTAGGGTCGCGTTGCTTTTTCATCTTTGCCGACAGGTGATAAAATTATATTTTGTTGTGTAGAAAATTTTTTTATCTGTCGCAGGTCATTTTTAAAAATATTTTTAATTTCTGAAAGGGTAACAAATGGGAGAGGGTAAAATGGATGTCTAAGAATTTCAAAGAAAAATATTTTTTTGAAATTTTCATTTTTAAAATCATTTTAAATAATTTAAAATAGAACATTTTTGGAAATTTTTTTTTTCAATGATTTTACTCTTAAATTTTTATTTTACTGTAAAATTTAAAAATGAAAAGAAAACCCGTATGAAAATAAGATATATGGTCAAAATATATGATAAATATCAGAAAATATATATGGCCTATTTAACTATATTTTTTGATATATTTTTTTTTAAATTAAAAAATATAATATTCATTATATACGAGTCCGTATATGTTTAGCATATATAAAATATATATGTCAATCATATACAAAAAATATATTTTTATCATATTTGAAAATATATATTCTTGTCATATACGAAAACTATATTTTTTTCATAGATAAAAATATATATTTCTATCATATACGAAAAATATACTTTGATCATATATAAAAACATATTTATATTGTGTATGGAAAAAAAAGTTCCTTATTCGTATGACCCACTCCAATTAAATTAGGTCTAAATTTTAGTATACTCTTTAAATTGCAGATAAAATTTTCAAAATTAGTTAATTTGATGCGAATATATGATATACCCATATACATATACATACACCGAATAAGATATATGCTAAAATATAACAAAGAAAATATACGGTGCCATATATAATATAAATTATATGCTACCATATATTTCATTTCATATAAAAATTTTATATTTTTTGAATATAACAGGAAATATATCAATACAATATATTATAAGGTAAATGTAAATGTATATATGCCTTCATATAAAAAACATATAAGTTACATATATGGAATACATATATTTACTATTGTAAATAATTTTATATTAAATCGGCCAAAATCGCTATATGATTTTTTTTATAATATACAATATAATATATTATATATTTTTTTGTTACAAACATATATGATTTTATATATTTTAACCATATATTGTTTTTTCATAAGGGAATTATTTTGATTTTTTTATGCGTCCCATTTTTCACTAGAATAAAAAAATAATTTCCTATGAGAATTTGAACTTGAAAACTAAAATATTAATCGTACTCAAAATTAAAAAATAAAATAAAATAATAATTAAAATTTCTTATCTCAAATGACGAAAAATGATCGGTATTAAATTCACTGTAAAATCATTGATTCGAAAAGTCTAGACAGTCATCGATTATTGGTTATTTATTTTTAAAATTTATCGAATAATAAAAATGCCTAAGAGGATTTAAATAATTTTTATTGGAGATTTTTCAGTGTAATGTATGCATCTTGTATATATAGGTAATATTATACGAGAGTGTAAGATAAGAATATAATTTTGAAGTTTATGAAGTGGAAAAAAGTACAAGAGATAAGTTGAATATACTTGTGCTGACCGTCATCTTTAGTATAAAAAGAATATGCTTGAATATATTTTTATACTACTTACACTACGTTTAGTTGTATATATATGTATACATATATATATTGCACTACTTTTTTTAGTCTTTGGTCTCGTTTTAAGTTTCCCTATACACTGATATACTCGGGCAGCCAAGGTTCAGGGATTACCTGGGTGAATGTAGTCTTATTTATGGTCGGTTAAAAGGATTTTAATATACGTCGAGTATCGCCACGAGCGATAATTCAAAAGGACAGCCTCCATATTTTGTACACCCTATTCTAACATACTTAGCTTATTTTATATTTTTTATTTTCTATCCCTTGTCTTATAAATAGACCGTGTGAGTTTTGATTTTCTGGCATGTGTACACAGTACATGTACATTACACATATTGTAAATTTGCTAAGTTCGTCATCGGAAAAGTTTAGTACAATTACACAAAATTCGTTGTAATATCTCCAACTTGTAGACTACAAAATATATGAATCGTTTATTTGAGAAACCCCATAAGTCAAAAATAGTAAATTTTTCAGGAAAAGCAAAAAACATTTTTCTGAGATACGTTAGCATAAAAATCATAAACCAATGATGAATAATAGTAATGTTAGCACCCCTAAAAAAGATTCGATGATTCAAAATTTTATTGTTAATTACTACGATTAATAATAATGATTTAAAGTTGATTGACTTATGGGGTTTCTCAACAAAACGGAAAAAATAGTTATAAAATCGTTCATTTTTCAAATTTTCTCCGTCAATTATTTATTATATTTATAAAATGAAGTACAAAGAGTGTATTGGAACTATAATATACGTAAATTATAATAATAATCATTAATTTTTTTAGGCGCCAATTTCAATTCAAAATTATTTTTTGTACTTAAAAAATATTATTCTGTGAAAAAACAAAAAGAAAATAATTTCTGTAAATCTAAAATTGCATGTTTATTTGAGAAACCCCATTAGTTATTGACTTATGGGGTTTCTCAACTAAACGAGATACTTATCACCCACGTGGTTGAACTTTAAACGCTGATTTGATGCATATTTTGATTGATTTCGATGGAGGGATATCCAAAGAACACAAAAATGCAAAAAACCCAATTTCGTAAAAATGATGACTTATGGGGTTTCTCAAATCAACTATTCATATTGTAAAATTACTATACTGGTATTCCGAAAATACCATACGGTTCTGATTCTCCCAGGAAAAAAAGATCAGGCCTGATCAGACATGAACAGTCATGAGTCTTCAGGCCTGATCAGACATGAAAAATGACCATGCCTGGCATGTCAGGTCTGATCAGGTATGTTCATGTCAGTTCATGCCCATCCGGGAAAAAAAATTATATATAAAAAATGGTCCTATATAATTATATATAATTATGTATAACTATATTATATTATATATAATTATTGCTATAAAAATAAAAAAAAAAATAAAAAATTCGGGCGTGTGCAGGATTTGAGCCGTCTGTTAAAAATTGGGAGTAATATTACGGATTTTATTTCAATCCGAATTTACTTCGTCATTCAGAGTCCTGGAGTTAAAAAAATCATTTTGCATCGGGAGTAAATAAGGAGTTTGTTTTTTCAGCGGAGTGATTTAGATTTTATTTAAATCCGCATTCACACCGATTCAAAGTTTTGATATTAAAATAAACTCTTTTTAGGAGTGAATTTAACTCTCAATCGGAATTTTAATATTAAATTAAACTTACCCTTGAAATTTCACTTCAAAGGGATTAAATAAATAGACAGTCATCTACTCTGCATTCCCGAATAATTGTTAATATACGGTATAATATGACTATATATGATCATAAATTACCATGTATGGAAGCAGGCAATATATGCCCACATGAGACTAAGTATGACCACCTATGGCCATATATACTCATATATGATTACATGTGACCATATCTTGCCATATATGTTCTATACATGACTATATGTGACTAAAATTGGCTATGTATTGCTATTTTACATATACGGGTATATATGGTCATATATGATTCGTTTTTCCTGGGAATTCACCCCACGCGGAAAAATATATCCGGGAATATATGCCGGCAAAATAGCATACATACGACACTACTAAAGATATAAGCCAGATATATACTTTTTTGCCGGGATATATATTTTTTCGTGCTAGACTTCGGATTTACTCCGCATCCACTCTGCTACTTTTTTACATTATAAAATTTGGTACTGTAAGGACATCTAGCCAATAATTAAATTTTTACTATGATGTTAGTAGAAATTGTCCTTCATTTTGCTATCGAGTGTATTTTTAGAAATTTAGATATTTACCACATGTCCTCACAGTATCAAAGTTTTTGGGTAATTTTAACTAAAAATTTCTCTGCATGTAGGTTACATTTTTAAAGAGTTTAATTATAGATCGATTAAGAATTTTAAAGTAACACAGTGAACTGTGTTGATTTAACACAAAATAAACAACCAAAAATTCAACACAGACCGCTTTCAATACAGACCCGATATTTTTTACTCTGCACTAATTTTGTGAATTATTATCGAAGCGAAGCGAATTGTCCTTTTAGATGCAAAAGATCCGAAAATAAATATTTTTAATAAATTTACCATGAAATTCGACATTTTCCTTCATAATAATTTTTGCGATCAGAGAAATTTCTTCTATTAATTTAACAAAAAAAAAAAAAAAACAACGATATTTATACCCGGTTTTTATAAGAAGCTGAAGGTAGCGGCCTTAATAAGTAGCGGCCAGCAATTTTTTGTCTGGCCGCTACTTCAGCTTTATAATTTTTATGACTATCTAAGGTAATAGACGTAATTACTGACAAAGGTACCAATTATCGACACTAATTTATTTAATTACTTACTTATCTCTCTAAAAATTATATATATTTTTCGGAGTATGCAGAACTAAGACTGCATTTGTAGTTCATGTTATAAAAAAAAAAAAAATTATTTTTTCACAATAAATTATCAGAGCTCCGCTATTCAAAATAATTTTTTTTTTATTTCAAATTAATTTAAAAAATCTAAAAATGATAAAGATTTATAATTATTTATAATTTTGTATGCGTTTGAATTCCGATCGAATGTGGTCTCAGTTTGCATGGTCATGAGACAGACGAGAGATAGAAATTGTCCCAAGAGGACGTTCCGCTAGTCACTTGTACCACTCTGTGACGAGATAATTACCCCCGTGAGCACGAGAGCTCGTTGTTGTATCGTGATCAATCTACATAATTCGGTTGGGTGACTGCAAGTGAATTTCCCTGTCTCATGAATCGGTTCATTCATAATTGATTAGACAACTGTAATAATGATAGCCTGCATATATTGAAATTCGATAAATTTAAGAAATTTACGACCGACAAAATAAACCCTATATATCTAAATATGTATAAAAATAAAAAAAAAAAGGGAGGGATTTTTTTTTAATATTCTTTTTTTAGTCATTTAAAATCTTCATAATAATTGAATTTGACGCGGCAAGTTTCATTATAGTCAATGATATTGCAACGTCTCGCTGATGTCGGCTGCACACCGAGACATTGCATTAGCATAAAACGAGAAAAGCAAACTTCCTCGAGTTTACCCATGCAAATGTAAAGCTAGTGGAGAAAGAATTCGCGGTTACTCGCTGTGGCAAGTTTCAATTCAACTTTTGTCGTCAGAAGTGATAGAGACAGTGAACGAGGCTAAGAATAGAGTGTATGAGCAAAGCTAAATAAAAGGGGGTGAGAGATAGAGATAAAGCTAAAGATGGAAAATTATATGTATATGTATATGTATATGTATGTATATATGAACGGAGCGGAATAAGCGAGAGATTGTCTCAAGTTTGCATGTATAACGTTATCATCGGTTGGACTTCTTGGTTTCCGTTCCCGGGGTTTACTTCAACTCTGTACCGATAATTCGCTATTGCACGGCGAACAAGAGAAACACATACAATAGACATAGAACTTGATAAAAGTATAATATGAAGAACCATTCAAAATGATAATATAAAAGTTTTTTAAAATTATTATTTCAATGCAAAGTCAACTTGGTGTTTTATTAACATTTTTCAGTTTTGAGTTCAAATGGGGATGCGAGAGACGCTAAGCTTTTTTTTAGTTTTTTCTTTTTAATTTCACAATATTTTTTATTTACATATGTTATTTTTAGACGGATGTTATTCAAAATACTTTTTATATTAAGGAGGTTCGACCGACACGACCCGAGTCGAAATTAAGCTTCGCTTCAAGTACTCAATATTCTTGAATATACCTATTTCAGTATTTGAGATTCTTAAGCAGACCTAAATAAGTATTTTTCATACTTTATACTCTTATTAATTCCTATGGATTCTAAAAAATCAGAATTTAACATCTCTTTGGAACCTATAAAAACTATTCATTCTCATTCGGTAAGATAAATTCTTAAATTCCTGATTAAAAACTAAGTATTCTATGACCAATTCCCAACTCCTGCATTAGTCCTTTGAATTCTAATTTACTTTTTTCTTTAATTTGAGATCTTTCGGTGGACCTATCGAAGCCCTATTAGCACTCTATACGCTTAATAACTTATAACAATTCTATATCAGAAAAATATCATTCTTTTTGAATTTAAATTGATAGGTTCAAATAAATATGTTAAAACTGTAGGTCTACTAGGACCTAATAAATAGTGTAGAATTCATAGGCCTAAATAAGCTTTTTCAGTATGTTTAGGCTCTGATAAGTATTAATAATTTTAAATTTTAACGCCTATTTAACAACTAAACATGTCATTTTCTCCCGTAACTGACATTTGTAGGATTTATATAGGAGTTGTTTTTCCATACAAATTAAGTACTTACACTGAGAGAAAAAATCAGTAACTGCAACTATAAAAAAATAGTGATATACGGATACAAATATTTTTTCTTAGTTACGATAACAAATCAATTTTAGTTAATATAACAATTAAATTTAGTTACTGTAACTATTTTGTAGTTAATTCAACGATTTAATTGTTAATGTAACTGATTAAAAGTAGTTATGTTTAATTCCGAGAAGTCATTCAAAGAACTAAACCCTAATCGTTAAATCAACTGAGATTTTTTACTAAACATAACGAAATTTTTAAAGTTGCTAAAACTATAAAATAATAGTGAATATTAACATTATTTCATAATTATTTACACAAATAATATTTAGCTACAGTAACTAAAGTAGGATAGTACGGCTAACCACATATATGTAGTTGTGAGGACAACTAATTTTCATTTATCAGTATGATGAAATTATATTTGATCTAACAAAAAAACTTAGTTGTTGTTTCCATGGAAATTTAGTGGATTTTAAGGAAAAAAAATTATTTTTTGTTTACAATGTTAGTTTTAATGATTTGTTAGGCTATTTTTTTTTTTTTCGAGGCTTTTAAGTTTATTTCATTTTATATGATTTTTTTTTTTTTTTGATGGGAGGTTGCTTATGTATATTTTTGTCAAATTTATTTGACACACGCACTTAAACTTATAAGTTTAACAACCTTCCTATGCTTCTTAAATAATTATTTCGCAGTCGCCCTAAGAAGGATTCGAACCTAGTACCCTACGCACGCAAGACCGACAATGTACCGCTACGCCACACGGCCGATGAGTAGTCATAGACCTTAGTTAACTTATAAGCCAAGCCTACAAGTACTCACTTCGTTACAGCAACAAAATTAATTTAGTTACGGCAACCATTGTTTTCGCTCACAAATTAACCTTCAGGACTTGAAAAAATTCACATATCACACTAAAAAAAAAAAATTTTGATTATAAAACAGAAGTTCATGTCACGAAACTCCGTATCAACTGACATACACAAATTTTGGTTAAATTTTATTGTCTTATAAATTTTGGGCTCAGAAACTTAGAACAATTTAGACTTTTCAGACTTAGAAAAATTTTAAGTTTCGGGACTGAAAAGATTTCGGTGCTCAAAAGAAAATAAAAATAATAACAATAACAATACTTGTCGAACGCAAGTTTAACGATTTATATGTAGATCATATCGAAATAATGTATTATTTTAACCCCGAAATTTTTTCTAAGTCCCGATTTTAGTTTGATTAAGTACCAAATAATATTTGATTTAACTAGTTAGTATTTGTTGTAACCACTAAACTTTTATTGTAGCGATAACTAAATATAAATAACAAACTAATTTTAGTTACTTCAACTATTTTTTTTAAGGTATCTGAACAATAAATAATTATCATAACTATTTAAATTAGTTACACCAACTAAATAGAAATAGTTAGATACAACCATATAAAATGTTTTACTACTACTATCTAAAATTGTTACATCAATAGCAAAAATATAGTGATATACGGATACAACTTTAAAAAAATCGTTGAATCAACTATTTCGAAATAGTTAAAAATATATAGTTGCTGCTACGATTTTTTTTAGTTAGATTGAGTACCAAATAATATTTGATTCAACTAGTGGGTATTTGTTCTGACTACTAAACTTTTATTGTAGCGATAACTAAAAATAAATAACAAAATAATTTTAGTTACTTTAACTATTTTTTTAAAGTCGTCTGAACAATAAATAATTATCATAACGATTTAAATTAATTACACCAACTAAATAAAAATAGTTGGATACAACCATGTAAAATGTTTTACCATTACTATCTGAAAATTATTACATCAACAGCAAAAATATAGTGATATACGGATACAAAAAAAATCGTTGAATCAACTATTTCGAAATAGTTAAAAATATATAGTTGCTGCTACGATTTTTATTAGTTAGATTGAATACCAAATAATATTTGATTCAACTAGTTAGTATTTGTTGTGACTACTAAACTTTAATTGTAGAGATAACTAAAAATAAATAACAAAATAATTTTAGTTACTTCAACTATTTTTTTAAAGTCATCTGAATAATAAATAGTTACAATAACTTTTTGGATTCGTTACACCAACTAAATTAAAATAGTTGTCTCTTTCTAGTTATGGCAACTACTGAGATTTCTCTCAGTGTAGTAAGCCCTTTTCTTTCTTGATCCTAAAATTTCAAGGTTCTAGCAAGGTTTTAAATTTCGACTCGGGTAGTGAGTCAAAGTAGTGTTTGAATTTTTTTGTCTGCTAAATTCTCCTAATAGTTATGAAAATTCATTATTTTAATTTATAATAATATAATGAATTCATAAATTAATAATTATTAGTTATTTAATGAAAGAAAGTAATGAAATGACTTGGTTATTTTTGACTCATGGTTTTATAAAAAGATGTGGCAACAACGCGTTTTAAGTTCTTAAACATCGATATTCAAATTAAAGCGGGAAAAATTTATTTCAAATCTCGTCTCTCTTTTTAATGTATTTCTATCTTTGTTTTTTCTCTCAGCTACTTCCGTGACGTTGACAAACCCTCAATAATATGTATCTCTGTCGATGAACGAGATTAAAAACTAAAGTTTAATTTGAATTATTTAAATAACTACAACGGTAACACTATATTGCTAAAATCTTATCATATTCCAAAAATATTCAAGTTTATGACATGTGGTTTTTTATTTCTTAAACTTGGGAGGTTAATAATGAAAAAAATTGAATAAGACATGACGGAAGCTTGTCCGCCACAAGAGCCTGTGTATAAGAACTTTAAAGACGTCATTTTTAAATCTTTTTTTCTAAAAAACTAGACGGTAGGTCATATTCAAATTTTGAGAATACATAAAGTACTTATTTATATATACTAAGTTTCAAATCTTAAAGTTGGAAAATCCTTTTTACATTTGATTCGGTCGAACCTCCTTAAATTTTATAACGAAAAACAGCAGGGATATTTTTAAAAACGAAATAATAATTTTAAAAATCTATAGCTTCTAAACTATTGGATTTAATTAAAAATTTATAAGGACTTTTTTTGTAGAGGATAAAATTTCCTACAAAATTAATTCAGTGCATTTTTATCGTATCTTTGATAGTTTAGTGATAATATTAATTCAAACTCCAAAATGATCTAAAAATGGCTGATGGTATAAAAATGATTTATAATTTATTTGAAAAAATAGAGCATAATAATGAAAGTAAAAACGTTTGCGTTAAAAAGATAAATAATTCAAAAGTTTGAGAATATAAATAAAGTCAGTTGCATTATTAAATTATAAATTTGAAAGTATAAATAAATTTTATTGATAAAACTAGCGTGTCGTAAGACAGAAGTTTATTTTGATTATCGGTACTTTCACCCTAGATAGCATAAAAAATTAATAACAAAAAAAATAAAGTATGAATAAAATAATTTAACCAAGTTGTCACGAGGGAGTGTATATATAAGCAAAGTTTTCTAAGTACGAGGCATCTGGGTGTACTGGGGTTGGATCCCAAGAGCGCGTGAGTTCTATCAAGTCATGCGATTGCCTTGAAAACTTGTACATACTTACCAACAACGTTATTCTCCCGGTTTGCCCTTACGTGACACATGCATAATAAAAATAAACAGTAATAAAAAAAGAATTAATAAAAATTACAGGAATGATAGCGTCACAGTAATGAAAAATAAATGAGTTTAAAGAATAAAAACAATACAGCAAAAAGACCGGTAGTAAAATTAAATAACATTGGTCTGGATGGTGTAATTTGGTGGTATTCAAATACCGGTGTCAAATCGGTTTGAAAATAAAATTCTATGTATAGAAATTAGAAAGGTAAAAAAAACGGGGGTAAGTCCAAGATGTGTAGGTGTTAAATTTCAAAATAACACTGCCAACGGTGTAAATGTTCGTTACCGGTTTTAAAAAAATTTCCCGGTGTTAAAAATATTTCTTTGTAAATATTTTTACTTACTCTATCACTACAGTTAAACAGTGTTTTTATTAATTAATTAAATTATCGGTGATTGTAATAGTGGGTGTAAAATTGTGTAATTTTGAAATAAATTACGTGTAACATAAATAAGGTAAAAGCCCCCATTATTGACAGGACCCCTACTATTGACATATTGTTTTAATTTATTAATTTTTTAATTAACTGTATGAATAATCACATTGCTCAAAACTTCTTATCAATTTTTTGATATTTTTAAATGGAAAAATAGTTCAATTTTATTTCTGGGTACAAACTATTCGCTGTAAAAAAAATTTATTTTCTCGACTAGGCCACCTTCGCTAGAATGTTTGAAATTTCTTAACAATTTCGTTTAGAGAGATCGTATTTTTAGAAACGAATTCCCCTATATAGTTCTAATGTAAGTGTATTATTAAAAATTGTTTCAGGTTATTTATAGTCTAAACAACCCCAGAATCATTGATTTAGATTGATAAATCTTAATCATCATTTAAAAATAGCGGGCGTCAATAGTCGGTACATAAAAATTCACGTGTGTCAACTAGCGACAGGCCACAAACTCAAGTAATTTAACCTCCTTAACATACATATCGATAAATTTATGTTAACACGCTGTCTAGTAATTTCATAATAAATAAAACATTGAATAAAAAATTGTCGAATCAAGAATAGTGTCGTCGAATTTATAAAAAATAAAAGTGTGTCCTAGATGAATTTTTAATTGTAATTATCGTATTTTGTCGTTTTTAATTAAAATATTTATTATTAATTTGAACCTAATTGACGGTGGTCTTTAATCATTTTTTATAAACTGCCGCGCATGCGCATTAGACCTGTCAATAATGGGGTCCATGGTATGTCAATAGTTGGCTCTGACACTATTTTACCCCGTCAATAATACCTGCACTCGACTCGTTGATTTTTAATTAATATATTTTTTATTTGATTCATTGCTATTTAAGTAAATTTATTTAAATATACAAGTAGAGACACCAATTAAAACGTCCAATGCAAAAAAAGTTGATTATATTAATTTTAAATACGATAAAAAAATTCAAACAATCACAGACATTCTTATAGTGTCAATAATGGGGGCTTTTACCTTAAATACACAGCAAAATTGGAATTTTCTCCAGATAATATTCATCAAATTTTTATTTTTCTTTTATATGTAATACATTTTTTTCTTAATTTCTATACGTGAAATTTCGTTTTTACACCGATTTAACACCAGTAATTTAATACCGCTACATTACACTGCCTACACTAGTGTTATTTTATTTTAACACCGCGTGGTGTTAAATTGAGTCCATTTTTTAAACCATTTTTTTACAGTGTATACGTGTAATTTTTTTTACACCGAATTAACACCTGTACCTTAACACCGTCAACACCGGTGTTATTTCATTTTAACACCGCGTGGTGTTAAATTGAGTCCATTTTTTAAACCACTTTTTTACAGTGTATACGTGGAATTTACTTTACACTGAATTAACACCTGTACCTTAATACCGCCTACACCGATGTTATTTCATTTTAACACCGCGTAATGTTAAAATGAGTCCAATTTTTAAACCACTTTTTTACAGTGTATCCGTGGAATTTATTTTACACCGATTTAACACCTGTACCTTAACACCGCCTACACCGGTGTTATTTTATTTTACCACCGCATGGTGTCAAATTAAGTCGATTTTTAACACCATTCTTTTTGCAGTGCTTTATACAAATTAGAAAAAAAAAGTATTACATATAAAATATAAAAATTTAATTTAGATTATCTGGAGGAAATTTCAATTTTGCAAATAATTATTTATGTTATACGTAATTTATTTAAAAATTACACAATTTTACACCCACCATTTCAATCACCATTAATTTAATTAATTAATAAAGATACTATTTAACTGTAGTGATTGAGTAAAAATATTTTAACACCAAAAATTATTTTAACACCGGAAATTTTTTTTAATACCGGTAAAGAATATTTGCACCGTCAACGGTGTTATTTTAAAACTTTTTTCGGTGTTAAAATTTATCACCGAAAATTTTAACACCTACTCCGCTTGGACTTACCCCGTTTTTTTTTTTTACAGTGTAATGATAATAATAATAATAATAATGCTTTGTGTAATCGATACTTTTATAACGATTTAAAATTTTACAACCCAACGACACGTATAGCGTTGAAACGTAGGTAGTAACAAATTTCGTATTAATAATAAATTTAACGGCGGGTTTCGGACGTTAACGTACCCGCTAGTAGCAGTAACTTATGCTTATATCCTACAAGCAACCTACGGAATACTATTTCACAAAATAACGGTCTGTATTATATTGGCATTTGACATTCACTTATGCCAAACGACATTCTCGGCATGTTAAAATTAAAGCCCATCTGAAATTCCGAGAACAATTTAACGGCAAAGCTCGCTGTAATCAGTATAATTATACAAAGACTTACTAGAATATATAGAGAGCATAAGACAGTGAGTGAGTGAGTGAAGTAAATCCTTCAGTTGTGTGTTCATATACACCCAAATTTCTATCTTTCTCAGATGTATTCTCGCTCTCTCGTATTCTGTCAAAACCGCAGGGCAAATCCTTGTTCCCGCGACTTCTAAAACGTCTGTGTGGTATGTAAATACATCAAAGTTTATGCTACGTAATTCCCTGCCGAGAAATATTGTTACTATTATTTTTGCTCTTATTAACTCAAAAAAGTATTTAACATTCAAATTTTATGGTAATATTTAAACGGTAGAAAAAGGGGAAGGGAAATTTGAAGGCTTTTCATTTTTTATGAAAAATTTTCAGCTTTAAATTTTGAAATGAATTTTTTTTCGGGATTCATTTAGTCAAATTTTTAGTTCAATTATGAGGTGATGATTTTTTGTCATTTCCGGACAAAGTGGAGTAGCTTCAAAAAAATAAGAAACAAAATTTTGGAAAATTTTTTCAGGGCATCTTAAATTGGGTATTTATGTGGAAGTAGGGGCCACCACATTTTTCGAAGTTCCAAGTGCTTGCACCTTAAATATCTATAATTAAATTTTTTCCATGTGTTCAGCAACACGACGGATTGAATTTTCTTTATGAGTTTATGTCTCTAACACTCGATATCTATCCGAACCTTGTAACTAATGTGTATAAAATTGGTAAAAATAACACAAAATCATGTAGATTTTCGAAAATAAATTTTTCTAATAATAATAAATAATTTTATTTAATGCCGTAAGATGGACGGTGGTGATAGAAAGGTCTACCTAAGAGTTACAAATAATTTTTGAACTCTTGTAATGGTAAAAATCAACATATTAGTGTTATTTCAATACTTTTAAGGTGTACAACAGCTCACCTAACATTTTGTTGCAAGTAGTTAGGACGGTATCCGCCTCCCTTTGCTAGTATAGTGACTGGCTGAAACCTACAACACCGTTTTACGCCGGTCCGTACTAGTAAGAGGTGTAGTCTAAGGCAAGAGCACGTTAACATGGCCTTACTGACGAGTCCGTTAACGTACTCAGGACGAAACTACAAACATTATGGCAAATTGGCATATACCTTAAGTTTTGGTGGTTGACTTAAGAGTCGGTACATAGAATGAATAGAAAAATATCTCAAATAGTGCAGTGCAGCATGGAACTAAAAAATCTTAAAGAAAAATCCGAAATATGAGCATTTTTATACCATAGGCATACACTTATACAATACCAACGCTTAATAAACATCCAATTAAGCAATAGTATATTGTGTGACAAGGGATGAAACAAGACGATTTCAGACTAGGGTGAGGTTGACATCACCCGCAGTCTGAAATCGTGTTTTATCCTGAGTCACACACTATATTTTTCATGATTACCTGTATCGGAACTTGAAGATTCAGTGTCAGCAGCCAGTAAGAAACAAGTTAATTTCAAGCCGATGATGCGGAGAACTGTTAGAGAATGAGCAATATGTGATTTACAGTCACTTATTAAATAGTAAATAGTACAAAAATATTATTTTCACTCATTTTTTAGTAATTTTATTTGGTTAATTAAAACTGTCACTTAAAAAATGAAATGAGTAAGCTGAAGTGACAAGTAAACAAATGAGAGTAATAGGGCTGCAAATGAACATTAAATATATATAGCACAGGGCAGAAACAATTGTGTTTCTTCCCAAGGGAAGAAACACGCATGTTTCTGCCCGCTGTGAAGGGATTTGTGAATTACGAATTCGCTAGCAGTTGTTTGCAGCATCGGCTTGAAATTAGCTTGTTTCGACGGGCTGTAAAGACACTGAAACTTCAAGTTTCGATGCTGGTATCATGAAAATGTAATTTCAATGCACCGACAAATGCTCGCGATTGAAATTGGAACCAAAGCTATAGGTCTATTTTTGTTTTTTTGCTCTTTAAAATACATGTGGACCCCACTTGTAAACATATACCTTAAATTTCTCAAAAATAATTAATAAAGAAATGAATTACGAGTTAGGAATATTTTCTAAAAAAAATTTTCAAATTTTTTATGAATAACCGGGCAGTAAAATGTTTCAAAATATTTTCATGCATAATTCATAAATATAATTTTCTATTACACGAAAAAAAATGATGTTCAAAATTTTAATAGTTTGTAGTTTATTTTCGACTTAAAATTAGTATATTCGATACTAATATCAAACCAGGATCATTATATATATTACTAAATGGCTATTATTTATATTCAAATTTCATACACATACAAGAGCTAAATTTGTAATTTCGTATATTAAAATTAATATGAAACAGAATCGATAAATTGCTATCTACAGTTATTACTATTCAAATAAACATAGAAAAATTTTAAAAATAAGGAACCGAAAAATTAGTAAACGTAAATATTAATATATAAAGATTTAGTATACGAATTTTTCATTTTATTATTTACCACTTATTCGATATATGTATATAATAAATTAATTTATAATAACGAATAAATAGCATTTTATATTAATTATTAGTCAATCGGATAGAATTTATAAAATAAGAGTTAAAAATTTTGGGTATTTTTATGAGCAAAAAATCAGTATCTAGTATACTAATTTTTCATTTTATTATTTACCACTTATTCGATTTATGTATATTGTAAATTAATTTATAATGATGAATAATTGATATTTTAAGCTAATAATTGATCAGTGATATCGAATTTATAAAATAAAAATTAGTAACTTTTGCAATTTTCGGCTGGAAAAATCAGTATCTAAGATAGCAATTCTTAATTTGACCAATCATTATTTTTCAATAGATAATGCCATAAATTAATAAACTTTCACTAATAAGTCACGTATTATACCTAAAAGTAATAATATTTAGTTACTTTTTGAAATAATTGATAGTAGTTTTTCGGAATCTACAAAAATTAGTAAACTACTTTGCATTAAGCACATAATAGTACTAATTATTGATAACAGATTCCACTTTTTACTATTATTTATTAATTTCTAATATTCTGTTTTTTCCGTGTAAAAACTTTAGCATAAAAAATTTATGTTCCAATTAATTATCAATTTAAATTATAAAAGCATTAAAGATAACTATCTACATATGTAAGACGAAATATCTTCCGAGTATCAATTCATCAAAAAGTCAAGCTTATGTATGCAAAGGTTTGTAAGAAAATAAAAAACGTAATGAAAAGAGCAAAAGAGGACGTTGAGGCGGGACCGCTGCCATGCAGGGGGACAAACTGGGAAAGCCTTTCTTTAAAATTTATGGGGTAGCTGAGGCACAAAGTTAGGGATGAAAGTGGTAGGGGTAAGAGAGAGAAAGGGAGAGCAGACTGTTGGAATATCTCATAGTGCTTTCATCAAAACGCCAATAAATTTAACGAAGCAAGCCAACTGGGTCGCCAAGTAGTATCAAAAGCAGTCTCCTGTCGTCAAGTTGCTGCATCCGTTTTCAAAGAAACTACTGACTGCATCTAATGTAACTGTATGTGTACACATAACAAGTTGTAAACCAGTAGAATAACACAGGACGAGTTTGTAGACTCAGGATACGAGTATAGAATCTTTTTTATAAGTACTTCTCTGGGTAAACAACTGGGCTGCCGAACCTCAACTTAAGACTTATCCATTGGTGGAAGATAAATTGACGCAAGTACTCTTCGGGATGACCAATTGAGTTTAGATGTTCTGGAGTAGAATAAAATAAAAAAGTAAAAATGTTCGAGGAAAATGGAGTTTAAAAAAAATAAGAAAAAAATATACTGAGAGATGTTGGTCACGGAGCTTACGTACTATGCGCTCAACTTTTCAAACAGCACCTCTTGGTACTCGAGCAGTACCAGGAATACCTTGCGATCGAGTTCCATTCCATCCACGTTAAATATTTACTACTAACGGAATTTTAAATTACACTTGGATGACGCTACGAACCTCTGGCCGACCTTTACTCGAGAAAAATAGAAAAAAATTTATATTACCTTCAATTTAATTATTTACCAAAGTTTTCAATTTTTTAAATATTTTTAATTTTTAAATTTAATTATGGGATGTCATTTTTTATTCGTTACTTTATTTTTTTAAAATTAGGGAATGAGGAAAAGAACGTTAATATTTTTATGAAAGAAAAATTCAATTTTTCTAATTGCTAAATTTAATTGCATAATAATTCCTGACTTAATTTAGAATAAAATTTTATTTTTATAATTATACCATTTAAATTAATTAGAAAGACTTTTGACCATACTTTGAGTAATAATTTTGAAAAATAAATATACATAAATAAAAAAGAAGCAGAATAAGTTTCTAGTATAAAAAATATGACAGTAGAATATTTCTCAAAAAACTATTCAGGAAATTAAAATGAATATTACTGGGCAAATTGGGACAGCTAAAATTTATTGACTAAAATTGGGCCAAAAATTTTTATTTAATAATTGAATTGAATTCTATGCCCAAATAGTGAGTTGAAAATCATTTTTCTTTTAATATCCGCGTAAAAAAAATTCCAAAGAAGTTCTGCATGTGGAACTTCTAATAATGACACAAATTAGAACTTCAAATAGAATTTTTTTAGAACGTTAGTAATTTTGATGGTAAAAAAAAAGTTTTTATGCACAGAAAAAACAGAACATTAAAAATTAATAAAGAATAGTAAAAAGTGGAATCTGTTATCAGTAATTAGTACTACTATGTGTATAATGCAAATATTTACTAATTTTTGTAGATTCCGAAAAACTACTATCAATTATTTCAAAAAGTAACTAAATATTATTACTTCTAGGTATAATACGTGACTCATTGGTGAAAGTTTATTAATTTATGGCATAATCTATTAAAAAGTAATGATTGGTCAAATTAAGAATTGCTATCTTAAATACTGATTTTTCCAGCCGAAAAATTGCAAAAGTTACTAACTTTTATTTTATAAATTCGATATCACTGATCAATTATTAGCTTAAAATATCATTTATTCATCATTATTAATTTATTTACAATATAGATAAATCGAATAAGTGGTAAATAATAAAATGAAAAATTAGTATACCAGATACTGATTTGTTGCTCATAAAAATACCGAAAATTTTTAACTCTTATTTCATAAATTCTATCCCATTGACTAATAATTAATATAAAATCTTATTTATTCGTTATTATAAATTATTTTATTATATACATATATCGAATGAGTGATAAATAATAAAATGAAAAATTCGTATACTAGATCTTTATATATTAATATGTACGTTTACTAATTTTTCGGTTCCTCATTTTTAAAATTTTTGTATGTTTATTTGAATAGTAATAACTATAGATAGCAGTTTATTGATTTTTTTTCATATTATTTTTAATATACGAAATTACAAATTTAGCTCTAGTATGTGTATCAAATTTCAATATAAATAATAGCCATTTTGTAATATATATAATGATCCTGGCTTGATATTAGTATTGAATATACTAATTTTGAGTCGAAAATAAACTACAAACTATTCAAAAGAGTTCTAAAATCACCATCCTTTACTTTTTTTAGAGCTAAAAAAGGCGTTTCAGAGAATATTCCAAAAAAGTTCCATAATCACCACTTTTGACTTCTTTATAGACTAAAAAAGACGGTCCAAAATCACTACTTTTGCATCTTTTGTAGAATAAAGACGTTCTAGAAACATGCTAAAATAGTTCCAAAATAATTTCTCTTGAATTTTTTATAGAACGATAATAAACGTCCATAAAAAATTTTAAAAAATTTCCTAGCACGTCCTTTTTTGACTCTAAACATTCTCATAAATACTTTTTTTTTTAACATTAAAATTACTAACGGTCCAGAAAAGTTCCATTCGAAGTTCTAATCTGTCTCATGTTAAGTTTCACATCCAGAACTTTTTTGGAATCTTTGTGGAACGAATTTTTTTTACACGGGTAATTTTAATTTTCAATTGAAAATTACTTTTTCCATGTTTTAAATATGAGGTACATTTTTTTGTCTTTATTTTTGTGTTATTCTCAATAAAAAATGAGATTTTTTTTTAAATTTTATAATAGTAAAAAAAATCACTTATTTTTTCAGAGTAGCCTATTTTACTCCCGGTCCAAAAAATGTCTATAAAATAATTTATTTATGAAAAAACCTTTTAAAATAAAGAACCAAATATTTAAAATTAATAATTCTGATTCAAGTCACGTACAGAACATGAATTTTTAAATGACTGGCTATCATTTCAAAATCTAATTTTTTAAAAACTCATAGTATCGTTTATAAAATGTACGAGCGCAATTGCATTAAATTTATTTTTGGGTAAAAAGTCACTATCAATATTTTACATAAAAAAATAGTCTCTAGATATTGAACAAATAATAGCATAATGACAGGGACATTAATATCGCCATTAAATAATCTCATGATGATAACAACCGTCTAATGATCGTAATAGCAATATAAAATAGAATAAAGTACATTAAATGTCGTGCATTCATTAAAATACAACAGTCTCAACGAAAATACATCCGCAATATTCATACAATATACAAGAGATTGCTGTTTTACATGGATCCAGGTCACGAAAAAGTTGTCGTGTTTATTTTGTTGGGTTACCCATTCTCAGGATCACGTATAGTAGGTATCTTTCTCAAGACAGACTGAAAGTATGTTCATATAAAAATCAAGAATATAAATTCCTCCTATATATATCCACCGAATTTTTATTTTTACCTTATTTACATTTCTCGAAAATTTTACCAGCTGTGCACATATTTTTGTTGCATTAAAAAAATACAATAAACTAAAATCCACGTGTTGTATACGGAGAAAAAAGTATAGTAAAAATTACAATACTATAATAAAATTTACTAACAGATGTGAAAAAATACATTCTGTATTGTAATTATTGCTAAACGTTTAGTAAAATTTACTAGTTAGTAATAATTACATAATAAGAAATTAAAAATTACTATGCGTAATGCATTTTTTGCTAACACGATTATATTTTTAACTTCCCGCTAAGAAAATCGATGATTTTCAAAAATTTCGGGAAGTTATTGTTTTCACCCCGATTTGCGAAAATCGAAATTTCATCAGATGTCAACGTTTTGAGGTTTTAGAAAGCTATTCTGACTGTTTTTAGAATGATGTCCGAGTGTCTGTATGTATGTATGTGTGTGTGTGTGTGTGTGTATGTGACCGGCCTATAACTTTTTAACTAATGAACCGATTTGGATGGTTGAGGCGGCAATCGAAAGAGCTTGTTGGCCATCAAGTTTTCTGAAAATTTCAGATTATTCGATCAAGTAGAAACAAAAATATTGGCGAATTACGTTAAAAAAAAATTTTTTTTTTTTAGTTTTTTATTGATTTCTCAGAACCGAGTCTAACGATCGACTTTAAAATCTAATCAGCTCTCGGGCTTAATAAGACGCGTCGATTTCGCCCTTAGCCATCTCAATCGGATAATTCGTTCTAGAGTTATCGTGGGAAATATAAATGGTAAAAAATGGTTTTTTGCGAATATATTTGAAACAACTGAACTAAACAATTCCAAAATCTGGTAAGCTTTAGAGTTTATTAAAACGCGTCGATTGTCACCTCAACCATCAAAATCGGGTCATTTGTCTAAGAGTTATCGCGGGAGATAGAAATGATAAAAAACGTTTTTTTCGAAAACAACGGCATCCAAAAGTATTTTCGAGCTCAAAGAGCTCGAAACTGTATTCCTGACAATATTTTCGAGTTCAAGGAGCTCGAAATGAGCGAGAAGTTTTGGGGCTGGCTCGCAGGGTCAACCGATAGACCGATTTTTTCAAATACCCTGTTTAGAAAATCTCATAGAATCCAATAGATTCTTATACATTCCTATAGAGATTTTATAAGAATGAATGAGTTCTATGAGAAGTGCTATAGTTAAGTATAGGGCCTTATACATACAGCTATAAGAATCTATCGGATTTTTTAAGCAGGGTAGGTACACTTGAGCCCTCAAAAGTCTAAAAGTGGTCTAAATCTGGCTAAATCTAGCTAAAAATCAGCTAAATTTTCTACTTTTTTCAAATAGGTACACTGAAGCTCGAAGAGCTTGAAAGTGTATCTACAACAATTTTTCAAGCTCTTGGAGCTCGAAATAGGCGGGAAGTTTTTGGGCTGGCCCGCAGGGTCAACCGACAGACCGATTTTTTTACTATCTGTATAGTAAATTCTACTATGTATAGATGAAATTAAAAGTTGGTAGGGATAGCATATACAAATATGTATTACGTTCTGAAACTTTTGTCCAAATGAGACATTGGGCCGTCAGACATAGGAAAGGACTCGCGCGCGGGAGATCAGGGTTCGAATCTCGGTTGAAGCAAGTGATTTTTTAAAAAACAAAAATCGATTCTAACACCAATACAGATAACATAAATAACAATAACGAGCAACCTACAGTCACTACGTGACTGCCCAAATATCACTACTAATTTTATAAAATACTCCGAAGAAAACGATTTCTTGCAGTCACTACCCAGATAGCAAAATGACGTCTTAATGAGTTCTGAATGAGTTCCTATTTATGATTTGGACGTCTCATCAACATCTTAAAGAAGTCTTTAAGAAGTTCTCAAGATGTCGAATGAGCCACCTAGCGAACGCAATAAGACGTTCTTGAAAAGAGTTCTTAAAGAGTCCTTTTTTCTGACTTCGCAAATAAGACTTCATTATGAATTTACCATGACGTCTTCAAGGAGCTCTTAGTTTTGACTTCATAAAGAAGTTTAAAAAAAAATACATTTAGACCTCAAAAAACTGACGTCTTATTTATGGAGTCTTCAAGAACTCTTAATTAAGAGTTCTTAAAAATGACATCTTGAAGAAGTCATCATAAGACTTCTTGAGGAAGCCTTCAAAAAGACGTCGTAAAGCAATCATTCCGACTTGAATGCTGTCTGGGTACGTGACTTCCCAAATATCACTACTGATTTTATAAAATACTCCGAAGAAAACGATTTCTTGCCTCAAAAAATTTTATTTGCACCAAGAAATTTTATGCATCATAAATTCAATACAAAAATTTTCTTGGGGCGAGAAAAGATTATTTTGGTCAAGAAATGATTCCTTGCACCAAAAAATTTTTTCTAGTTCTAAATAACTTTTTGGTTTTAATTCACAATGCAAAAAATTTCTTGGGGTAAGTAAAAATTTTCTTTAGGCGAGTAAAGATTTTTTGTGTCAATGAATCTTTTTTTTTTCTACGCACACTTTTTTGGCTTTGAGAAGCTTCCTAAAACCAAATGGAAATATAAAACTTTGTCATTTTGGAATAAGTAACGCGATATAAATAATATAGTATATATTCAGTGACATTCAGTCATATTTAGTGACAGAGTAATCAGAATATTAATTTCTTTAAAGAAAATAATAACGATCGTATTTTTTCTCGCGTAATTTAAATGTAATTCGAATGATACAGATAAATCGATTTTTCTCAATGATTGATAATAAAAAAGAGTTGAAACTATGAAAAGGCACAAATTCAAGTCAAACCCTTTCTAACGATACCAAATTTAATAACGTTAATTAATTATATCATACAGATATGCCGGGAACAAAATTTTCCTTATTCTCTTAATAATATAGATAGATTATCAAAATGATAGCAATAATAATAAAAATTTAAAAGCTAATAAAACTTTAATTTAATTTTTTTTAATTATTCTAATATAGTAAAATTTACTAAACATAACTAAAAATGAATATGCAATATAGTAGATTTTCCATCACCAGTATATAAGAAATTACTAAACGACTTGTAAAATATGCTTATCTGTTAATGAATTTTTCATAAAAATCATAAGCGTTTCAAGATTACTATCCAAATTTAGTAATTATTCTCATATTTTTTAGTAAAATTTACTATATTTTTTTCTCCGTGTATTTTTGTATCGAAGGTTGACAGTTTTTTTGTTCTTTATATTTTTTTAAATAAATAACTTAAATAAAATAAAAATTTTACCTTGAAATAGGTTGCCGAATAATTATAGACGGTGATATATTTTCGTCCTTGTCATAATTGCAGTTTTGTAATGGAATTTGTTTCCATTTAGTTGCAACTGTTTGATGACAATTAGATGTTGCAGATGCAGCAATTCCGTCCGCAATTGAAATTTGAATTTGCATCGTTTCTGAATTCCAAATTTTAACCCTTAAATTATTGTTGGCTGATGTAGTTGGAAATGATTTAGCAATTGCTCTTGAAGTTTTAGTCGTTAGACGTGACATCACAGAATAAAATAATATTATTATTATTATTATTATTATTAATTATTGTATATGTAGGTATAGATATATATTAATATTTCGCAAATATTCACGGCTTTATTTCGCGAGTTGACGAACTACTGAGTACTCTAGTACGTATGTAATACTAAACATCGCAATTAACTCACCGAGTAACATTTGTTACGATCGTATCTATATGGCGCGCCTATAAACCAATTTAATGATTTTATTTTAACGCTTCAATGCTTTTCAATAAACATTTACGCCGTTTCTGATGATACATTATATACATTTTAACTACTTACCATCTATGTATATATATATTTACACACACACACACACACACACACATATATATATATATATTTTTTTTTTACCTATTTTTGTTATCGTACACCGTGCAGTATTTTTTTTCTTTGCTATTTTTTTAGTTTTATTTTTTCACAAATAGATTTTATTTCAACACGTTGTTAAAACTACAGAAAAAAATCCCAAGAGACTGTTGGAGTATTCAAAGTTAAAATAAAAAAAAAAAAAACGCGAAATAAATAAAACAAAAATGATGTATATAAAGTATTATCTCATGTCAACTAAGTCAATATTTGATGTTACTGGATTTTATTATGTATATTTTTCGAACGTGAATGACTGATTAGACAATATGAAATACAATGTTTATTTTTTCACGAATATTATTATTATTATTATTTTAGAACATTCAAATATAAAGAATTAAATAAAATTTTTTTTTTATTAAAGGGGGACAACTGGTGTGAAATTTTGAAAAAATCAAATTTTTTAACTTCCCGCTAAGAAAATTGCAAATTTTCAAAAATTCGGGAAGTTATTGGTTTCAGTCCGATTTGTGAAAATCGAAATTCCAACAGATGTCGACGTTTTGACGTCCTAGAAAGCTATTCTGACTAATTTCACGATGATGTCCAAGTGTATGTATGTATGTATGTACGTACGTATGTAAATATCTATAACTTTTGAACGGATCAACCGATTTTGATCGTCAAGGTGTCATACGACGCAGTTTTTTAATATCTTGAAGCTGAAAAAAAAATTGAGCTTGATCGGTAGGGCTCGTTCGGAGATATTCCAAAAATAAACTTTTTTCAAAAATATTTTTTTTAGATAACTTGTAATGTGCTTGATGGATTGGTTCCAAAATCAACTAGGCTCTGAAGCTTCATGAGCTGCGTCGAATGCCACCTCAACCATAAAAATCGGTTAATTCTTTCGAGAGAAACCGTTGTCGAAAGAAATAAAAAAAAAAATTTTTTTTAGTATTTTCGAAATTTCTCAAAAACGACTTGACAAATCAATTTTTAAATTTGATCAGCTTCAGAACTCAATAACACGCGTCGATTGTTTCCTTAACCGTCTCAATCGGTTTATTCGTTCGAGAGATATCGTTGTAGAAAAAATGGTAAAAAACGTTATTTTTCGAAAACAAAGGCATACAAATGTATTTTCGAGCTTGAAGAGCTCGAAAATGTATCCACAGCAATTTTTCGAGCTTAAGGAGCTCGAAAACGGCGGGAAGTTTTAGGGCTGTCCCGCAGGGTCAACTGACAGACCGATTTTTTTTTTGTATTCAATTTTTATACTTTAATAGAAAAAACTATCGAGTGTAGAAATTTTTTTCCAGTCTAAAATTCTAAGATTTTTATTTGAGTCTAGTTTTTTAAACTCGGGTGATTTCTTTCGAGTATAAAAAATGATTTTATTTTTGACTAGCTGACCCGGCAGACTTCGTACTGCCTCAATCGATTGTAGAGCAAAATACACTGAGAAAAAAAAATACTATTTTCCAAACAAGAATTTCTTGGTTCAAGAAATCCGTTCAAAATATTTATTTTATTATTATTAATTATCAATTTCTTGAGAAAAGAGCATCAAATTTATTTTTGTTAATATATGAATTTGATATTATATTATGAGTAAACAAAAGAACAGCTTTACTTGAATTGAATAAAAATTATTTCCTCCAATTCTACGAATTCTTGAGACAAACTTATATATTCTTGAAAATTATCAAGAATATATGTTCTTGTATCAAGTAAATATTCTCAATAAAAGTATTTTTTTTTCTCAGTGTAAAAAAATCAACTTTGTGTAGGTTTCCACTATATAAAATTGGTGTATTACCGTACGATGGATAGTGTGGCTCAATAAGTTATAGATCAAATTGAACGGTATATAGTACAGTGCCGGATAGCCCAACTGGTAGTTCAATAGTTCCACGCCAAATCAGACACCATTTAGTTTTTGAACCTCAGATTTTTTTGAAACTTTTTTACCTTTTAGCATAGGTCGAAAGAGGCCTTTATGATTTTTTTCAAATTTTTTCCTCCAACCGTTTTCGAAGTATCGAATTTTAAAAAATGAAGAGATTTTTCTTTCAAATGCCAGGAACTTCGCGAAAAGTGGTTTAAACAAAAGTTTTATAGAGTCAATAATGTTTGTTTTCAGATATCTTTTCGATAAAAAATATAAAAAAAAATTTTTGAACCACGCTTCTATTGAAATTTAACTTTTAAGTATAAATTGTCAATTTACAAAAAACACGTACTGATCGATTTCACTCATAATTTTTTTACAGCAAACTGTCACCTATTCTACAACTTTTTCATCTATGCTCATAATCGGACAACGATGGGATCTATTTTTTTAGATTTATTAAATTTCATATTCCACTTTATTTTTAAGAAAAATCTCTTGAAATAATAGCATGCTCAGAATTTACTGTTAATAATTATCTGACATACAAATATCATCAAAATTTTCTTCCACAGAAAAATTACTACTAATTAATAATAATAATAATAAACTAATTAGTTATAATTTTTCTGAGGAAACAAATTAGAAAATTTTGATGATAGTTGTGTGTCAGATAATTATTAACAGTAAATCCTCAGCATGCTATTATTTTAAGACATTTTTCTTTAAAAAAAACTGAAATATGAAATTTAAAAAATTAAAAAAAAAAAAAAAATAGATCCCATCGTTGTCCAATTATGAGCATATCGGGAAAAGTTGTAGAATAGGTGACAGTTTGCTGTAAAAAAATTATGAGGAATATCGATCAGTACGTGTTTTTTTGTAAATCGACCGTTTATATGAAAAAGTTTAAATTTCAATAGAAGCGTGGTTCAAATAAATTTTTTGATATTCTTTACTGATAAGATATCTAAAAACAAACATTTTTGACTCTATAAAAATTTTGTTTAAACCACTTTTCACGAAGTTACAGGCATTTGAAAAAAAAAAAAAAAAAAATCTATATTTTTCAAAATTCGATATTTCGAAAACGGTTGGAGGAAAAAATTTGAAAAAAATCTTGAAGGCCTCTTTCAACCTATACTAAAAATTAAAAAAGTTACAAAAAAATCTGAGGTGCTGGCTACATGGTGTCCGATTTGGGGTGGAACACCCTATATATTTTTCTCAATTTATCTATAAATTGTCTTATTGAGAAGGTTTATATGTTTAGCTTTTCACTATATTAAATTGATTTCCACTATATAAAATATCAATTTAATATAGTGGAAACCTAAACATGCAAAACATCTCAATAAGACAATTAATAGATAAATTGAGAAAAATATAGATAACCTGAACTGGGAATCGAACCCAGACCATGTCGGCATCACGTCAAGTGCTCTACCAGTTGAGCTATCCGACACTATACTAAACTCATATTTATTCACCTTTCAAACCTTCTTTGAACTTCCACAAATAATTCAAGACCAAAATTAGCCAAATCGGTTCAGCCGTTCTCGAGTTTTAGCGAGACTAACGAACAGCGATTGATTTTTATTTATATAGATTATAATTCATAATTTTTTTTTTGAGCTAAAAAATTTTTTGAAACTTTAATTTCTAGTGAGCGTGCATTTAAAAAAAATTTGTTGATTTAAATAATTCAAGTGGAAAGTGTTAAAATAAAAAAAATTCATTTTAAAATATAGAAACAAAGGAAATTATTTTTTTTTTAATTAAATGCAAGTACAAAGGTATGAATAAAAATAAAAAAAGATATAAATGCAAAAATTAATAGCGGTGGATTCATGATACTTTGTCGTTAGATATATATATATATATAGATATTATGTGCATATGTATATTTGAAGGTGTATACCCTCCTCAAGAGCTTTTACGAGTTATGCCATTCTACGGGTTAACGTCGCCCTGGTGGTGCAGTGGCGAAGGGGATTGAGGCTCAGGCACGAACATGTCTGAAATTCATGAGCTTTCGTGTGAGAGAGACTGTGTACTAGTAAGATCGAAGAGAGCTCTAAAGTTTTGGAGACGAGAGCCAGATAAAGGGGTGCCAGAAACCAAAAGAAAAAGACAGAGAGATTGAGAGCCCAGCAAGCTAGAAAGAGATACTTTAAATTCTGGTATGAGATATTTTCGTAGAAAGGAAACTTGTATATTGGATGTAGCCGCAAGTAGTAGATGTACGTATGTAGTCGGGCAATTTCTTCTTTGTACCATATACTGAAAAGAACAAAGAAACAAAGTGAGACATGTGAGAACAAAAAGTACTACCTACAGCTACGGTAAATTATAATGTAACCCAAAAATAAAATTTTTTTTTCTCATCATATATATATATATATATATATATACCTATGCATAATATAAAATATTCAAATTTCACACGTACCATCTTTCACGATAAAAGAAAAATTTTTATTGTCGATAAAAAAATTTTTTTTCTGCTTATATTTACTCTGACGGTTTTACTTTGAACATTTTTTTGCCTTTCTTATTTATTGGAACATGAAAAAAACTCTATCGATTTTAAAAAAATTTTTTTTTTATCAAAAATCTATAATTGAAAAATAATTAAAGTTTTCTTTACTAAAAAAAAATTTAGGAATGCATTATTTAAATTTTTAAAAATTAAAATAATTTCAGAATAAATTTTGAACCACAGAAAAGGCACTTGGTAAAAAAAAAAACATCGGTCTATCAGTTGACCCTGCGGGCCGGCCCCAAAACTTCCCGCTGTTCTCGAGCTCCTCTTCAAGTTCGAAAATACTTTTGTTTGTCTTTGTTTTCGAAAAAAAAACGTTTGTTACCATTTTTTTTTCAACGATATCTTTCAAACGAATTAACCGATGGAGGAGGTAAAGGAGGCAATCGACGCGTTTTATTCAGTTCTACAACTGATCAGACTTTGAAATTGATTTATTGAGTCATTTTTGAGAAATTTCGAAAATTCTAAAAAAAAAAGTTTTTAAATTCTTTCGACAGCGGGTTCTCTTGAACAAATGACCCGATTTTGATGGTTGAGGTGGCATTCGACGCGGCTTATAAAGTTTCAGAGCCCAGTTAATTTTGGAATCAATCCAGCGAGCACATTAAAAGTTATCCAAAAATTTTATTTTCGAAATATCTCTGAACGAGCCATACCGATCAAGTTGAATTTTTCTCAGCTTGTAGAAATTGACAAGCCGCATCGAATGCCACCTTGACGTTCAAAATCGGTTCATCCGTTCAAAAGTTACGTCAAGATCTGATAGAAATTCGATTTTTGAAAATCGGACCGAAACCAATAACTTTCAAAATTTTTTAAAATTTCAAATCTTAGCGAGGAGTTAAAAATTTGACTAAAATAAATTTTGACAGCAATTTAAAATTAATAATTTGAATAGACTCATGAATAAACTAAACCGCTCAGTATACTTAATATTCATAATTGGATATATAAATGTTAACGAGTATAAGTAAATAAAATAAATGAAGTAATAAACGTCACGAAGTAATAAGTAATACGACACCATAGCTAAGGAGGTGGTAACTTTGATGGTACTGAGGATCAGTGATACAATGTCCCAAGCCAGCTGGAACATGCATGTTACTCACCTCTTCATTGTCTCTTTCACCTTTACTCAATGCACACACTCTGTTGGCATGCTATCAACCACTCGCGTCCTACACCAGTTTCCCCATACCAGGATCCGTCTCTGCTCTTCTGGCATCTCCCTGAACCTCTACCTCTACCCTCTACTCGGTTCCGTGCCTGAGTATCACTATTAATTAGAGGCAAGGACGAAGTTGGGCTGTCTCTGTCTACCAACGGATCCGCAAGACTGCTAATTACGGGCAAGTTATACCAGGAGTGAAGCGAGCTAGAGCTAGAGCTGGAGCCAAAGCTAGACAACCTACCTGCTGCTTTGCTACAACCACACTCGACTATACCCTTACCCAGCTCTTACTTGCAATTATTAAGGCATTACAATCCACCAGACAGCTGCCGTTCGGCTGCTTCCCATCCTCTATATAGTTATACCACACAGTTATACTCTACCCTCAGATATCCATGTCGTCTTCACTTCTCCATCTACCAACTCTCGACGTGGTGACACATTGTCACTTACTCATATGTATCACTTGCCAACTACTCATTGCGTGTCTAAGATCTTGAGTCTAGTGTTTTATCTTAAATACGTCTGTTTATAACTATTATTTTATTGACTTCAGATAACTTTTTTAATTTTTTTATTTAAAAAGAAACCTAACGAATGTTAGCCTTTTATATTAATTTCCGCCTGTGAAATACAAAGCAATCAGAGAGCAAACCAACTGACCAATTAGGACAGAGAATACGTAGGAATGAACAATACAAGCAAGTTCAGAACCTTTAGAGCTAAAGTTTAGAAGCAACTAATATAGACATATGTATATATGTATAAATCAGTTGAATTGTATGAAAGGTATAGAAATATTAAACACATACACATACACAAATATTGATGTCTGACCGTAGATTTATTCAGCATGCGATTCTAGCCTTAATGATCTACTTCAGTTATAGAATTCACGAGCTCTGTATAAACCAACAATTAGAAGCATAATGATTGTTTAGTTATAATTAATGTTTAAAATTTATTTAGTATCTCAGTGTTAAACAAGTGGTGATAAAATAAACTAACGTATAGTGATGTTAAAATCGGTGTACATAAGGAGTACATTGACTCTGATAAGTAGGGACAGGATTTTTGCCTTAATTTTGAAATGAATCGTTCAAATGTTTGATACTCCGGTGAAAATATTGGTCTTAGAAAAAAAATTTTCAAACAAAAGTTGTAGGAAATTTAATTTTCGAAAAAAATGTCTCTTATGATTTTCTTATACGACCGATATTTTCGCCGTAATTCCAAAATTAAGATTCATAATGAATGATTCAAATTTTTGTTAATTATGAAAATCTTAATTTTGAAATTACGATGAAAATATTGGACCTAAGAAAAAATTATAGGAGACATTTTTTTTACAAAATTAAATTTTGAACAACTTTTATTTAAAAAATTTTTTTATAAGACCAATATTTTCATCGTAATTTCAAAATTAAGATTCATAATGAATGATTCAAATTTTTGTTAATTATGAAAATCTTAATTTTGAAATTACGATGAAAATATTGGACCTAAGAAAAAATTATAGGAGACATTTTTTTTACAAAATTAAATTTTGAACAACTTTTATTTAAAAAATTTTTTTATAAGACCAATATTTTCATCGTAATTTCAAAATTAAGATTCATAATGAATGATTCAAATTTTTGTTAATTATGAAAATCTTAATTTTGAAATTACGATGAAAATATTGGACCTAAGAAAAAATTATAGGAGACATTTTTTTTACAAAATTAAATTTTGAACAACTTTTATTTAAAAAATTTTTTTATAAGACCAATATTTTCATCGTAATTTCAAAATTAAGATTCATAATGAATGATTCAAATTTTTGTTAATTATGAAAATCTTAATTTTGAAATTACGATGAAAATATTGGACCTAAGAAAAAATTATAGGAGACATTTTTTTTACAAAATTAAATTTTGAACAACTTTTAGTTGAAAAATTTTTCTATACGACCAATATTTTTGTCGTAATATCAAAAATTTGACATCATTAATTGTTAATTGTTAATTTTTTAATTAAGGAAAAAATCTTGGCCTTACTGATAACAATATGAGGGTGTGAGTATAAATGTTTTAAGATCTCCAAAACAGAAAAAAATAATAAATTAATCATTGATGATTGAATTTTATTTTTCTCGCTGATTTAGTTCGCAAAGACTTGAATTCAAAAACTCGGCTTTCCATATTTTATACAATAATATTAATATGTACACTCCGTCACTCGAAGTCCCATAGTTTGAAAAAAATCACTCTGCATATGGAGTAAATAGGAAGTTTGTTTTTTCAGCGGGTGATTTGAATTTTATTTCAATCCGCATTAACTGATTCGAAGTTTTGATATTAAAATAAACTCTTTTTACACCGTAAAAAGAGCGGTGTTAAAAACGGACTCAATTTAACATCATGTGTAAAATATTTTAACACCACTTCTGGTGTTGAAATTTAACACCGAAAATTTTATCACTTATATTTTTTATAGTGTAGGAGGGAACTTAACTCTAAACTAGAATTTCGGTATTAAATTAAATTTTCCTTATGTGCGAATGTCACTCTGAAGGATTAAAAATATAGAGTTCCGCTCTGCATTCACTCCGGATTTACTCCGCATTCACTCCGCTAATTTTTAACTTCCCGCTAAGAAAATTGCAAATTTTCAAAAAAAGGGGTTATTGGTTTCAGTCCGATTTTCGAAAATCGAGTTTTCATCAGATGTCGACGTTTTGAGTTCCTAGGAAGCTATTCTGACTATTCGCGAGGGCTCACCAAGACTTAAAAATGATTATATTTCAGAGTCGATCAGTCATGTAAACAAGTTATACGAAAAATAAAAATGATTTTGTTTTAGGTTTTTTGCATATTTTTTGCGGGAAGTTTTGGGGCTGGCCCGCAGAGTCAGGCGGTTTTCAGATTTTTTACGGTATAATTGTGGACAAATATATTCTTTGAATGTCTTCATAAATTGGCAAATCTGCCGTATCATTAATTTTTTAAACAACCAAAATTTTTTTTTGAATTTGAAATACAATGTGACTTCGGATACTTCAAAAATTAAACTACTTTTTCCAACACCGTTTTCGGGTTAAAATTTAACACCGGGGTAGCGTAGATATACACAGTGCAGTACTAAACTAACATCAAAAACATCGAATTGAAATAAAATTTATCATTAATTTATTAACAAACCAAATTAATATATTATTAGTTTATTTAAAAAATCACTAATATATAAACGGATTACTACTCGCTCCTGTTTTGAAATTATCAATCATAATAATATTTTTGTATTTGTATAAATAAAATTTCAACGGCAATTATTTTACCAATAAATTATCTGAAAAGCTGTGCTTGTGAATAAATTATAATTATTATCAAGCATTAAATTTTTATTTAATGCCGTAGTTTTATTTTATCATAAAATAAACAGATTAATAAATAAAAGAAAAAAAAATCTGCTATAATTTTCCGACTTCGTTCACTAGTTTTTTTAATTAAAAAAATTATAGCTATACAAAGAAATAAGTAAATAAGTATAAAAAAAATGTAATTGGATTTGATTTTTATTAACTCAGCAAATAAGGAAGTTTGATGTTTCATTGAACTCGTTCAAACGAATAATTCACCTTCGTGAAATGAGAATTTATCCGGCAGTTAACAAATGCCAAGCTTTACCTTTTGCATCCGTACTCTGCTATTCTCTCATTTTACCACGACGTGCTTTTTCACCTGCACCAATAGCATGTATGTGTAAAAGTGTATAGTATAGCTTACTATATATATTTTTCCCTCTCATATAATCCTAGAAAATGCGTTCACTCGTCGTTCGATCCACAAAATACGAGCAACGGTATTATTGTTGTTTTGCAAACGAAAGTCGAGCTTGGCTTTATTCCAATGGTAGTCATCGACCACATGAACAAATCCCTCTCTAGCAACCAACTACTGTACAATACTGTACTGAACTATACAGAACTTTTATCTAAAACTACCTGGTAGCTGTTAAAGTTACAGAGGAAGCATCAAAAAAATATATTCCGACTAAAAAAAATTTAACTTCCTATGCATTCAATTACCCATCTATACTGTAAAAAATCACCGGGGTTAGTCCAAGCGGTGTAGGTGTTAAAATTGGTGTTAAATTTCAACACCAAAAGCGGTGTAGATATTCTTTACTGGTGTTAAAATATTCTACTTTGTGAATATTTCTCCAGGTGGGCCAATCCTGCCATTTTGTGTCTCAAAACGTCATGGCGCCCGCAAAAACTCGGAGGTAAGAGAACACTAGGTGATGGATGAAGGCAAGTGTGTATAATGGCATGTTTGAAAATCTTAGTGTTTATATAAGTGGAGGAACCCCTTATGGGTATGGGGAGAAATTACTTCCCAATACAGGGAATTGGTACCATCGGGGACCCATTCCAAGCCTTATTTCGACCAGAATCTCTCTATTTTCTGAGATGGGAGGAGTGTTTAAGTCCAAGTGAGGTCGGATTCGTGGTGGCTGTTGGTGAGGCACCCACATGCATTGCATGCCTAATGAGTAAGCCAATGTGAGCTTATGCTCATATTTCGCTTTTATAATATATGGTGTAGTCATAATATACAAACAGGGTTACACAGTGCGAGTATGCCCAAAAGGGTGAGGAATCGGCCTCCCGTCAAATGGAGGTGGACCTAACGGTGCCGTTACATTAATTTTTTTTTTTTGTGAATATTTTTACTTACTCGATCACTATATTCGTTAATAAATGATATTTTTTATTAATTGTCATAAAGAACTGACATTTTTTATGTTTTACAATCTTTAAAGTTAATACTCCGAGCGAATGCAAGCGATTACTCAAATTTATTATATATTTAACTAATTAGTATTAATACACAATCCTTGATTACTGAACGCGCAGCACGTCACGCGCAGAAATGTCATCTTACAAGTATTTGAATTTTCAAGAAGTATTACGAAATTTCAAATGGAATTATTAAAATTCAATGTGTCTTAGAATTTTCAATACTTGCTTTGAAAATTTAAAAAACAAGTGTAAATTTTAAATACGTTTATTAAAATTCATATTCTTTTTCTTAATTTTAAATACCAGCTTGATTATTAAATTACGTACATTAAATTTGAAGCTTTTTTTATTGAAAATACAATTCAAATATCTAGTTATGAAAATTCAATTCCTTTTGTATTGTAATTTTCAAATTATTTTTTACAGTGCAGAGTAAAATTCACTCTTACACTATAAAAAAAGCCGGGGTAAATCCAGGCGGTGTAAGTGATAAAATTTTCAGTGGTAAATTTCAACACCGGAAGTGGTGTTAAAATACTTTTCGGTGTTGAAAATATTTTACACACAGTATTAAATTGAGTCTAATTAACACCGCTCTTTTTACAGTGTATTAAAATACCTCCATTGTATTATGGTACCAAAGTCATAAACTGGTAGTTGATTAACTTTTGATAATAAACAAAATTCCATTGTAAATATTTCTCACAAATTCTTCATCATACATTAAATACTCACCGAAAAGCTTTGAATATTTCATATAATATATTATTAATAAATGATTTTGATGGTATTTAATAAAATATGATGAAAAATAAAAATATTTATCAAACATGAAATTAAATACATAAAAGCATAAATGATGAATATAAATAAAGATATGAAATTTAAATCAGTTTTAATCATAAAATGGACTGAATTTTATTTATATTTCTCTTTGATGTTGCTTTTTATCTCGATAAATTTATTCATCATTTGTATGATAGAAATGTTAAATAAATAAATAAATTAATATTGATTTCAAATCTCAAATAAATAAAAATATTTATTTTTATGCTGCGATTTTTTACTACGTATTAAATTCTTATAGACACTTTTTATTATTGCTATTGATTTAAAACGCGGGACAAAAATAAAAGAATGAGTTTAAAGGTGGGGTGGGTGGCCAGAATGGAAACGCGGAGAAAGAATGTACTATTTTAATCCACCATACTGTAAATCATTTATTTGACTCGTATTTTTGAAAGAAATGTCTCGTACTTATTTTCAAAACATTTATGTCAGTGTACACCCTGTCGGCTCATATTACAATTCAAGTAAATTCTCTCACCTAATTTTGCATTGTGCCCAACACAGTTTGTAGGAAAAAAAGTTTCTAGTATAGGCCCATGAGTCTCGATTTTCTATAGAATTTTCAGAGGGCGATCTTGACCAAAATTATGGCGTCCGTTGGATGTCGTTAGGCATCGGGGGTATCAGCTAGTCTTTTGGAACAGCGTTGGCTCATAAAAGTGTGAAGAAATTTTGTTTTTTTTTAGCAAAGGCCCGTAAGTCTCGATTTTCTATAGAATCTTTACAGAATTTCTTAGACGGTGATTTTGACCAAATAGCGTTCGTTGAATGTCTATCCCGACTAGAAATTGTTCCGAGGTATCATCGGGACCTTATAAGGTCCCTGTAAGGTCCTTGTCAGGAAACTAAGGCATGTCCCAACTAGACATTCCTGACGAGATCCATATTAGGCTTTCGTCAGGAAAAAATAAGACGTTACTGATATTATCCATGGGAGGCCCTCATAAGGCTAAAGTAAGGTATACTTTAATATGGCATTTTCCAGAAATAATAAAGACGTAAAGCATACCTCAAGAATACATTTTGACACACTGATAGGATTTCTTAGTATTTAAGAAATCCTTCTATCAGTGCATTGCAACATGTTATTATTAACCTCAGGGGTATCAATGAATCTTTTGGAACAACGTTGGCTCATAGAAGTGTGAAGAAATTTTGTTTTTCTCAAAGACCCATAAGTCTCGATTTTCTATAGAATTTCTTAGACGGTGATCTTGACCAAATCAATGGCTTCGGTTGGATTTTTCTGGTCTTTGGGGATATCGAATGAGTCTTTTCAATAAATGCTGGCTCATAAAAGTATGAAAAAAGTGTTTTTCAGCATAATCTTGAAACCTCGATTTTCTGGAAAATTTATAATCTTGATCTTAGTTATCTATGTATGCTACCGTCTAAATCTTCGCGTTTTGTTAGAGTATTCGTACAGAAAAATTCAAGAGTTGTTTTTCAACTATGTTTGATTTTTTAAATTTTCGTAATTCAAAACAAGTCCAACTTTTTTTGAGCTTGAAGAGCTCAAAAAAAATACACTGAAAGGTATTTCCGAGCTCGAGGAGCTTGAAAACAGCGACAAGTTTTTGGGCTGGCCCATAGGGTCAACCGTTTTCCCAATCCATTCAAGTTGCAAAAACGATCAACTCAAAGTTCAGTATTGTCTAAAATTTCGAAGTTCACTTCTCTGAAAATTTTTGTAATGAAAATTTTTCACACGTGTATACATATACCGGATGTATTAATGTAACAAGTGTAAAATAAAAAATGTAAAATGCAGAAACGTATAGAATAAATCGTTTTTTAACGTGACAGCGCGAGTTGATGGAAAGATACGAGGGTAAAGAGGCCTCTGAAGTTTTTAAATTCCTCTCACGTACATGTTCGTGGTAAATTCGATGGAGTAGTCGTTCTCAATTTATTTATACACATATATCTATATATTAGTACGTATACATGTATCTGTATCTACATAGATGTAGTAGATACATATTTACAGTAGATACAAGAGGGATTGATGAGAAAGAGAGTAAAGACTTTTTTTAGAACGACCCTTTTTTCACCTTTAAATCTTCGACATTTTTCCCAGCTTGACATACAAAATATGAGACATAAATATATTTTTGTATCTGAGTGTATGGGTGTTATAAAGTCATAAAATCCGTTACACTTGCACTTGCATTCGCACTTGCACATGGACGTGGACGTGGACATGGACGTGTAGTTTAACGTTTGTTGTATAATATATAACGTATACTACGTCATCAGTTATATAACTATTATTAGTTGCTGTCATTTTTATAGACTTTGTTGTAAATATAATGTGTGCTCTGTGTGCTGCATATTGCGTGTCGAGATAGGGACATGAATACGCACAAATGCCGAGTTTAAAGTGTAATAAAGCGAGAGTACTTGGGACGAATCCTGTGCAATGTATATATGAATAGCTGTTTGATTGAACCCAGCTACTCTTATTTGTTTGTTTGTGAGATGAGATGAGTCCTTTGCTCTGATGTCTAAAAAAAAATGAGTTGTCTTGCTGTGTGACTTTGCTGTGCTTTTTCCTCATGACACTCAGCTTTATTAAGTTAATTTAATTTTAAACTTCAGAAAATCTTTACTCTAGTAGAGTTCAGTTATTTTTTTATTAAGTTTTTTTTTTACTCGGAAAATTTATTATCGGGTCACGTATACTTACTTTGTTTTTATACTTTAGTTGTTAATTAGAGAAGGTAAAAAAGAACTCGTATTTTTTTACAATTAAAGTTATCGACTGATTTATTTTATAACAGTTACACAGAAGAAAGGGACCAAGTAATATAGTAAATTCTAATAGTCTTGAAATATTTAAAAACAAAGTTTATGATTATTTTTTAGAGCTAGATTTTTAGGCTGATTTTAAAGTTGATAAGTCTTTCTACCCGTATGAAAATAACATATATGGTCAAAATATATGATAAATATCAGAAAATATATGTGACCAATTTAACTATATTTTCTGATATATTTTTTTTATATTAAAAAATATAATATTCATCATATACGAGTTCGTATATGTTTAGCATATATAAAATATATATGTCAATCATATACAAAAAATGTACTTTCATCATATATGAAAATATATATTCTTGTCATATACGAAAACTATATTCTAATCATACATAAAAATATATATTTCTATCATATACGAAAAATATACTTCGATCATATATAAGAACATATATTTATATTGTGTATGGAAAAAAAAAGTTTCTTATTCGTATGACCCACTCCAATTAAATTAGATCTAAATTTTAATATACACTGTAAAAAAAACCGGTGTAAGTCCGGTGTTAAAATTACCGGTGTTAAATTTAACACCGAAATCGGTGTTATAATGACACCGATGTAACACCGTTAGCGGTGTAAATATTGTTTTCGGTGTTAAACGGTGTTATAAATTTTCCGGCGACATAAATTTATTTTAATTAACACAATATTTATAATCGAACCGTACATGTTTAATAGTCGGAAATAAATAATAAAAATAATAATAAAAGAGGAAGATATTGATATTTAAAAATTATTTTATTGCTTTATGTATCGATGACTTAACAGATTTACCAATTTACGGTGAAATCAAAAATATTTTCGTTAATGATAATAATTTAATGTTTTACTGTAAATTATGGGAGACTGTTTGTTATGATGCGAGTTTATGTGCAAATGAAATAATTGAAAAAGTGGAAGAAAAATATCAAATTATTAGTTTTTCGGATTTGAAATTTCCACTACCGTATGAAAAACATCAATGTTATGATAAATGTAACTACTATATAGTTCCTAAACATTTATTATTGTAAATATTTAATAACTTGTTGTATTTATTATATTAAGTTAATTTATGTTTTACTTGATTTCAGTCTAATTGTAAAATAAACATTAATTTGTTCAATTTTAATTAATATTTAATATTATTTAGTGTTTCATAAATTCTTTACTAATAATACACCGACACGGAGTTACTGTACACCGTTGTAATACCGATTTAACACCGGTAACACCGAATTTTTAACACCGCCAAGAACCATTTTAACACCGGTGTTAATTGACCGGTGTTGCACAGCGGTGTTAAAATGAGTCCATTTTAACACCGCTTTTTTTACAGTGTACTCTATAAATTGCAGATAAAATTCTCGAAATTAGTTAATTTGAAGCGAATATATAATATACCCATATACATATACATACACCGAATAAAATATATGCTTAAATATAACAAAGAAAATATATGGTGCCATCTATAATATAAATTATAAGCTACCATATATTTCATTTCATATAAAAATTTTATATTTTTTGAATATAAAAGGAAATATATCAATACAATATATCATAAGGTAAATGTAAATGTATAAATAGCTTAATATAACAAACATATAAGTTACATATGTGGAATACATATATTTGCTACTGTATATAATTTTATATTAAATCGGCCAAAATCGCTATATGATTTTTTATAATATACAATATAATATATCATATATTTTTTTGTTGCAGACATATATGGTTTTATATATTTTAACCATATATCGTTTTTTCATAAGAGTAGTGACGTGGAGTAAGTTGGTGTATCAAAAACAAAAAACTAAAATACTCTAGAAATTGAAAATCAAAATCAAATTTATAAAAATCCGAATGTAAAATATTGTTTCATACTATTTTTATATTTATTTTGTACTTACGGATACTGCATTGTGCAGATTGCTTTGTACTCTGTATTATTATGTAATAATTGTACAGTTGCCATTTTAGAAATTTTTTTTAAGGGTATTCTCAGTCAGTAGCTTCCGCTTTTTAAAAATTTTCAATGACTTTCAACTGTCATAAGTGTGTCAAAATTCTATCAATTAATTTAAAAAAAAAATTAAAGCATTAATTGAAAAAAAGACAACGTAGTCGTAATTTTGCCGAGGTATAGATTTTTAAAAAATTAATTACAGTTGTTATCAATTAAGAGTTAAACGAAGTTTGATGAATAAATTTTAGCCCGCTAAAATTTAAAAATTTAAATTGTAAAATTGACATGATTTTACTGATATTTATTTAACAAATTTCGTTTAACTCCGAATTGATAACAACTGTAATGAATTTTTTTTTAAATCTATACCTCGGCAAAATTACGACTACGTTGTCCTTTTTTCAGTTAATGCTTTAATTTTTTTTTTAATTAATTGATAAAATTTGGCACACTTATGACAGTTGAAAGTCATTGAGAATTTTTGAAAAGTGGGAGGCATTATCTGAAAATGACTTTGATGTTAAATTTAAATTTTTGTTTGAATAATATTTTGAAAATTTATTTTTAACTTCCCGCTAAGAAAATTGCAAATTTTCAAAAATTCGGGAAGTTATTGGTTTCAGTCCGATTTGTGAAAATCGAAATTCCAACAGATGTTGACGTTTTGAGGTTCTAGGAAGCTATTCTGACTAATTTCACGATGATGTCCGAGTGTATGTATGTATGTACGTACGTACGTATGTAAATATTCTATGACTTTTGAACGGATGAACCGATTTTGAACATTCAGGTGTCATTCGACGCGGCTTTTTATTTACTATAAACACTGAAAATTTGAGCTTAATCGGTCGGGTACGTTCGGAGATATTTCAAAAATAAAATTTTTTCAAAAATGTTTTTTTTTGAATAACTTTTAATTCGCTGAATGGATTGATCCCAAAATATAATCAGCTCTTAAACTTTGTAAGCCGCGTCGAATGCCACTTCAAAAATCAAAATCGGTTTATTTGTTCGAGAGAAACCGTTAACGAAAGAATTAAAAAAAAAATTTTTTTTTTGTATTTTGAAAATTTCTCAAAAACGACTTGATAAATCAATTCCAAAATTTAATCAGTTGTAGAACTCAATAAAACGCGTCGATTGCCACCTTAAACGTCTCAATCGGTTTATTCGTTCGAGAGATATCGTTGTAGAAAAAATGGTAAAAAACGTTATTTTTCGAAAATAAACGCATACAAAAGTATTTTCGAGCTCGAAGAGCTCGAAAATGTATCCACAACAATTTTTCAGCTCAAGGAGCTCGAAATGGGCGGGAAGTTTTGGGGCTGGCCCACAGGGTAAACCGACAGACCGATTTTTTTATTAAGGATTATAATTTAAATTTGAATACGAGGCAAAACACGCCATTTTAGAGAAAATAACCAGATGCGACTGTAAGCAAATAACAATTTTTTAATTATAATTAATTTGAATACAAAAAGGTTGAAAAGCAAGAGATGGATACGCTGGTATTAAGTGATATTTGAATTTGAAAAAAAAAATTAATCAAATAATGAAAATATTTTTGATGCAGTCCTTTGAATTTGTAAATTAAATTTTTTTTTTTCCTTTTACGTGAGTTTTTTACATTCTTTTTTTTGAGTTTCAGTTCACGTGCTATAAATTTACCTTGCGGAATTTTTTTCTGTATTGACTTTATTTATTTTTTAAAAATCCAAATAAATATTTATTTGTTTTTAATCATTGTAAGTAACTGCTATCGTTTGTTTGTATACAATTAAAATTTATGAAAACTTTTTTTTTCGTGTATACATTTATATATTTGTTAATCGCCAACCGGCTTTCTAGTACAAGACCATAAAAATATATATTATTACATAATTAAAAAATAAAAAAAAATTGTAACTGACGGAAATATCCATTACTGAGGTAGAAGAATTTGAAGACGTTGGGGAAAACTCAATTACAGTTTCATATAACGAGTAAAAACTATCGTAAAATAAATTATTTCATTTATTTTGCATTTAAAAAAAAAACATTATACTCTCTTGACCTGATTCGTTAGCTTTTGATCATATTTCCAAAATAATCTGCATCCCGTTTCGTTTCAGGATGTCAGCATGATTTTATGATCAAAGGAACTCTGTGTGCGTTAGAGTACATCTATATATATTTATGTGTTTGTGTCTGTATTGATATAAATAAATTACAAAGTCAAAGCTTTGACAATCTAAATTAATATATAATTAATTATATTTATATATATTTTTGATAATAAATGTATTAATAAGAATTCCATTACTAGTCATAAATATTAAATAAATAAAGAAGAGAGCGGAGAAAAATCGAACAGTTCGGGCTAATAAATACCAAAACATTTTTAATAAAATTTTTTTTTTTTTTTTCAAAATTTGTTTCTGAAACTTTTCTTCAAATTATTGCAAATAATCCCGTGTAAAAAAAAATTGTTAATAAGGTGTTGACTATTCTAAACTACAAAACGTGACACAACGACGAAATTTTTTTTAACGTTTTTTAAACTTTTGAAAATTCAAAAGAAAAATATATAAATATGCTAAAACGAAAAACGCTCAGAAATAGTTCAAAATTAGTTTCTCCTGAACGTATTTTGCACTGAAAAATGTTAATTTGTAGTATTAAGTCAATTATTATTTTCTGTTGCGATTGGCTATGGATATTTATTTAAAATAAAATATATTTTATAAATTTAATTTTCTTTACTAAAAGTTTGCGTTTAAAGAAATGTCTTTACTCGAGAGTTAAATCTTTAAGACTAACTTATTTTCTAAAAATATTTTACAGTGAGGCCTAACAACCCTCTTTCTTCTTAAAAGTAAATAAAAAAATATATATGTATTTTCATCTTGAAATAAAACACATTGCCTTACAATTATATATATATTTATATATATATATATTTATATATAGCATTTGGGCCTCATGACGTCAAAGATGTCCTTTGACCGACCCAAGTATCTAAGGTCATAAAAATCCAGTTCAAACTGGTTTACTTTTCCTCCAAGAGAAAATATACATTCTAAACTTACACTTAATATTATTTCAAAAGAGTATACACGGAAAGAAAATTATAGGGAGTATTCCTATGCATTATAGGAATAGTTCCTATAATGGTATAGGAATCGTACCCATACTATTATAAGAATGGTTCCTATATATTATAGGAACCACCCCTATACCATTATGGGAACCATTCCTATACTATTATAGGAACTATTCCTATAATAGTATAGTAACTATTCCTATACTATTATAGGAACTATTCCTATAATAGTATAGTAACCACTCCTATACTATTATAGGAACTATTCCTATAATAGTATAAGAACCATTCCTATAATATTATAGGAACCATTCCTAAAATTTATAGGAATGGCTCCTATAATTTACAGGAGTCGTTCCTATATATTATAGGAACCATTCCTATAATATTATAGGAACCATTCCCATAAATTATAAGAACCATCCCTATAATTATAGGAACTATTCCCATGATAGTATAGGTATCATTCCCATAATTATTGGAACTATTCCTATAATTATGGGTAATATTCCTATATCTATAGGACGTGTTCCCATAATTTATGGTCGTCATTCCTATACTGGTATAGGATAAAATTTCACAAAATTATAGGAACCATTTCCATAATTTTCTTTCCGTGTAAAATATTTATTAAAATAGGAAAAGAATATTAAATTAATTTTTGTATTCAATGATTTAGGAGAATCAACATTTTCTGTGTGTTGTCAGAAGTTTGAAAATCGTTTAAAAAAGGTTCGTTAATTTTTTTTACACGGAATACTCCTGCATAGGTTGCATTTTGTCGTAAAATTTGGAAAACAAAATTTTCGTAATTTTTTCGATATGACACCATTTTGGAAAAAAATTTTTTTGGTAAAAATTTATCTCTTCTTGAAAATTAAATAATTTCATCAATTCAGAAAAAACTGCTTTTATTCTCGACCCTGCCCTGCAATATATTTTAATATATCTGAATTATTTAAATGACAAACCAACATATCAATTAAATATCACTTCATTCGTATAAAAACGGAAGTATAGTAAATTATCTTAATATTTATTTATATAATGGGTCATTTTAATATCATATTGTCATCGAGTATCGATTTTAAGTCAATGAATCGACTCGTGTCGTTGTAAAATAATGAAAGACCATTGGCTTTGCATATTTCCTTCAAATATTTATTTTTGTTCCAGTAAAATCAAAATGCTAAAGTAAACCGACATAATCTAATTATAGATTTATCGAATTGTCAATAATCCTATTTTGAGAATATCTAATTTTGCAATGCAATGGCGAGCATTAGCACCTAAACGTTACGTTTAAACCTAGATTATGAATACATTCTACTGTGACTAAGCCTTTAATAATAGCAAATAATAATAATAATAATAATAATAATAATAATAATAATAATAATAATAATAATAATAATAATAATAATAATAATAATAATAATAATAATAATAATAATAATAGTAATAATAATAAAAATAATATATTACAAGATAAAATATTTGTCGGAATATTAATAATATCATAACGTATCAATAAATAATGAGAAATTTCAGTATTACAATTTTAATATTTTATATTTATGAAATAAATTTGAAATAATATATATTGAGTTACATAGGACATTAATTGAAATAATTTACGTTCATTGTATTGGAAAATGATGTACCCCTATTCAATATTATATTCATCTATAATTGTCGAAAATAATGAATCTGTCAGTTGCCAGAGGGCTATAGTTAATGTACGACAATCGTTTATTATTATCATTTTCATATTCACTCATTATTCCCATGCCTATGCATATAACAGAAATTAATTAAATATTTTTAAAATTACATCCTAGTTATTGACTTTAGTCAAATTTATAAGTCGTTTTATTGGCAGGTCTACGTTTTCAAATATAATCACTTGTTTATGCTATTTTTGGAAAAACTTTATTGAATAAAAGTACACCTGAAAAGAGTAGTTAAAAAATTTAAATATCTGTATTTATTACAGTTTCGTATAGTAGTAACGCTGCGACTCTGAAACTGTAAAAATTACATTTTTATCCCAGGCATAACAAATATTACAGTTTCAAACTCGATATTGTCCAGCTCTCTATAGTAAACAGACTTTATAATTTTTAATTTTATTATAAAATTAGTTAAAATTACATTTTCGATCGTTAATATTACTATTCTGTATAGTAGTGTTCTTCTTAAGATATAGAATTTAAAAATTACAGTGTGGGCTGTGATTTTTCTTAGATCATTCATCATTCTCGACAATTGATAACTCACAGTGTAATTTTTATGTTATGAATAAATAAGAGGTATTATTTCAGAAAGCAAAAAATACATAACCAATAAATCTTAATTTTTACAGTTTCACCTATCAACTATTGATTTTTAAATAAAGCAACAATTCAAAATAAAAAGTAAATAATGCTTTAAAGATTTATTTAACTAAAATTACATTTTGAACTGTAAAATTTGCTGCTTAAAATTGTATTAATTTTATTACTATAGCAAATTTCTAAAATTACAGTTTAAGCTTTAATGTTTAAAGATTTGTGCCCCGAATGCCTGTTTTCACTGTAGAAACTGTAAACTTTAAACTGCTCTTTTTTCCAGACAATATATTGTCTCAAAATAAATCAAATTGAATAGTTTTCGTGATAGCTGATACATTAAGAGGTTTTGTGATACGTTTATATGATCAAATTGTCAGATGCACAAATCAAATTATTTTTTGGTCTTTTAATCAAACGTTGATGAATAAAGAAAAAAAATGTTATTGAAATTTTATTTTTTAATAATTTAATAGAAACTGATCTTATTGATGTCAAAATAAATTCAGAATATTATTTTAATGATTGATAGATTGTGATATGAATACTCAATTTTTGACATGAATAATATAGGGTCGACTGTTTTAGTTTTCAGTATTAGACGAAAAAATATATGCCGGCAAAATAGCATACATACGATAATATTAAAGATGCTAATCGTATATATCCTATTTTGCCAGGATATATATTTTTTCGCGCGAGAATTTACATTTAATTCTTTTCAAATCCTAACAATATTTATTTACTGAAAGAAATGAATGTATATTAAACTATTTTGAAATAAATACCATGAATTACATATCAGTTTAATTAAAGATTATATTTAAAATCCTTATTTATTTGAAGGGAAAACTCAGTAATTGAATTCAGGAATACAGTCTGATGTGCAGAATTCCTTTAGCTGTATCTATTTAGGAAACTATGCCTAATAATGCTAGGGATGTTGGAAGTTAGAATTGAGATCTGTGTATATATATATATATATATATATATATATTCCATTCCATTATCACATTGTTTTGGAACAATACATTCTCGATAGTACAGCACTAATTCACACAGTGAAGTGTATGAAAAAGCATTAATTAGCCTCTCTAGAAACAAACCTCATCTAAATATATATTATCAGGGTCTACACTAAAAGCATATAATTTTTTACAGTTATTTGTTTCTGCTAATCTGTCAATTAATCTTTTAACAGAAATAAATAAATACTACATCATATTTTTAGTATATCCCAGGTGTACTTCCTGGTTCGGAACGATAAGTACCAAACTCTGGTGCATTTCCAGTTTTCTCTTTTGTTCCACTGCTGCCTCATAAATTACACTTTTACGATTCGTCTGTTCGTTTATTTTTTCCCGCTCAATTTCTGTGGCTTCGGTGCTGTTTTTTTTCTCACCCATTTTACATCTTTTCATTATTTTTTTTATTTATTTATGATTATTATTTAAAAGCTGAAGAAATTAAAAAAATTCAAATATATATCTATGTATACATATATGTGTGAATTTTACTGCATATGCGATAAAAAAAAAATTGCAATGTGTACATTCACCTTCAGGTGATCATTATTTATAAATTACTCGCACTGGCCGCGGAGAAAGCTGACCTCAGGAGCAAGACAACTTTCTATGTATACAATCGTGATGAAAATTTGTGATATAAGTATTTAATATCACTGTCAATATCAAGTACATTAACATCTTTATGAGAGTAAATAACTGAAGCTTCAATTATTCATGGAAAATTTAGAATAATCCAAAAGTACACATCTCAATCGCTCATTTTGATTTTAATCATTACTTTTATTTTATCATTAATTTTCCTTTTTTTTTTTTTTTATGAATTTTTATTCAACTTATAAATTATTAATTCGATTTTTTATTTATTTCTTATTTTCAATTTAATATTTTTTTTAAATATCCCGCCTTTTTGTCTTAGAGGTCGTTTTTTTTTGTCAAGCTAATAGGGATCGCACCCGAACTGTAGAGGCAGCACTTTTGTCGAAAGTAAAGCGCCCTAACGTTAAATAAAAAAAGTATTGTGATGTAAGCATTGTAGTAAACAGTATTTGTTTTTTATAAAAAATAATAAAATTTGGGTTTTTACTGATTAAAAATAATCGGGTTAGAGGTCAAAACGATAAAAAAAAAAAAAATATTTGAAATTGATGATGTTCTAAATGTAATAGAAACCGAAGATTCAAATAAGCAAACGGTTATAACCTGTACAATTGTCGCCCAAACCAGTGTTTCCAACATTTACAGTGTTACAATTATCGTAAGTATTTCTGACGTTTGAAGGTTATGCACGCGATGTTCAGTGAACTTTTAAATAAATAAATAATTAAAGACACTGATAATGCTAAACTAATACTGTTTACCATCACTTTGTTTGTAATTTTTTTCGGTAGATGGCATAAAGATCAACTCACATTCCCTGTACTGTTACGCTAGTGCTGCTGCCAATAGTTGATGGAGAGAAAAAACATAATAATAATAGTAAAAATAAAAATGGCAGCTAAATTTTTTGTGAATAATCAGTTTTCCGTTTTTAATTAATTACAATTAAACTAAAAGGATTTAGATAGTGATTTTCCATGGGGTTCTTATGATAAAAAATACGAAGATAATAAAAAAAACTTAGGGTGATTAATTGTTTCTATCGAGAGGTATCGTGTTTAAGAAGTTTCATACGTAACAACTGACAGCACTAGTTTTTTGAGCTAAAATAGTTTATTTTAAACTAATAAAATAACGAATCGACTTAATATCAGGTTCAAGCTATTCCTTAATATATTCATAAGATGGCCTATTTTGGTATAATTAAAAAAGTGTAGAAATATTTTTGTATGAGTAGAGTAACCGAAAAAAAATTATTCATTAAGCATCCTTAGTGCAGAATTTAGAAACGAAAAAAAATTTGATATTCATGTGCAGGTGTTTTTTTGAAAGCTCATTTAAGGGGGATAGCCACTGTGAAATTTCAAAAAAAAAAAATTTTTTTTTTTTTATTAAATCAAAATATATATATTCAAAAATATGTATCTAGAGTTTTATATGAAAATTCCGAATATTTTTCGAGTTATAGTCATTTTTGTGACAGCACGTCAACTGACCGTTGCATGAACTAAAAACTTTAAACGCGTTTTTCTCGAAACTACTTTTTTTGAACTGGTGGCATCTGCAATTTGCATAAATATGAACCGATTCGCAACTTTTTTTTTTATCGTATTCGTCTATTCAGTGGCTAAAGTCGCACATAGGGGATTTTGAAAATTTTGATTTTTAAGATTTTTTAAGGCTGTTTGAATCCAAAAAAATGAGAAAAAAATACGAAAAAATTTTTAATATGTCGCCATTTTTTTTCAAATCCAAATTTTCAAAATCCCCTATGTGCAACGATAACCACATGCATACAGATTACAACGCGACTTGGTTTTTTTGTTTCAGATAATCCGTTTTTGAGTTAGAGATGCCACCGTGGTGGGGGAAATTATTGTGGTGCTCCACAAAAATGTTTATAACTTTATAATAGCATGATATTTTTTAATAAAAATTTGGGAGAATTATCTTCAATGTATACTTTATAAAACAAAAAAAACCCGATCCCCAAATTCCTTTATTATCCCAGTCAAAAAAATTCCCGAAAATCACCTATTTTTTCGATCCTCACAGTGGCTATCCCCCTTAAAATTTTTAGTGGGCGGCAAATTTAATTGCTAATATGTAATTAAAAGATTTACTAACGAGACATAAATTATAACAGTTAGAAAAATTTTAAGTGCGGACATCCTGCTATTTAAGTTTATAAATTTTCACTTTGAGGATTTTAATTTCAAAGTTTTATAATTTTTCACTTAATTAACACCTGACATAAGACAATTTGTTAAAAGGAATTTTCTTATTTTATTAATAGAATAAATTTACTTTAAATAATGTTACAAAGCTTTGCTATTTAATGAGAAAGTAAATTGACAATTAATTTTGATATCAGCTAAAATTAAAGAGAAAAAATGAGTAACGGTAATCGATAAATTTATGGAAATAATTTTTCTCAGTTTGTCGAGTTATTTAAGAAAAAAAAATTCAATTACTTTTTTTTCTTCACGACTTTTTTTTTCTAATGTAACTCTTCACTTAAAAATTTAAATCAAATTAAAGTTACGTTGACTTAGATTTTACTTAAATGACTTAAATTTAAATCAAATCCAAGACAGCGTGCCTTTAATTTGACTCAATTGGGGTAAATCGGTATTAACCAAGACAACTTAGACGAAAGCAAGTTAAAACCGAATGTGTTTTAAGATCTTGAAATATGCTTTTTACTTATTAAAAAAAGAACTTAAATTTGACTTGATTTTTTCTTGTTGGATTTTATTTCAGATTTTTTAAAATTACGCCAAAATCAAGTAATTTTTCTGACTCAGGCTTCCTTGGCATCTTTAAAAATAATGATACTAAAGTTAGCCGACGTCTAATAATTTTTGGATGTTTTAAAAAACGATTAATTATGAAAAAAAAAATATTTAAAAAAATTGCACTTGTAGTCTTTTAAATTTTCTACACGTGCATATTTTTAGTTTATTTTTTTTCTTCAAATTTAATTGTTGAAAAAAAATCTAAAAATTTTAAATTGTCTGCTAACTTCAGTACCATGGCTAACTTGAGGATCATTAAAAAATATATTCTCTTAAAATGAATCAGTGAATATTCACTGCACAAATATTCCCAAGTATATCACTGATTGAATTAGTGACATGTTTGGGCCTTTTTGCGCAGTGAATATTCACTGATTGGAGTACTTTTCACTGATTAATTTTAAAAGAGTAAAATGAATTTATTTTCAATGAACCTAACATTAAATAACTAAATTACCAATTTATTTGGACGACAACCAATAAAAGGTGCACAGAAAGCAATAGGGTATATGAAAATTTGTATTCCGTGATTTGTCGAAAAGCAATATTGTATAAAGGTACGACATGATACGACGAGTTGAGGGCAAAGAACGAACCGTGCAAGGGCTCGGAAATAGCTCAACACGCTACAACTATACATAGGTATACATACATATATATGTATACATACGAGTCTTGTTGGTTGTATGTTGTTTGTTGTATATATAGATAGTATAAAGGTATAGGTACTATATAGACATTGGAACGTGACAGGAATTTCATGTCATAAATGAAAGAGAATTCACCGTACGCGACATCGGCTTAATTACTGGCGTTCACTTCTCTCTTTCTCTTCGTATGTATATATTATACTCTTATACTTGTTCTCTTTAGCTGCACCGACTTCTATATCCTACACATCAACAACATATAGAGTGACATACATTGTTTCAAACACTGTTTATTTACTAACACTCTTTGCTCTACTCTTTACTCTTTACTCTGTACTCTGGACTCTGTACTCTGTATTCAGTACTTTGTGTATTGAATATAGCTTATTATTTATTTTAGTATTTTTGGAGGGAAAGTTTCGATTGCAATCAGTATCTATTGCAAGCGATAACAATATCGAGGTATTAACGGGGGTATAATTGAAAACTGTTGTTAAAATAATGGTAGATAAGAGTCTACTTAAATTTTTTCCGATACTATTATTAATTCATGATATTTATTGTTTTTTATTGGAAAACAATAAAAGTTAATGTACGAAATAAATTTTTTTTTTTAATTTAAAGTTATGGGAAATCAAAAGCGCATCAACGGTTTGCTTTAATAATAATAATATTTTGATTAACTTTAAGGCAATAAATTATCATAGATTTCTATTTAATGTATTACACGGATAAGCGGTGATGATGAAAAGTTAATTACACAGATTAACGGGTGGTATTGATTAAAAGTAAGACAAAGGTGGAGGGTAAAAATTAATTGTCAATAAGATTTGATAATTATTTTTATTAGGGTTTTTTTTTGTAGAGTAGTTAAAGCTGATGCGAAATAAACTGAAGATTAATTATGCGCTCTACTTTTTATTGTAAAATTTAGTTGTCAAGATTTTGGTACTTTTAGGCTTTCAATCGTGGAAAAAAGAGCAGTTGAAAAATTGAACTCATATCTGTATTTATTACAGTTTCGTATAGTAGTAACGCTGCGACTCTGAAACTGTAAAAATTACAATTTTATCCCAGGCATAATAAATATTACAGTTTCAAACTCGATATCGTCCAGCTCTCTATAGTAAACAGACTTTATAATTTTAAATTTTATTATAAAATTAGTTAAAATTACATTTTCGATCGTTAATATTACTATTCTGTATAGTAGTGTTCTTCTTAAGATATAGAATTTAAAAATTACAGTTTGAGCTGTGATTTTTCTCAGATCATTCATCATTCTCGACAATTGATAACTCACAGTGTAATTTTTATGTTATGAATAAATAAGAGGTATTATTTCAGAAATCAAAAAATACATAACCAATAAATCTTAATTTTTACAGTTTCATCTATCAACTATTGATTTTTAAATAAAGCAACAATTCAAAATAAAAAGTAAATAATGCTTTAAAGATTTATTTAACTAAAATTTCATTTTAAACTGTAAAATTTGCTGCTTAAAATTGTATTAATTTTATTACTATAACAAATTTCTAAAATTACAGTTTAGGCTTTAATGTTTAAAGATTTGTGCCCCGAAGGCCTGTTTTCACTGTAGAAACTGTAATTTTTCATGATACTGAATTTGGCCGACGTCTAATAATTTTTGATTTTTTTTAAAGCAGCAAATCATAACAAAAAAAATATTTTAAAAAATTGCACTTATAATTTTTTCAATTTTCTACATGTGCATTTTTTTAGTTTTTATTTTTTTGTAAATCATTTGTTGAAAAAAAAATTCAAAAATTTTTAATTGTCTGTCAACTTCTGGATCATAATTTTTCAACTGCTCTTTTTTCCATGATGGATTCTGCAATCAATTAAATTATCAAAAATTTATTAGAAAAATATTTATAACAATCTATTGACTATAAGCTTTAATTCAAATTTTTTCCTAAAATTCAAATTAAATTTCCAATTTTCTTATAAAATTTTCAAAATTTTTTTCTCAAATTTTGTAATCACAAAATTATTTGAATACAAATAAATTACCGAGTGACTCTACGGCCCAAAAGTGTTCCATTATGGACACGTTTAAAAAAATAAAAATTTCAAAAATTGGTTAAATTTTCAGTATTGAAAACAAACCCTAATATTGTACGAATGATATAGTTTTGATTTGTTAATTTATGGAATTCCCTTATTTATGGTAATACTGGATCCTGCTGGTCAATAAATATGTATCAACAATCTAAATTTAGTTTGAGTCAGCTGTCGTCAGACAGTTTAAGAGCCATACAGATGGCACTGCACGGTCAAACGAACTTATTGTAGAATGTCGTGGTTTGTGAACTATGCGTTGATCCCAAACCAATTTCTCTCCTTGACTTTCTCAAACAAAATATAATCCTTTATCCAGTTCTTTTTTCCAAGCTATTTTTCATCTTCTACAGTGTATAAAGTCTCATGTAAACTTTTCATCGTAAACTTACATACAATTGAGTATAGTCCAAGTTTAGTAGTACACTCGGCTGCATGTACACTGGGAATATAAAAAAGTATTAAAAATAAAGAGGAACAAGTCGGCGGAAAAGGTATTGAGTCTTCTCACTCGGTCACTCACTTGCTAACAAACTCACTCTTTCTTTTTTATCTGGCAAACTTTTTCGGGTAATGTCGTTGAAACGCTGCGAACAAACGCGGATACTACTAAAGAGAGAAAACGACAGAGAGGGAAAAAGAGGGAAAAAGATACTACAGTATTATAGAAGTAAAGAGAAGACAAGTTGCGGGTTTGAAGAGAGAGCCATACGAAAGTTTCCTCTTGCTTTTGCTTGAGCATTGGAAGGATAACTGTGTACTCTCTACTCATCTGATGCTCTCTAGAACTGGATGATTCCCAGATCCGCCATCCGCTTCTCTCTCTCTGGGTGGCCGGTTGACGCTCGCTTTTCATTTTGCGTCAGACTTCCGTAATGTTGTTCATTTCTTACTACTTTGTATATCCATACACATATATGTACGTATATATAGCATAGCATGTGCATGTATACGTTCAAAAAGAGAGTTCTTGTCATACAGAAAGTAATTTCTCTACTGTACAATTAATCCATGTTAAAAATATTTTTATATTGTTATTTAAATTTATACATAAATCAACAACACTATTACTTTAAGTCATTAAAAATATGAGGATAGAATCCGAGTGTCTATCATCAATTGATAGATTTATTTTTATGACTCATGATATTTATGAGCTATAAATAGACAATAGACTAGGCACGACTGATTATATATATTTTAAATAAATTTTTACTCTGTTCCTTAATAATAAAATTTTTTTTTCAACTTTACTGTGCATAATTTTATTTTATGTACACGGAAAAAACAGAATATTAGAAATTAATAAATAATAGTAAAAAGTGGAATCTGTTATTAATAATTAGTACTATTATGTGCTTAATACAAAGTAGTTTACTAATTTTTGTGATTCCGAAAAACTACTATCAATTATTTCAAGAAGTAACTAAATATTATTACTTTTAGGTATAACACGTGACTTATTAGTGAAAGTTTATTAATTTATGGCATTATCTATTGAAAAGTAATGATTGGTCAAGTTAAGAATTGCTATCTTAGAAACTGATTTTTCCAGCCGAAAATTCCAATAGTTACAAACTTTTATTTTATAAATTCGATATCACTGATCAATTATTAGCTCAAAATATCATTTATTCATCATTATAAACTAATTTACAATATACATAAATCGAATTAGTGGTAAATAATAAAATGAAAAATTAGTATACTAGATACTGATTTTTTGCTCATAAAAATACCGAAGATTTTTAACTCTTATTTTATAAATTCTATCCCATTGACTAATAATTAATATAAAATGTTATTTATTCGTTATTATAAATTAATTTATTCAATACATATATCGAATAAGTGTTAAATAATAAAATGAAAAATTCGTATACTAGATCTTTATATATTAATATGCACGTTTACTAATTTTTCGGTTCCTCATTTTTTAAATTTTTGTATGTTTATTTGAATAGTAATAACTGTAGATAGCAATTTATTGATTTCTTTTCATATTAATTTTAATATACGAAATTACAAATTTAGCTCTTGTATGTGTATCAAATTTTAATATAAATAATAGCCATTTTGTAATATGTACAATGATCCTAATTTGATATTAGTATTGAATATACACTGTAAAAAGAGCGGTGTTAAAAATGGACTCATTTTAACTCCGCCCGGTGTAAAAATGAAATTACACCGGTGTAGGAGGAGTAATTCACCGGTGTTAAAAATACCGGTGTTAAAGTGGGGTAACCGGTGTAAAAACGGAGTAAAACCGGTGTAAAAGCGAGGTAACCGGTGTAAAAACGGAGTAAAACCGGTGTAAAAGCGAGGTAACCGGTGTAAAAGCGGAGTAATATCGGTGTAAAAGCAGGGTAACCGGTGTAGAAGCGGGGTAAACTGCGACTGCTTGGAGAATGAACTTTAAAGATTATAAAACACAAAAAATGCTAGTTTTTTAATGAAAATTAATAAAAAATATGATCTATTAACAAGTATAGTGATCGAGTAAGTAAAAATATTCACAAAGTAAAATATTTTAACATCGGTAAAGAATATCTACACCGGCGGTGGCGTCATTTTAACACCGGAGAATTTGTTTTAACACCGGTTTAGAATATTTACACCGGCGGCGGCGTCATTTTTACACCGCTTTCGGTGTTAAAATTTAACACCGCTGATTTTAACACCTACACCGCTTGGACTTACCCCGGTGATTTTTTACAGTGTACTAATTTTAAGTCGAAAATAAACTACAAACTATTCAACTTTTAAGCATCATTTTTTTCCGAATCTATAATGAGATTTCTATATTTTAACAAAAAAAAAAAGCGAAAAAAATTGTCTGTTAAATTTTTTACGTGTCTCATTTTATCCCGGATACTTAATATCGCTTTAAAAAGAATAATCATAAAAAAATAAATAAATAATTTTTTTCATCTGTCAGTTGTACTAGTCTCCATTCCTTGTCACATTAAACGCCAACTTTCATAATTATCAGTAAACTTTTATTTAAAATAAAATTTTTACAGCAATATCTCAAGTGTTCTATAACGGCCACCCTTAAGCATACATCAGTAAGATAAAAAAAACTTTAATCTAAAAATTTATCGTAATGACCTTTGTAATTAAGTGTATTTTATCAATAATTACTTGAGCATTGAAAGGAAAAAGACAGAGTAAAAAATTCCACGTACGCTCGTTTCGTCTACGGAAGATAAAAAATAGTAGGAAAAAAAAAAAAAAACAGATCGGACGGTTGAATGCCACGTAAACCAATCGGAGTTGAACACGAAAAGTTATACGGAATGTAACACCAGTGTCTGAGCACCTCTTTACAACTTAAACTTGATCCGCGTGTTACATTTTGATACGCCAGCAGCCCTCCCTTGCATACGTGCTCCCCATTTCTTAGGTGCCCCCTAATAAATAAACAAATCCATAAATAAATAAACTAAACTGAGCAATAAATTATTAACTCAATGTAAGAGATAAAATGTTAAAAGAAGGCGGTGTCAAAAATTGTTAAATAAAAAAGAGAAAGTAAATTATAAATACAAGTCCGAAAAAAAAGTTTATACGGGTGAAAATAAATAAATAAAAAGATCTGCAGAGAGCAGAGCTCGTGTGTGAGGGAGAGAGAAGGTCAAATGCGGAAGTAAGGCAGAGACCTACATATTCCAAGAGGCCAATGAGACGGCGCAATGTGGCATACCACTCTCTCTTTTAAAGTTCTCTCTCTCTCGTTCTCTCTCTTTCTCATACCACCAGCTCTTCTCTCTCTCTGTCACGCTATTCAACGTATCTTCGTCACGTGTACACTGTACTTCGCACGCGCCATCTTCCTCATTTATCTCACTCAGTTACTTTTGCGCCGACTCTTCCTTCTCACTCCCGACTGATTCCTCGGCCCCCGCAATTCTGGACACCGCTACTCCAAATGCCATGACGTGCCTCAGCCAACTCGGTTGAGTCGCGTTCATACAAACGCCAGTTGCTCCGCGGCTTCCGCCACAGTTACAGTGACATGCGTTTACTTGAATCACTTGCTAGTAGTAACAGTTGTAGTAAAACACTCGCGAAAATTATCCGTCTACCAAGTGTCACTATGATGACGTGTACCATTTTATTTTTACTTGGAGCACTTATTTGTCAATCATCAGCTGCCGATAGTAATAATAGTAATAATAATAACATTAAAACAAATGAGCTTAAAATAGAGCCACTGTTTGTACCAGATGGTTGTGCGGTTAAATCGAAAAAAGGAGACCACGTTACTATGCATTACACCGGAACTCTTGTTGATGGTACCAAATTTGATTCAAGGTCAGTTGTGATAATTTATCATGATGTGGAATTACTATGTGATTTATTTACTTATATATTTATATGATCCTGAAGTTGGCAGACAATTTTTGATTTTTTTTTTCAACGAACCAATTGCAAAAAAAAATAAAACTAAAAAATCCACGTGTAGAAAACTAATAAATCTATAGGTGCAATTTTTTAAAATATTTTTTTTTTATAATTTATTGTCTAAAAAAAAGTCCAAAAATTATTAGACGGCTAACTTCAGTATCACATGATAAAAAATTTTAAAAAAAAGTATTTAAATATTTTCTCCGAAAAAAAAAAATTGTAAGAATTATTTGAGATCAAACGAAAGCGTCAAATCCATCAATTAAACGTGATTACTGCGAGTATGAAATGCGTACAGAGTACAGAGAAAACAATACGCGATTTAGATTTAGATTTCATACAACATTCAATACAGATGATTGCGTATTGAGGACTTTGATTATATTATTCTAAAGCTAGATTTTTTGTTCATTTATTTTTGCTTTTCTGAAAAAATAAAAAAAATGTAAAATGCATTTGAATGATTTTATTGTTTAAAAAAAAAAGTAGTTTACTTTGAAAGCCGTTAATACTCACATCTGTTTTATAAGACGATTATTTATATACGCGTTTTAATCATCAGTGAAATTAAAATCTCTGGTAGTTTTTCATAGACGAGTGTGTTTTTCAGCTGATCCTTCGATAGAAGTTTTTAAAATCCGCTTAGACTCGGCTAATTATTACTAGGGATTTATAATATAATATTGATGATTAATTATTATTATTATTGCTGTTACTATTATGACTATTGATATAATAAGATATTAATTTCTCAATGAACGTACTTACATTCATTTTCAAAGTTATAACGTAAACTTGATACCAAAAGTTTCCTCCATAATTTATACGTTCAATTGTTTTCTCTTCACCGTTATAAACGTCAGACCCGTTATAATAATTCTTTAACAGATATTTAGGTCAGAGTATAACGTTCCTTTATTATTGTTATTACAACGACATATTATTCTTCCATCATTTATTAACTTATTATTTTTATTTTTATCAAAACAATAAACATACATCTTTTATTATGCATTTCGTAACTTCCTTTCTTTGTAATTATTATTTAATAAAAAAAATTACATAGTATTAAAATAGAGTCTGCTAAATAGAAATCCAAAAATTTAGTAACAGTTGTTAATATTTTAATATATTTATTTTTTCAAATTTTCTAACCTGTCATTTACTGCCGACACAATTTATTTTTTTTAACTTCCCGCTTGAAAGTTGAAAACTTTAAAAAAAAGAAAGTTCCTGTGTAAAAAAAAAAATTCGTTGAAAAAATTTTCCTGTGAGTGAACTCTCAAAATTGAAACAATTTTAAATTTTGAGTTGAACATTTTTGGAACTTAAAATTTGGAATTACAAGTGTGAAAAATTTTTAACTAGTGTGGACTTTTCTTGCGAGTTTTTTTTGTTTTTTGCATTTTTTAAGCAAAAATTATTTGAATTGACAATTTTGTGAGTTTATAAAAAGTTTACAATTAGTTACAATCAGTCAAAAATTTTAAAAAACTGACCTTTACAAAAAGTTCTGATAAAAGTAAAAAAGTGTTCATAAATATTCGCAGATTATTTTAATTTTTTTTTGACTCATACTTGAATAATTCTGGTAAGAGTCAACAATTTTCATTATTCCTTTTTAACTTTCCGCTAAGAACATTGCAAATTTTCAAAAAAAGGGAAGTTGTTGGTTTCGGTCCAATTTTCGAAAATCAATTTTTTATCAGATGTGGGCGTTTTGAGGTCTTAGGAAGCTATTCTATTCCCAAGTGGACATCCGTGTGTATATGTGTGTGTGTGTGTGTGTGTGTGTGTGTGTGTGTGTGTGTGTGTGTGTGTGTGTGTGTAAACTTTTTTTGTCCGACATTGTTTTTGGAACGAATCAACCGATTTGAACGTACTTGGTGGCAATTGGAAGGGCTCACCAAAACTTATAATTGATTAGATTTTGGGGTAGATCGGTCATGTAATTTACGAGTTATACGAAGAATAAAAATTAAAAAATTTTTGTTTTTTGCGTATAACTTATGAACCAGTTGCCCGATTCGCTTTAAAATGTAATCAGTTTTAAGTCTTGTTGAGTCCTTCGGATTGCCACCAAGAACGTTCAAATCGGTTCATTCGTTCCAAAGATTTCGTCGGACAAAAATTATAATTTTTCAGTGAAGTAGTAAACCCAAAAAATTGTCAAATCAAATTATTTTTGTTCAAAAAATAAAAAAAAGGCGCAGAAAAAGTCTACATCAGTTTAAAACTTTTCACACTTCTTATACTGAAGTTACCAAAATGTTCAACTCAAACTTCAGAATTGTCTCAATTTTAGAAGTTCTGTCATGAACGTTTTCGGAACGAATTTTTTTTACAGGTTGGTTTTGGTCCGATTTTCGAAGATCGTTTCCTTCAGAAGTTGACGTTTTGAAGCCCTAGGATGCGATTCTGACCATTTTCAAATGGACTTCCGGTTGTGTGTGTAAATTTTTTCTGTCTTACGAACAACAAAAATCAGCAAATTTATTTTTCAAGTTTTTGTTGCATAACTCGTAAATCGCTTGACGTTGTTTCTAAGTTTGATCAAATCTAAGTCTTAAGCATCTTTCAATTGCCGTAGGTCACGTACAATTATAAATTTTTAATTGCTCTCTGTAAAAATAGTATCGCATAATGATGATAAAAAGTGCAATTTATCAGTTAAATTATAATTTTTTCCATGCACATATGTAATTATTCATTGAAATGACAAAATAGTTATTGTTCAAAAGTAAAAGTGTTACTTAATAGTTAAAGAGTAAGTAACTTTCAGCGATAAAGAGCAACAGTGATGATAAAACATATGTGTAGTGAGAAAAGCGGAAGTCATTATCGTGAATAAGTTTTGAGATTCACAAACTCTCATATCGTTTATGGGAGTCGTTATCTGCGAATGCTTAGAAAGAGAGAGAAAGTTGAAGATAGATAGTGTATATATAGGTATATGTGGGTATATACATGTATATATAATCCGTAGATATATACGTAGAGTGAAAGAGAGAGAGCATCTGGTAACAGTAGCTTCAATGACAGCTTTCAAAAGCTTCGCAAGTGAAACTGGTGGATAGTGGGAAACCATTCACAGTGGCGGCGGCAATCTCGGCTTCTCCGGGTTTATTCCTCGTTGGGAAGCGCGTTAATTGAAATTTGAATCAGACAGCATCTGCTTAGATTAAGAGGATATGCCTGTAGTCCATCAGCGTATAATTTAAACTTTTAAAACCACTTCCTTTTTTTTTATCCTTAGAAATAAAAAAAAAAATTATCACCCAAAGTAAAAAAATAATTTTTTCCAAGCATCAAATTTTAATTTTAAATAATTACCTCAACTATTGTACTCGTGCACAAAAAATAAAATATAACAAAAACACACTCGTCGTTTCCTTGTGCGATTATACTTAATTCCCGCGTTATAACTACCGGTATAGGAAACGGAAACGGTAACGGGTCGATTTTCTTTTTCCTTCCTCGAGAAAATACCTTTAATATATATATTCGCGTTTTCGCTCTTGTACACTCTTGTTCCCAAACAATTAAAAATACTCTCATTACCCTGTTATTATTTTAATAAATAATAATAATAACAATAACAACAGCAACAATTTACAGTCAATAGGTATGGACGCATATTTATGGATATTACGCAGCATAATAAAATTAAATTAATATTATTATAAATTAATAGTTGTCATGAGTAACGAGTAATTAATAATTAAAAATTTATTATTATAATAATAAAATGTTAATTTACAAAGACGAGAATATCCAGTGGGTGGGTGGGTAGGATAGGGAGAGAATGTAGCTGCTCGCCGATAGAACAATGTTAAAATTATTACGATGGTGTAGGTGGTATGTAGTGTAGTGGTGGGCTCTATTACACCGTGTGATTCACCTGGGACTAAAATGAGTCCATAGACAGTTTCACGCGAGTTTGTTTCAGTCCCAAGTGTACTGTCGACGAAAATTGATCGATTATACGTTACAGGATGATGGACTCTGGCCAGGTTTCATCTACGTCATATTCAAACAACTACTGACTACCTGTTCTATTATTTTCACTCATCAATTCATATTTATTTACATCTATGTCTATACATACATATAGGTATGGAAATGTAGATGCAGATATATATAGAATGTATGCATATGTATGTTGTATATATCGCTTAGAAACTAGTAGTTAGTTATATATATGTATATATATATATATAGATGGCGATATATGTAAAATTGTAGCTGGCGTTGACGATCGCGAGATTAACCGTGACAGAGAAGGACGGGTATTGTCAATCGACTTTACTTTGCTACAGGCTATTCTATTTCAATGATTCTGTCATGATATATAGGTACACAGGCTTTGGAATATTGAAATTGATGCAAGCACTATCAATTTCCCAAGTACTTGAATTACTTTTTTTTTCGTTTATTCATTATTTTTTCCCCATTTGTTTTTCTAATCGATCATTTCATTGTTGCTCTTTTTCCGATATGTTGGATGGAAAATCTCTTATCAAATACAACAGATTCTATTATATAATATAAAGTTTCTGTTATCATGATGGAATATATAAGATCATTCGGATAATGTCTGTTTGAATTTTCAATGGAAGTTAAATATTGATGCATTTTCTATTAAAAAAAATTTATTGGTTAGAAATCAAAGGATAAGTTGAAAGTATGGAAACTTGAAAACTAGAGGTTACAACACTAAAAAAAATAATTGGCAGCAGCTACCAGTTGGCAATCGGTAGTTACTACCGATTATTTTTCGGTAGCCGCTACCGATTATTTTTTGATAGCCGCTACTGATTATTTTTCGGTAGCCGCTACCAATTATTTTGGTAATGGCTACCGATTATTCGGTAACAGCTACCAAAAAATAATCGGTAGTAGCTACCGATTGCCAACCGGTACCTGCTACCGATTATTTTTCGGTAGCCGCTACCGATTATTTTTTGATAGCCGCTACTGATTATTTTTCGGTAGCCGCTACCAATTATTTTGGTAATGGCTACCGATTATTCGGTAACAGCTACCAAAAAATAATCGGTAGTAGCTACCGATTGCCAACCGGTACCTGCTACCGATTATTTTTTTCAGTGAAAAATTGGAAAAAATTTTGAGATATCGCGTTGTTTAAATTATTTTACCGCGTAATTATTAGTAGTAACATAAATTTAAATGAAAATTTTGTCAAATATTATGCGTAATTTTGATAATTAAATTTATTTTTTTTTTTTCGAGTATAAAATTATAATTATTGTAACTAACTTGTAAAAAAAAAAAAAATTTGTTTGATGAAATTACATTAGTGAACTTTTGTTTTTTCATTAAAACAACGACGAAAATAAATTTTCTAAAATTAAACGCCGGTTTGAATATTGAGAATGTCAGATTTCCTGATGCTTTTATCGTGATTTCACGTGCATGTGACGATAAAATATGAAAATTCAGTAGATTGCACGAATTTTTATCCTTCAGTTTTTTTTTGTTTTTTTTTTAACCTCATTCTTCTTTCTTTTTTTATTAATATGTCTGTGTATATAGATATGTTAGAGAAACGTTTAATATATATCTGTGTAGTGGATCGCGTGAAAGAAGGATTTACTTCTGGAATGGAACTCTTTTTTCCTTATTCTTCTTTCATTCTTCAGTAGGACCTTTACAATCGCCTTTTGCTCTTTAGTTTTTTAGTACCTATTGCACGGAGGTATAGGCACTGTGCTGAGTGAATTCCAAAGAATCGACGAGTTGCACAGGATTGCATTATCGGTCAACCCAGAGAATTCATACAAGAACGTACTTGTAGTAGTGATACCAATAGTAGTAGTAATAGTAATAGTTATAGTAATAGTAGTGTATGTACCTTTGTACATATAGAAAGAATGATATCCCGAGAGAGCTAACTCAGCTGTTCTCAGTCCATCTTTTCTCTCCGAGTTCGCGTGAATTGAACATTATTGCCGGAAAAGAATATAGACATCTCTATGTCTGCCTATTAATACTTCTATCAATTAAACTTTGCAATTTTATCATTTAAAATACATTCAATTAAAATAGTACCTTAGATAAATAGTGACATCGAGTATTATGCTCGATGTCACTAACCGAGTCGAAATTTAGCTTCGCTTTAAGTACTCAATATACTTGAATATACCTATTTTAGTACTTGACATTCTTAAGCGGACCTAAATAAGTATTTTTCATACTTTATACTCTTATTAATTCCTATGGATTTGAAAAAATCAGAATTTAACATCTCTTTATAACCTATAAAAACTATTCATTCTCATTTGGTAAGATAAATTCTTAAATTCCTGATTAAAAACTAAGTATTCTATGACCAATCCCCAACTCCTGCATTAGTCCTTTGAATTCTAATTTACTTTTTTCTTTAATTTAAAATCTTTCGGTTGACCTATCGAAGCCCTATTAGCACTCTATACGCTTAATAACTTATAACGATTCTATATCAGAAAAATATCATTCTTTTTAAATTTAAATTGATAGGTTCAAATAAATATGTTAAAATTGTAGGTCTACTAGGTCCTTATAAATAGTGTAGAATTCATAGGCCTAAATAAACTTTTATGGTATGTGTAGGCTCTGATAAGTATTAATAATTTTAAATTTTAACGCCTATATAACAACTAAACATGTCATATTCTCCCGTAACTGACATTTGTAGGATTTATATAGGAGTCATTTTTCCATACCAATTAAGTACTTAGTAAGCCCTTTTCTTTCTTGATCCTAGAATTTCTAGGTTCTAGCAAGGTTTCAAATTTTGACGAGTAGTTGTCTACGATATTTTATATAATAAATGCTCAAAATTAATAATCGTTAAATCCTTAACGTCGGCGTCATGCGCTCGCGATCGTTTTAATAATTTGTCTTTATAGAAATCAATGTTTTTTTTTTGGTTCAATTTATTTATTTATAAAAAATTACTCAAGTGTTTATTTATTTAATTATTAAAAATGAAATTGAACACTTATTTATTTAATAGAAATTAAAATAATCTTTTTATTTTATTGTTTTATTAATCAATAAACATGAAAACTAACCTAATAAAAAGTCTAATACATGTATTATTTAATATAAAAACTTGAACAAGTTTTTTTCTAAATATAAAACTAACAAGTCTTAAAATTTTAGGTTAATTAATATCCTCCTTTGATTCGATTTTATTAAAGTGTAGTATTTATTTTTACTTTTAATCACTTTTTAATAAAATTAGAGTTCAGGTTATAAATTTAAGGTGGCACAAATTTATCAGTTAATGACGATCCACAATCGCTAGCCGATCAATTTAATGCGCATGTGTAATCTAGAGAATTTTTTTTGCTAGTGATGCAGTTTTAGGTAAAGGTGAGTTCACCCCGGTAACCTCTCTTGAACATTTTGATAACTTGGGTTATAGAGTAGGGATATGTCACGCCTGTTTTCGTCGAATTTCGCGGTAGAAGGGATGCACAAATGCTTTAAAAAAGTTTAAACACTGCATTTGACCAATCAGAAGTGATGAGTGTTTAATGAAATAGTTTATGAGGCCGAGGTTAGGCATTTAACGGCGTTTATTTTGAGCATGTATTACGTAAAATTAATTTTAATTTCATTTCAGTGCTTACTCATATATCGTGTTTTCAAATAACTTCTTTTAAGCACACATCCGATTATTTATTTCTGCGCACTTTTTACTTTGGCTCAATAATTAAAAAATTTAGTCGCGTTTTCTTGTGGTACATTTTTCGTGACCAAAACAGACAAAGACTCATTCTTTTAAAGCGAAAAATTCTATACTGATTTTTTTTTCATCCATTGTCTAATTAGCTGTCGATATTTTTTTTATGAAGCTCGATATGATTGTGTGAAAACGGACTGGAAATTTTTTTATCCAACTTTTTCTCGACAATAATTTTGTATAAGTGATAGGCAGCACGTTTTCTTTCCATTTATCTTTTAAAAAAAAGCATCCTAGTTATTTTTATTGGTTTTCAAGATAAATGTATCCGAAGATCAAAAAAACTTCTGGAAAGCGTTTAAAGCTGACACTGCAATTACTGCCGTCATACATTTTTTTTCACCCTTAAAAAAATATTTAGATGCAAATATTACATAAATATTTTTGTTTAACAAAAAAATAAAATTTTTCCGTCGTATTAGGAGTCAGCGGTCCTTTTAATAGATTTAAAAATAAATGAATTTAAAGAACGAGTATTTATAATGATTGTTAAACTTTTTATTTTGTTGACTTTAGTTTTTGTTTGCACAAGTACTTTTGACCGAGTTTACCGGCATAACGGCATGCTGAGATACAAGTATGAGAGAGTTAGCTTGACGTTGTGTTCTGCTTTCTCTCTCTACTCGTCGCATTTATTTTGTCGACTTTAGGGGGCACACGACACTTGTGCACACTATGCCACTGGTTTCTCCTCAACTTGGTAGAAATAATTAACAACCCTTGTAGAACAGCTGAGGGCGCTCTCTGGTACAGGAACCACTTGAGTCCTCTCGAAATTTAAGCTCGTACACCCAACCGCTTGAAATATTTAGACGTCGCTGCTCTGTGCTTGCTGCTGCATCGCATTTACCTTTTTACTCGTTACTATATATATCCATACATACCTTCTCTATTTATAAATATATATAAACACTATGTACAACACACATTCATATACTGAAACAGAAATCTTCTTTAGTGTCTATCAAATTAACAAATACTCAGTGAATTTGTAAAACCAGAATCTAGGGAATTAAAATTGTTGTCGTTGAAATTTTATTACTGTTGAGTATAATTACCCCTAGTTTTATAACTACATGGAAAAAAGAGCAGTTAAAAAATTACAGTTTCTACAGTGAAAACAGGCCTTCGGGGCAAAAATCTTCAAACATTGAAGCTTAAGCTGTAATTTTAGAAATTTGCTATAGTAATAAAATTAATACAATTTTAAGCAGCAAATTTTACAGTTCAAAATGTAATTTTAGTTAAATAAATCTTTAAAGCATTATTTACTTTTTATTTTGAATTGTTGCTTTATTTAAAAATCAATAGTTGATAGGTGAAACTGTAAAAATTAAGATTTATTGGTTATGTATTTTTTGCTTTCTGAAATAATACCTCTTATTTATTCATAACATAAAAATTACACTGTGAGTTATCAATTGTCAAGAATGATGAATGATCTGAGAAAAATCACAGCCCACACTGTAATTTTTAAATTCTATATCTTAAGAAGAACACTACTATACAGAATAGTAATAATAACGATCGAAAATGTAATTTTAACTAATTTTATAATAAAATTTAAAAAAATTATAAAGTCTGTTTACTATAAAGAGCTGGACAATATCGAGTTTGAAACTGTAATATTTGTTATGCCTGGGATAAAAATGTAATTTTTACAGTTTTAGAGTCGCAGCGTTACTACTATACGAAACTGTAATAAATACAGATATGAGTTCAATTTTTCTGCTTTTTTTTTCGTGTACGCATAATAATTATTATTACTATGAATGGTTTTTTATTTTTTAATTAAAAATAAATAGGTCATAATAAAAAAAAAAATAACAGTTGAAAAAAAATTCTAATTTTGATATTTTTGCAAGCGGAAAATATGACGATGTTCCGTGAAAAAAACTATGTATTTAATGCGGAATTATAAAATTTATGAATGTTGAAAAAACAGCTTAAAAAAGGCCAGGGGTGATTATTATTTTCGGCGGCTTTGAGAATAATTTATATTTTTTTTTTTATGAAATTTATTTTATCATTTAATAATTTTGAATGAGTTTGTTTTTGATAATAATGAAATATAAACTGAAACAAATTATTAGTGATTAATAAAATAAATGAGAGTAAATACAGAAAAATAGTGAAAGAGAAAAGTATGAGTGCGAACATTACTCACCTACCTAAAATATAATTAATTGATTTAATTTCTGTTCCACTAGAGATAAAATATTTTTTAAAAACAGTTTTTATTTAAAATTATTTCATTTCCATTAGTAAATTAATTATTTTATTTAGTTAGCTGTTAATCTTTATCTTTATTAATTTCAAACAACGCCACGCGACAAATCGTAACATATTTTTTAGCCATATGGTAATTGACCCTGAAATATAAATGATTTCATGTGTTGAATTAATTAATTAATTAAATTACCCAGGTCAATAAGCTTAAAGCCAAAAAAGCAGTAAATTTTTTTCTAGGCTGAAATTTAGCCGGCAACTAGACCTGGAAATGGTCGAAAATTTTCAAATTTCTCTAATATTATTTTACAAAAATATTGCAGCCAAAAAAACGCTGACTCAATGTATCAGCCAATTTTCGGCCTGTTTATTAAGAATTAGACAATTTCGGTCAACTTTCATTTTTTTCCAATAAAACTGTATGGTTTCAGTGTATTTTCAGTTGAATTTCGTCTTTTCCAATAAAAATGTATGGTTTCGGTGTATTTCCGGGTTTTTCCAATAAAACTGTATGATTTCGGCGTATTTACAGTCAAATTTCGTCTTTTCCAACAAAAATGTATCGTTTCGACGTGATTTCGGTAAAACTTTGGCTTTTTCCAATAAAACCGTATAATTTCAGCATATTTTCGCTCAGCTTTCGTCTTTTCAATAAAAATATATAGTTTCGATGTGTTTCCGGATTTTTCCTATAAAACTGTATAGTTTCGGCGTGATTTCAGTCAGATTTAGATTTCTCGGTCCATTTTCAGCCGAATATTTGTATCCGGGAAATGGTTCCACTCAGCCGTCTGATTCATATAATCACGAAATAAAAAGAAGTATTTTTAATGAGAAATAGAATATCAATAATGACGGTAATAGCAATAATAATATATTCAGTCATGAAAGGACATTAGGTATGAAATTTGCCGACCAAGTCACGTCACCTCGTTATCATTCACAAGAAGTATTCACGTGTTATATCTAGCGGGGAATAAGAGAAGCGTCTCATTGTGAAATTAATCGATGACAAAGACGTTTACTGAATCGACGAGTTGGAACCCGGTAATTCCGTTGCCGTAATTTAATCCTTGTAACAACTCCCGCCAGCAAACCAGTAACTTCCATCCTGTGAAATGCGGAACCGAATAAACGAAAGTTATGCTTTCATCAGATTTTACCTGACAAATATATAAAATTATTAAATTCACGTAAAACAGAGGAACGGTGATGTAAATATCATTTATTTATTATTTTTTTGTGTTTGTTTTTACTTAAAACTTCGGATATTACGTTTTTCATTTGCGCCGGATGTTTTTTTTACCAAAAAAAGTTAATTAAAAATTTGTTGCGGATGTATTTATTAAAAAAAAATATATATATATATAATAACAGTAGTTGATTTTAATAAAATGAATAACTGAATATTTATGTTTGTATGCATATTCAGTGACGTTATGTGGCGTGAGATCTTTGAGTTAGTGATCTTCAGAATGCAGAATGGACTCTTGATCCCTCGAGGCAACGCTTGACTTTTAAAATACGCTATCTTATCTATACTAGTTTCAAACATTTTTTTTTTTTTATTTTTTCTAGTTTTTTCACAAATAAAATAGAATAAGTACATACATATATATATTAGTGTAGCTCAAAAATATCTTTGACTTTTTTATGCTCTTACTTTTCAAGAAGTTTGCATATAATAAAAAAAAAATTATTACTTAATTGAACGGGAGAACTGGAGCTCAAAAATTACCCAAAAATTTTTGAATTTTTAAATACTCAAAAATTAAATTTTTATTTTTTTTCTTGCGGCAAATATATGATCTGATAATGGTCAGCTTATTTATTTTTGATGGTTGCTCAAGAACTTGTAAACCCGGGTCAAAAAAATGAAAAATTTGGCTTTTGTGTCTCAAATGTATACGAAGTGGGTCGTCAGTCAAAAATCGATGAAAAATACAATTAGTTTTGACTTACTTTTGACTAAATGACCTAGTATCCATTGAATTTAAATTTGACTTGGTTTTGGCTCAGTTGACTCAAATTTCATTCAAAAAAGTCTAAGTTAGGTTATTTTCTTGACGCGGGAATTTTTCAAATATTTGAAATTTTGTAGCGACCTTAAAAATTTGAATTTATATCGCAACTTTTTAGAGTAACGAAAAAAAAAAACAAAATTTTTTTAAGTCCCTTTTACACATCTAAATATTTAGGGACAATAACTGCGTGCATCTTTAGTTTAATGAGATCATTTTTGTTGAGCTTACATTGCTTCAGCTTTATAGTTAGTATTTTGTGTATATATTTATATATCTATGTACAGGTATGTACGCTGACGGTAAACTTTCGCAATATCTTCTTAAAATCTAAATTGGTCCGTACTGGAGTTTCAGAAAGAGCTATTACTCTAGGATATATATTGAGGGAAGCAAGAAAGAGAATAAGTGAGAGAGAAAGTAAAAGACTTATACTCATGTACATGATGATAGCTAAACATTGATAAAATTTATTCTTTAAGAATAAATTAAGTTGAATTTAATTTTCTGTAGCAAGTTAATTATTTTTCTTTATAAATTTATTAACTAAAAATAATAAAATAATCAATTTGCTGAAGCGACTCTGAAACTTTTTGAATTATTCTTATTTTGAGATAAAAATTTTTTTTTAATATTTAGGGGAAATGGGGAAGATGAGACACGATAAAGTCCGTGTCTGGAGCTAAATGAGACCATTTTGGCATGAAAGTTTTTTTTTAACGTTCATTTACGGGCCCGCGGTGGGGAAAGTTAACACTCTCATATAAATTTTGATTTACTTCTATTTAATTTTTGATAAAATAACAAACACAAATTTTTTTTTTAATATATATTATTTAATTACAATAAATTTAAAAAAAGTTTTCTCGGCAAAGATGAAATAAAAAAATATATTTTGAAAAGAAAAAAAAATTAATCTGGGAGCCTTTTAAATTTAATCTGACTCTAAGGAGTTTCAAAAAAAAAAGAAAAGGAATAGCTTAAGGTAAAGAGATCTAATTACCATGAAAAAAAAAATATATTGGGATGAAGGTACTGATTGCCGAAGCTTTTTCAATCTGGAATCAAAAGTTGAATGAGAGAATAAAATAAAAAATAAAATCAGATACTCTTGAGTCCAGATCTTGGTGATAAGAGAATCTGCTGAGGAAAGCAGGATAAAAAAAAATAATAAAATGAAAGTTGAGAAGTTGTAATGGAATTCAAAACGTTACTTAACTAGCTATTGACCTCACTTTTTTATACTTTTATATTTGAATATATTTATAGCTCCATTGAATAACTTATTTGCAAAAATATCATATTTAACACCGTCTCATTTTATTTTCTAGTTCGTTAATATAACGAGCTGTCAAAAATTTGACAGCCGTACAAATAAAAATTTAAGAAAATATATATATACATATTTATCTATAAAATATATATGTGTATATAAATAAATATAAATAGTTGATAGATAGTTTCAAAGAAATCAATATCAAGATATTCCATAGCGGTACGCCACAGAGTTGATCGTAAATTTTATGCAAACGCGGTCGGAATATGGTCAGAGAGCCAGGTGGCTAAAGACACTGCTGCCAGCATACTATAGAACTAAAGGAAATGCTGGCATGGAATTTTCCGAGAAAGTACCTTGCCATACCATACGATACCTTATCTTACCATACCACATATATATTTATGCCCCTCTACTACATACAGTCATTTGCGCAATTTACCCCACCACCATTCACTTCGGTTCGCTACATCCTCTTTACTTTCTTCGCATTCCTTCACATTTTTATTATTATTTTATTCCTCTTATGTCATGTAACTAGTTGACGACATTGACCGTAAACTATATCAAACTTTCTCACGTTCAATGAAAAAAAAAGTTGGCTCTGTGAGCAGTTGATACAATTCCAGTTTATTTTTTATTATAAATACAGATGCCCGTGCAAAAAAAAATTGTTTTCAAAATGTTCCAAAAAAGTTCATAACCATGAACTTCTTAATTTCAGCCAATTTTTAACTTTGAGTTGATCATTTTTGGAACTTTAAAAATATTTAAAAGAAAAAAAAGTTTTGTCTGAGTATTTTTTTGAAACTTTTTTCTGAATTTTTTAAGCAAAAACAATTCGACGAAAATTTTTCTGGTTTGAAGAATATTCGAAAAATATATGACTTTGAAACGAATTATGAACATTTTTTGACTCTTTATTAGAACTTTTTACAAATGAAGTCTGGAGATTGAAAATTTTTTCACTCTTTTTTTGACTTTCGAAAAATTATCAACTCAAATCTCATCAAATTTATTCATAATTTATTTAAATTTGGAAGTTCACTGTTATAAATTCATATATCTAATCATATATGATCATATCTAATCATATCTAATCATATATAATCATACATAATCATATATGATCATAGATGATCAGACATCGCCAACTTTCATATATGATCATATATGAATGCTCATACATGGTCAGTAGGGTGTTTCAAAAAAAAACAAATTTTTTTTTTATGGTATCCAAAAATTGAAAGTATAACTAAAAATAAAAATTTTGGTACCAATCCTGGCTCTTAATAATGATATTAAGGTTTGCCTCAATCCATTTTTCTATTTTCCATTTAAATACCACGGGAAAAAAAATTTTTTTTTTTAGAATTTTCTAGCTCACAAACTAATCAACGGATTTTTATGCACAATAAGGTTTTTGTAGGAAATTGAATGCTCTACAAAAAAAAGTCTTGTCATTTTTGATAAATCCCACTGTTCAAAAGTTATTTAAGCTTCCAGTTAAATTTATAGTAAATTTTGAGATTATTTTACTTTTCCAGTGAAACGATCAGTTTTATCGAAAAATGTCATTGAAACTTTTTGTAGATAATTTTATTCCTTACAAATTATTACTAATAAAGTTTTTCGAAATTCCGCATTATTCACAAGTTATTTTCAATCCAATGTCAAGCTCTTAAAATCAATCAGAAATATAATATTTTAAGAGCTTTTTGAAACACCCTAATGGTCAGACATGAACTTTTTTTTCCCGGGAACTTTTTTTACATGAGTGTTGTCAGTATTAAAAATTTAATTTATCGAAAGTTTTTATTTTTTTTCTAAAATTTTCTGGTCAACTGATTAATTATTTTTTAAAAAATTTTCTTGCTTGAAATTTTATGACGTCATATATAACCAGACGATGGTCGCCATGTATAGAAATTTGAATAAAAATATCTGGAAGATTAACTATGGCTACATACTTGTTCTAAATTAGTGTGAATAAAAAGTAACATTTGATATCGAGCTTTGAATAAAACATAATTTAAAAAATAAGTAGAGTAAATTTACCTACTCTAAAATTGTTATTTGTTAAAATTTCTTATGCTGAATAACTTTATAATAGGGTCTAACTAAAAACGCGTGTATATCGTAAAATCTTTAAACGAGCGTCGAGTACACTCGTAATTGCAGTCGAAGTACGCCATGAATTGTTGAAATGGGAGTTTAATGAAAAATAAACTTATATTTAATTTTCTTTTTTTTTGCATTGTAAATTGATAAAATTTCCAAAGTTATATAAGTTGAAGAATACTTAAAAAAGAAACTCATCAAGAGTATTCTACTAAAAGTACATAAAGAATGAAGATAGTTTTAAAAAGTATACTTAACTCATTTTGCTGAAGAAAAAAATTTTTTTCTTTTTTTAATTTTTCTTTTACACATTTATTTTTATTTTACTTCAAAGTTACTAATGCGTACAATAAATTCATAATTTTATGTACTTTTTTTTTATTCTCTTGTCCGTACACTGAGAAAAATGTTATTACACAGAACAGATTTTCTTGAGTTAAAAATTATTTTTTATTTTTTTAAATTAATTATATATTTTTCCCATGAAAAATTTGATGACAAAAAAATTTTCAAGGTTCAAATAAATCACCAAATTTTTTTTTTAATTATTTAATATTTCGTTACTAAAAATTTTCGAAAAAAGTTGCTTACTCATGACCATAATAGAACAATTTTAAATTCGCGCGGTTGATTTTAAATTAAACTAATTTTTGATTAACCCGTTGTGGACACACGTCGAAAAAATTACATTGAGGACACACGAGGTCCAGCGGACCCCACGCAGGAAAACAGTTCTCATTTGTGTTCTACGCTATATATCGACTAAAAACCGGCGTCAAACTTTAATTTTATATTCTCTCTTAATAATCCAATAATTGTTTTAGTATTTTAATGATTTTAAAACTCTAAAAAATTGTTAAGAAAAAAAACTCACGAAATTGAACTTTTTTTATAAAAATAGTCGTAGAAATTTTAATTTTAAAAATATCAAAAAAAATCCAACGGGGTTTTATTGAAGAAACAATATTTTTTCAAGAAAAAAATAGATTTCTAATGAAGTCTGAAAAAAGTATATTTATTTTGAAGTTTGAACTCACGAATTTCGGTTATTCTTGTACTAAGGAAATAGTACAACTAAGCATACACTGAGAAAATTAAATGATTGTCTTTATTATCCTAAATTTTTAGCCCCAATCATCTAGGATGATAAGAACGATTTTAAATGCAAAGATAGTTAGAGTTATAATTTTTATTAATAGGATTAACAATCATTGGATGATAACAGTTACCATCAGAATGATTACAGTTACCATCAAGATGATAACAGTTACTATCAGGGATGGTAATTATTATTATGAAAAAATTGATCGAAAATTCAATAAATTTCAAGTAGGGGAAGGGAGGGCAAAATGGGCCCCCTGAAATTTTGGATGCCTCGAAATATTTGGGAGCAAAATGGGCCGCCCAAAATTTTTAACGTGAAAAGTGTTTGAGGCGGAGGGGTGGGGCAAAATGGGCCACTCAAAAAAAATTGTAACGAAAAAATTAACTAGGCGGAAAATAAAAAAAAAATAATTTTTTCGTTACAATTTTGTTTTTCGAGAGGTTCATTTTGCTCCACATATCACATATTGACCTGAAATATAATAGAAACATTATAGAGGTCAGAATTGGACGGAAAACGAAAAAAAAAAATTCATTTTAGATTGATCCATTTTACCCCACATATCACATATTGGCCTAAAAATATGATAAAAACAATATAGAGGTCATTACTTGACGGAAAATGAAAATAAAACTTTTTTAGTTAATTTTTGAAAGGGTCCTTCGTGCCCCAGGCTCCCCTATTAACATTTAGTATTTTTTTACCCTTGTAAAATGATGGTTTCATTATAATCGAATTAATTGCTATTCTAATTATCTTTGATGGTAACTACTATAATTTCTGATGGTACCAGTTACCATCAGAAATTATAAATATAACTATTTAGGATAATAATCCTAATTAACTCGAGTTAACATCCATGATCGTAATACTTATCATCCAGATGGTAACCATTACAATCTAGATGATTTACACAATCATCTAGATGATATTCATTACTATCAGATTGATAGTAAAAATTTTACCATCACTAGATGATAACTCCAATCATTTAATTTTCTCAGTGTACCTTAAATCTTATTCCTAAGGGTCTTTCTAGATTTAAAAATGCTTCAAAATTTGTCTGGGGTCCATTGGACCACATGTGTCCACAACGGGTTAAAAAATTTTTCAAAAATTTTTCAGATAATTCCGAAATTTGAAAATTATAATAAAATTTAATTTCGAAATTAAGAATAAAAAAATTAAAAAATTAATACATTCAAATTTCGTATCAACTGATCAAAAAAAACTCAAAAAAATTGTTTCTCGCCCTAAGAAATTTTTGTTTTCAATTTATACTGCAAAAAATTTCTTGGGACAAGTAAAAATTTTTTTGACGTGAGTAAAAAATTTTGTGCCAAGAAATCCTTTTCTTCTGTTTTCTTTTTCTTTTCCACCAGCTCAAAAACTCTAAAATAAAACTTGACTGAAAATATTCATTGAATTCCTTGTTATTTAATTATTAACAACAAATAAATAAAAATTTTGTTAATTATTAATCCAGGTGTCAAAAGAAAAAAAAAAACAAAAAATTGCCTCATATAATTTTACGATAAAACAAATTTTATAATAATTCATTTACGGAGAGATTTTATCTGTATAATTAAGACATGAGATGAAATTATACCTGAAAATTTTTAAAATGATAATTATGGTGAATAATAAATTAAGACGGTTATTTTTGTAAATGAACGTAATAAAAATAATAATAATAATAATGAATAAATGAATGAATTAATTAAAAAAAAATAAAAAGTTTGAGGGGAAATTTATCTGGTGACAAGGCTGAGAGAAAACGCGTGTACAATAGCATTGAAGATGCTGTGAGATCGAAATTGGAGAGTTAATCTGATTGTCAGTTGAAGAGGTTGCCTTGAGCGAAAATCGACTTTCTCATCTGCACGAGCCTCTGTATAATAGTTATCACCGTAAAACAGCATTCTAGTTGTAGATCTGAAATTAAATGTAATTTGTAATAAAACACGAATTGAGTAATGAAAAAAAAAAGAAGAAATATGTACGTAAAGAATAAAGAAGTTGAGTCAACTAAATAAGAGACTAAATAAAAGAGAATAATAAAATGTTAAGAAAAACTCTAAAAGTGTGTTAATGGATTTCTTAAAAGTTTGTACGACTACTCAGCTTGAGTTCGAGCAGAATATCAAGTTCTAAGTTGTGAAATTAGTGAGTCTTTAAGGCATGAGTTTTAAAAAGAGTAAGAAAAGCCCCATGAGCACAAGCAACTAAACTTCTGAGTGCTTCCATAGCTAAAAATAATAATAAAAAATAAATATATTTTTAAATATTTTCATGACTTTTCAAAGGCTGCTTCAAGTCCTGGGTCTGCTGTGGAGGCCACTAGAGGTAAATAACGTCTTCCTGTACTGGGAGTACGTATTAAATATATATGCAGGTGGACAAAAAAAAATTTTATGGGATTTTGCTGGAATAGTGATCTGGTATAATGATCAAATTTGATAATAATAAATATGATAGTATTTTATAAGTACATTAGGGTGGCCCAAAAAAACCGACTATTTTTTTTTGAAAGTCTCTTATGAAAATTTGTTGGCTTATGATGTTTTAAGAAGCTTCTCCATAAATCAGCTCGATAAAAAATTTTCAAGAGGGCGCTCACGAATTTTGAAAATATCAAAAATGATCGAAATTTGAATTTTTTATTTCAAATTTTTTTCTTTCTCGTGACAGCAATAGTTTATATTTGTGAAATCATGACTACGCTGAAAATTTAAGCCCAAAATTTAAATATTTAAACCTCGCTCAAGAATTTTGAATGTTTCAGTGATGTCTTTTGAACGTTTTCGAGTGACCCTTGAATAATATAATAATGAAGCTTCTCGATTTTTTCACCATCAATTTGCATCACAATCAATGAAAATATAACCCGAGAAATAGAAATAATAAGTTATTCACATACTTTTTTATTTTTTAATTCTATTTTTAGGTTTTTTCGCTTATTCAAAACTTACCGAATTTTATTATTTAAGACTGTCCTGTATATTTTTGGTTATGCTCAAGTTATATTTTAGTGAAATGACAATAATTGAGTTATAAAAAAATACAAAAACTAATTCAAAGTATTAGTTACATATTATCAGTTAATATTCAAAATTCTTGAGCGCCGTTTAAATATTTAAATTTTGGGCTGAAATTTTCAGCATAGACATGATTTTACAAATATAAACTATTGCTGCCACGAGAAAGAAAAAATTTATAGGTAAAAAATCCGAATTTCAATCATTTTTGACATTTTCAAAATTCGTGAGCGACCTCTTGAAAATTTTTTATCGAGCTGATTTTTGGAGAAGCTTCTTAAAACATCGTAAGCCAATAAATTTTCATAAGAGACTCGAAAAAAAATAGTCGGTTTTTGGGGCACCCTAAAGTACATGTTAATTTGATTGATCAATTTTTTTTCAATTTGATTTTGGGAAAAATTCTTGATCCAGAAGTTAACAGACGATTAACAATTTTCAGATTGTTTTTTCAATAATTCAATTACAAAAAAAAAAAAAAAATATGCACTTGTAGAAAATTTAATAAACTGTTGGTACAATTTTTAAAAATATTTTTTTTTAATTATTTATCGTTTTGAAAAGAGTCCAAAAATTATAAGACGTCGGCCAACTGTAGTATCACAGAAATTCCGGGAGATTTAAAAAAAATGAGATTTATGTTGATTTAATCAGATCTCATTAAATCTGAGTTATTTTTTTACGGAAGCATATTTCATATTTTATCACAGTTCCGCACACTTTAACATACGGAAATACGGACAGACTAACGAGTGCTACTGAAATCTCCAAGCAAAATCGATTTTTAAAACAACTGTCGGAAATGGTGACAAGTGTTTCTGACAATGAGTAAAGCACATGACGTTCAAAATTCTGAAAGAAATTTAACTCTCTCTTGACAGTGATAATAATAATAATAATAATAACAATAATAACTATAATGATAATAGTAAAAGAAACATAAATAATAAAACAGTAAAGTAAAGTTTTTAAACAAAAGGCAGAACAATAATTCAAGCGATGAGATTACAAAATAATCAGATAACTCGGTCTAAAATGGTTTAATCACCAGCATTCTCTTATCTTTCTCAGTGTAAAAGTTTATTCTGCACGAAGAATGCCGGGTAGTAGAAAGAGAATGGGACGAAGAAATGTTACTTTAAGTAATAGTAATGAAAAGAATAAAAACAACTTATATACACTATTTCACTGGTTCTCATTACCATCACTTTGTCCTTCCTCGGAACTTTAAGAGCTTAGAGCTTTACAGAAAACCTGAAAGCTGAAACTCGCACGCAAGAGTCATGAGTACTGAAAATAATAAAACTCGAGATAATTTAAGCGAATAACTTGGCCTATGGAACTTGAGCCCGAGGACATTTCTTGCTCTTACTTTGGATTTCTTAAAGTCAAATCTCGATCTTGAGGATACAAAATTAAAGTTTGTGTCACTACTTTACTTTGTAAATGCGGACTAGCCTGCGTCATTTTGGAGGAAAATATTTTTTTCCTTGCAAAAAACTGAATTAAGGAAAATTAGTGAATATTCAATTTGCTAGTGAGTTTCGCTGATTTGCTTTTAGAGAACATTTACTGATCAAAATTATTTAGTATACACTAAAACATAATCTCTGTGCATAGCTTCATCCCTTAATTATAATTTTAAACAGTCGTTCATAATTCAATATCATTTGCCATAATAGTACATAAAAAATTATTTTACTCCATTTATTGTTGTTTTGACGGTAAAAATATTTTCTCCTCTTATCGATCGTACAAATGCTATATTTTTGTACATCATTAAATTTAAAACTTTTTAAAAATATTTATATTATTTTTGTTATTAATTATATTTTAAAATCCCTGAAACTTTATAAATTTTTAATTTATCGACTTGCGCCTTCAGACTTTTTTAGCCCACGAAATTCTCTACAAATTAATAATTTAACTTTTTTATGCAACGTCGAAATATCACCAGCTAAAATATTTATTTCTGTATTTCAAACGGCAAATCTCATAAAATTATGAGCGACCTTTTGAAATTATAACTAAGGGCTAGAACGAAAGGAGAATTTTTTTTTTTTAGTGTATGCTAAATGATTTTGAACAGTAAGCATGAAAATAAAAATGTTACTGCAAAATTAAATACTAATATTTTTAAAAATTTTTTTATTTAAATAATTAATAAAATTATTTTAAATAAATATAATAATATTTGTGTAAATTTCTATAGAAACCAATATATAAATAACATGACAATTAAATTACTCAAAAGACATAATAAAAATTCGCAGTCACGATTTATACAAGTTTAGGAATGTAAGTTTATGTTGTGAATACTGATGAGAATACATTTTGAGAAAGTAAAAAACAATAACAACAACAATAATAATAATAAATAAGTACATTACTTTATCTCAATCATCAATAAAGTCTCAAGAACTAACGACAGCTGTCATAAAACATGATTTATAAAATATATGTATGAGACATACATATATAAATATATGCACTCACAAAGAGTGCAAGATAAATAAAATAATTAATCAATGAAGTTGGCAGTAAAAAAATTTACATTTAAGACCCAGGCGGCGGATTCCATGACAAAGATCGCGTCTCGCGTGATATTAGATTAGCGATAGATAGAACACCGGACTATAGAGCAAAATGGTGTTTAGTTTGGCAACTAAAGCCACAAGAGAGGACGCGTCGAATCATGAGAGTGGTCGCGGTCACCCGTCACACCTGTCATTCAATATAAAAAATTTGGAGTAAACTCGGAGTGATCACGAATTTCAAAATTCACTCCGTCACTCGGAGTTCTGGAGTAAAAAAAATTACTCCGATTGCGGAGTAAATATGGAGTTTGTTTTTCAGCTCCACAGAAATAAAATAAATAAATAGTCATCTGTTTCGGATTTACTCGACTAATTTTTTGCAGTATAAAATGTAATATATAAAATATATTTATATCCATATATTTTTATGAAAGATCCATTTACTACAATATTTATCATTTATCTCTTGGCTCTAATCCACAGAATACTTGTGCATGTAAATTATGAATACTAAGATGAATACAACGTTTTAGGTGGTTTAATGCAGATTTAGATAGCCTGAGGTACAGTGGTGTGCTTTTGGCTTTTAAGTCTTAGAGACTTTGCCTAATTAATTTATAGACATCCTCCTATATATACATACACACACTTATATATATATATATATACAAGTGTAAGTAAGGCATAGGATGTTACCTACTCACAGCTTTACTTCCTCTCTACTCTCATTCTTGTTATTCTCCTTTTACTTACATACATTTTAACTCGCTCACTCCCTCGTAAAGGCAATCTCTTAGCACTTGGGTCTCACTCGTTCTCGTTACTCAGCTTATCTAGCCAGTGCAGTTGCTCCGGGCCACGACATACACCACAGTCTCCTGGCTACACTACAGTACCAGGGCGTCCACTCGTCTCTTGTGTAGTCTACCCGAGTGTCGGGGACTATGTAAGCTTATAATTATTCGCGTTAAAGGTTTCAGTGGTGTCGTCCTAAATACCACAGTGTTATCAAACTTTACCCAACTATTTTTATTCTACAATCATTTTTCTTTTAGTTTATTTAGTAGAACTTGAGATGATCCTCGAGCTAACAGACAATTAACAATTTTCGGATTTTTTTTTTTCAATGAATCGATTAAAAAAAAAAAAAAAACTAAAAATATGCACATGTAGGAAATTCAAAAAACTGTAAGTGCAATTTTTTAAAATATTTTTTTTTCTATAATTTATCGTTTTGAATAAATTCCAAAAATTATTACTAATAATGGGACAAAATTTTTGTCTTAACTTCGAAATGAATGGTTCAAATGTTTGATATTCCGGCGAAAATATTGGTCTTATAAAAAAATTTTTTAAACAAAAGTTGTAGGAAATTTATTTTTATAAAAAAAATATCTCTTATGATTTTTTTATACAACCAATATTTTCACTGTAATTCCAAAATTAAGATTCATAATGAATTATTCAAATTTTTATTAATTATCAAAATCATAATTTTGAAATTACGACGAAAATATTGGTCTTATAAAAAAATTTTTTAAATAAAAGTTGTAGGAAATTTATTTTTATAAAAAAAATGTTTCTTATGATTTTTTTATACGACTAATATTTTCACCGTAATTCCAAAATTTAGATTTATAATGATAATGAATTATTCAAATTTTTATTAATTATGAAAATTTTAATTTTGAAATTACGCCGAAAATATTGGTTGTATAAAAAAATCATAAGAGACATTTTCTTTAGAAAATAAAATTTCCTGCAACTTTTATTTCAAAAATTTTATTATACGGCCAATATTTCCACTGTAATTTCAAAAGTGGACACCATTAATTATTAATTGCTATTTTTAAATAAAATTAGAAATCCCGGTCCTAATTAGTAGACTTCGGCTAACTTCAGTATCATAAAGTTGAGCTTTAATCTCATTTACGTTTTATTGGTATTGATCTGTCTTTTTTTTTTTTTAACGAAAATTAATTGTCAACCAGTCAGTTATAAAAACTATTGTATAATTTCGAAGCTTGCTAATTATTTTACCCAACTCAAAGCTTTGAGTGTCGGCTTACAAATTTTTTGTCGACGCATTGACATTTTTGCTGACAGTACAAATTTAAAACTCGAATAATGCGAAAAGTATATTATTACACAAAACTGTGTAATTCGAACTTAACTACTTGTATATTCATAAAATGAAATGAAATAAATTTATAAATTTCGATAGCAGTCGATCTGTCTCTCCGTCTGTCTGGCTGTCTATTCATCTATAGGAAAGCCAATAAAGTCCGAAACATGCAATTGATCGGTTCAATTTCCTTTACATTTACACTCGCTCAGGTCATGACCGAATACATTCTTGATGGAAATGAATATTTGAATCCTTACAGTAATAATTTAATTACAGTCGATTGATATTTAAAAGATCTGGTACTTCTGATAAGTTTATACTTGGTCTCGCTATCGACCGGAAAAGCAACGACATCTGCTTAAATATTTAAAACAGACCTTAATAATGTAACACTTCTCCTTGTGTATTAATAATTTCATTAATTATTAATATTTGATACTTCGATTAACTGTCAATTTTGTAACTATTATTTTTATGGATAAAACTTTACCTGTCATTGGACTATCTAAAAATTTTCCCGGATTATTTCTGTAAGACGATTAAATATTTATTTTTCAAGCAGAATTATTTCTGGATACTTAAATTTTCATGTTTCCTAATTTGAAATTTCGTAATTGCAGTTTTTCAGGGAAATTAAATATACAAAATTTTATTGCAAGATGAAATGAGCCAGAGGCGATAGAAAATTATGGAAATTTATCGGATCGAAAAATGACCTAATTTCGAAAAAAAATTCTGTGCTTTATTTCATTTTTTTTTCTTGAGCTTTTGTACAATCAAACTAATGAAGTTTTTATAAAATTTTTAGTCTCTAATATTTTTATTAAAATATAGGGGATCAGTGGAAGGGAAAAATGGGGAACTCCCAAAATTGTATAAATAAAATTTTTTTTTAAATGTTTTCTAAACATTCCAAAATCTTTGTACACGCGCAGTTTTGAGAATGCAGTGAAAATGCCGTAAATATTCGGCATTTATGCACATGCCATGAATTCAACATTGAAATTTAGTATTATCATGGTTGTATTAGCCAGTTTTTTTACTATAGTTATGAGGTGTATTTACTGTACTTAAACTGTAGAGTTACCATAATTCTACAGTAAAATTACTATAAAAATGCCGAACTTTTATATGCACGGTAGTCCAATATCGCAGCGATGTTCACTCAAACATGAGAATTATTAACTATTAATAAATCAATATTTGAGGCAAGCAAATACTTATTTCAGCCAAATAATTCTGAAAAACTGTTTCAAATAAATACATTTATTAATATCAAATAAATACTTCTATCAGTGTAAAAAAAAAGATTTAGCGTAAGGTAAAAGCCCCTACACCCACCCACTTTTCATTGGAGAGAGATTAAGTCACTCAATATAAATTAATAAATAAAATGAAAAACCATATTATTTTTTATAGTTATTTTTTGAAGTTTCGAGTATTAGAATAAAATTTTAGTTTCAAGAATAATATTGACGAGCAACCTGCAGTCACTACGTGACTTCCCAAATATCACTACTGATTTTATAAAATACTCAGAAGAAAATAATTTCTTGCCTCAAAAAATTTTATTTGCACCAAGAAATTTTATGCATCTTAAATTCAATACAAAAATTTTCTTGGGGCGAGAAAAGATTATTTTGCTCAAGAAATGATTCCTTGCACCAAAAAATTTTTTATAGTTCTAAATAACTTTTTGGTTTTAATTCATAGTGCAAAAAATTTCGTGAGGTAAGTAAAAATTTTCTTTAGGCGAGTAAAGATTTTTTGTGTCAATGAATCCGTTTTTTTTCTACGCACACTTTTTTGGCTTTGAGAAGCTTCCTAAAACCAAATGGAAATATAAAACTTTGTCATTTTGGGATAAGTAACGCGAAATAAATAATATAGTATCTATTCAGTGACATTCAGTCATATTTAGTGACAGAATAATTATAATATTAATTTATTTAAAGAAAATAATTACGATCGTATTTTTTCTCACGTAATTTAAATGTAATTCGAATGATACAGATAAATCGATTAATCTCAATGATTGATAATAAAAAAGTGTTGAAACTATGAAAAGGCACAAATTTAAGTTAAAACCTTTCTAACGATACCAAATTTAATAACATTAACCAATTCTATCATACAGATATGCCGGGAACAAAATTTTCCTTATTCTCTTAATAATATAGATAATTAATTATTATTAATGTTTTAATAAGGTCCTTGAGTGTACCCATAGTCACTCACTAAGAGGTGTCATATCCCATTAGTCAATCAACACATGGCCCTATAGTCGCTCAAAGACAATATCAATTAAACTCTCATAAGTTTATTGATTTGGAAAATAATTTATAAATTATACTATACGGAAAGAAAATTATACGGAGTATTCCTATGCATTATAGGAATGGTTCCTATATATTATAGGAACCACCCCTACACCATTATGGGAACCATTCCTATACTATTATAGGAACCATTCCTATAATAGTATAGGGACCATTCCTATAATATTATAGTAACTATTCCTATAATATTGTAGGAACTATTCCTATAATAGTATAGGAACCATTCCTGTAATATTATGAAAATGGGAATAGTTCCTATAATTATAGGAACCATTCCTATAAATTATAGGAACCATTCCTATACTATTATAGGAACTATTCCTATAATATTATAGTAACCATTCCTATAATATTGTAGGAACCATTCCTAAAATTATAGGAACTATTCCCGTAATGGTATAGGTATCATTCCCATAATTATAGGAACTATTTCTACAATTATGGGTAATATTCCTATACCTATAGGACGTGTTCCCATAATTTATGGTCGTCATTCCTATACTGGTATAGGATGAAATTTCACAAAATTATAGGAACCATTCCCATAATTTTCTTTCCCTGTACTTTATTCTTTCATAATATAAAATTTCATGCATTTTAAGAGTATATTTAATAAGATATAGTTATAACAAATCTTAAAAAATTTGACGTAATCTAAATTTAATCAAACGAATGAACGTTAAAGTAAAAAATGCCCGGTTGAGCGCGATTTTGAAAACAGTCACTTAATTTAAATTTATAATCTATTATAAAATAATTTGATACATCATAATTTAATATATTTAGATTCACAAATAATTATTTATCAATAGCAATATTTTTAGTTGTAATTTTGTTTTATAAAAATTATAAAAAGACGCCTTAAACAGTTAAAGTGAGCGACTATTGGTACTGAGCGGGTATAGGGGCTTTTACCTTATTTGACTCCTCGAAAACTTAGTATTTCCTTTGTCTCCCCCCCCCCCCCACAACCTAATTTTATTATACTATAAATTTTTATTAAAAGTTTCACATTTACCTCTAAAATTATTGTTGCAGTCTTATAAATTAAAATATTAATTTCTTTTATGACTTAAGCTCTTTAGATGCACATAGAAAATTTAAATTATGAATTTTTAATAATAATCCTTATTTTATTATCATTATTATTATTATTATTATTATATGATACATTAAATTTCTCATTTAATCTTTTTCCATTCGCTATTCGCATAATAAAAATTTTGAAGAAAAAAAAAAAACAATCTCTTGTTATTATAACAGAACTTCCATGCATGTATATGTCTATATTCATATCATATATTTTTCATTGAAGATAGAAATCCGTAGAATTGAAATACACAATGACCAAGCTTTAAAATATAGCCAGTGTAATGACTTATAGAGAGTACTCATGAAGATAAATATGAGTTCCGCGAGTAAATGGGTTTGAATAAAAAAAAAAAAAAAACGCGCCGGTTTAGAGCTTAAAGCTTTCCTCGAATATATAAACGCCTTTATAATTTTTTTTTCATCTTTCCCTTTCAAAGAAAAAGCTATAAAATAAAAATAAAAAATAAAGTAACAATAAAATAATAAGAACAATTATATATGACTCCTATAGCCTGCGTACAAAAGCTCAGCTATACTTTATTTAAGATGTACGAGTTACATTTTTGAAATTTTTCCACCCGTAAATTCAAATATCACCTTTCTCTTTGACATGTTAATGAGCGCGTATAATTTAAAACTATAGCGTACTAAAAAAAAAAAAATTGTAAATTAAAATAATAAATTCCTTAATAAATTATTCTCTTGAAAAATAATAATTTTACTGTGTGTGCAAATGGTCTCATGAAAAATCGAGTTAGAAAATAAAGTTAGACATTTATTTTATTTTTTTTTAAGTTTTGCTATACATGTATATATTGTGAAAATTCTTTTGACGACGTCGAGTTTATCATTTATATTACTTGGCAATTTTTTAGTCTCGATTCCCCTGACAACTGGAAGATACCATGGTATCGTGGTGTAGCGCATACATAAGCTCGGCATCAAGAGATTTATGTGTTTTACAGTAGTAGTATGCAGCCACCGTTTCACCTGCAGTGTTCAAGTATGCAAATGCCAAGTGCTACATCTCTATGGAGTATATAGAGCTCTCACTCGCGCATTGTTCTCTCCTTTAGTTCTTTTTCTCTCGTATCCTCATCTGCACTTCTCACTTATTACTTTTTTTTTTTTTTTTATTTCACATTTGTCTCTCGGACCTTTGCGTATTAATAAACTATTAAATTAAATAACCAGATACTTTTTATATATTTTTTTAAAAAAGTTCAGCTCAAATATTTAACTCATGAATTTTTTTTTACTGCAAATTTAATTTTTAATTTAAATAAATAAATTTATTTTTACTGCGCAGTTTAACGTAAGCTTTATTTAATTTTTTTAAAACTATTTAAATAATTTATCTTTATGATTAAAAATGCAAAGGTGACTTAGGTCACGGGTCAAGTTGTGGGATGAATTTCTCAGATGATAGATTTTCCAATTTTTGGGCAATTAATTTATTTTATAAATATAATTAATAATAAGAATTGGAATGCAATAAAAAAATTATCATCGGAATTTTTTTTACATTTATTTTTTAATTCAATAACTAAAAGAACAACCTACAGATGGGTCACACGTGACTCTCCGAATTTATAAAATACAATTTGAATTTTAGTGTTTATTAAAATCTCTACTCTAAAATCAACTCTGGAATTTTTTGTTTATTTCTACTATCGTTGAAATTTAATGAGACAAATTTCATCATTCTCAAACTGATTGATTTCGATGACTAATCATTGCACGGAAAAAAGAGTATTTAAAAACTTTAATATCTGTATTTATTACAGCTTCGTATAGTAGTAACGCTGCGACTCTGAAACTGTAAAAATTACATTTTTGTCCCAGGCATAACAAACATTACAGTTTCAAACTCGATATTGTCCAGCTCTCTATAGTAAACAGACTTTATAATTTTAAATTTTATTAAAAAATTAGTTAAAATTACATTTTCGATCGTTCATATTACTATTCTGTATAGTAGTGTTCATCTTAAGATATAGAATTTAAAAATTACAGTGTGGGCTGTGATTTTTCTCAGATCATTCATCATTCTCGACAATTGATAACTCACCGTGTAATTTTTATGTTATGAATAAATAAGAGGTATTATTTCAGAAAGCAAAAAATACATAACCAATAAATCTTAATTTTTACAGTTTCACCTATCAACTATTGATTTTTAAATAAAGCAACAATTCAAAATAAAAAGTAAATAATGCTTTAAAGATTTATTTAAATAAAATTTCATTTTAAACTGTAAAATTTGCTGCTTAAAATTGTATTAATTTTATTACTATAGCAAATTTCTAAAATTACAGTTTAAGCTTTAATGTTTAAAGATTTGTGCCCCGAAGGCCTGTTTTCACGGTGGAAACTGTAATTTTTCAACTGCTCTTTTTTTCATACACCCTCGTTTTTTTTTAGTATAGAACGTCACTTCAAATAATCTTTTCATTAAAAAATAATAATATGTTTTAAATACTTGATCAATTTTTATCTGACCATTTTTAATTTTTTTTTTTTTTCGCTTTTATATTAAAGCAAAAAAAAGTATATGCAAAATTTATTGAATCAATTCAATGCCAGTAAATGGCTACACTAACTTGTGTAGGATCAATTTAAATTCCAATACAATATATATAAATGAAAATAAAATTTAATTTAATTCTCATTTATAACGTAAATCTCATATTAATATCTAGTATATATAATGAATATAAATATTTGTTCATGACTATCAGTAATTAAATCATTTAGTAACGAAAATTATTTTGACATTAACCGAAATATTATTTCAATTGATCACTTGCATTAAACGATATCAGTTAAATCAAATTATTTATTTTTCTCTTAATTTATTTATTTATATAACAGAATATCAAAAACAAACTGCAATAATTTTCCCATTTATAACAAACACATAAATACTCACTTGAAATAAAATATTAAGATAAATTGGGCATGATAAATGATCTCTGCGGTAAAACTTTAAATCCACATGAAAAGTCAACATTTGAGGGATGAAATAATTAAATAACCAGCATATGGTATCTTACATCTGAAAATTCAGCTGCTATCCTTATTGGATTTTATCATTTTAAATTTAATATTTATTAGTTTAAATATTTACATAAAACTACATCTCTATTCGCTTTGCTCATCATTTTAATAATTCAATAGTATCTCGAATGCTCTTATATTCTTCCATTTATTATTTCTCTCTGTAATTTATTTATTAGCTAATTTAATCCGTCATTTGTGATACACTTTTTATTATATTTTAAATAAAATTATTCGGTTTTTAAACATTACTCATACATTTAATTAAATTTGAAACTATATTCAATTTGATATATTAATTTAATTATTCAAATATATTCATCATCACATATTCCATTAAACCAACCATGTTAATTAATTAATTTTTAATAATAAGTTTATAAAAAGGGCGTAATTATTTAATTACGTGGAGTGACCATGCATACATGGAAAAATTATTTTGTTTGAAATCCTATGATGTCATAGTAGAACTCGACCATCTTGACCAACTGGTGGGAAGTGAGATAAACACATGCAAAAATTTCTGTGACCACGGAAAAAAATGATGCTCAAAATTTGAATAGTTTGTAGTTTATTTTCGACTTAAAATTAGTATATTCGATACTAATATCAAACCAGGATCATTATATATATTAAAAAATGGCTATTATTTATATTAAAATTTGATACACATACAAGAGCAAAATTTGTAATTTCGAATATTAAAATTAATATGAAAAAGAATCAATAATTTGGAATCTACAGTTATTACTATTCAAATAAACATAGAAAAATTTAAAAAATGAGGAACCGAAAAATTAGTAAACGTACTTATTAATATATAAAGATCTAGTATACGAATTTTTCATTTTATTATTTACCACTTATTCGATATATGTATATATTAAATTAATTTATAATAACGAATAAATAACATTTTATATTAATTATTAGTCAATGGGATAGAATTTATAAAATAAGAGTTAAAAATTTTGGGTATTTTTATGAGCAACAAATCAGTATCTAGTATACTAATTTTTCATTTTATTATTTACCACTTATTCGATTTATGTATATTGTGAATTAATTTATAATGATGAATAAATGATATTTTAAGCTAATAATTGATCAGTGATATCGAATTTATAAAATAAAAGTTAGTAACTATTGCAATTTTCGGCTGGAAAAATCAGTTTCTAAGATAGCAATTCTTAATTTGACCAATCATTACTTTTTAATAGATTATGCCATAAATTAATAAACTTTCACTAATAAGTCACGTATTATACCTAAAAGTAATAACATTTCCTTACTTTTTGAAATAATTGATAGTAGTTTTTCGGAATCTACAAAAATTAGTAAACTACTTTGCATCAAACACATAATAGTACTAATTATTGATAACAGATTCCACTTTTTACTATTTATTAATTTTTAATATTCTGTCTTTCCGTGTACTATATAGATATGGGGCTTTTGAACCCGACCCCTTTAGATTTAGCTGAAAATTTTTACTCTTATTCTACCTCATCAAAAACGTTTCTCATAATTTTTTCAAATTTTTTCACCCAACCAAAAAAAAGTTATAAATTTTTGAAAAAATGGCTTTTTTTATTTTAAATTGCTATAACTTTTTCAAAACTTTACTGATTCGGACATTTTTTTTTTCAAATTTTTTTTTTTAAATGTCCTTTTCGAAAAAAAATACAAAAAAATTATTGCATTGTTTTTTTTCGGAATTTTTGGAAAAAAACGAAAATTTTCTGATGTCTACCATTTTTGATTTAAAAATTTTTTTTAGTATATAAAACTTTGACATTTCTTGTAAATCCTCAAATTTTTTCAGTGATGTTTTTTCGATTCATTTTTTTTTTTTTTGTTAGAAAAACATACAAATTTATGAAAAACTACAAAAATTAATTACTAATTTAATTTTTAAAAAATAATAATAATGATCATTGATAAGTAATTTCGTTTTTTACTATTTATGATTACAGTTATGACCGCGATTCACCGTTTTCATTCCAACTGGGCGTAGGCCAAGTAATCAAAGGCTGGGATCAAGGGCTCGTGGACATGTGCGTTGGTGAACGTCGAAAATTAACGATACCCCCAGAGTTAGGATATGGTGATCGTGGAGCTGGAAACGTTATACCAGGAGGTAATACAACAGAACAATATCCATTTCTCTCGATGCTCACACAAACATCTAAACCACATTCTACCAATAAATAAATACCAAATCATTGATTAATTAAACCCGGTGAAATTGATACGTCAGAAATTGATAGGTATTGCTCAACCAACAGTGTAAGTCCTATCAGATGAATGAAACAATTATACGGGATTTTAATACATATATATCCTACATCCATAACTAACAAATCAATAATCTTTATTGAACTCTCAATCGCTCACTCAGATATTTTGACTGACGTTTGAAACAAACTACTATTTTCATATTTTACTTTTTATAGTCACGATAAACTAGAAAAAAAAAATTTACTCAATAAAAATCAGTATTTACAATTGATATTTTTTATTTTACTAATTATATGTATAGTAAATTAATTAGTAAACTACTTTGCAATTTGTTCATTATGATGTTCTCTAGTAGGAAAAGCCCGAAAAAGTTCTGAGAAAAATTTATTATTCGAATCCAGACCCTTATGAGGACGAATGAGAATGACTATCTATGAAAAATGACCCGTAACTTTGCTGCTGTTGGGAATAACCCATGACAATGTCAACGATTTTTGTTAAGTATAATGTCCTCTAGTAGGAGAAACTCAAAAAAGTCCTAAGAAAAATTTTTTTTTTGAGTAATCGACGTCGGACAGATAGAGACAGATGCGGGCAGATGATACTGTCTACACGGAGAAAAAAAAATAGTTCTAATTCCTATGTAGAATGGTAACCATTACTATGTTACATAGAAACGCGGATTTTTTAGCGTCGAGAGTCACCGGGCAGAGTAATCCCCCCCATTCTATATAGTAACGGTGACTATGCTAGCATAGGACTGATTACCATTCTACATTGACGAGAGAACTATGTAAATGGACACCACTGCAATGTTACCTAGTAACGTTTACGATCTTTTATTTATTTCATTTTTAGTAAATAAGGTTATGACAAAACAAATAACTCTGGTTACTATAAACAGATATATGTAGAAATTGAATTAATCTATTGAAATAATTAAGATATTGCTCAAAAAGAAATATCATTTTTTGATAACAGATAAATAATAATTAAATAAATTAAAATATTTAATAATATACATCGCACATATACATGCATACCCATACACATAAGTTACTGCGCAAACTTCCGCGCATGTTTACTTCCTTGTCTCACTTATTAAACTGTAAGGACAGCTATTCCAGCATAGGACTCAGTACCATTCTACATAGCCCTGATTCCTATGCTAGATGGCGATTTTTACTATTTTAGTTGTTTCAATGTAGCATAGTAATCATTGCCAGAAAAATGGTAATGAGTCCTATTCTACATAGCATTATTTACTATTTTACAAAAAATTAGTCTGGTTACTATGTAACATAGTAATCATTACTATTTTTTTCTCTCCGTGTATGTCTTTTCATGAAGGATGACCCGTAACTTTGCTCTTGATGGAAATAACCTATCACAATATTAACGTTTTTTGTTTATTATGATGTTCTTTAGTAGGAGAAACCCCAAAAAGTCCTGAAAAAAATTTATTTTTTGAATTTAGACCCATATGATGATGAATGAGAATGACTATCTATGAAAAATGTCTCGTAACTTTGCTCCCGTTCGAAATAACCCATCACAATACTAACGTTTTTTGTTCATTATGATGTCCTCTAGTAAGAGAAACCCGAAGAAGTCCTACGAAAATTTTATTTTTTGAATTTAGACCCATATGAGGATGAATGAGAATGACTATCTATGAAAAATGGTCCATATTTTTCTATTTATTAAAACCATCCAAAATTCTGTCTACAGACAACTCATTCAAAAATCCAAACCAAATGCGCAGTCGAAATTAGCCTTGCCAAATAACATCGATCCCCCATAAGCACACCATAGATATTTAACCCACCGCGGTGTCTTTACAATGATGACAAAAATCTATAGTTTGCTTTTAACTCTCCTAAACATAGACCACAATCAACCCCTACTAACCCACCAAACTTCTTCAGTTAATTTTTTTACAGCGCACTGTCATTTGCGCTTCAGTCCAATAAAAATTATTTTCCCAGTTTACAATTATTTAAAATTTTTTCCGTCGTTTTTCCATCGTTTAAATTCAAATAGACACTAAATTACTCCATCCTATATAGAGTAGAGTAAAGTGTAGCATAGTACAGTACGCTATTAAATATAGTAGATTGATCCTTTGTTTAATTTTCAATGGATACTCTTGTAATCATGGATAGTGGTTTAAATTGTGTGGCATACGTGTCAAATCTACATCGTATTCATACACACACTCTTTGCTATACTCAGTATCGAGTATCTATAAAACGTATATATATATACATATATATTTATATGTATGTATAAGGCGATTATCAATTTTACTCGTTCAAACAGCGAATAATTGAGTAGCATATTTCATTAGCATCTATTGAATCGAACTGGTAGCATCTATAATTAATGTGTCGCTTGGTTCGTTAACCGTCACGTTGGATCACACTTTACTTGTTGGTATTATTATTACTATTATTATTATTATTGTTGTTATTGTAGGTAATATACATGTTCTTGTTCTATTGATATTAAATGTTATTGTTATCGTCATTGTTAGATTGAACATGGTTTAACGTTCATACATACGAATATATATGTATGCGAATGTATAATTGAATTATTTCTTCAACTTGTACATTTATTATAGCAGTGGTAGCACCAACGGCAATAGCAATTGTAATAGCGATGATAATTGTAACAATAACAATAATAATGTATGAGAAAGGTAGATGCGGAATTAGGTATATGTTTATCTAAACCTCAGAGGTATTACCAAATTTCTATTGTCATATCAATGTCTATTCAGTGTTTAATTACATTGTCATGTTTGTTTTGTCAATTGATTTTTAATTTTAACTCATTTCTGCGGGGACAAATTATTTTATTTTCTGACGAATCAATATGGAGTTTAATTTTATCGAAAGTTTGTTTAATTTAGCAGGAAAAGACGCAGACAAATGAATCATTTATTTAAGAAACCCCATAAGTCAAGAAAACAAAATTTTTCAGGAAACACAAAAAACATTATTCTGGAAAAACTTGTTATTGAAATAATAAATAAATAATTGAAGATAATAATGTCAGCGTCTCTGAAAAATATTAAAACAAGAAAAATTCAATTTTTTAATTGAAACTACTTAAAAAAATTATTTAGAGTTGATTGACTTATGGGGTTTCTCAACCAAACGAAAGAAAAAGTTATAAAGTCATTGTTTTTTTATTTTTTTCACTCAAATAATTTATTAGACTGATAAAATGAAGTATATAATATGTATATAAACTCTGAAACTCAGAAATTACAAAAAATAATAATTAATTTAAGTATTTTAATCAGTCATATTATTTTTTTTTTTTTTTTCAAAAAAGCGCGAATTTTAAATAAAAAAGAAAAAATTATTTCTATAAAACTAAAACTGCATATGTTTATTTGAAAAACCCTATAAATCATTGACCTATGGGGTTTCTCAATAAAATAAAATTTCTGTCACCCCGTTAATTGTTTTTTAAACACTGATTTGATGGATATTTTTATTAATTTCTATGGGGGGACATCCAGAAAACCTAAAAATGAAAAAAACCCAATTTCGAAAAAAACATGACTTATGAAGTTTCTCGAATAAACGATTCAAATGGGCTGATATTAACCCGTTGTGGACACATGGGGTCCAATGGACCCCAGACAAATTTTGAAGCATTTTTAAATCGAGAAAGACCCTTAGAAATTAGATTTGAGGCATGTTTAGTTGTACTATTTCCTTAGTACAAGAATAACCGAAATTCGTGAGTTCAAACTTCAAAATAAATATACTTTTTTCAGACTTCATTAAAAATCTATTTTTTTCTTGAAAAAATATTGTTTCTTCAATACAACCCTGTTGGATTTTTTTTGATATTTTGAAAATTAAAATTTCTACGACTATTTTTATAAAAAAAGTTCAATTTCGTGAGTTTTTTTTCTTAACACTTTTTTAGAGTTTTACAATCATTAAAATACTAAAACAATTATTGGATTATTAAGAGAGAATATAAAATTAAAGTTTGACGCCGGTTTTTAGTCGATATATAGCGTAGAACACAAATGAGAACTGTTTTCCTGCGTGGAGTCCTCTGGACCCCGTGTGTCCTCAATGTAATTTTTTCGACGTGTGTCCACAACGGGTTAAAATATCAATTGTAGGAATTTTTTCTGATTAAAGTTTTCTTTGAGCAGCAAACAAACTCTTTTCATTGCTACCTCAAACATTTTAATCGGTCAGTTCATTAAAAAGATATTAAGAGTTTACATCCACACACACACACACACACACACACACAAACACAGTCGGACATTCTTCTGAAAATAGTCAGAATAGCTTCCTAAGACCTCAAAATGTCGACATCTGATGAAAAATCGATTTTTGAAAATCGGACCGAACCCAATAACTTCCAGAATTTTTGAAAATTAATAATTTTCTTAGCGGAAAGTTAAAAAAAAAATATTCTGTATTTTAATCTAAATATTTCATGATTATTTTTTATCTCATATATAGGGGAGGGGGGGGGGAGTAGGCCCCTCAAGGAAAATAATTATAACATCATCAATTATTTTTAAGCGTTTACTTCTTTTGAGACCTTTGATACTCATTTTCACTTCATTATGCTACGTTTATTAAAATTGAAAAATCGAAAATTAGGGGAAAAGTGGGCCCTCCAAAAAATTTTGGATTTGATATTTTTTATTCTTTACACGTGTAAAATTTGCAATAGTATATTGTGTGACAAGGGATGAAACAAGACGATTTCAGACTAGGGTGAGGTTGACATCACCCGCAGTCTGAAATCGTGTTTTATCCTGAGTCACACACTACATTTTTCATGATTACCTGTAACGGAACTTTAAGATTCAGTATCAGCAGCCAGTCAGAAACAAGTTAATTTCAAGCCGATGATGCGGAGAACTGTTAGAGAATGAGAAATATATGATTTACAGTGACTTATTAAATAGTAAATAATACAAAAATATTCTTTTTACTCATTTTTTAGTAATTTTATTTGGTTAATTAAAACTGTCACTTAAAAAATGAAATGAGTAAGCTGAAGTGACAAGTAAACAAATGAGAGTAGTAAGGTTGCAAATGAACATTAAATATATCTAGCACAGGGCAGAAACAATTTTGTTTCTTCCCAAGGGAAGAAACACGAATGTTTCTGCCCGCTGTGAAGGGATTTGTGAATTACGAATTCGCTAGCAGTTGTTTGTAGCATCGGCTTGAAATTAGCTTGTTTCGACGGGCTGTAGAGACACTGAAACTTCAAGTTTCGATGCTGGTATCATGAAAATAACTTTAAAACGATTGTATTTTAATAATATGAAAAATCATTTTGATTTACTGCTGCGATATAACTTTAAAAAGTAATTTTATTATCTTTAACTCTCTTAATAAATTATATTTAATAAATAGTTCTGGTGATCTATTTTAGCCCTCATTATATAAGAAATTTCGATAAGCCGAATTTACTAACGTATAGGAAATTTTGAAGGGTCCACTTTGCCTCCATATTTTTTGAAGTTTTTGAAATTTTAAGGGGCTCACTTTGCCCGCTCCTCCCCTACACAGAAAAAAAAAGAATTTTTTGACGCAAGAAATATTTTGCATTATGTAGTAAAAACCAAAATTTCCTACGAACAAGACAAAATTTTTTCTTGACCCAAGAAGATTTTTATTTTCTATTTAAAATGCAAAAAATTTTATCGGAACAAGTAAAGTTTTTTTGAAGTGAGTACAAATTTTTTTCCGCCAAAAATTTTCTTTCTGTGTACCTAGGATATTTTATGGTAATAAATATAATATTTATTCACATGATATTAAAACATTGCGGTACTTGAGTAAGAGATAATTCACTGTATGATATTTCGACATGTGACATTCTGTCTGTGATATTTAGACATGCAACCCTCATTAAGTATTTGGTATCAATCTGGCCTCGGGTAAAATGAACCTTAACAAAAAATTTTGAAATTTAAAATTTTTTTTCCAATTTTTAAAAAAATAAACAGGGTCTATTTTTAAAAATTTTATATATTTTATACATTATCAAAAATAATAATTTCTCAAAATTAAAGAAATTTGGATTAATAATGAGGTCCATCATATATTTTTGTCCTTTAATTTATAAAAAATCATATGCCCATTTTACCCCAAGGATTTAATTTGTAACCCTTTTTCCCTGTACTGAATAATTAATTATTAATTTAAAAATTTAATTAAAAAGTAAAAAGTTTTTCCAAAATTTGGTAATAAAAAAAAATAAATCGATTTAAATAAAAAATTTAATATGAAGGCAACTTTAAATTTGGTACAAAACAATGAAATATTAAACAAGGAAACATGAATTTTAATTAACGAAATGTCAGTCATGTAAAAGTTTTGAAATAATTAATGAGATTTAAATTATGAATGATTGCGGCGGCGATATAGGAGATGTCGGTGTGGTTCTCATATATAATTTCTATATTTAAGTTTGTGATTTTTTATTTTATTTATAGGCGCTACGCTTTTGTTCGAAGTTGAGCTGATCAATATAGGAGACGCTAAACCATCGACAAATGTTTTCAAAGAGATAGACATTGACAGTGATAATCAATTGTCACGTGAGGAGGTGAGCAAAATGGCAAGATCTATTTTTTTTTTATATTATCTATCCAGTGGGATTGAAGGTGATGGATTTCTTATAATTTTTCCACACCAATTTACTAAAAGGCTACTCTACTAAATTGCATTATAATCCCAGTAGTTTAAGTACCTCTCTGTACGTCCACCAGGGTATTATGGTCATGCAAAAAAATTAATTTCTTTTATTCGCACTAAAAAAATTACTAATTCTTAATTTTCTTAAAAAATTTTTTCGTAAAAAATTAAAAAAATATTTTTTACAAAATTTTAAATAAAAATTAAAAAAAAAATTTAGAGAAATAAATTACAATTTTTAAAAAAATTTTGGATACTCCATTTTCCCGGCCTTACTGTAAAATTATAGAATAAAATTTTTTTACACGGAAAAAAATGATGCTCAAAATTTGAATAGTTTGTAGTTTATTTTCGACTTAAAATTAGTATATTCGATACTAATATCAAACCAGGATCATTATATATATATTATAAAATGACTATTATTTATATTCAAATTTAATACACATACAAGCGCAAAATTTGTGATTTCGTATATTAAAATTAATATGAAAAAGAATCGATAAATTGCTATCTACAGTTATTACTATTCAAATAAACAGAAAAATTTTTAAAATGAAGAATCGAAAATTTAGTAAACGTGCATATTAATATATAAAGATCTAGTATACGAATTTTTCATTTTATTATTTACCACTTATTCGATATATGTATATAATAAATTAATTTATAATAACGAATACATAACATTTTATATTAATTATTAGTCAATGGAATAGAATTTATAAAATAAGAGTTAAAAATTTTCGGTATTTTTCTGAGCAAAAAATCAGTATCTATAGTATACTAATTTTTCATTTTATTATTTACCACTTATTCGATTTATGTGTATTTTAAATTAATTTATAATGATGAATAAATGATATTTTAAGCTAATAATTGATCAGTGATATCGAATTTATAAAATAAAAATTAGTAACTTTTTCAATTTTCGGCTGGAAAAATCAGTTTCTAAGATAGCAATTCTTAATTTGACCAATCATTACTTTTTAACAGATTATGCCATAAATTAATAAACTATCACTAATAAGTCACGTATTATACTTAAAAGTAATAATATTTAGTTAGTTTTTGAAATAATTGATAGTAGTTTTTCGGAATCTACAAAAATTAGTAAACTACTTTGCATCAAACACATAATAGTACTAATTATTGATAACAGATTCCACTTTTTACTATTTATTACTTTTTAATATTCTGTTTTTTCCGTGTAATTACTCAAAAATTAGTTAAATAATTTTTCTTATTTTTAATCAATAGTCAAAATAATTATTCTTATTTTAAAAAAACAAAATTCATTATTACAATTTTTATTAAAAGTTTTTTTACTCATCTTTAATAATTTATTCAACCAATCAATTCAATTTCTTCATTTTTTTCCCCACGAACTTCATGAATTTAATAAAAAAAAAATTAAAAAGCACTATTTATAGAAAGCATGAATTGATTATTGATTAATGATTGCTAAGATAAATTATAATTATACCTCTGGCAATGAATAAAAAAAAAACTAAATGAAACGTATGTAATGAAATGTTAATCAGGTGAGCGAGTACTTGAGGAAGCAAATGGTGGAAGCGGATCAAGCCGGAGAGACCAGCGACGAGATGAAAAAAATAATCGACGACCATGACAAACTAGTGGAGGAAATATTCCAGCACGAAGATGTCGACAAAAATGGGTTCATTTCGCACAAAGAATTCAGTGGCCCCAAACACGACGAGCTGTGAGACATTATTGTTTCGATGTCTTCCGCAATATCACATCTCATGTCTATTCATCAACATTAATATCAACACCCACATCAACATAAATATCAACATCAGCATCAACATCATTAAAATCTTATCTGTCATTATATTGCGGTAAACTCATTCATTTCCGGTAAAGAAAGTTACTTTCTAATGAGAATCCAAGACAAACAACCAAGTGCGCCAAACCAAATGCGTATATATCAAATATATATATATATATATATATATATGAAAGATGTGCGAATAATTAAAGTTACAAATATTCGTATAAAATCGAGTAATTTGAATTTTTCGAGAATTTTAATCATTCGAAAAAATTTAAACTAATGTAAAAAATTTTTTACAATTTATTACAAGAGTGTTGTAATTTAATATTCGAAATTTGAACTGAATATTTGAATTTTTATTTACAATTTGAAATTAGATCTAATAGTTTGAAAACTGAATAACAATTTGAATTTTTTAAAAATTTGAATCATTCGAAAAAATTTGAACTATTTATAAATTATTGTAAAAAATGTTTTATAATTCGGTACAGGTGAGTTGTAATTTAATATTCGAAATTTGAACTGAATATTTGAATTTTAATTTACAATTCGGATTTGGATCAAATAATTTGAAAATTAATTTGATTAATAATTTGAATGTTTCAATTCAAATTTTATTCACACATCCCATATATATATATATATATATATATTTGAGGATATGCGAATAATTCAAATTATAAATATTTGTATTGAATAGAATAATTCGAATTTTTTGAAAAATTCAAATAATTCGTTTTTTAAAAATATGAATTATTGTACAAAATTTTATAATTTACTACTTGAAATTTGAACTAAATATTCAAATTTGTATTAAATAATTTGAACTTGGATCAAAAAACTTGAAAATTGACGAATAATTTAAATTTTTCTATTCAAATATTATTCACACATCCTTAATATAAATATAAATTATATATATATATATATATCTTCTTAATCGGAAATAGAACATGATGATCGATAAAAACAAACATTTGCATTCTAATTAACATTCCGGAATACCAAACAATTGAAATCAAATAAAATAAAATGATTTCCCGAAATATTAACGACTAAAAAAACTAGTTAATATATAAATATATAAATATGAGATTAAAATCATCTCAATATAAAATGTGTACAGAAATCGATATTAGTGAAAATTTGTTTGTTTGTTTTTTTTTTTATTTTGTCTGTTATAAAAAATGTAATTACATGCTTGGCTTTACTTGGGCATTTTAATGAACTAAATTTTTGAATTATTAAATAAAATAATTAAGTGAGCAGACATATATAATATTTTAAATGAAACTTTCCATTTTTACATTTTTTAAGTGAATAAAAAATATTGTTGTTAATTATTAATTATTAATTACTGTAATTACAAGTAGTGAAAAAAAAATTATTATTAACAATAAAAATAAAATCTTCCTTGGGTTCATTATTAAGATGAAGTAAATTTATTGATTGAATATATGAGAATATATAGGGAAGGCAAGTGGAAATGAGTGAGTGGAAGTATGCGGTGATTTTAAAAATAAAATATATAATAAATATGGACATATGAATGAGAGATTTATGTGTAAAATGAGCGTTGTCTTGAAGCTATCACTATATTGTAACTTACATGATTTTTATTACTACATTATATTGTATATTGTTAAAGCTGGATGAAAGTTAATGATAAAAAAAAATCCTGTGTCTTGTACACAGTTTTGTTAATAAAAAAATTTTGAAAATATTTTTTCCTGTCTTTATCTATTTTATTTATTCATTTTGTAAGCTACTCTTTCCTCAATACTGAGCCTTTTGCTTGTTATGCATCTTGAGGCCCGTAGCCTCTGACGTCAGAAGCTACCCCAGTCTGTGACGAGGTTCACCCCCACTAGAGAAAGGCGAGATGGACATTGAAGCGAGTGAAGAAGAGGCACACAGTAAAAAACAAATCGTCAAAGTGTAAAAAGAAGCGTATGTTAAAATTTTGAGTGTTGAATGACACTTCTTGTGTGTAAATTTAACTTACAATTTGTGTAGATTCGTTTAAATAACGCACAGAAGGTGTTGAATTTATATCCAGTCACGTGTTAAAAATATTGCCTCTTGTTTTTACGCGGGAAGTACGACGTACTATCTATTGTGTACTCATTGAGTCATTTAAAAATCATGAAATCCTCAGGAACCGTAGAATCAAATGGTATAAATTCATATTCATCGCGTACTTGTTTCATTTATCAACTTAAAATAGGATCTACCCAAATTGAAATTTTTTACCACATCGTCTGTGAGCCATTGAATGCCAATCAATGCGAGTAAAGTCAACAACAATTGACTCCACATTACATAAGTTACTTAGTGAACCAAAAACTTCTTTAGTATATAATCCAGTGGAGACTTTCTGGAGGTCAAGAATAGTAAAATTCTTAAACTTAGAGAAGTCAAGAAGGGATACTACATTTTTGGATTTGAATATTATTTTTATTTATCATTTTAAGCTTACAAAAGTATGTTTTACAGTTTTAGAGCTGTACCTATTCCTATTGCTTACGCAGTTTTACCAGTTACATTTTTCTGTTACATTGAATGTTTGGATTTTCATACGATTAAGTAATAATTCTTGTGAATTTATATGTTTGAATAGGGTAAAAATTTAAAAAAGCCTATGAAATCTCGAGCGGTTCTACATTGTGCTTCTACATCGAATTTAAGAAGTCTAAAACAACAGTCTTACAAGGAACAAAAAATTCCGCCGGGCGACATCTTTCGGAAGCTTTAAAAATTCACTTGTCTCACTCTTGTAGTCCTTGTCTAGCACTCTATTCACGCTGTATATAAGCAAGCTATTCTCACTCTTCCATTTATTATATCACTTATTACTAACTGTCCGTATTATACGATTAGTTGTTGGGTTTAATAATGTTCAATTGTTAAATAAATATTTGGTTCTAATTACCAGCAAGTGAAATATATTAAAGTGCAATATTACAATTTATTAATCTACCTAATTACAAAAGTTAAGGACAAATAATAAGGACTCTAGAATTAAATCGCCCGGTTTCAGGTACAACTTATCCACTTTTTTTCTAGTTCCATTAAATATTTATAAAATTCCGAGAATTAATACTTGCCTATAAAAAAAAAATCTATGTGAAATTACATGAGAACCCATAGGAATCCATAGAGCAAAGTATGGATTTATATAAGAAGAATAAGTAGGATACCATGGGTATTGGGATTCCCATATGGGAAATCCACAAAGAAAACTGTAGATGCCTGGAATCCGTGGACTAGATTCCCATATGGATTTAGGATGATATGGGTTCACATAGGAACCCATGTGAGAATCTATATCGGGATCTATGCTGGATTCCTATAGGAAACCATAATATGGGAATCCATTCGAAAAGGTCACATAGGAATCTATGCTGGATTCCCATATGGATTTTTTTGATAGGAAATTTATTTAGTTAATCAAGTTTATTGATTAATCATATGGGAATTAATTATTACCCAGACGGACATCGTTGGAAAGTCGATTGAACTCCCGTGATGTCTACTGTCACACTCTATGAATTTCAATGATTAATTCAGGGGTTTTAAATTTAAATAATGTAAAATTAAAATATATTCTTGAAATGAAAAATTGAAATTTGAGTCAGTCGTTCAACGTACAGAGCTTCGCGGCCTTAGATGTTCGTCTGCTGACTGCCTGTTCTGCATCCGCAGATCCGGTATGAAGAATTATAAAATTATAATTCGTTTGGCGTTGCATCTCAGGTTATCCTGGCGGACGTCGTCATGGCCCGGGTCTCATGCGACGTCATGGGTTTAGACTACGAGCCACGACGAAGTTTGCAGAAATCGCTTATCTAAGAGATTTTCATTTCAAATGGCTCAGAATTTATTTATTGAAAATAATACTTCAATATATGATACTTGATAAATTTCATCATAAAATGCTATGGGAACGGATATATCTTTTAGATTTGTTAAATAATTTTTTCACGTCATGGTCTTTTAGATGATAAAATTTTTTTTTCTGATATTTTAGGTGGCCCAAATAAGTCTCTTATGAAAATTTGTTGGCTTACGATGTTTTAAGAAGCCTCTCCAAAAATCAGCTCGATAAAAAATTTTCAAGAGGTCGCTCACGAATTTTGAAAATATCAAAAATAATTGAAATTTGAATTTTTATTTCAAATTTTTTTCTTTCTTGTGGCAGCAATAGTTTATATTAGTGAAATCATCTACGCTGAAATTTAAGCCCAAAATTTAAATATTTAAACCTCGCTCAAGAATTTTGAATGTTTCCGAGTGCTGTCTTTTGAACGTTTTTAAGTGACCCTTGAATATTAATAATGAAGCTTCTCGATTTTTTCACCATCAATTTGCATCACAATAAATGAAAATATAACCCGAGAAATAGAAATAATAAATTATTTAGGGGAGAGTGGGGTCAATTGAACCAAGGGACAATTAAACCAGTAAGCTTAAAAAATCGAAAAAAATATAAAAATGAATCGCCCTCTTGGAATTAGATTTTAATACGCTAAACCTTAGTCTGATCAAAATTTCGAACCAATATGATGATTTAATTTTAAAAAATTTAAGTTTTTGTGTTTTTAGGTATCTAAACCTTGATTTCAGCTCTTGGTAAATTGTTTAATAATTTTTTAATTTTCAAATGAAATCTTAAATTTTTTTTTGTAATACCTTCTTACTTATATTAGTCATAAATTTCTAGCTTTACTTCTAGTAAAATAGTTCTTGAATATTTTTTTTTAAACTAATTATTTGAATAAAATCATATGGGGTCAATTGAACCAGTACTCTCGGGGACGGTTGAACCACACGAATCACACTGTGAGCATCAGAAATGCGCGCGGATCTTGACAGAATGTGAAAACAAGCTAAACTAACCAAGAAAAAAAATAATTATATTGACAGAAGTTTTAAAAGTGATTGTTATAACATATAATGTTATATAAAATAATAAATATTATTAGAAGTGATGTAATTTTAGTTTTAAGCTGTAATGAATAGTAAAATATTCATTAAAGTCATTCATTGGTGGTTCTAATACTCTTGGTTCAATTGTCCCCGACTAGTGGTTCAATTGCCCCCGTAAAGGGGACGATTGAACCATTTGATGCAGCTGTACAATTTCGTATTTATTTAAAATTTTCATCATTCGTTAAGCTATGTGCTTGTGAGAAATGATAGTCTGTATAATAAGTTATAATTTTGTAAAAAAAAAAGTTATCATTCTGCTTTTATTCATATAAAAAAAAAATGTCAAAGTATTTTTGGTTCAATTGACCCCACTCTCCCCTACATACTTTTTTATTTGTTAATTCAATTTTTAGGTTTCTTCGCTTATTCAAAACTTAGCAAATTTTATTGTTTAAGACTGTCCTGTATATTTTTGGTTATGCAAAAGTTATATTTTAGTGAAATGACAACAACTGAGTTATAAAAAAATACAAAAACTAATTCAAAGTATTAGTTACATATTATCAGTTAATATTCAAAATTCTTGCGCGCCGTTTAAATATTTAAATTTTGGGCTGAAATTTTCAGCATAGACATGATTTTACAAATATAAACTATTGCTGCCACGAAAAAGAAAAATTTATAGGTAAAAAATCCGAATTTCAATCATTTTTGATGTTTTAAAAATTCGTGAGCGACCTCTTGAAAATTTTTTATCGAGCTGATTTTTGGGGAGGCTCCTTAAAACATCGTAAACCAATAAATTTTCATAAGAAACTCAAAAAAAATAAAATAGTCGGTTTTTTTGGGCCACCCTAATATCGCGTTACTAAAACCATAAGGGCGTATATTTTGAGATGCGTCCTTATAGTTTTAGTAACGCGATGCATAATGATCAAAAAATTTTTTTGGCAAGTTATAAGAAAAGCTCAAGTTTTGAAACAATAATTAATAAATTTGGTACTTGGTTTCATAACTCAATAAAATTTTGACAAATGTTTTAGTAAGAAACTTTAAATAAAAAAACCACAGGAATTTTTAGCGGTAATTCAGAGGAAGTTATAATTAATTTTATAAACAGTATTTCGATTAAAATAATTAAATTTATATAAATTTCATGATTGTAGGAAATTAATTTTTATTTTTTTGAAAATGTGAAAGTTCAGCTGTTTTAATTCAAGGAAAAGGGATACAGGAAGTTGTTAATTGAATAAAATTAACTCGTGTATTTATATTGCCGCAAAATATTATATATATATATATATATATATATATATATATATATATATATATATATATATATATATATATAAGTTGTTATTTTAAGTAAAAAAAAAAAAAACGCTGGATGAAATTAATTAATTCATTTCAAAATCGAATTAATATTAAAAAAGAATATGCATTCAAATTAAAAATATAAAAATTTACAAATCTACCGGAAGTGAGCATAATTAATTAGCATAATTTGAATATATATGAGTAGTTCTCACGAATTTGCGAAAAATGATTTCGTATAATATTAAGAATATAATTTGTAATAATTGACAATTTTATACATTCAATATATAGTACACAAGTAACTTACCTCAGCTGACTATGTGGTCCCCATCTTTTTCGTTTAAATGAAAATAAAGGGGTAATTCATTAATAGAATGAAGTGAGGGAATGATAAAATCAAACATTACCTACAAAAACTAGTCAAACATTAATCTCAAATCGAATTACGATTCGAGGCAAGATTTATACCCCTCAAAACATGTGAAACGACATATAGTGATTATTACAAATGAAATAATTACCTTATATTTAGATGGTGTGAGGTAATGAGGCATAAAAGTGTAACATTGAAATAATTAATAAAAAACTAGTTGACAGCAACACATTTCTTCGCGCCTTGCAACAATGATAGTATGGCTTCATTGACAATGCTGCCAACTGCAAAAAATGTATAAGCGCGGCAACCTACGATCCGATTTAAAAGTACAATCCAGGTTTTAGTAAAATGTGAGGGAATGTTTTTTTTTTTTTGGACCCAGATAAAAATTAAATTTTCCAATAATTTCTTATTTGGTACCTAATGAAAAGTGTATGTACTGTTGAGTGCACTATTTTTAAGATAAGTAATGACCAAAACTAGTCAAATTTATAAGGCACAATAAATTAATGATATAATATTATTTAAATATTGAGTTTGGGACACGATGAGGGAATGATATGTGAAGTATTCAGTTACCTGCCATTTGATATTGTGAAATTAAAACACCTAACTAAAGTATGGCACGAGCAGCTTCAGTAGTATAGTTTTCGTGAAAAAATACAACGTTTACAATGCAACATTAATAATATACAAAACTGAGTATGGACACGATTTTCGCAAATTCGTGAGAACTACTCATATACAAAAATTAATTTTCTCAAATATTCCGACAAATGTTTTGTCTTTGAAGACAAAGAAATTAACTTGCGACAACTGAAATTCTTAATTTAAAAGCAAAATTAGGCACAATAATAATAATAATAATAATATTAATGGCAATAAATAAAACAAGGATTTAATTTTAGATGAATTTATTTATCACTCGTTAAACATTTAAACATCCGTACAATAATTTAAATAAAAATAATTATTATTTATAATTATAGTTATATTAAATCAATAGTAATTACATAGTACACTTTTAAAATAATCAAGCAATTACATTTATTATTTATATATTTATATTAATGTCCGTTTTGAACTATTATTTGATTAATTGTTAAGAAAAGTTTTTTTTTTTGCGATCAGAAAAAAAAAATTATAAACGGACTCACACTTGATTTCATTTCTTCTCCATTTATCACAGTCACTTCAGTAGACAAACAAAAAATATTCAATTTGGTGCAATCGATTATATAAATGTTGAAACCATATATATGTATATATATAGAAATCAAAATTAAATTACATATGGCATTCAATAAAAGAGCTTCTTATATTTTTTTTAATAAAAAAAATTATACCCAATATTAAAAAACTTTTGAGCTGGCAATTTTACCCCCTCTTTTTTTCTAAATATCAATCGTATATAAACTAAAATATTAACAAAAAAATTTTAATTCGAAAAATAAAAATCTTAAATGAGAATTTAAAAAATAAAAAAAAAAATAATGAAAAGATATGAAATAAAAATTGAATATTAAATCGTTAAAATTATATATTAAATTTATAAGCTACGTCGTCATAATCTTTAGTGACATTTACGGTAGACAGAAGTAGTAATAGCTGGGATTGTAGCATCAAATAGCAGTAGTAGTAGCAGTAGTACAAGTAGTACAAATTATAAGTAGTATAAACGTTAAGTTGTTACGTCAACGAGAGAATCTCGCTCGTCGCTTTGTCCTAGTTATATATATACATATATATATCGCGTCACTAATTCCAAAAGGACATATATTTTTATACCTTTTGGCTGTAGTTAAAGTTAAAACTAAAATTACGTAGAACTTTTTTTTTTAACCGCAAATCATATTGCAGATTTATTTTGAAGCTGAAATTTTTTTTTATTTTTAGGTATAGCAAGACCTCGTTATAAGACTAGTTTCGGATTATAGGGGAAACAATTCTGAGAATTAAAATCCAAGAGCGCCAAAGTTTAAATTTTAAAAAAAGATTCAAATAATTGTTTTTATTAGGAGAAAAATTATTAATTTATTTACCTGGTTAACACTTCTTATTTATATGTATTAGGGTGGTCGTTAAAAATTACATTTTCTCAGGCGTCCCAAAAAAACTTCTTTTTAGTGAAAAAATACCTGGGGAATTTGGTTTTTTGTTTTCAAGTAAAAAGAACACGTGCCGTAGGACGACCAAAATTCATTTTTCGATACAATCGCGGTTTTTTTTTAAATATCTCATGAAAGATGCAGATTAAAGGAAAAAATCATAGAAACAATTTTGTAGAAAATTAAATTCTTGACAAAAAAGGTTATATTCATTTTTGGTATAAAATGTGTATTTATGAAGATATTTTAAAAAAACTTTTTTAGATCTTATCAATCGAGCGTTTAAAGAATTACGAATGTTAAAAATAACGTTTTTTCTTAAATATAGATACCCGACTCGAAATTTAGCTTCGCTTCAAGTACTCAATATACTTGAATATACCTATTTTAGTACTTGACATTCTTAAGCGGACCAAAATAAGCATTTTTTATACTTTAAACTCTTATTAATTCCTATGGATTTAAAAAATCAAAATTTAACATCTCTTTAGAACCTATAAAAACTATTCGTTTTCATTTGGTAAGATAAATTCTTAAATTCCTGATTAAAAACTAAGTATTCTATGACCAATTCCCAACTCCTGCATTAGTCCTTTGAATTCTAATTTACTTTTTTCTTTAATTTAAAATCTTTCGGTGGACCTATCGAAGCCCTATTAGCACTCTATACGCTTAATAACTTATAACGATTCTATATCAGAAAAATATCATTCTTTTTAAATTTAAATTGATAGGTTCAAATAAATATGTTAAAACTGTATGTCTGCTAGGTCCTAATAAAAATGTAGAATTCATTGGCCTAAATAAGCTTTTATAGTATGTTTAGGCTCTGATAAGTATTAATAATTTTAAATTTACCGCCTATTTAACAACTAAACATGTCATTTTCTCCCGTAACTGACATTTGTAGGATTTATATAGGAGTTATTTTTCCATACAAATGAAGTACTTAGTAAGTCCTTTTCTTTCTTGATCATAGAATTTCAAGGTTTTAGCAAGGTTTCAAATTTTGACTCGGGCAACTTCGTAACTCGTAACATATCAATCATTAATGCTTGTTATAGTTTCTATATACTTAGAAAAATGTTATTTTCAAAATTTGTAATCCTTAAAACACTCAATTCAGATCTAAAAAAAGTTTTGTCAAAATATCTTCATAAATACACATTCTATAAAAAAAATGAATGAGACCTTTTCTGTCAAGAATTTAATTTCCTACAAAATAGTTCCTATGATTTTTTCCTTTAATCTGCATATTTCATGAGATATTTAAAAAAAACCGCGATTATATCGAAAAATAAATTTTAATCGTCCTACGGCACGTGTTCTTTTTACTTTTTAAATCTTATGTATATACATCTTATCGCGATTTTAGTTGTAGTGTTCCTTAGTCTTATTGCGATTGAGGGTAAGAGTCTTATAACGAAGTCCGATCGTATTAATTAAGTCTACAAAACGATTGATAATACAAAAAAAATTATACTCCCTTTTGATTTTAAACTTAGTGACTAAAGCCAAAAGGGCGTATAAAAATATAAGTAATTTTGAAACTAGTAATAGGAAATATATATATATACTGTTATATTTTTTTGAAATTTAAATAGTAGTTTGTTTGCTGGCTATTCAATCTCGTTAGCGTTGCCTGAGGCACCATGGCGCAGTTATAATAATAATATTCATAAAAATTATATCACAGTAATTTTTCTTTTATATTTTAAAAAGATTATTTTAATCAGTAGCCCTTGATGTATGCTGCAATATGTTTTTTCTCTTCTTCTGACAGTCCATTCTTCAAGGTCCTACGCACTGTAATAATTTAAAAAAAAAAGAAAATTAAATAAAAATTTACAATTAAATAATGAAAATTATAAATATATGAGTGTAAAACACAAATAACTAAGGTTAAAATATTGAAAGCAATCATTCAAAGGGGATTTAAATATTCCATGGTAAACTATTGCAAGCAGTCATGCCTTTGATTTGCGGTATAAAAATGAACAGCCTCACAGAATACGCGCATGCAAATCTACTCCCTTGTGAAGAGAAGAGAAGAGAAGAAAGAGTAAGGGGTATGTGGAGTATGTACACTATGTACTGTTAGTATATATGCGGTATTGGAGAGTATAAATCCGATGTAATTGATGCAGCTATAATATATATCGTACTCATATCAGATATACCTTAAGGTACATAATTACTGATGTACTCTAGTTAAATATCAAATTCTCCTTTGTTTACATTGAATGCCAATTGATACAGATCTCTAATTATTGTTATTGGTAGACTTAAATTTTTTTTTTATTCAAAAAATTTATTCAAGTTGTTAATAAATTAAAAATAAATATTTTATTTTTGTACAGCCAATTAATTTTTATAAAACTAAATTTGATTGGAATATTTTTTTTTTTGATTATTTAAAAAGTCTTTAAATTTTACGTAAAGACTTGAATAAATATAAGTATCGAAAATGATTAAATTTGAAAAAAATTGATCAATTTTTGGAAATTTTTAACTTCCCGCTTAGAAAATCGATGATTTTCAAAAATTTCGGGAAGTTATTGTTTTCACCCCGATTTTCAAAAATCGAGTTTTCATCAGATGTCGACGTTTTGAGGTCCTAGGAAGCTATTCTGACTATTTTTAGAATGATGTCCGAGTGTCTGTATGTATGTGTGTGTGTGTGTGTGTGTGTATGTATGTATGTAAACTCTTTATAACTTTTTAACTAATAAACCGATTTGGATGGTTAAGGCGGCAATCGAAAGAGTTTTTTGGCCATCAACTTTTCTGAAAATTTCAGATCATTTGACCGAGTAGACCCGAAGATATTGGCCAATTACGAAAAAAAAAAATTTTTTTTTTTTAGTTTTTTATTGATTTCTCGAAAACGACTTATACGATCGACTTCAAAATCTAATCAGCTCTAGAACTCAATAAAACGCGTCGATTGCCACCTCAAACATCTAAATCGAATAACTCGTTCGAGAGTTATCGTTGGAGAAAGAAATGGTAAAAAACAGTTTTTTGCGAATATCTTTGAAACGACTCAACCAAAAAATCCAAAAATCTAATGAGCTTTAGAATCTATTAAAACGCGTCGATTGCCACCTCAAACTTAAAAATCAGATAATTCGTTCGAGAGTTATCGTTGGAGAAAGAAATGGTAAAAAACAGTTTTTTGCGAATATCTTTGAAACGACTCAACCAAAAAATCCAAAAATCTAATGAGCTTTAGAATCTATTAAAACGCGTCGATTGCCACCTCAAACTTAAAAATCAGATAATTCGTTCGAGAGTTATCGCGGGAGAAAGAAATGCTAAAAACTGTTTTTTTCGAAAATAATGGCATGCAAAAGTATTTTCGAGCTCGAAGAGCTCGAAAATGTATTTACAACGATGTTTTCGAGCTCAAGGAGCTCGAAAACAGCGGGAAGTTTTGGGGCTGGCCCGCAGGGTCAACCGATGCCCAGATTTTTTTAATTGGAATCGGATATAAAAATATTTTTAAAAAAATGACTTTTTTAGGATGATCCTGAAATTAATGGAAAATTACTAATTTTCGAATTTTTTTTTCGACGAATCAATTACAAAAAAAAATAAACTAAAAATATGCACGTGTAGAAAATTTCAAAAACTATAAGTGCAATTTGTTCAAATATTTTTTTTTTATAATTTATCGTTTTTAAAAAAATTCAAAAAATATAAGACGTCGGCTAACTTATGATCATGAAGTTAGCAGACAATCAGTAATTTTCGGATTATTTTTTCAATAAACCAATTACAAAAAAACAAAAACTAAAAATATGCACATGTAGGAAATTTAAAATACTACAAGTGTAATTTTTCTAAATATTTTTTAAAATTATTAAACGTCGGCTAATATGATACTGAAGTTAGCCGACATCTAATAATTTTTGGATTTTTTAAAAAACGATTAATTATGAAAAAAAAAATATTTAAAAAAATTGCACTTGTAGTCTTTTAAATTTTCTACACGTGCATATTTTTAGTTTATTTTTTTTCTTCAAATTTAATTGTTGAAAAAAAATTAAAAAATTTTAAATTGTCTGCTAACTTCAGTACCATGTTAACTTCCGTATCATTTTTTTTCATCATTAATTATTAGTTTCTTACCAAAAATTTCTTACTTCAAGCGATTAATTTATTCAAATTAGCAATAAAAAAAATTTTTCGATGCAAGAATATCTACTCTAAAAATAATTTTCTTTTTCGTCTCCAAAAATTAAAACTCAAGTATTTGCATATATATCAAAATATGTATGATTGAAAAATTTAAAAAAATTTTCTCAAAATTAAAAATTATCCCGATTCATAATTCCACTTTTTTTTATACAGGTGACTCATTTTAAAAAATGAATGCTATGAATAAATAAAATTATAATTAACAGTGAAAGCATTGAATAAAAAAATAGAGAGGGAATTTATCGAAGCGAATTATGAAATGAGCTGACATTCTTATTCTCGTAAACGAATTAAATTAACTAATATATTTAATTACACATCTATAAATCCTTTATGTACTCGAGAGCAACAGAGCGCATTACTTATACTTTAATAACCGAAAATATATTTTACTTTGATACAAATTTATATAAATTTTCATGTTTAAAACCTTCTTAACTCATACCACCTTAATTTTCTCCATAATACTCTCAGCGCCCTCGTAAACTCCCTATATATATTTAAGATAAAAAATAATTATGTAAATTAAACCCTAATTATTTCGCGTAACAGCTTCTATAAAGGATTTAATTAATAATAAAATACAGATTAAAAAAAAAAAAAAGGAAATTTAATTATCTTATTATACAAAATTGTAATCACATAGAATAGTGGATTTTAATTAACTAAAAACATAATTTTACGATTGAATTAAACGGGGATTTAGATTGATTACGCGGCTCGGGTAATTTACGTTGTCGCGAACACATAAATTAGAGTAAGTAGTTTTTTTATTTAAATGTGTGTATGTTTACATTTAATTGGACTAATGATACAACAATCGGTAGATTATGGACGTGTGTATGCGCACTCTGAGTTGTTACATTAGTTAGGGTCGGTACTATGTAACAAGGTAAACCAAACCATTTAACTATTCTCTCAAATCGTACATGTTAATCCGATTGACGTTGTGACAATGCTCAGCCCTATCTCTCTTGCTGGCTCTTTACTATTCTATTCTCTCTGTGGGTTACTGGATATTAATCGTCGAGGAAAATAGAGAATAGAGATTATACGTGTATATATAGATATATATAAAGAGAGAGAGAAAGAGAGATGAGAGATATGTATATATGTAATGTAATCATGAATAGGAATATAATGAATAGTGTGTAGAGAAATAGTGATAACAAGACAGATAACGCAATCGATAAGTTATTGCATGTATATCTTTAGTTATGTAATTAATGTCAAATATAAAGTATATATTAGGGTGGGCCAAAAAAAATAACTAATTTTTTTTTCTTTACTTACCGTGAAAATATCGTTAAAGATGAAAAAATAATTCTGGTAAAGTTTGAGCTCTTATATTAATATTAAGAGGTGGCGCTTCGTGATTTTTGATTTCCCATTTAAATAACATAGAAAAAAAAATTTTTTTAATTTGGAATTTTTAACCACGGCAATGGCTCATCGTACGATTAGCCCAGCATACATTTTTGTAGGGAATTCAACGCTCTACAAAAAAAGTCTCTTATCATTTTTTGATAAATCCATCTGTTCAAAAGTTATTGGAGCTCGAAGTCAAGTTAGAGTAAATTTCGAGATCTTTTTACTTTTCCAGCGAAACTATCGGACTTATGAAAAAATGTCTGAAATCTTTTTTGTAGACAATTTTATTTCCTACAAATTATCTCTGATAAATTTTTTCCAAATTCTGCATTGTTTTCTAGTTATTTCCATTTTAATGCCAAGTTCTTAAAATCGATCAGAACACTATTTTTTTTGGAGCTTGGCATAAAAATGTAAATAACTAAGAAAAATAAGGGATTTCAAAGAAATTTATTAAAGATAATTTTTAAGAAATCAAATTGTCTACAAAAAAGACTCTATGACATTTTATGATAAGCCCGATAGTTTCGCCGGAATAGTAAAAAGATCTCGAAATTTACTCTAACTTGACTTCGAGCTCCAATAACTTTTGAACAGATGGATTTATCAAAAATGATAAGAGACTTTTTTTGTAGAGCGTTGAAGTCCCTACAAAAATGTATGCTGAGCTTATTCGTACAATGAGCCATTGCCGTGGTTAGAAATTCCAAACTAAAAAAATGTTTTTTTCTATATTATTTAAATGGGAAATCAAAAATCACGAAGCGCCACCTTTTAATATTAATATTAAGAGCTCAAACTTTACCAGAATTTTTTTTTCATCATCTTTAACGATATTTTCACGGTAACTAAAGAAAAAAGAATTAGTTCTTTTTTTTAGCCCACCCTAATATATATATATATATATATATTTTTGTGTATGAAATAAAATAAAATTGAAACAACGCCTCTAGGGAGAGATGCTTTTCATTTTGATAATTAATAGTAAATAATTATTGTATAAATTACAAGCTGTGTAAATATCAAAATTAAAAAATTAAAATATCAAATTTTCCGAGCGCGTTTAATTTTTTAAAAATATTATTTCATTATTCACGAAACAAAGAACCGTGAATCCTTTGTTAAAATTTTAAATTGTAACAACAAACATGTTTATATAACATTTTATTTTATTTTGCATTTCCATTGATGGGCACTAGCACTGTATAGTCTCTCTTGCGTTATGTAAGCAAATAAATGAAATTTTTTTTAGCATAAACAAAAAAAATATTAAATACTAAAGCCCTGTTGTTATTAATTAATGTATCCACTAAACAAAACTTCACTCATATTCACCTCGAAATTTTTTTTTTCTTTTCGGTACAAGAGATTAAAACGTTATTTCAAAATCGTACTCACAAAAAATAATTACCAACATTATTTCGAAGAAAAATATTAAATATATGTATTAGGGGGGTGTGCCATTTTGAGGTGACTTTTTTTTTCAACAAAAAAACAGGCTGAAAACTCGCAGGAAGGTGAGAAAAGAAGCCTGTTAAAAGCGGAGCTCTTAATATTAATATTTAGAGGTGCCTATTTCTAATTTTCCATTTCCCATTTAAATAACATGGGAAAAAAAATATTTTATTTTTTTATTTTTCTAGCTCGGCATTCGCACTGATCTTACAGAGCATAATCTTACAGAGAATTTAACGCTCTACAAAAAAGGTCTTATCATTTGTTTGATAAATCCATCCATTCAGAAGTTATTAGAGCTGGAATTCAAACCTATAATAAATTTCCAGATCTTTTTACTTTTCCAGCAAAACTACGAGACTTGTCAAAAAATGTCAAAGAATCTTTTTTATAGACAGTTTTATTTCCTACAAATTATTTTCAATGATTTTAATGTCAAGTTCTCAGAATAGATTAGAAGACTATTATTTTTACGAGCTTGGTTTTAAAATGAAAATAACTAGAAAACAATGCGGAATTTCGAAAAATTTCATTGAAAATAATTTGTAGGAAATAGAATTGTCTATAAAAACGATTCTATGACATTTTTTGACAAGTCTGATAGTTTTGCTGGAAAAGTAAAAAGATCTGGAAATTTATTATAGGTTTGAATTCCAGCTCTAATAACTTTTGAATGGATGGATTCATCAAAAAATGACAAGATACCTTTTTTGTAGAACGTTCAATTCTCTGTAAGATTATGCTATAGACTTATTTATATGAAGTGCGAATGCCGAGCTAGAAAAATAAAAAAATAAAATATTTTTTTTCCCATGTTATTTAAATGGGAAATGGAAAATTAGAAATAGGCACCTCTAAATATTAATATTAAGAGCTCCGCTTTTAACAGGCTTCTTTTCTCACCTTCTTGCGAGTTTTCAGCCTGTTTTTTTGTTGAAAAAAAAGTCGCCTCAAAATGGCACACCCTAATATGTATACATATTAGACTGGGACAAAAAAATCGACTATTGTTTTTTTCTTTCGATACTGTGAAAATATTATTGCTGATGACCAACAAAAATTATTATGCAAGTTTGAGCCCTTAATATTGATATTAAGAGGTGTATCGTTACGACTATTCGTTTTTCGAGAGAAATTTCATTTGTTACCCAAAACTCGTAAATTATCTTTGAAAAATTTGAGCAATGTGTATTCTTAAAGGAAATTAAATTCCCTACAAAAAATCTCTTTTAGTAAATTGACGTAAAACGACCCGTTTGCTTGTAACCGTGCCTTAAATATTGATTTGATTTTTAAATTCTTTGTTTCTATTTTGGATTTTTGTAACTACTAGAAATATTAAAATTTTTTCTAGTCAAGATACATATTTTCAAAGGAAATTTAATGCTCTACAAAAAAGGTCTCTTAACATTTTTTGCTAAATTCACTCCTTCGAAAGTTATTCAGGTTATTTAAGTCGTTTTGACTCAACTTCAACCTTAAATAACTTGCGAAGGAGTGAATTTAGCAAAAAATGTTAAGAGACCTTTTTTGTAGAGCATTAAATTTCCTTTAAAAAAATGTATCTTGACTAGAAAAAATTTTAATATTTCTAGAAGTTACAAAAATCCAAAATAGAAACAAAGAATTTAAAAATCAAATCAATATTTAACGCACAGTTACAAGCAAACGGGTCGTTTTACGTCAATTTACTAAAAGAGATTTTTTGTAGGGAATTCAATTTCCTTTAAGAATATACATTGCTCAAATTTTTCATAGATAATTTACGAGTTTTGGGTAACAAATGAAATTTCTTGCAAAAAACGAATAGTCGTAACGATACACTTCTTAATATCAATATTAAGAGTTCAAATTTGCACAATAATTTTTTTTTGGTCATCAGGAATAATATTTTCACAGTATCGAAAGAAAAAAACAATAGTCGATTTTTTTGGGCAAGTCCAATATATATATATATATATTAGATATATATATATATATTCAGTAGATAGTAAAGAACATATCTAGTCGAAAAATTTTCATATTTTTTCTCGCTTGACAAATGAAGGCCGGGAATATTATATTTATTACGTAGCATACAAAGTCTTCAATTAGTTTTGAATTTCAAAGCAAAATTCAAATGTCAAATTTATTCCTACATTTTATAGAAAAAACAAAATTGTGACAATTCTCCCACTTTTATTTTATGGAACGAGATAATATTACACCGAAAAAAAAGTTTATAATGAAAAATGCTTTTTTTAAAGTCATGCAAAAAAAATCCACACGGGTTAAAAAAATATCAATTGAAATAAAAAATATTCAAACAAAAATTAATTACTTACACTGAAATAAAAAATAATTTTTTAAAAATCGACATTTTTTAGTAAATCATTTAAAATAATTACATATTTAATTAGAAAAATAAAGTTCTCCACAGAAGAAAATTTAAATTTTTTTATGAGTGTGAATGTAGCAGACATCAAGTAAATTTAAAATTATAAATAATTAAAAAAATAATATTTATAAAAAATGCACTTATTAATTACAAATTTTTTTAAATGCGCATTTTTTTAAAATTTAATTTTATTAATTATTAACTTTTTATATGAATAATTTCAAATTTGTCTGATATCTACTACATTTATTTAGATAATTAAAACATACAGAATTTTTTTTTTATTAATAAAATTCTTTGATTATCAACTCAAAAATTCATGAAATTAAAAAATTTTATAGCATACACTGTAAAAAATTTATGGAGTAAATCCGGGGAAATGCGGAAAGGATGACTATTTATTTATTTGACTCCCTCGAAGTGAAATTTACATGATACTGAAGTTAGCCGAGGTCTAATAATTTTTGAATTTATTTTTTAAGCAGCAAATCATAAAAAAAAAATATTTGAAAAAATTGCACTTATAGTTTTTTCAATTTTCTACATGTGCATTTTTTTATTTTTTATTTTTTTGTAATTCATTTGTTAAAAAAAAAACAAAAATTTTTAATTGTCTGTTGACTTCTGGATCATAAATTTACTTCAGAGAAATCGGAGTGAATTCGGATTTAAATAAAATCCAGTTTCCTCCGAAATCATTTCGCTACAAAAATAAACTCTTTATTTACTGCGCACGCAGAGTGATTTGTTTTTAAGCTCCGGAACTCCAAGTGATGGAGTGAATTCAAATTTAAATAAAATCCAAATTTACTCCTGATTCTGAAGGTAGCTGACGTAATAATTTTTGAATTTTTTTTAGAAACGATAAATCATAGAAAAAATTTTTTTTAAAAAAATGCACCTGTAGTTTTTTAAATTTTCTACAAGTGCATATTTTTAGTTTTTTTTATATCTTTGTAAATTATTTGTTAAAAAAATCCGAAAAATTTTAATTGTCTTCTAACTTCATTATCATAATTTACTCCCAATTTTTTATGATCCTGAAGAAGACAATTAGCAATTTTCGGACTTTTTTTTTACAAATCAATTAAATAAAAAATGCGCATGTAGAAAATTTCAAAATCTACATGTGTAATTTTTTAAAATATTTTTTTTTTTATAATTTAACTCTAAAAAAAAATCCAAAAAGTAGACGTCGACTAACGAGTACCATAATTTCTCACAGTGTAATTTTTTATAAATCGAAAATATAATTTTTCTGAATTATTTTTTATCTCAGTGTTTAAAAAAAGATTATAAAAACCAGCGAACCTTTTATTAATAATAATTATCATTTTCGTTGTTGTGAAAATATAAAACAGTAGATATACTAAATACATATATCGCGTGTTTCTTTAGGGTCGGTACCCCATTGACGTAGTGTTGTTCTCGCGGGTGCGTGATCGTTTCACTGTTGAGAAAGAAATATAATTGTTTATAAGCAGAATACATGTACCCATTAATAAATAAATAATTAATAATTAAAAAAAAAAATTAATCAGGACCATCACCACACCCCTTAGTATTTTTCATACAACCGTTGGTATATTTTTAAAATATATAATATCAGGCCATTACCATCACACTAATGGGCAATTTATTAAGTAAATTAGTACTTAGATTTTATATTAAATAGTAATAATAATAATTATAATAATTCCTGGAGAAATGTTTGATAATTAAAATAAATAACTTGTAATAGAGACGAGTTTGAATAGGAGCCATTAAAATTAAATTGTCAATTAAAAGCTCGGCTCGTAGAGTAGTAATTGACCATTATCGCAAGTATTTAAGTACAAGGAACTTTTTAGTCTATTGTATATTGAAATCGTCTAAAACTTTACGGACTTTACTGTTGATGTCGACTAGTGTAAATTTGCGAGGATCTAAATCCCTTGCCGCGACTTTTCTCTCCCTATTTAATTTTGTTCTAATAAATGGGACAATTTTTACGGATTACACAATTACGGTTACGGCCTTTGTAAGTTGACGTGACGAGGGACAATTAATCACGGGTTAAAAGCTTCGGGTTCAAGCTCTACCGTCGATATGACGGGTTTGAGCTTTTAACTTTTTGGTAAATTTATATAGAGTATGGGGTAGATGGAATATATATATATAATAATAATAATTTCAACAACTATTAACGAGATCGGAAGTACGTCAGGTTGACTGACCGACGTTTATCGTTTGAAGTAAAGTGAAAGTAAAATGAATATTACGGAAATATATAGAGAACATAAAAGCTAAGTTGGGTTGCCGGTAACCACGTGGGGGTTTTTTTCAAGAGGGTGCCCCGTCGTTTGGTAACGACTGTATTCGTTGGGTAAAATCAATTTCCGTAAGCGATCAAGCTGAACGAGTAGAGGTTGCTGTTCTATAGAGAGAGACTCATGTTCGCTTCGTGTATCTCATGTGGGTTTTATACGTACGTATGTACGAACGAGTGAACATATATTGTATTGGAGGTAAACTATATCTATAGAATTGTATAGAAAATGTATGGGAAGGAGTGAGTAAACGTACGAACGAATAAAGGTACTCGCGCGGCAAGGCGTAAATCGCGTAAATCGTTGCGCCTAAATTGCTCTTATCGATTTTCAGAACAACCGATTTAACCAGTTCATTTATATACTTATATATGTATATGTGGAAATTGGGAATTTCGGAATCACACATTCGCTTCGTTCAATACGTGAACAAATATAGTATATATAGTTAACTACCCGTCATGTGCCTGGTCTAGGTGATGTAGGAGAAGTTTTTCTTGGAAATTCAGTCTTCCCACGGCTGTAGATTTAGTTTTGTCCTTGACTACTCGTTATAAGCCGGTTTTGTTATGATTCTAACATTAGCCGATGTGTAATAATTTTTTCATCTTTTCAAAAACGATAAAATTAAAAAAATAATATTTTAAAAAATTGCACCTGTAGTTTTTTGCATTTTCTACACGTGCATATTTTTTAAATTAAACTGTTGAAAAAATAATTTTTAAATTGTTGAGGTTCGAGCGAAACTAGTGAGTCAAAGTAATGTTTGAATTTTTTTGTTTTCTAAATTCTACTAATAATTATAAAAATTCATTATATTGATTTATAATAAGATAACGAATTCATAAATTAATAATTATTAGTTATTTAATGAAAGAAAGTAATGAAATTACTTGGTTATTTTCTACTCATATGGTTTTATAAAAAGATGTGGCAACAACGTGTTCTAACTTCTTAAACATCGATATTCAAATTAAAGCGGGAAAAATTTATTTCTAATCTCGTCTCTCTTTTTAATGTATTTCTATCTTTGTTTTTTCTCTCAGCTGCTTCCGCGACGTTGGAAAACCCTCAATAATATGTATCTCTGTCGATGAACGAGATTAAAAAATAAAATTTAACTTGAATTATTTAAATAACTACAACGGTAACACTATATTGTTAAAATCTTATCATATTCTAAAAATATTCAAGTTTATGGCATGTGGTTCTTTATTTCTTAAACTTGGGAGGTTAATAATGAAAAAAATCGAATAAGACATGACGGAAGCTGGTCCGCTATAAGAGCCTGTGTATAAGAACTTTAAAAACGTCATTTTTAAATCTTTTTTTCTAAAAAACTAGACGGTGGATGATATTCAAATTTTGAGAATACATCGATAAAGTACTTATTTATATATCTACTAAGTTTCAAATCTTAAAGTTGGAAAATCCTTTTTACATTAGATTCGCTCGAACCTCCTTAATTGTCTGCTTTCGGGATCATGTTTTATTTTACAGTCGACTATCCGTCATAGGCTTCGTCTAGGATGTAGGAGAAATTTTTCTTGGGGTTTCAGTCTTCACTACCGTGCGTTTAGTTTTGCTAATAATAATTATAATGATAAAGGTATTAATTACAGTAATAATTACAATAATTATATTATTTAAACTTCTCAATAATACAGAAGATTTAAATGTAATTCGTGATTACAATTATGAATAATAAATTATATATTGTGAATATTGATTCAATTATTTTCCGAATCATGGATAGCAAATTTTCATCATTAATTTGTATATTTTTTAATATTCTTCATTTTTAATTTTGACAATTTTACAGAGGCTTATAACCGGCTGTCTGGTACGAAACTCAAAAAAATCATTGTTGGGGAAATTGTCGAGATTTAGTATCCACGAATTGAGGGGAAAAGGCTTATAACGGGTAGTCAATTATATAAATATATATGAGGATAAAAATTTTTGTTTCTTACATTTTTAAATCTCACTAGAAAATATCGATCTGTCATTAAAATAAAAAATTCGATCATACGAAAAAAAAATAATTATAGCTGCGAAAAATTGTTCAAAAATTTTTCCAGCAGTTAAAAATTCATTTGCGATGTAGTAAAAGTATGAATACTAATTTGCTGGGTATTTTAACAAAATAAATATTTCAGTCTTTAAGTGACTTTTGATATTTTCCCTCAGAAATAAAACTCCGAGTTGACACTCTAAAATTAATCGATGGCTTTGTTTGAAAAATGGAAATTTTAACGAGTTAATATTAATGTTTTAACGTCGCGTGAGCAGACAATACATTTTTCAATTTAATGCTTTTAAATTTAAAACGTCTATTAAATACTTAGCTCTAGTTTTTATTTGTAATTTGGAAATTTATTTTTTTATCAACGAAATTCTATCGGAAAAATGATGATAAATAAAATTAATCAGATATTTTTGTGATATTTAATTTAAAAATTATCGAATGTTTTAAAAATTCGCAAATTTAAATATTTTGAGATGACTAGTAAATTTTAAAAATAAAGTAAATAATTTTTAAACTAATATATATTTATATGGAAATATAAAAAGTAAATAATTTTATTTTTATATAGAATTTCTCATATTTCTTATAATTTACCCATTCACGTGAATAAATATTTTTTTTTTTTTTTTTAAAAAAGAAAGAAATGAAATTGAGGGTAGAATAACGTAGGGTGCGAATAAGGTGCAATTTTATAAATTTATCACAACGGTTTGTGACTTCCACCGCATTGCTCTTTATAAAAATCTATATATAAATATATAAAAGTTATAAAGAGTAGTAAAATAATTTATATCAATAAAATATACTATAATAAATATTACTCTAAAAGTATAACTCAAGTAATGATATTTAATCGCAATGGAGTCACGTGCAGGGTGCAGGGATCGCACTTACAAGACTTACGATCGGCGTTTCGCGTCCTCTTGCGTTCCCGCGGTGTCGTCCGCGTAGATGGACACTTGGTCGCGGTCTTCACCAATGACTCGAGCAGCTCGTCGTCACCGTCCGTTACGTTTCCGTTGGTCGTTTCGTCTCTCAGGATAGGGCCCAATAGTGTGCGTCCTGAAACAAAAATAAAATACCCAGTGTTTAAAAAAAATAAATCGTTGATTGATGAAATTTTTAGACATCGGACTCCCGATGGTTGAAAATTTTTAAATAAATTAAATATATAAGAAACGTGACGTTTGCAGCTCATCAAATAATTTTGAAAAGTTATCTGTTTTTTTAAATTTTATTTTTCTTTGTTACAATAGAAAGTCATTTGTTTCATATTTTTAAATATATATTACTTTTAGATATTTACGTTTATTTGGTTTTTTATAATTTTTTTTCGACGTCAGTGCTAGCGTTGCTGTTCGTCACAATCAGTTCCTTATATATTTAATATCAAAGAAATTTATTCAAATAATAAATTTTTTTTTGTAATATAGAGATTTATGTACTATTAATTGATGTATATATATATCATGTACGGGGGGAGGGGGTCTAAAAAGGTAAAATTTTGGGTTACGTATTTTATAAACGGGCCTTAAAATACTTACCCTCTTTTCGTTGTCGTCGCCAAGGTAAAGTACCGTGAATACTTTCAACGTCTGAAATATCACTGCCAAGAAGTTGCCTCAGTTCAGCGTCAGCTCGATCTTCTTTCGTACGAAATTTACCCACCTGTAAATAAAAAAAAAATCAAGATATAAAAATATATATTTGCAAGTGAACTGGCGAGTAAAAGAATGAAAAAAATTTACGCGCAAGATCTAAAACACAAAATATATCTAGGATTTGATTAAATCGAGTGTTGAAAGCTAGAGGGTTCAAAGTAAAAGTGTAAAATATCTATATATATATATATTGATATATATATATTTGTGTATAGAAGACTTTGATATCCTGAATATAAATATTTAAAATAAAAAATACTTGCCTCGGTTATCATTTTACCCCGTGTCTTATTCCTCTCACGATGATTTGCTTTTTTTTCTAGCTGCTGTAAAACACGTTCGCGAGTTGTTCTGTATTCCAACGCGAATTCAGATACAATTCTGCAGAATTCATTGGGCTTTGTGTCTTGGACACGATGCAGAGGAATACCAAGCCAGAGAATAAATTTGTGAAACCTATTGATTATTCGCCGATGAACGATACTCAGTACTATAATTCTTTCCGCACAATCGGCTAAAAAGTCTGACATTCTGTTAACAAAGGAAATAATTCAAATAAATTCAAAAATATATATATTTTAAGTGTGTTGAGAAATAATATAACAATGTTTCAGTAAATAGTAAATAGTAATAAATTGTGTAAGAGAAGACGGTATTGGAAAAGGTGAAGGCGAAGGCAACAGAAGGATGAAGGCTGAAGACAGAAAGAAGGCGGGAAGGGGGAGGGAAGGTATGACGTATCAAAGGGGCAAAGTGATAAAGAAACAACGGAGTTGAGTAATTTAAAAAAAAATGGTGAAAAAAATATAAAAAAATAAAAAGAAAATGACGAAAAGAAAACGAGTAAAGCTTCAAGTAATTAATGGTGAGTCACTTGGGCTTTTGCCAACTTACTGGAGGGGAAAATCGGGCAAAATTTATTGGGCCTGCTCACACAGGGGACAACTCGTATCCTCGACAATTTACAGGATTTTTGGTTCTTAGATAAAAATTACTCAAGATTACAACTAATTCTTGTCTCAAAGATATCGTTTTTTTTTTTAACAGTTGATAAAAATAGTTATTAAATTTATATCCTGATAAATTTAAGCTTTTGATGGTCAATAAAAGTTCTAAAATGTTTTTCCCGCAGTGACAGAATTATTTTTAGTGAGGAAATAATGAAATGAATATTTAACTGGAGACAAGCAGCGTTGAAATATTTTTTTTTGTCAAGAAAAAAATTTAAGCTGAAGTTACAGTTATCAGAAGGCGGGTAATGGAATTGGCAGTGTCTAATTTCAATAAAATATTTATTTATTTATTTATTTATTTATAGTGTAAATATAATATAAATATTTTATTAGGATTCTTACTTTACTTTCATCATTGTTGAGCCATCGTGCTTGGCAATAAGCTTCAGATGGTCCCAAGAGGCTTTGCATTCACTCTCAAGCTTGCTGATATTTGACGCCAACTCGTCAAAATCAATCTTCGACGCTCGGGTTACTGCTCCGATCTGACGAATGAAATTCAAAGGAAAAAAATTTTAAATATTGAGCGATAAAATGAAGAGATAAGAGAAAGAAAAGACCGTTCGGATTCGAAATGGAAGTAGATTTCTTGTAATTTCTTTATGTCAAACTTTCAAGATAAAATTGTATTAAAAATTAATTTTTTTTAACATCTTTAATGAATTTCAAGCTAGAAAACCAGAAATAAACTAATTTTTAAATTTTAATTGCCACCTTTTTCTACATGGAAAAAAGAATAGTTGAAAAATTGAACATATATGTATTTATTAAAGTTTCGTATAGTAGTAAAGTGCTGCAACTCTGAAACTGTAAAAATAACATTTTTATCCCAGGCATAACGAATATTACAGTTTCAAACTCGATATTGTCCAGCTCTCTATAGTAAACAGATTTTATAATTTTAAATCTTATTATAAAATTAGTTAAAATTACATTTTCGATCGTTAATATTACTATTCTGTATAGTAGTGTTCTTCTTAAGATATAGAATTTAAAAATTACAGTGTGGGCTGTGATTTTTCTCAGATCATTCATCATTCTCGACAATTGATAACTCACAGTGTAATTTTTATGTTATGAATAAATAAGAGGTATTATTTCAGAAAGCAAAAAATACATAACCAATAAATCTTAATTTTTACAGTTTCACCTATTAACTATTAATTTTTAAATAAAGTAACAATTCAAAATAAAAAGTAAATAATGCTTTGAAGATTTATTTAACTAAAATTACATTTTAAACTGTGAAATTTGCTGCTTAAAATTGTATTAATTTCATTACTATATCAAATTTCTAAAATTACAGTTTAAGCTTTAATGTTTAAAGATTTTTGCCCCGAAGGCCTGTTTTTACTGTAGAAACTATAATTTTTCAATTGCTCTTTTTTCCATGTAAAAACTCAACCGATTTTATAAATTTTTGAATCTAATCAAGATAATTGCCTAAAGAATAAGTACATAAAATTTTATAATCATCCGTAAAAAATTTTTAAAGATATACTAATGACATTTTTACCATAACACAAAAATCAATCATGTAACTTTGAACCTTTATTAAAATTCGAGAAATTATCGTAAAATAAAAAATAAAAAAATAGAAAATATACTTTATTTTATCAGCTATGACATTCTTTTCACCCAATAAGGCTTCATGTTTCCGTTAAAAAATTATTTAAGAAAAAACCAGCGGAAGTATCGTTTTTCGTTAATTTTAAAATTTCAAATCGCCACCATTTCTAAACTAATTTACCGATTTTGCTCATCTTTTAACATAACCGAGCTAATCATTCATAGAATAAGTGTGTCAAGCTTCATTAAGATCCGTTCAGAATTGTGGGCACCATCGTCGCAACAAGGCGCGTTATATTATATATATATACATAAATATATAAACTTTAAAAAAAATGGTATTTTTGGAAACTACTCGACGAATTATAGACTGTGGCGAAACTCTTTGAAAGTTGCACCATAAGGACAAATGCAATAGATAGATTTCCATAAAATCTACACTGTAAAAAATTTTGAATTTTGGGTGATTTTTTAAAAAAACTCAAAAACTCCTAATGAGTTCGAATTTAAATATACTCCGTAATTACTTCAAATGCACTCTACATTTTTTACAGTGTACTAAAAAATTAATATGTAAATGATAAAATAAATACATTGAAATCGATAATGATATTTTATGAAAATTTCTGATATTATTTTTAAGAAAGAAATAATTTTAGTATAGATTTCTTAGTAAAATGAAGACTCACTTCAGAGTAAAGATCCGTTGAATCAGGAAACTTCTCCATCACCATATGACAAAGGTGGTGGAGTAAAGAGTGCTTGTGTACGGTGTCCTTGACTTCAGGTACTTTGGTGAGATATTCCAGTTGAAAGCCCTTCACCTGCAAAAAGAATGGGTAAAAGAAAGGATAAAATTCTATAAAAAAATAACAGGGTGAAAATAATGAAAAAGAGAGAGACAGGAAAGTTGGGAGAGGGAGAGAGGGAGGTAGTAAAGAAGAATGTGATGAGTGAGGTCGAATATGAGAGTTGGCCCGAAGCCCGAGATATGAACTTTTCAATAGATACACTCGAGGATCCGTTATATTAAACGGATATCATTTGGCTGATACAATAGCTCACCTCATTTCCGTTCAGGAATATCCCGATTGATAGCAGTGTGCTGAGAATACCACGGAACGTTTTATTCATCCGCAACGTCTCCATGCCTTGCTTAAGATCCATCAGTGGGTCTGCTATTTCCTAGATCAGAAAATACATTTTCTTTTATTTTCACTTTTAAAATCATTTTCGCGGGTGGAAAAGTTCATTATGACGGAAAATTGTTTTTCTAAGAAAACATTTTTTTTTTGTATATAGAAAGTTAATTTCACGGCTGAAATATTAGTTTTGATATTCGAAAAATTTTCTTTACTACTGAAAATGATTTTTTTGTCAGTGAAACTTATTTTTCACATTAGGAAAACAATTTTTCATATAAAAATTTATCATTTCATTTAAATTTAATATTTTAAAGTATGAATATTATAATTTTCTCATGAACATTCAAATTTTTCTTTGGAAAATTGTTTGTGATCACGAAAAGTAGTTTTATATTAATAAAAAAAACTCATCCAATTGTAAAAAAAAAATAAAATTTTCTTTGAAAAATTTTTTTGTCATTGAAAATAAAAAAATCTTAATCTAAAAGTTAATATTTCCTCGTATTTACTTATTATTATAAACGGAAATTGATGTGCTTCGTATACCCCATAAGCAAATAGCCGAGAAATTAATAAATAAGTATTAAAACCCGTATACATATATATTTTGCAGGTGTAGATATAGATATATAAGATTTAAGATGTAAGATGTATATAAATGTGTACATAAGACGACTTCTCAGTTGATTTGACTACTACTACTTTTACTTTATCTTTTTCTTCTTCTTCTTCTTCTAGTCGAAGTTTAAGTTCGATTGCTTACCTTCTCGGAGTTCTCAAAGTCGAGTTTGAAAGCCCAAAGCTTCAATCTTGCTGGTAACTCTGATATCGAGGCAAGAGTAAGTAGAAACTGTTCTGCTGAACCAAGAGGTAGATCCGGACTAGCGGCCTGCGCTTCTTGGATTCTGGATCTTTCCTCTTCGGTTGGCAGCATCGTTAGAAGTTTCTACAATAATACGTGGTGTTATAGTTATCATTTATCTCTTTTGAATAATTTAAATAAATATATATATATATATATATATATATATATATATATATATATATATATATATATATATATATATATATATAATACTAACTATATATATTAATACAATAGACAATAGATATAAACTTTAATTAAAATTCATAATTTATTCATTTCGAAATTTTATTCATCCCGGAAATAAAAAAAGGAAAGAAATATTTTTTAAAAAATTAATTAACGTAAAATTATTTAGCAGGCTTTAGTTTTTACTGAACTTTTATTCTATAGACAAAATATAATTTTTAATGAATTCGCAAACTTTTTTTTTTGACTTTGCGCATATGTGAGTTGACGGAAAATGAACAAAAAGTATTTTTTTAATTCGACAGCTCTGAAACTTGTAGTAAATTATAAAAAGTTTTTAAAATTAATTAAAATTCATTTATAAAATGATTTTTTTTTAAAACCTACGTCAAAATAACTTTGTTATAAATTTATTGTACACTAAAACAAAGCCTATAGAAATTACATCGACGGAGTTGAGCTGTTAAATTTTGTTTACTCCGTTTACTAATTTATTTCATGGATAATTACAAAGAAAAAATAATAATAAATATGTACGTTAATTGATTTACTTAATTAAACTCACCTCGATGCCTTCGCGATTCATAATAGTAGCGTCCATTTTTAAAATAGCTGTTTTAATAGAGCGTGGTGGTGGTAATTTAGTCATGCCAATATTTATAGCGTTCGATCTTTTATGATCGAGAACAATAATCTCCTTGTTTTTGTTCATCTCTTGTTGTTTCTGCATTTACACCAAAATATAAAACATTCAAATCACTACATGACTACACAACTTGCAATAAATTCAATTACTTATAACTTGATAATGAAAATAATTAATAATGATGACTACAATTATAAATAAATAAATAATAGTAATACTGTAAATTTTTAAATAAAAATAAATTAAGTTAATTTGCATCATTCTTTTATCTAAAAACCACATGCATTAATTTACATACATTTATAAATTTAAATATATATGCAATTTAGAATGAAATATTTATGGGAGAATTGGACAAAATGGGTAATCAAAAATTTTAGGAAATTTTTTTTTTTTCTAAAACAATTTTAAAATGAAATTTTGCCATGATAAAAATCGTCAAAATCTTTAACACCTAAAAGCTTCTTTTTAGGGAAAAAATACCTGAGGAATTTGGTTTTTTCTTTTAGTAAAAAGAACACGTGTCTCAGGACGATCAAAGTTCATTTTTCGATACAATCGCGGTTTTTTTGAAATATCTCATGAAATATGCAGATTAAAGGAAAAAATCATAGGAACGATTTTGTAGGAAATTAAATTCTTGACAAAAAAGGTCATATTCCTTTATTTTATAGAATGTGTATTTACGAAGATATTTAAAAAAAACTTTTTTTAGATCTGAATTGAGTGTTTTAAGGATTACAAATGTTAAAAATAACGTTTTTTCTTAAATATAGACAACTTCGTAACTCGTAACATATCAATCATTAATTCTTGTTATAGTTTCTATATACTTAGAAAAATGTTATTTTCAAAATTTGTAATCCTTAAAACACTCAATTCAGATCTAAAAAAAGTTTTTTCAAAATATCTTCATAAATACACATTCTATAAAAAAAATGAATGAGATCTTTTTTGTCAAGAATTTATTTTCCTACAAAATTGTTCCTATGATTTTTTCCTTTAATCTGCATCTTTCAGAAGATATTTAAAAAAAACTACGATTGTATCGAAAAATGAATTTTGGTCGTCCTGAGGCACCTGCTCCTTTTACTTAAAAAGAAAAAACCAAATTCCCCACGTATTTTTTCATTAAAAAGAAGCTTTTTATAGGGCGTTTGAGAGAATTTAATTTTTAACGACCACCCTAATGTCCATACAAAAATATTTTTTTTATTGGGAATTATTATTAAGAGATTTTAATCTAGACCCGGAACTCAAAATCGCCTAAGATTTATTTTTGCAAAATTTTTTTTAAACTTCATTTCAAATTATATTTCTTATCCCTTCTCGTACACACTTCAGCCCAGTACCGAGGCATACATACGGGGTCTAGCGGACCCCAGCGATGTTTAACGCTCGCCGTGGGCAGACTATTGGCTCGATTGAAAAAAAAAAAAAAAACGAAAATAAAATTTGAACTATCTACAACGCAATAGCATACATTTTTAAAGGTAAAAAAAATTTTAAAAGCCTAAAAAATACTCATAAACGAGCTATCTTTTGAAAAATCTTCATTTTTTTTTAAAAAAAAGCTTTTTTTTTTTTCAATTTTTTTCAAAGACTATGGAGTCTAAGGGTTTTAAATTTGACTCTAAAGGTGGCGTTGGGGTCCAGTAGACCCCAGGTGTACGAGAAGGGTTATTCAAATTACAAGTTCATTATGCTTACAAATTTTATTACAAATCTCAAAAAATAAATTTTTTTATTTTTTGAAGTCTACTCCATTTTACCCGAACATTGGAAACTAAATTTTTTTGAATTTTTTTTAATAGAAGCAAAAAAAAGTTTTAGTTTATTTAGGATGAAGTCAACTTTTTCTCTCAACGTTCTTATTTGACCCAACCACCCCCTATATTATTTTAGAAAAAAAAAAAAAAAGTGGGTCAAAGTATTGAGTGATGAAATCGTTGAATATCGTTAATGTATATAAAAATAATAAAAAAAAATGATTTGTTATTTGCATATGTCATTGACGTAAACTATTCGCAAATATATAGCCGATAAAATAGTATATCAAAGTATCACAAATTTGAACTCGAGTATTTTTATAAATATTTATTTCAATCTGTTAAATTGACATAGCCACAACGCCAAGAGGAAAAAAAATATATATAGATATATATGTATATAAATATACAAATGTCAAGCGGAGAGTTTTTTTTCATTTTATATTTTTTTTGTTATATTTTTTTAGGAAAAATGAAACGTGCAAATAAATTGTGTGGCATGTGCGTCATACGGAAAGGAAAAGCACTAGGACATATATATTTATTTGTGCGATAAAAAAAAATCTAAACAAAAATAATGATAATAAAAGTAATAAAAGTAATAACAGTAGAGCATGAAGGACCAGTCGGAGTGAAAGAAAACCAAGTTGAGAAATTAAGACTCACCTCCTGTTGTCAACCAGCATGCCATTTTTGTTTGTGTAAGAGCACCAACATTATTGCAAAGAATACAAGAAATAGATTAGATTTTTTTTTATTTTTTATTAATTTTATTATTGCCTTTAAATCCCATTACCATTATTATTTTATTTTAGCTATAGATATCGAAAAGCTACAGTCTAGTCGCGTTATGAAACCGCTTACGGGTTACGGGGGTGTAGGGAAATATAATTCTAAGAATTCCTGCACTCCCACTTCTGCCCAGCAATCAAATGCCATAACTCACCCCCCCCCCTACTTTATGTGTGTGAGTGTGTACATGATTATTTTCATAGTGATGGTGGGAGAATGTCTTCAATAGAAAAATAAATCGACGGACTCACAATGCGACTCGACTGTATTTAAATCACACTGTTATGTTCAAAATTATAAGTTATTTGATTTATTTTTATTTTTATATATTTACAGGGGTGACCGGATCATGTTTGAATCGAATCGAATGTAACTATTCGATATGAATAAGTTGAAACTTTTTGAATTATTCGTAAATTTTTGAATTGTTTGTAACTTTTTAAGTTACTCAATTCAAATTTAAAATCAAGAAAATTCTGATCATTTTTCAAATATTCAATTTTTATTTAATGGGGAGCTGAGTTTTTAATGTAACAAAAAATAATATTTTCATAGATTCGTGTATAAGCTTTGTTTACCTCTGACAAAAATTTGAATTATTATATTGAAAAAATATTACAATTCTACGAAGTGTGAATGTAGCAAACATCAGACAAATTTTAAATTACTAATAAATAGAGTAAACAATTTTTAAAATAAAATTTAAAAAAAATGGGCATTTAAAAAATTTTAAAATTAATAAGTAAATTTTTTATAAATACTAGACATGATATGTTCGCTTCGCTCTTCTCATTCTTTCAAAAATCCCGCCACTATCTCAGTCAATCAATCGCCAACCAAATAAAATAGTCACAGAAGTGACGTAAAACGACACGACATCCGGTCATCAACTTTTTAGAGGAGGATTATTTTTTAAACTATTTATTCTATTTATTTGTAATTCTAAATTTGTCTGATGTCTGCTATATTCACACTCGTCAATTTTAAGTCGTTAATGGTGTGTTCGGACCCCTCGCCCCGGTGCACCGGGCTGCCCTGTCATGGCAAAACGACGTATCTCGAGATATGCTGTTTTGTCGTAGCAAAGCTAAAACGGTTTATTAAGTGTCACTTAATAATAGGATATCATCAAAATTTTATTAATTTTATTAATTATGCCAATAATATTAATCAAATGTGCGAATAAAAGAAATGAAAAAAAACGTATCTTTTTTGCATTGGAAATTAAAAAAAAAAGAAAATAGAGATGAAATTTTTTTAAGCCCTCAGAGATACGACATTTTTCAGGCCTAACACAAAAATTAAAAATTGTTACGACAAAACGCCGTAACTCGAAAATTTTTTACAATCGATTCTTCGAGTTACAGCGTTTTGTCATAACAATTTCATCTATTTATCAAAATAAGCATTAGTTTGCTATGATACAAAAAACGTATCTCGAGTTACAACGTTTTGTCATAACAGAAATTAATTTTTCTGTCAAATTGGACTCAAATTCTGTTAAAACTTTAAACGCAATTTTCTCGAAACTATAATTTTTCAGATACGTCGTTTTGCCATGACAGGGCAGCGGGGCACCCCCGTATACCCGGGAAAATTAAAATTTATAATTAAATTATTAGAAAAAAAATAAATTAACAATAAAAAACAGTGTATGAATTATCAAATGTTTCGATTAAAATGAAATTCAAGTACACAGAGAGAAAATTATGGTAATCCTTCCTAGTACGTTTATGAAATATCATCCCATACCGTTATGGTAATGATTATTTGGAATTACGGGATATATAGGCCCATACTTTCTGGGAAAAGTTTCCATAAGTAAAGCAACAATTCCCATTATTATGATAACAGTTCCCATATCGCATGTGAAAGAATTATGGTAATCGTTACCATCTCTGATAGCCAGAGTTTCTGATCAGAAAGTTGGTGTACCTGAGTTGTTATCAACTTGACGACAAGTTGTTGACAACTTTTAGCTTGTGTAACTGTTGCCGACAAGTCGGCTTCAAGTTGCGGCCAACTTGGCTATCAGGGACAATATTATGGTAATCATTACCATAATTCTTTCCCTCGGATATGGGAACTGTTACCATTATAATGGAAATTGTTTCTATACTTATGAGAACTTTTCCTAGAAAATATGGGCCTATACTTGAATTTCACTTCAATCGAAACATTTGATAATTCATACACTGTTTTCTATTGGTAATTTATTTTTTTTCTAATAATTTAGTTATAAATTTTATTTTTCCCGGGTATACGGGGGCGCCCCGGTGCGCCGGGCGGGGGATCCGAACACATCATAAAAAAAAATTTATGAATAATTTGTAAATTCAAACTATTCGCTCTTTATATTTGCATAAATATTTATGAGTTTACTTTATTCAGAATTATATTATTTACAATAAAAGAAAACACATTTAACTATTTTTGTATAATACTGAAGTTAGCCGAGGTTTAATAATTTTTTCATTTTTTTTAAACGATAAATTATAAAATAAAAAAAAATACTTGAAAAATTTGTTCCTTTTTTTTAATTTTCTACCTGTGCATATTTTTTTTTTATTTTTTTATGATTGATTTATTGAAAAAAATAGTTCAAAAATTCTCAATTGTCTGTTAATTTCAGAATCATATTTTTGTTTCCGTTTCAAAATTCCGACACCAAACATCTCGCTAAATAACCCGAGGATCCCGAAAGCTACACGGCACTGAATTTCATTTGTTTAATAACTTACACTCACGGGCACACATAAATTAAAATCACAAAATGTTTTTCGTTTGATAAAAAATTATTTGGAACTAACTTTACACTTATAATCGAGTTTCGCAATAATTAAAATAATTATTTTAACTGAATAAAATAACAACGACAATGAGAAAGCATCAGGCGGGAGACAAACTGACTCAGAATGCATCTGCGCACGCGCAACTCAATTCTATCGCTGCGCAGGTCGTACCAACCGCTTCTACAACTGCGCAAGTTTTTCCGGGCCCAACTTCATATTGCCGCCATCGTAATGACGCCGGCCTCGCCTAGCTCGTAATTTAATAAATAAATAACTTATTTTTGCAATTATATTTATTAAAACAAGTATCTTTAAATTTTATTCGATGACCATTGAACATTTTGTGATAATAATTCAATCAGTATGTAAAATATAAGTAGTAAAAGAACTTATTTAAATAAATCGTGTCATTGTTTACATTGACAAGCTATCGGTGTTCGTTGTCGTTCGTTTTATTAATTTAAATTCAGTGAAAACAAACTTTATTTGTTATTATTTGTATTTAAAAGTATTGAAAAATTACTAGTGAGTATTTTTGTGCGAGTGAAAAGTGTTTTTTTATCGAGTGATGTGAAATTTTTTTTTTGTTCAAGTTATTTTTTGCCGCCATTTTACGCGTGTGAATGTAGCAGACATCAGACAAATTTAAAATTATAAATAAATAGAGTAAATAATTAAAAAAATTAAATTTGTAAAAAATGAACTTATTGATTTTTTAATTTTTTGAATGCGCATTTTTTTTTATTTTATTTTATTAATTATTTACTATATTTATTAATAATTAAAAATTTGTCTGATACCTGCTACATTCACACTCATGTCATTTTTAAAAATGTTACTGAAGTTTGCCGACGTCTAGTAGTTTTTTGATTTTTTTTTTAAGCAATAAATTATAAAAAAAAAAATATTTAAAAAAAATTGCATCTGTAGTTTATTAAATTTTCTACAAGTGCATATTTTTAGTTTTTGGTTTTTTGTAATTGATTTGTTAAAAAAAAATCAAAAAGTTACTAATTGTCTGCTAACTTCAGGATCATTTTTAAAAATCATCCTGAAGTTAGCAGACAATTAATAATTTTTGGAGTTTTTAATAAACGATAAATTGCAAAAAAATTAAAATTAAAAATATGCACATGTGGGAAATTAAAAATGCTATAAGTGCAATTTTTTTAAAATACTTTTTTTTTAATTTGTCGTTAAAAAAAAAAAATTATAAGACGCCGGCTAACAACTGTATCATTTTTTAAAAAAAAACTTGAGTTATTTTTTTTTTAAATAAACAATCGTGGTTCATGAGTGAATAGTGTTTTATTCGGAAGTGATATCAGTGTTAATAATTTATATAAGTGTAATTTATTGTTAGTAATTATTTGATTGTGTCAACTACGTTTTTAATGCCAAGTCCAATGAAGTCATCGAAGAGCAGCAAAATGTGAGTTTTTAATTTTTTTTTTTCAAAAATTACTTATCATATTTAAATAATTAAGCGATTATTTATGACTTTAAACTATTTATTGAACATTACTTATAATTGTATATTTCATTTACGTCAAAAATTTAAAAAAAAAAAAAATTGCCGCCAAAAGTAATTTATATTTAAATAATAAATAATCTACTGTAATTATAAGCTTATTTAAGTTGAATTTCAAAAAAATAAAAACTAGTTTCCAAATAGTCGAACAAGAAAAGTACATCTTGTTGTCCTGGTAATGACACTGAAATTAGTCGACGTCTAATAATTTTTTAAAAAAATTAAACTGACAATAAGAAATAAAGAAAAAATAAAATCAATAATTCAAAGGTTGAATGAAATTTCATTAAAAAAAAAAAACTAATTTTATGAAATATATATAAAATGGGGGATTGAGGTGTGCACTTTTGGATTTTCCAACTTTTTTTTTTTATTTTTTTCAATTTTTAGCTTTGGCCCAAGCCAAAAGGACGTATAAAAATATTTCCTTTTAAAATTAGTAACGCAATACATATTACTAATATATATTTAAATAACATGCATGCATATTGTAGTGTAAATAATTTTTTAATTAATAATTTACCAAAAGTACTGATATAAATTTAACTGAAATGAATATTATGATACCATTTTAAATAAAGTCAATGAAAATAATCTCATAAAATAAATTCTGATAAAATCTCTAACGATATAGGATTCAATCAATATTCTATTGTGTCTTTTATACCGGATTTAACAAAATATTTTAACCAGGATTTTAAAAATATTTTTTTTTTTTAACTTTAAAAATATTTTTCTAAGCATTTATAAAAAAAATCATTATTTATAACTGTGAAGGAGGTTCGAGCGAATCTAATGTAAAATGGATTTTCCAACTTTAACATTCAAAACTTAGTATATATATAAATAAGTACTTTATCGATGTATTCTCAAAATTTGAATATCTTCCACGGTCTAGTTTTTTAGAAAAAAAGATTTAAAAATGACGTTTTAAAAGTTCATATACACAGGCTCTTATGGCGGACAAGCTTCCGTCATGTCGTATTCGATTTTTTGCATTATTAACTTCCCAAGTTTAAGAAATAAAAAACCACATGCCATAAACTTGAATATTTTTAGAATATGATAAAATTTTAGCAATATAGTGTTACCGTTGTAGTTATTTAAATAATTCAAGTTAAACTTTAGTTTTTAATCTCGTTCATCGACAGAGATACATATTATTGAGGGTTTTCCAACGTCGCGGATGCAGCTGAGAGAAAAAACAAAGATAGAAATACATTAAAAAGAGAGACGAGATTAGAAATAAATTTTTCCCGCTTTAATTTGAATATCGATGTTTAAGAAGTTAGAACGCGTTGTTGCCACATCTTTTTATAAAACCATATGAGTCAAAAATAACCAAGTCATTTCATTACTTTCTCTTATTAAATAACTAATAATTATTAATTTATGAATTCATTATGTTATTATAAATTAAAATAATGAATTTTTATAACTATTAGGAGAATTTAACAAACAAAAAAATCCAAACACTACTTTGACTCACTAGTTTCGCTCGAACCTCCTTAAAAATGACGATACAAAAAATTCAAGACATGCAATGCGTCAGTAACATTTTCAAAAGAAAAAAAGATAATTTACGTAGTACCGGTTTATGGAGTAAAGTGTGTATGAGTTGTTATAAAGACTATGAAACTTTAAACAACTTCTACTGCAAGACTTTGTTTTTGTTTAAGATTGTCTTGATCAAACTGTCACGACCCCTCGCGTTTCTTACTTCCCACCCACGTCCTACACCAACATATCTTAATATAAACCATTTGCGTACTATACTGCGATCTAATGTCAGAACTTTCTGAACAGAGTTGCTTATCATTGTATCCATCAATAGTCTATTATTTTCGCTTGATTTAAGCTGATTTCTGATAAATACGCAGTTATTGTATGCTCGATATAAATTACTATAATAGTATTAATTATTATTATTAAAACAAGAGAAATATTAATAATAATAATAATAATAATAATAATAATAATAATAATAATAATAATAATAATAATAATAATAATAATAATAATAATAATAATAATAATAATAATCGTGCAAAGAGAATTAAATGGGCTGTTTATAGCAGTAATTGGTTAATAGCCACCACAAACCTTCAAAATCACCCTTGTTAATTTTAAATTCCACTAAAGGGGCTAATTAAATGGAAAAAAAATATATCCACGTAATAATAATAATAACAATAATAATGGTAATAAAAAAGGGCTGTGTTCACTTATAAGTGGACGTGTATGTAAATGTATGCAACCGACTATTCTCTCTCTGACGCAATTATAACCCCGAGTAATTAACGGTACCAACACATACAGTGAATCGTACTTATGAAACAGCTTGTCATAAAATAGGCGATAGCGTTAAGAGTTTGAGCTGTACGCAGAGTTAAAATTGGGTAAAAAAAAGAGAAAAAAAAAAATACAAACCAGGAAAAGGGAAATAGTTAAAAAAAAAATTACTCGGCAATGAGAACAAAAAAAGTGACGCAGCGGAGGTAGTAAAAGCAAAAAAAAAAAAAATTTGTTTGCTCGCTCAACCTTACGAGATTCCGTAAAAGCAGTCGCACGCTACAATTACTATTCGTTGACGGATTCGTTAAAAATACATTTGAATCCGGGTATGAATGCGCTTTCGCGTTAAAAAAATATATACTTTTTTAAATAGTAATATTTTTAAAAAAAGTGCTTGCGATAATAATGATAATAATGATAATAATAATAAAATTTTTAATTACTGCATGAAGGATATTTTTTTAATTATATTTGCAGATGTAAAACCAATCAGTTAACTAATTAATTCGTTAGTATTTGCACCTGTGCTTGCGCCAATTATTGGTTTCAAGGCATTTTATATATATATGAATAGGTATATAGAAGTAGTAAAATAAATAGCTGAAACTCATGTTTCACCTGATTCAAATAAATTAAAAGCTCTAATTACGTAACATAAAATTAAAAATAATATTCTCGACTTATGTATAAATAAAATAAAGTATAATTTTTGTACCTTTGTGATGAGATCCTTGGCGCGGCTTTCAAAGAGATGTTCAAGTTTCTGGGTGTCAATGGTAACGGGAATCAACTCATCCCATATCATAATGTTTTTATCAAGACGTGACAGAATGATGGGATCATCTCTAACTTCTTTCCAGAAAAGTTTTACGGTTTTTTTATTTTTTTTCGTAATAGCTGTTTGCGAGTGTGTTTTAATGCCAGTAGAATTATTGGTGATACTGGTGGAGTTGGTATTTGAATTGGTGTTGGAATCCATGGGACTGGATGTGGGTGATCGGTTGGATTTGAGGTTAACTCCAAAGAGCGGTGGCGGTCCGTTGGGAAAGGGCGGTGGGAATTTACCCACGTTGTTGGCTGGCGGGGGTGGAGGAGGAGCACGTCCGATTCCATTCGATGAGTTTGTCGACGGAACCATTGGCGGCGGAGGTGGCGGAACACCGTTGCTTACACTGACCGGCCCCAGCACGTCTATTTCGTCCTCGGAATTGAGATCGGTGAAGTCGAGATCACACAACGTTAAGGGTCGCTTCATCTGGTTTACCAATTCTTCCCAGTGCAATTCGTTTTCTGATTTCTTAACTTCGTTTATTTTTGGTAAGTTGTCGCCGGTTGGTGATTTTACAATGTCTGCTTTTGATTTTGATTTCGCCAATCCTTCTTTAGCTTTTGATATCAATCCACTCATGTCACCTATTCTATAATTCATTTAAAAAAATTTATTGTAATTACATTACTCAATTATTCAATTAACTTTATTGAATTAATAATTCAGTCATACACTATAACAATTCGGGAGCGAATTCGGATTTTATTTAAATCCACATTCACTTCGATTCGGAGTTTTACTATCAAAATAAACTCTCTTTAGGAGTGAATTTCTCTCTGAACCGTAGCTTCAATTTTAAATACAGTCCCTTTTAGAGAGAATTTTACTACAAGGAGTTTAAATAAATAAACAGTCATCCGCTCCGCATTCACTCCTGATTTAATAAGCGTTCATTCTATATATTTTTTACAATCTATGCCACAACTTCATATATTTAAGTAAATATGCCACATGATTTAAAAAGATTTTTTTTAAACTGTATAAAAAGGTAGCCTAGATATCTTGTGGCAATATGGGCCATTCAAAATTTCTCTAAAAAAATTAAAAAATTCAAAACTGGCATACAAATTTTGATAAAAATTTTTTTTAAATTTTACAGACTTTGGTTCAATTATTTTTTGTACTGTAAAAAATTTACTTGCTGGCAATACAAAAAATTTGAATTTAGTAATTTAAAATTTTTTCAACCGTGTTCATTGTGCCCCACATATTTTTATATTGAGAATTCAAATAATTATAAAAAAGTTCGAAGATTATTTGAGTTGAAAAAGTTTATATTGATCAATAATTGCGAGTAGTCAGGATAAAATTATGAAAAACCGATGATGAGTTGAAGAATAAACACAAAACGGGTATAAAATCTAAATGAATTGTGAACAGGAATTCTGAAGGTGAATTGCGGCATAGTTGTAATAAAGGCAACTAAAAGGTTAATTAATAAATAAAAATACCTCGAGACTTTATCCTCGACAGGGCTGCTGGGTATTAAATTCTGCGCAGCGAGTTTCTGTGTCAGATCCTTAACAGTACCCTCGCGTTTAATTTGTACAAGAACCCGACGATCCTCATCTTCATTGGTGGTGTGATTGAGCAGCTCGTTGCACTCGATACTACCAGTACTTTCATCCGGGTTTTTCCCGTACCATACTACCGGAGAAGGGGTTTGTGGCGGTAGTGGTTTCTTTTCCTCAGAATCAAGCTTGTTAGCGGCGTTCATCAAGGGTGTAAGATCCTTGCGGCTGTTTGCTCGTGGTACTTTATTGCTGGGGGAATCGTTGTTCCGGTCGTAAGCCGAGGAGCCGTTTGTGTATCGCAGACCATTCGATACGTACGCGGGAGCTAGTGTGTGTGAGCGACATAAAAATAAAAAACCACGTCGTCAACGTTCAATAAAACGCTCGGCAAGTGCGCGATAAAAGATCCGCATTAAAAATAAAAATAGTATCAGTAAAAAATAAGGAAAGATAAAAAGCTAAATTAAAAAAAATAAAAAGTAATAATAAACTAGCTGTTTACATATTTCGCTCACCTTCAGAGCCGTCCAGATTTCCAATAGATGCCCTCATATTTGCCGTAGCCTCCTGTTGCTCTCTAATGAAGCTCCGTTGCCTTTCGGCTCTTTCTCGTCTCCGTCTAAGTGCCGGTGTTACTCCAGCATCGTCTTTATTTTCTTTGTAACTACCGTTAAGCTGGACATCAAGCCCTTGTGAGCTCTGCGAACTACTCGATTCATCGTCATCGTCAACAGCCGTCGGTATCCCGGAATTGAATGTTCCATTAAGCGAATTCAACCCCAGCGAGTGATTTAGACGGGGACTTAAACGTGAATTTAAGGACATTGAGAGTGGCGAAGTGCCCGTTGAATGTCTCCGTGATTTACGTCGTTCATGTGAATCTACAAGAGATTTTCTGCTCCGCAGTGTTTTTCTGTTTAATAAAATAAATAACAAAGATTTAGTTACTCTTAAACTCTCAAACAATTCGAGATACGGACAACAATAAATATTACCTGATGTTATCGTCGAGTTGTCGAATAGGCGAGCCACGATCGTTTCCGTCCTCGTGATGGAGAACAGCTTCGTAAATTTGAAACTGCCTTAAAAGATCGAGATCCGTCCCCTGCTTGGACATGTAACGTTGAATAATGCCCTCGATCCCCTGCTCCTCGAGACAATCGACCTGGTCGTAATATGTGTCCTGGTCGGGTATCCCATTGAGGCACTTGTTAACGAGTGTCGTCGCGTAAATGAGTAGCTCGGTGTCTGCTGCGTCGTAGTCCTTGAGGAGTTTCATCACATTGGTCCAGGGAATCATGCCGCGCGAGGTATCCACTGATCTGACAGCTCTCACCAATAGAAGGCTGTTGGTTTCGACGTACTCCACAAAGACGAGGAGCAATTTGAGCGCTGTCTTAACCACCAGCCTAAATCTGCTAGCTATTAGGGTGTAAAGCCATTGTACTGTTTGACCATGCTCCATCACTCCATTCATTCCGTCAACGTACAGCATCACTTGACCCAATGCTGAAAATAATAATTATTAAATCACAATTACAATCATCGTCATTACACTGTAACAAATCGGGAGTTAATATGGATTTTATTTTAATCCGCATTTACTCCGGTCTGGAGTTTTCATTTTTAAATAAATAAATAATTAATTCAGATATTAATTATTAAACTTAAAGTATTCACGGAAAAAAGAGCAGTTGAAAAATTAAACTCATATCTGTATTTATTACAGTTTCGTATGGTAGTAAAGCGCTGTCACTCTGAAACTGTAAAAATTACATTTTTCAGGCATAACAAATATTACAGTTTCAAACTCGATATTGTCCAGCCCTCTATAGTAAACAGACTTTATAATTTTTTTAAATTTTATTATAAAATTAGTTAAAATTACATTTTCGATCGTTAATATTACTATTTTGTATAGTAGTGTTCTTCTTAAGATATAGAATTTAAAAATTACAGTGTGAGCTGTGATTTTTCTCAGATCATTCATCATTCTCGACAATTGATAACTCACAGTGTAATTTTTATGTTATGAATAAATAAGAGGTATTATTTCAGAAAGCAAAAAATACATAACCAATAAATCTTAATTTTTACAGTTTCACCTATCAACTATTAATTTTTAAATAAAGCAACAATTCAAAATAAAAAGTAAATGATGCTTTAAAGATTTATTTAACTAAAATTACATTTTAAACTGTAAAATTTGCTGCTTAAAATTGTATTAATTTTATTACTATATCAAATTCCTAAAATTACAGTTTAAGCTTTAATGTTTAAAGATTTGTGCCCCGAAGGCCTATTTTCACTGTAGAAAATGTAATTTTTCAACTGCTCTTTTTTCCGTGTTAAGTTTATAATTTATAAAGCGTTTCGGTAATTAATATTCTCTGAAACTTCTCTTCGGAGTGAAATTCACTCCGCGTTTACTCTGAAAATTTTTTACAATCCATCATTACTATCATTATCAATAGCAACTAATTGAATTTAATTGATATAAATTATTTTTATTTAGTTTTGCTAATTGAATTTATTAAGGGATCTGTAATCGTTGAGTTGGTTAATTAATTGATTAATTTGCCCGATAATAAAACCCCGTTTGGGAAAAGTTTAGCGGTCTATCCGAGTGATAAAAGGGTCTAGGATAAAAGTTTAAGCTTTAGGACACGGAGCCGAGTTGTAGTTTAATCATGAATGTATTTATTGGGTTCAGTGGATCGAGTGGATCGATAGGTGGTAACTTTGATGACACTCCCTTGGTGAACATTTAGGTGACACAGTTAATAGTACGAGTAGAAGTTGCAAAGGGAACCCTTAACCCTCCACGAACGTCGCAGTGTGGGCGGAAGGGTTGCCGGCGAGGAATTACACCGAAACGATAAAGCTCGCGTCGGCAAAAAGCTCGTGTTTGCGAGGCGTTTTCGAGTGCCTCGTAAAGTTACCGAGTGGAGGGACCGTGCAGATTCTGGCAACGAGCTTTTGCTGTGCAGAACTGGGATAGAGGATTGCTGGCTGTTGGGCTGTAGGGTTGTGGGCTGGTGGGTTGCCGCTGCTACTGGTTGGATGGCTCGGTATAAAACGGTTCGAGCAAATGAGAACCCGGTGCATCGCGTGCGAATCCCACTAACAAGTGTTTACTATACGTAAATTCCGGCATTTTCTTCTGACCTGCTATTTTAAATTGCTTTTGGATAACCCGCTATTTAGACGGATACAATAGATCGTTTTGTGTACGTTTAATTGCTGACACTGGGAATCCTAAATCCTACTGACAAATAACGTCCAATGAATGCCAAGCTTTTTTTTTTAATTACGAAATTTAATCAACAATTTTCATTTGAATTACTTTTTTTATTTATTTTATTTCATGTTATTTATTAATAAAACTTTTAATCGAATCCAGTAATTATTAGTATTATTTTATTTTTATTTTAATTACGGTCTTTTTAAAAACTTTTAAAGACCTTGAGCTGTGCGTGAGTAAAATGAGAATTCGCTATTCAAATAATTTTTTTTTTTCGTTTTCATACAAAATGGGGTACTTTAAAAAATTAAAAAGAAATTTTTAACTTTCCGCTAAGAACATTGCAAATTTTCAAAAAAAGAGAAGTTATTGGTTTCGGTCCGATTTTCGAAAATCGAGTTTTCATCAGATGTCGACGTTTTGAGGTCCTAGGAAGCTATTCTATTCCCAAGTGGACGTCCGTGTGTGTGTGTGTGTGTGTGTGTGTAAACTTTTTTTGTCTGACGATATCTTTGGAACAAATCAACCGATTTGAACGTACTTGGTGGCAATCGAAAGGGCTCACCAAAACTTAGAATTGATTAGATTTTGGGGTAGATCGGTCATGTAATTTACGAGTTTTTTTTTTTTGGTTTTTTGCGTATAACTTATAAACCAGTTGCCCGATTCGCCTCAAAATGTAATCAGTTTTAAGTCTTGTTGAACTCTTTCGATTGCCACCAAGAACGTTCAAATCGGTCCAAAGATATCGTCGGACAAAAATTATAATTTTCCAGTGAAGATATGTTTTACCGGCCTAACAAATTTTTGAGCTCTTCGAGCAATTATTTACTAGTAGGGTAAAAGCCCTAATACCTGCTCAGTACTATTAGTCGCTCACTTTAACTGTTTAATGCGTTTTTTATAATTTTTATAAAGAAAAATCTCAACTAAAAAAATTATTATTGATGAATAATTATTTGTAGATCTAAATATAGTAAAATATTATACATCAAATTATTTTATAATAGATTATAAATTTAAATTAAGTGATTGTTTTCAAAATCGCGCTCAGCCGGGCATTTATTACTTTAACGTTCATTCGTTAGATTAAATTTAGATTGCGTCAAATTTTTTAATAAATGTTATAAGTTATAACTATATCTTATTAAACAAGCGGCTGAGGCAGCCGTTCCGCACGCGTGTGGCTCGGACGATCACCGAAGTTAAGTAGCATCGAGTATGGTCACTACTTGGCTGGGTGACCGATTAGCCACGCGTCGGGTTCGAACGAAGGTCTCTGATCGCTAGGCGCGGGATGAAGATCCAGTGATCGGTAAAATGGGAATTTTATCGATCACTGGAGCTTCACCCAGACCGAACTGTACTGGCTAGGTTTTCTCTGTGGTTTCCCTAGCCACTGCACCTCCATTGCACAAGGGAGGTTGCAGGGCATCACCGTAATGATGCAGTACAGTATAAGCACAAGTCGGGCCACAGCCGCACAACGGAAGACAGAGGAGAAGTGAAGCAGTTTGCGATATAAAGGCAAAAAGTGTACAAGGTCGCAATTGCGACTATACACTAGAAATCAATTAAAATTTAAAAAAAAAAAAAATTATATCTTATTGAATATATTTTTAAAATTAATGAAATTTTATGTTATGAAAGAATAAAGTAGTATAATTTATAAATTATTTGTCCAAATCAATAAACTTATGATAGTTTAATTGATATTGTCTTTGAGCTACTATAGAGCCATGTGTTGATCGAGTAATGGGACATGACAACTTTTAGTGAGCGACTATGGGTACACTCAAGGAGCTTATTTAGAAAATTACTAATAATTAATTATCAACATTATTCTTCAAACTAAAATTTTATTCCTAATACTTAAAACTGCAAAAAACAACTATAAAAAAAAATATGGTTTTTCATTTTATTTATTGATTTAATCTCACTCCAATGAAAAGTAAGCGAGTAAAAAGGCTTTTACCTTACATTGAAAAAAATCCAATTTAAAAAAGTGAACAATTATTTTTTTAATTTTCGAGTAGTGTAACAGTTTCAAATTTGACCGAGAATTAATGACTGGGTACTTAAAGACTCTTATAAATTTTTAAATTGTGAAATTTAATTCATGAAAAATTTATAACTTATAACTGCATATTTTTCATGAATTAAATTCCACAATTTAAAAATTTTTAAAAGTCTTCAAATACCCAGTCATTAATTCTCGGCCGAATTTGAAACTGTTACCCTACTTAAAATTTATAGAAAAAAAAAAAAATTACAATCAATAAATAACAATTTAAAATAATTTTTAAAGAAGCAACTCTTCTTACAAAATTATTGGGCGATCCATTTTGCTTGATAGCAATTTTTATAAAATGTAAATTGATAAGATAAAATGAATATTAGTTTCACAGTCGACTGGTCAGTAACTAGAAAACTTAATTGAAAGGTAAGAGATTAAATACATATATCCAGTCCCCATATATATAACAGCGGCGTAATAATTATCGCGATGAAAGCACGCTTATAGTTTTCCTCCGCGGGTGGGATATAGGAAGAGGAGTGTGAATTATTTCACGGCTTAATCAATGCACACCCCGAGCACGAGGAAAGGACGACGAGGCGGAACGGTAGCTGTGGAGGCTGGAACAAGCAGAGAACCAAGTGTATGAGCCCGAACCCGAGAATGAGGACGAGGACGAGGACGAGAATGAGAATCAAGAGGAGGTTGAGTCATTCTATCGCGCGAAGGGGTTGGTCTAAATTTTTTTACTGGTTTTTTACTTTTCTAAATTGCAGCATGCTACCGCCGGACGAAGTAACTTTAATTAAACTACGCTACGTATACAAGTTCCAGCCCATTTGTTATAGTCGCTTTTACAGCAGCCTCTCCAGTTCCCTTGCCCGAGTTTTATCCTTATCCTCACACCCTCTTGTCACCTCTCAGCAGCCTCTTTTCCCTTCACTATCTCTTTCGAACTACTTGTGCGTGCTGTTAACTCTTGCTCATCTCACTTGGACTCTACTCCTGTGCTGCCAAGCTCCCACTTCTGACCCGCGTCGCTTAAGATTTATGAAGGGTGAAATGTATACACGTCTATATCTGTATCTAGCTATAAATATATATATATATATATATATAAATATGTATATAAACAATATATATGTTAGTAAAGTAGTTATACTTGTAAAAAGTATGGTAGAGTAGTCATACTTGATACTTTTTGTTATTTCATACATCACGTCTCGCGATTAAATGAAAAAATACTCGGCATTGTCCTCATAGTTTATTTTTTTTTTTATTACTTCATTTCAAATAAAGTGACAGTTACTCTATGCACACAATCTCTTTGTCTTTATTTGAAAGTAAAAAAAAAAATTCCAACATTTTCTGGATGAAGGATTTAAAAAAAAAAATTGAAAACAGTGTGAGCCTTTAATTCGCGACATTTAACTCCCAGTGAGGAAATAAAATGAAAAAAATAATGAGACATTAAATGTTTTTTTCTTTTTTAGTAATTATACAAATAGAACTGAGCGATTAATCGAGTGGAAAATGAATCGGTTATTCGAGAGATAATTTAAAATAATTTTCTCGATTCACTCCCGCGAAATCCACTCAATTATATAGCTGACTGTTGGTGGCAGCAATCGAACGGTGGCCCGCTCGGTCGCTCGCTCGAATGCGGATAATCGGACTTTAAACTACAAACGTTATCATTACACAAACCGCGAGTGATTACGTAAAAGCTGATTAGTCCTAGATTGAATTAACGAAGCATTATAATTTGTAAATATTATACGCATTGATGTTACAATTTATCAATATTTAATCACCTTGCAATTTCGTTGGTAATTGTGATAATTTTAATTCCATATCAATTACATCGCTATTGAATTATTTTACTAAAAATAAAGTTAAAATTAAGAGAGAACGAAGACAAAAAAAAAAGTTACCGAATTTTTGGCTGCGTATGAAAATAAGATATATGGTCAAAATATATGATAAATATCAGAAAATATATGTGGCGAATTAAACTATATTTTCTGATATATTTTTTTTTATATTAAAAAATATAATATTCATCATATACGAGTCCGTATATGTTTAGCATATATAAAATATATATGTCAATCATATACAAAAAATATATTCTCATCATATATGAAAATATATATTCTTGTCATATACAAAAACTATATTTTTATCATACATAAAAACATATATTTCTATTATATACGAAAAATATATTCTGATCATATATAAAAACATATATTTATATCGTGTATGGAAAAAAAAAGTTTCTTATTTCTATGACCCGCTCCAATTAAATTAGATCTAAATTTTAATATACTCTTCAAATTGCAGATAAAATTCTCAAAATTAGTTAATTTGAAGCGAATATATAATATACCCATATACATATACATACACCGAATAAAATATATGCTTAAATATAACAAAGAAAATATATGGTGCCGTATATAATATAAATTATATGCTACCATATATTTCATTTCATATAAAAATTTTATATTTTTTGAATATAAAAGGAAATATATCAATACAATATATTATAAGGTAAATGTAAATGTATATATGGCTTCATATAAAAAACATATAAGTTACATATATGGAATACATATATTTACTACTGTATATAATTTTATATTAAATCGGCGAAAATCTCTATATGATTGTTTATAATATCCAATATAATATATCATATATTTTTTTGTTGCAAACATAAATGATTTTATATATTTTAACCATATATTGTTTTTTCATACGGGTAAGAAGAGAAAATTCTCATTAGAAAAAATTTGACCCCTTACATTTTTTTGTCGATAAAAATAAAAAATTTTGTTAGTGAGTCCATTTTGCCCCACTTTTTTTTAATGGATCATTTGAATATCAATTACTTGGTAACAAAAAAAAAAACAATAATGAGATCGAGCTCTTAAGATGCCCATTTTACCCTCTTTTTAAAAATAATCGTAAATGATGTAAGAAGTAGCACAGAAGTAAGAGAAATTTTTAATGACCATTTTTTTTTTGTTCATTATTATTAATTTTATAATTACTATTAATTATTTTATAAACAAAAAAAAAAATTGCGCAATTAAAATAAATTAATTTCCATTGAAATTTATGTCATAATTATTTATTATTCAATGAAATATTATCATTATATATTTGAAAATTAATTATGCTGTCCCGCGTAACGACCAAAAAAGTATTTAGCGGTTTCAAAATAGTAATTTATAGGATTTATAATTAAAACAGAAATTCTTAAAATAATAACTCACTAAATGTATCATCACCCCGCGGCATCATTTTTCCCACCTTTACTCTATATTAATTATAATGAATTGACTTTGGTAAATTAACTTCAAAAATTACAGTTATTAGTTTTTTACAAAATTAATTGGCCTCATTTTACGGTGACGAAATATTCAATAAATTATCATCATACAACAGCTGGAGGTAATAACTACTATGTATACCTACGGTGATATTTTCTCACTCATAAATATTTTATATTTATTAATTATTACTTTATTTTCCAATAAACATCTCGTTAAATATTCAATTCAAATCCTTGTGAGTAAAAATAGCCATCAAATTTAATCTGGCAATGACACAGAAGTAAATTTCAAAAAAAAATTTTGACTCATAAAATCGTTATCTCATAAAAACATGACTAGTACTACATGTTTTTTTTTTTTTTTTTACATAATTAAACTGGATTATTCTATTAAAAAATTATACAAGTAGAATTTTTCATTATTTTGAAAATTTTCGATGGTCGCCATTTCTCAATTAAGGAGGTTCGAGCGAAACTACACGGAAAAAAATAGTAGTGGCTACTCTCCGGGACAGTACTGAGTACTTTCTGTAAAAAAAAATTTTAGACAGTACTGTATGCTATCAAGACTGTATCTACTACTATCTAGACTATACCCACTACTGTCCGGGATAGTACTCAGTACTATCCAGAGAGTAGTGGATATAGTCTAGATAGCATACAGTACTGTCTAAAACTTTTTTTTACAGAAAGTACTCAGTACTATCCCAGAGAGTAGCCACTACTATTTTTTTTTCCGTGTAGTGAGTCAAAGTAGTGTTTGAATTTTTTCGTTTGCTAAATTCTCCTAATAGTTATGAAAATTCATTATTTTGATTTATAATAACATAATGAATTCATAAATTAATAATTATTAGTTATTTAATGAAAGAAAGTAATGAAATGACTTGGTTATTTTTGACTCATATGGTTTTAGAAAAAGATATGGCAACAACGCGTTTTAACTTCTTACACATCGATATTCAAATTAAAGCGGGAAAAATTTATTTCTAATCTCGTCTCTTTTTTAATGTATTTCTATCTTTGTTTTTTCTCTCAGCTGCTTCCGCGAAGTTGGAAAACCCTCAATAATATGTATCTCTGTCGATGAACGATATTAAAAACTAAAGTTTAACTTGAATTATTTAAATAACTACAACGGTAACACTATATCGTTAAAATCTTATCATATTCTAAAAATATTCAAGTTTATGACATGTGGTTTTTTATTTCTTAAACTTGAGAGGTTAATAATGAAAAAAATCGAATAAGACATGACGGAAGCTTGTCCGCCATAAGAGCCTGTGTATAAGAACTTTAAAAATGCCATTTTTAAATCTTTTTTTTCTAAAAAACTAGACGGTGGATGATATTCAAATTTTGAGAATACTTTGATAAAGTACTTTTTTACATGTGTACTAAGTTTTAAATCTTAAAGTTGGAAAATCCTTTTTACATTAGACTCGCTCGAACTTCCTAGCTGGGCAAAATTTTGTTAGAATCTAATAAAAATTGTGTGTGGTATTTCACATATGCAAAACTTCAAACTGAGAATATAATTTTAATAAATAGTGAATTTTATATTATATAGCCGCTTAAAAATGGGCAAAGTTGTTAAAAATTTATTCATTTACAAAATTTTCTAACCCTGCCTGCGCAATATTAGTTTTTTCTAATTTTTAGTAGAGAACGTCTGAAAATTTTTTTGAAAACAGACGTGGCCCGCAATATATAAATATATATGCAAACTTTTGAACTAAAAATAGTATTTTTGGAACCTTCTAGATGAATTAAAAGCTATTGCAAAATATTTTGAAAGTTGCGCTATGAGTCCATCAGAAATTATTAGAGTTCTATGAAATCTCACTGAAAAAATTCAAAATGAATGCAAAAAAATTAAAAAAATGGATTTAAACCTCTAGGTTTTATTAATAATCATCAGCGTCTGATAGGACGGAATTCAAATGATCCCATTAGCAAGATTGATTATGATTATAATTACGAGGAACGAAACTCATCGAGAGGTCGGATGAGTTGACTTGGGAGGAACCGAACCGAACTGAACCAGTGATCGTAAATGGTTGGCTTTGAATCTCCTAGCCGATAATAAGCTTATACACTTAAGTCTGGATCTATAACTTGGGAGTGATTTACCCGAAATTGTGACTAAGATCGAGGAGCTGGTGAACTTTGAGATGGACTATTTAATTTAATTAATAGTTGCTCAACTGGTGAAATTGCACGTGGCAAATAACCAATAAATGCTTCTAAAGCATAAACTAGGTACTGTTCCGTGTAGACAAGTTTAATGGTATGACGGGCGATAAAATGTCTTACGTAGGGTGCATTTACTGTATGTAAATACTCTATATAAATATATATTTAATTTTAAGAGTATATTCCAATAAATGTATTCACCTCGGAGTATATAATTCTGGTAATTCTGGTCTGCTTCGTTGCCGACCTTGATGAGACATGCCAGTCCGTCATTTTGTACAAACTCGTGCACTAGATCTTTATCCTCCTGTAATAAAAAAAATAACAACAAGTTGTTTTAAAAAATTCTTTTTTTGTTGTGTAATTAAGATAATTATTAAATAGGTTGTATTGAAAGGGCTTAAACATTCAAGATGATTTAAAGAGATTGGAAATTTTTATTTTAGTGTAAGCGATCAATAATTAGAGATTGCTGATATAAAATGCGATAACAGAAATTTTAATTTTAAAAAAAATTTCATTCAAAATTGAACTTTTTTGAAGTAAAGGGCGGACTTAAAGGAGTAGTTTTAAAAATAATTGAATCGTTTATTTGAGAAACCTCATAAGTCAAGAAAACAAAATTTTTCAGGAAACACAAAAAACGTTTTTCTGGAAAAACTTGCAATGGAAATAATAAATAAATAATTGAAGAGAATAATGTTAGCGTCTCTGAAAAATATTCAAACAAGAAAAATTCAATTTTTTAATTGAAACTACTTGAAAAAATTATTTAAAGTTTATTGACTTATGGGGTTTCTCAATCAAATGAAATTTCTGTCAGCCCGTTAATTGTTTTTTAAACACTGATTTGATGGATATTTTTATTAATTTCTATGGGAGGACATCCAAAGAACCCAAAAATGCAAAAAAACCCAATTTCGAAAAAATACACTGTAAAAAATCGGGAGTGAATCCGGAGTGAAATTAAATCCGAATTCACTCCGCATTCACTCCGCCACTCGGAGTTCCGGAGTTTTACAAAAAATCACTCCGCGTGCGGAGTGAATGGGGAGTTTTTTTGGCGGAGTGATTGCGGAGTGACGCGGATTTTATTTCACTCCCAATTCACTCCGGTCCGGAGTTTTAATACTTAAATAAATTTATTTTAATTTATATTAAACCGTTAAACAGTGTGTGTGTTCGGGTGTGCAAATGTGTGCGAATGTGTGCGTGCAGGAGTGTGTGAGCATGTGCAAATATGTGCATGTGTGCAAATATGTGCGTGTGTCCGTATGTGTGTGCAAATGAGTGCATGTGTGCAAATGTGTGCGCGTGTGTGTATGTGTGCGTGCGCGTATGTGCGAGTGCGTGTGTGAGTCCGAATATGTGTGTGGGTGTGTGCGTGCGTATCAGCTGATCAGTAATTTTATACACGAGTTTTTACTTCGCTTATATTAAGTGGAGTTATATTTTATTAATTATATCCTTAAAACTCTTTTCCGGAGTGAATTTCACTCCAACCGGAGTGAAACCCACTCCGGAGGAATTAAATTAATAAAAAATTATCCACTTTACGAAAACTCCCCTTCGGAGTGAATAATTAAAAATTCATTCACTCCGCATTCACTCCGGATTTAATCCGCATTCACTCCGCGAATTTTTTACAGTGTATGATATGGGGTTTTTCAAATAAACGATTCAATTGTGATAGTAGTAGATATTAATTTTCGATGGCCCATTTTACCCAGTCCTTCCCTTAATGATTTTAATATGACAGGTAATATTTTAAATTATTAACTTGAAAGCAAATTTAAAATAGCTGTTTTTTCTTTTTTTTTTATATTACTGTATCATATTTAATTGACGTCATTTAAAAATTTGGGACTCGGGTAAAATTTTTGAAATGTAGGTTACGCAGTAACGAAATATAAGTATTGATGCCCATTAAATAATAACGGTAAAATAATACCATTCCTTGCCCTGATTATTAACTTCTTTTTTTATTGCTTCATAAGCGATACAGTTAAGAGTAAAAAAAAAAAAAAAAAATAGAAATAAAAGTCAAAATTGGTAAATGGCGGAAAAAAACTCACAGAATGTAAATAAATAAACGATGAGAAAACGAGGGGCAAGAAATAATAAAAAAATAAATAAAAATGACATAATTGAAGCTCAAGAATTGTAGTTGAACTTTATAATATTGGTATTCTCTTTCTCTTTACTCGGGATAGCCGCACGAATTGTTGAGAAAATCACGAAATTCTACAAGCATTCGAGATGGAGAACTCCTGTTCTTCTCCACCCATCTCTTTCCAATTCTACCAACTTAACCACCCCCATATATATATATATATATATATATATTATACAATACTATACTCAGAAATCCATCGATTCGATCTCACCAAATCCGTACTCGTCAGCTTTCTCTACAATTCCCTTTCTTCCCTTAACTATATAGTACTATTATATGTATATATATATATGTTGGATTATTATAGGTTGTAGTAGTAGTATTGGAATTTCAGGCGGTACGTCGAACCCGCGAAAATTCGATTAAATCGCGGATTAAGGCGTCAGATTAAATGTTAACATTGGACATGTCCCGTGAGATTCTACCGAGAATTGGATATTACGTTATCAACTATTAATTGCTTAAGATATTAATTTACAATTACATTACATAGCTTCTCTCAATATCGTTAACAAGTAAAATATAAAAACTCTTTCCAATTTAATAATAAATTAAAAATCCTTGGTACAATAAAACCCTCTTTGTTTTTCATTAATTACTTTTTAAAATATAAGTTTTAAATTCTTACTATATGAGATAACAGTAATAACAAAAAAGAAGAAAATGTGTTTTTTTTACATTCGTTGGATGGGAAAGAAAACGGATGACGGTAGAATGCAAAAGAAAATGGTCGTGCTGTCGCCTCACAAATATTTACTCGGGCAAACCAGCTAAGCGAATGAGGAGAAGAAAAGCTGGATGAAGAATAAAAAATATGAGAGACGATGGGATGAGAGACGAGGATGCTAAAGAGTATATGGAGAGAGTTAAGGTACTGTTGTATAGATAACGTTATAAAGACTTTGTATAAGTGTGCATATGTGTGCGTGTGTATATAAAAGGGACTTGAGAGAAAGAGATAACATATGAGACGTGGGGGCGAGAGTAAAGAACAAGTCGCGTTTAAAAATAGCCGTAGTGAAACTCACCTGAAAGATCTGCTTGAGAGAGAAGAGTGCACGTCTCAGTTCACGGCCTTCGCTGTTCAACAATTTCTCTGTAAAAACAAAACAAACCGTTTATTACAATAATTATTCAGATGTCTTGTGAGCAGATGTCTTTTAATGGTTAAATTAAAATAAATATTCATTTTATTTACCCATGTTTAATGTTACTTTCCTTCGTTATTATTATTATTATTATTATTATTATTATTATTATTATTATTATTATTCCTATTATATAAAAGCATAGTTGGACCGCATTTAGATTTCTGTAGCTCGATTATGATAAACTACAGCAATCAAAAATTAAAAATTTTACAAAAATTAGCTTCGCTTTAAGTACACAATATACTTGAATATACCTATTTTAGTACTTGACATTCTTAAGCGGACCTAAATAAATATTTTTCATACTTTATACTCTTATTAATTCCTATGGATTTAAAAAAATCAAAATTTAACATCTCTTTGGAACCTATAAAAACTATTCATTCTCATTTACACGGAAAAAAATAATCGGTAGCGGCTACCGATTGGCGATCGGTAGCCGCTACCGATTTTTTTTCGGTAGACGCTACCGATTATTTCGGTAGCTGTTACCGGAATAATCGGTAGCTGCAACCGATTATTTCGGTTCTACTGAACAGTTTCAGAAAAATTCTTTTTTACATTTAATTACTATAAATCTGATATATATGTGCATTTTTGACCCTGCGTATGACACCTGGGGCAATATGAACCAGCTGAATATTACGAAAAAATTATTTTTTTATATTTTTATCGTCAACTTAAAAATAAATCAGTATATTTCCGCATTTTTGACCCTACGTATGACTCCTGGGGCAAAATGGACTAGCTGAAAATTACGACATCTATCGAGTGATAGTCGGAGCAGGCAATACTAACGGAAGCAACTGCGTGCAAAATATTTAAATAGTAAAAAAAAATTTTTTTACCTGTAATTCGACACCTGTAATTGGAAAAATTTAATTCATTTTTAACACCGCTCTTTTTACAATTTCTCCATGCGGTGTTAAAATGAAATAATACCGGTGTAAGAGGCTTAATTCGGCGGTGTTAAATCAATGTAAATGCAGAGCAATACCGGTGTAAAAATGGAGTAAACTGCGTCCGCACATAGTATTAACTTTGAAAATTTTATCAAATATAAAAAAAATTTACACACACACGTTCACACACACACATACACACTTTCGGACCCACACACACATTCGCACACACTCGGACGCCCAAACACACGTACGTGCCCACACTGATACTGAAAAAATCGGTAACTACTACCGAAATAATCGGTAGCGTCTACCGAAAAAAAATCGGTAACTGCTACCGATTTTTTCGGTAGCGGTTACCGAAAAGTAATCGGTTGCGGCTACCGATCGCCAATCGGTAGACGCTACCGATTATTTTTTTCCGTGTAGTAAGATAAATTCTTAAACTCCTGATTAAAAACTAAGTATTCTATGACCAATTCCCAACTCCTGCATTAGTCTTTTGAATTCTAATTTACTTTCTTTTTTAATTTAAAATCTTTCGGTGGACCTATCGAAGCCCTATTATCACTTTATACGCTTAATAACTTATAACGATTCTATATCAGAAAAATATCATTCTTTTTAAATTTAAATTGATAGGTTTAAATAAATATGTTAGAACTATAGATCTACTAGGTCCTAATAAATAGTGTAGAATTCATAGGCTTAAATAAGCTTTTATAGTATGTTTAGGCTCTGATAAGTATTGATAATTTTAAATTTTAACGCCAATTCAACAACTAAACATGTCATTTCTCCTGTAACTGACATTTGTAGGATTTATATAGGAGTTATTTTTCCATACAAATTAAGCTCTTAGTATGTCTTATTTTTTCTTGATCCTAGAATTTTTAAGTTCTAGCAAGGTTTCAAATTTTGACTTGGGTACGCATTATTTTAGGCGTTAATGAATACACACCAATAAATGATATGTTGAGTACACTTAATTGGCTATCTATAAAACAAAGACTGACTTATAACTTATAATGCATGTATTCTAATATTTCAAATGGCAAATGGCTTTTCGCCACAATATTTGTGTGAACGAGTTTGATTAACTCAGACAGCAGTTGTTACAAAACCAGAAATAGTAACTTGATAAACGTGACCAATACTAGAATGAAATCGGCTGAAGTCAATAAATTGTGTAGGTTTTAACTGGTACAATAATCTACTAGACGAAATCCATAATCAAGTTACTGTTCAGATTTTAACGACTGCTGGTATGATGTATTAGAGAAAATATTCTCTGTAAACATGAATAAGTGAAATTAGGTGAATATTCACTAATTCTAAGTGCCAATCGAACCACTTTTTAAAATAAGTGGTTCAGTTTGCACTTAAACTAAGTGAATATTCACCGATTTCACTTATTCATGTTTACAGAGTTAATGTATAAATATGAATCTGTTAAGCTGATTGCACTTATCTGTGATAATTTTATGTGTAAATTGAGTAGCCATGGACTAATTCGAATTTATTATTATTATTATTATTATTATTATTATTATTATTATTATTATTATTATTATTTTATATAAATATTAGGACTTTCTTCCACTGCTTAAAAAAAATAATTTTCTTAATAGGGAAAAAAAATGATACGATAATTTGTTGTAAATTGCCATAAAACTTAAATGAATTATTCCAAGATCTATCGTCAGTCGATAAATTTTCCAGCCTTTGCTATTCCAGTTAATTTTAAAGTTACGCTTTATTCTGAGGGTCAAATATTACGTGGCTAGAAATTTAATATCGTTAAACGAGAATTTTTATCTTATTAAGGTAAAAGCCCCCATTATTGACAGGGCCCCTACTATTGACATATTATTTTAATTTATTAATTTTTTAATTAACTGTATGAATAATCACATTGCTCAAAACTTCTTATCAATTTTTTGATATTTTTAAATGGAAAAATAGTTCAATTTTATTTCTGGGTATAAACTATTCGCTGTAAAAAAAATTTATTTTCCCGACTAGGCCACCTTCGCTAGAATGTTTGAAATTTCTTAACAATTTCGTTTAGAGAGATCGTATTTTTAGAAACGAATTACCCTATATAGTTCTAATGTAAGTGTATTATTAAAAATTGTTTCAGTTTATCTATAGTCTAAATAACCCCAGAATCATTAATTTAGACTGATAAATCTTAATTATCATTTAAAAATAGCAGGCGTCAATAGTCGGTACATAAAAATTCACGTGTTTCAACTAGCGACAGGCCATAAACTCAAGTAATTTAACCTCCTTAACATACATATCGATAAATTTATGTTAACACGCTGTCTAGTAATTTCATAATAAACAAAACATTGAATAAAAAATTGTCGAATCAAGAATAGTGTCGTCGAATTTATAAAAAAATAAAAGTGTGTCCTAGATGAATTTTTAATTGTAATTATCGTATTTTGTCGTTTTTAATTAAAATATTTATTATTAATTTAAACCTAATTGACGGTGGTCTTTAATCATTGTTTATAAACTGCCGCGCATGCGCATTAGACCTGTCAATAATGGGGTCCATGGTATGTCAATAGTTGGCTCTGACACTATTTTACCTCGTCAATAATACCTGCACTTGACTTGTTGGTTTTTAATTAATATATTTTTTATTTGATTCATTGCTATTTAAGTAAATTAGTTTAAATATACAAGTAGAGACATCAATTAAAACGTTTAATGCAAAAAAGTTGATTATATTAATTTTAAATACGATAAAAAAATTCAAACAATCACAGACATTCTTATAGTGTCAATAATGGGGGCTTTTACCTTAACAAAAAAAATTTATAATCTTCTTTTATAATTATATCAGTTAAAATATATTATAATTTCAAAATATTAATATTATTATTAAATATTTCTATAATAAAAATTTAATTAATTTATAATTTAATTAAATGCACATTGATTTATATTTTTGTTCTGGAATATCTAACAATTTATTTAATAAATGGGAAATATGAATACTGATTAAAAAAATTAATTAATTAAAATATGTATAGATATTTTTGAATTGGGTTAATTACATATATGAAGTTGAAATATATTTTTTTAATGAAAGTACTGTAATATATTAAAAAGAAAAAGAGATAGGAGTCAATTTTGTTAATTATCAATTCCAACTCTACATTTCAAATTTAAAATAAAAAAAATATGTATATTATATTATATATATATGTATATGAATGAAATCAGTAATATATGCCACTCGAATTGTTTGACGTTCATTACATTCACTCGTTTATTTACATTAAAAGTCGCTGACGCGGTGCAATTAGTGAACGGGTATAAGCATGACATTAATTAAATGCGATCGAATTTTTGCATACTGAAATTTTTTGGGGTTTACCGTTTTTATTCTTTCACTTTATATGCATGAGCTATTTAAGTACAAATCGTTTAATAATTATTTCTATTTTTTGAGTTGCCTAAAACAAAAAAAAAATTATAAAAATAACTACGTTATAAATCCCGGATTTTAGTTATATAATTATTATTACACTGTAAAAAGAGCGGTGTTAAAAATGGACTCATTTTAACTCCGCTCGGTGTAAAAATGAAATTACACCGGTGTAGGAGGAGTAATTCACCTGTGTTAAAAATACCGGTGTTAAAGTGAGGTAACCTGTGTAAAAACAGAGTAGAATCGGTGTAAAAGCGAGGTAACCGGTGTAAAAGCGGAGTAATATCGGTGTAAAAGCAGGGTAACCGGTGTAGAAACGGGGTAAACTGCGTCTGCTTGGAGAATCAACTTTAAAGATTATAAAACACAAAAAATGCCAGTTTTTTAATGAAAATTAATAAAAAATATGATCTATTAACAAGTATAGTGATCGAGTAAGTAAAAATATTCACAAAGTAAAATATTTTAACATCGGTAAAGAATATCTACACCGGCGGCGGTGTTATTTTAACACCGGTCTAGAATTTTTACACCGGCGGCGGCGTCATTTTAACACCGGTTTAGAATATTTACACCGGCGGCGGCGTCATTTTAACACCGGAGAATTTGTTTTAACACCGGTTTAGAATATTTACACCGGCGGCGGCGTTATTTTTACACCGCTTTCGGTGTTGAAATTTAACACCGCTGATTTTAACACCTACACCGCTTGGACTTACCCCGGTGATTTTTTACAGTGTAAGATCTATAAAAATTTGCACAAATATATGTAGATCCAAGTTCAAAGTAACAGAAAGTTTGAAATTTAATAAAAAAAGTTTTTGAAAAAATTTTTGATCTAAGACTTGTATAGAATTTAAAAAATTTTGTTCGTTGAAGATCCAATTAAATGAAAGTAAATAAATTTGAAGGGGGAGGGAATACATCCACTGTAAAAATCGGGAGTGATTACGGATTTTATTTAAATCAGAATTTACTCTATGACGGAGTTTCGGGAGTTTTAGGAAAAATCACTTCAAATACGGAGTAAATACGGGGTTTGATTTTACAATAGAGTGATTTCGGAGTGATCTAAATTTTTTTGAAATCCGGATTTACTCCGAACCGGAGTTTCAATATTAAAATAAACTCCCTTTTGGAGGGAATTTTACTCCAAGAGGATTAAATAAATAAAAAGTCATCCACTCCGGATTTAATTCACGTTCACTACGAACTTTTTTTTACAATGAATGCATATTAGGGTGGGCCATAAAACAGAACTAATTTTTTTTTTCTTTAGTTATCGTTAAAATATCGTTAAAGATGATGAAAAAAAAATTCTGGTAAAGTTTGAGCTCTTAATATTAATATTAAGAGATGGCGCTTCGTGATTTTTGATTTCCATTTAAATAACATGGAAAAAAATAATTGTTTAGTTTGGAATTTTTTACCTCGGCAATGGCTCATAGTCCAAATACGACCAGCATACATTTGAGTAGGGAATTTAACGCTCTACAAAAAAACTTACTTATCATTTTTTGATAAATCCATGTGTTCAAAAGTTATTCGAGCTCGAAGTCAAGTTAGAGTAAATTTCGAGATCTTTTTATTTTTCCGGCGAAACTATTGGACTTATCATAAAATGTCATTGAATCTTTTTTGTAGACAATTTGATTTCCTAAAAATTATCTCGAATAAATTTTTTCCAAATTCTGCATTGTTTTCTAGTTATTTCCATTTTTATGCCAAGCTCAAAAAAAAATAGTGCTCTGATGGATTGGCATTAAAATGGAAATAGCTAGAAAACAATGCAGAATTCGAAAAAAATTTATCAATGATAATTTGTTGAAAATAAAATTGTCTACAAAAAAGATTCAATGATATTTTTTGATAAATGCGATAGTTCCGCCGGAAAAGTAAAAAGATCTCGAAATTTACTCTAACTTGACTTCGAGCTCCAATAACTTTTGAACAGATGGATTTTTCGAAAAATAATAAGAGAGTTTTTTTGTAGAGCGTTAAATTCCCTATAAAAGTAAATGCTGGGCTTATTCGTACAATGAGCCATTGCCGAGATAAAAAATTCCAAACTAAAAAAAATTTTTTTTTCCATGTTATTTAAATAGGAATTCAAAAATCACGAAGCGCCACCTCTTAATATTAGTATAAGAGCTCAAACTTTACCAGAATTTTTTTTTCATCATTTTTAACGATATTTTCACGGTAACTAAAGAAAAAAAAAATAAATTCTTTTTTTTGGCCCACCCTAATGCATATATTATTAATTTAATGGCAATGATTAAGAGTTTTATGAAAATTTTTCGTCACAATGGAGTGTTTATTATAATGTAATTTATTTAGGACTATTAAGATTCTCTAGGTAATTATTTAGCGTACTTTAGGGTAGTTTGAGGTTGTTTAGAGTATCCGAACAAAATTATTTTGGAGAGAGCAAAGTTATAATGCAGAAATGGCTGAAGATAAATTGAGTTAACAAGAGAGTGAGAGAGATAACTTTTAGCGTTATATATAAATATATGACCGGGAATAAGAGAGTAACGAAAATTTACCAACGTTTTAGTTGTTATTTAATATTTTACAATAACCTCGACAACTTTACAATTCTATTATCAAATATAATTATAAATTTTAATTAAATAATAATAATGTTAGATATTTTTTATTTTTTGCTATAATTTAAAATTACTTTTCAGTTTTGCTTTTATTCCTGGACTGGTTGGATTGACTTTCGAAAGTACGAATAAATTCAAAATAAAATTATAAATCGTAATGAAATAATTTAATTTTAATTTTTATAAAAATAAGTGGATTTTTTTTAGTAAAATTCTATCCCATAATTTAGAGTAATCCCGCCTATGGGCATTCGAGATAAAAGAAAATACAAGGAAATTTTTTGTTATATTTTTTAGTCGATAAAAAAATATGTTTTACTTTAAAAGCGGGTTACACTTAGGAACAAAAAAATATTAAGTAATCATGTCTCAGGTTTACCCGAATTTAGGGCAATTTATTATAATTAGTGGAAGCATATTTACTCTAAACTTGTCTCCGTATACACCATTAGTATTACCGTGTACAGAAAAAAGAAAAAAATGATATTTCAAAGCTTGAAAGAGACTTCCCGCTAAAATTATAAAATAACTAGAAATATTTTATTTCCTTATTTTTTTTTATAAATAAATTTGAAATGATCCTGAAGTTAGCAGACAATTAAAAATTTTCGGATTTTTTTTTTTTTCAACAAATAAATTACAAAAAAAAAAAAAACTAAAAATATGCACTTTTGGAAAATTTCAAAAACTACAAGTGCAATTTTTTAAAATAATTTTTTTTTTATAATTTATCGTTTTCAAAAAATTCCAAAAAATATTAGATGTCAGCTAACTTGAGTATCATAAATTAGCAGACAATTAACAATTTTCGAATTTTTTTTTTTCTATAAATCGATTACAAAAAAAAAATCGAAAAAAATGTACTTGTAGAAAATTTAAAAATCTATAAGCGCATTTTTTTTTTTATAATTTATCATTTTGAATAAATTCCAAAAGTTATTAAACGTCGGCTAACGAGTAATATAATTTGAAAAAAATTTTCCGATAAAATTTTGATAACTCTTCAAAATTTAACAGAGGTCATGAACTTTTTTTCTGAAACTGTTTTAAAATCTTTTTAGATTTTATAAAAAAAATTTAGTCCCAAATTTGAAATAATTAATTTGAATTTTTTTGATGTTCCAAAAATATTTCTGGTTATTGAATTTATTAAAAAAGTTAAAAAGTAGAAAGCAGATGAATAAAAGTGGTTACGAAAAAATCTTTTGATTTTTTGTAAATAATAAATTATCTTTTATTTTTTTGAATAGATTTTTTATAAAAGCCAAAAATTCTTTAAAAATAAACTTTAGTGACTTTGATACAAGTTCTATATATAAGTATATTAAATAAATAGAAAAGTAGTTAATTTATTATTAGATTTCTGAATAGATTATTTGTGAATAAAAACCTTGTGGTCTGCGATGAACAATCGAGAATGAGAATATAAAATGTATATGTGATATATAACGTAGTAACAGAAAGTATAGTAATTAGAAGGTTGGAGAACGGGTAAGGTACAATGAATAAAAAAAAAAATATGTCGAGAACCGGCTGTTAAATAGCGGTCGTAAGGCCCTTAGGCTCAGAATGAATCCCTTGACCACATTGACCCACGTGTTAAAATCCGTCATGTCATTATTATCACATTTTTCATGAGGTCTTATAATAGAATATTATTCAGTGTTGAACATAATTTCAATCTATCATTTTTTTTTTAATTTATTCAGACGATAAATACTTTAATTATCTAACGGTAATAATAATAATTAGCAGTAATTATATATCATAATTAATAAGTAAACAAAAATTAAAAAATTTGATTAGTAGACAAATAATTTTTGGTAATTGATTAATTTTTAGTCATCTAATTTTTTACCCATTCCAATTATTTTGGCGTACTCATAAATTATGACAAAATAAATTAACCTGGAAAATGGTTAACTATTTTATTTAATAATTAAGGTAAAAAGCCCCTATACCCGCTCAGTACCAATAGTCGCTCACTTTAACTTTTTAAGAAGGTTCGGAAGAATCTAATGTGAAAAGGATTTTCCAACTTTAAGATTTAAAACTTAGTATACATGTAAAAAAGTACTGTATCAAAGTATTCTCAAAATTTGAATATCATCCACCGTCTAGTTTTTTAGAAAAAAAGATTCAAAAATGACGTTTTTAAAGTTTTTATACACAGACTCTTATGGCGGACAAGCTTCCGTCATGTCGTATTCGATTTTTTTCATTATTAACCTCTCAAGTTTGAGAAATAAAAAACCACATGCCATAAACTTGAATATTTTTAGAATATGATAAGATTTTAACGATATAGTGTTACCGTTGTAGTTATTTAAATAATTCAAGTTAAACTTTATTTTTTAATCTCGTTCATCGACAGAGATATATATTATTGAGGGTTTTCCAACGTCGCGGAAGCAGCTGAGAGAAAAAACAAAGATAGAAATACATTAAAAAGAGAGACGAGATTAGAAATAAATTTTACCCGCTTTAATTTGAATATCGATGTTTAAGAAGTTAGAACGCGCTGTTGCCAAGTCTTTTTATTAAATCATATGAGTCAAAAATAACCAAGTAATTTCATTGCTTTCTTTCATTAAATAACTAATAAATATTAATTTATGCATTTGTTATGTTATTATAAATTAGAATAATGAATTTTCATAGCTATTAGGAGAATTTAGCAAACGAAAAATTCAAACACTACTTTGACTCACTAGTGTCGGTCGAACCTCCTTGAGGCGTTTTTTTTTTTATTTTTTATAACAAAAAATTACAACTAAAAATATTATGATTGATAATTAATTATTTGTAAATCTAAATATATCAAAATATGATGTATCAAATTATTTTATAATAGATTATAAATTTAAATTAAGTGACTGTTTTCAAAATCGCGCTCAGCCGGGCATTTTTTACTTTAACATTCGTTCGTTAGATTAAATTTAGAATACGTCAAATTTTTTAAGAATTGTTATAACTATATCTTATTAAATACATTTTTAAAATTCATGAAATTTCATATTATGAAAGAATAAAGTAGTCTAATTTATAAATTATTTGTCCAAATCAATAAACTTATGATAGTTTAATTGATATTGTCTTTGAGCGACTATAGGGCCATGTGTTGATCAAGTATGGTACACGACAATTTTTAGTGAGCGACTATGGGTACACTCAAGGACCTTATTTAAAAAATTAATAATAATTAATTATCAAGATTATTCTTCAAACTAAAATCTTATTCTAATACTCGAAACTTCAAAAAATAACTATAAAAAAAAATATGGTTTTTAATTTTATTTATTAATTTATATTGAGTGATTTAGTCTCTCTCCAATGAAAAGTGAGCGGGTATAGGGGCTTACACGTAAAAAATTTGTAATCGAACAATTAAATAAATATTTGACTTTAAAAAAAAAAAAATGTCAAAGTATTGCAATTATTCTATTTCTATTGACGTGTGAACAACACGTACGTATATTGAATATTTACATTAATTAAATGGGATTCGCGTGCGTGGATTTTACTGCGGATATTTAAATTGCAAATAGGCGGGTGCAAATTCAATGATTACTTCGATATACTGATAATTTATTTATTTCTTTTATTATCATTATATATTTCCTCTGACTCTATGAAGTAAATACGCTAATAATAATCAACATTCCACTATTTTTACAAACCGGTAATTAATTTATGGATTCAATTATTTATTTACGTAAGTAACTAATAAATTTTTAGCAAGGACCCAAGATACTCATGGACTGAGACCGTGTGAACAATGAATATCTTGGGAAATCTAGCAGGTTAATTCGTATCTCGAACGTTTAGATGGAGTAGTACACACTCTGCATCTTCCCTAGGTTATCTCCTTATCGTGAAAATTAAATGTTCTTCTGCGACATGGTCTGGAAGTAATACTGAGTCCCTTGCTAATGCTTATACTTTTTTTACTTTTACTTTTACTTTTCCTTTTTCTTAACCTCTGGGTTTATTTTGTTCCTTAATTCACTATTGCTACATCTACCATTAAATTATACTTTATGTAAAGAGCTTTTAATAAATTTTCTTAATATAAACATAGATCGTGTTCATTTTTAATTAATAGAAGAGGGACAAGCGAAATTGAGTACGTTAAGTCTTACACGGTAATAAATTTTGTGAAAAAGAACAAACACAAATCGCGTGTTGAAAAACGCTTTGCAATAATTTTTATGTAATTTTAAAAACGACCGTTTGAACAAAATTTATCTACAATTCAATTGTAACTTTTATCATATTTTAAATGTCAACTGTTACGTGTTGAATGTTAATCTTTAAATTTTTTTGTTATTTTTACCGCGGAAAATAAATTTAAAAATCTTACTAATATTAAAAACATTATTTTGATACTTTATATTAATATATGAAGAACAACTGTTAACTAATTAATTAAATCAAAAATAATTTAATAATTTTTTTTATTTTAATGAGTAATTATGTTGAGTATAGTGTACACTTAAGAAGTTAGTTTGTCATTTTGAATTACCGGCTTATGAAATAAAAATTAAGTGTCACTTTCTTTATTGAATGCTAATTGTATCCTGCTGTTATTATTCGGACAAATTATTAAAATTAAATTATCTTCTGAATAATCCACATACTTTTTCTATGGCAATATCCAGCCGATATCATCGAATCGCTATATATATAACATATATGTACAACCAGTGTTGTACTTTTAGCGTAAAGAGGACAGAGAAAATATTTTGAACCCTTGACGAGTGTAAAGTCACCACTTTTCATCAGTTACTTTAACAAATTAACATAAATTAAGTGTCGGTCCGAAAGTACTATTAATAAAATATAAATTACGTGTTGAATAAAATTTATCTAGTGATAAAAAATAAATCGATTGAAAGTGGTCAAACAAAATAATGACATTGCGTTAATTCAACACCCATCAATTGTTAAATACGCGACGCTAAATTTCGAATTCGGATTATTTTTAATACAAATTCGCAATTGTATTTCTTTTATTAAATCGCCGATTAGCATATTTGCTAAATTTTACTAAAAATAGTATTTCCCCATTTTGCCTGGAAATGAAATAATTTTTTTGAACGGCAATTGCAATACTGGCTGGCCTTACCCTATATAATAGAGACATAAAAAAATAAACGGATTTGCATAGCATCAGATACCTGATACCGTAAAATTTGAATATTATTTAATATTCAATAATCAAATTCCGTCCAATATATATGTATATAAATATGTATTAGATTAGGATATATATAGTAGTAGTTGAATGAAACGGAACTGCATGAAAAGTCCAGTCCAAGTGTCGAGAGAACAAGGGAGCCAATCTGCGTCGTACACACGTACCGTTATGCTCGAGTGATCCTCCTGCCGCAGCTGCTTAATCGAGCAATCTCCTCGGTGAACTGTATATCAGCCAGTCCGGAGGAGGAATTGAGTAGTATAGTACTGAGTGTACTGAGCTACACAGTAAACCAGCAGTACCACTGCTGGTGTACCAGTACCCCGACACCAGCACGACCAGCACCAGCACCAGCACCAATACCAACACTACTACTATTATTATATTCAACAAGAGCGCGAATAAGTAAAGGGAGTGAGGCTAAATATCGATTCAACTCAACTGTTGTAATTGAGGATGTTCAAATAAACGTTTCTTGTTTGTCGATTATCGTGTGAAAGTTAACGTTTATATATCTTATCTACTTTACTTTTAAAATCAATCAATGTCAAGATAAATAAATACTAGTAAATAAATAAATGAAACTTACCAATTATTGTATGCACTCGTACTGATAACTGCGTTCTGAGGACGATTGAATTTTTACGACTGTAACAAAAAAAAAATATTTATAAATAATAGTCGACATTTACAATTACTACAGAAAAAAATAAATATTATTTGAATATATATAATATATATAAATTAGGGTAATTGAAAAATGTTAATTATTTTTTTTTTTTCTTAGAAGTCAAAAAATAATTTTGAAGTCAAAAATTTTCAGCTCAATTTTACAAGATCGTGCAAAATAATTTTCAATATTTTTTAATTTTATCGTAATTAATCACTTGCTATTATAAATTAATTTGAAATTCGTAATTGAACAAAATTTCGACACATGAAATTTTTTGACAAACGTTAAAACTATTCCGAACATTGAAAAATTTAAATTCTGTTAAATTCTTCCGGGCTAATGTTCTTAAAATTTTTTTTCAAATTTACTTCTTCTAATAATACAAAAAATGATCATTTTTCACTCGAACTCAACCAAAATGATTTATGTATTTGTTTCTGTTAAAATCTCTCCTCAAATTTGCATGAATTTTTTTTTCAAATTTAAATACGGCCTGATTTCGAAAAAGTACTCTTTCACAAAACCAAATAAGTAAATTTTCAAAATTATATTATTGCACTAAAAAATTTTCAGAGTAATTGCGTATAAAATCCGAGTGTACTTTTAATTTACCAGAGTCAAAAAACAAATTCTAGTTTAGTACTCAAAAGCCTCAATGAGAATGAGGTCTAAATGCTTTGAATTTATCGATTTTAAATTATAAACTAAGACCTTACTGAATGAAAAGTTATTTTTCGGACTTTTAAAAATTTTAGATAGACAAGGGAGGGGAGAGAATACGTCCAATGAGGTTTTTGGGTTCAAATCTGGGTAAAATTATTCCTGTATGTTTTGAGTATTTTGAGGCTCTAATTCAAATTATGCTATTCCAGTTTAGTCCTCAAAGTGGTAAAATTGTTCGTCACTTCTACTTTGAGGCCAAAACTAGGATAAGTTTCGATACTGTTGTCAATCTTAAAATTCTAAATTGATCCTCAAAAACCATTGAGAACTTTGAGACTTAAATCCGACTTTTTTCACTCGGGTAATCTCTTTGGAGTAAAATTCCCTCCGAATGGAGTTTATTTTAGTATTGAAACTCCGGTTCTGAGTGAATCCGAATTTTGAAAAATCCGATCTGAAATCACTCCGCGGGAAAAACAAACTCCGTAATCGGAGTGATTTTGTCTAGAACTCCGAAACTCCATGACAGAGTGAATTTGAATCTAAATAAAATTCATAATAACTCCGAATTCACTCCCGATTTTTTCAGTGACGAGTAAGCTTATCAATGTTTAAAAAAAATAAAAAAAAATTGCCGTCGAAATAAATTAGATGATCGAGTACAGATGATAATAAAGATAACAATGTAATAATAAATTAAAAATATTGCGACTTAATTAAACAAAGAGTTTATAAAATACCCAACACTTCGAAACTTCTAGAGTTGAATGCATTAGATGTGATGAATTAATCATGTTTAAATACTATTGTCTGAGTAATTACTAAATTAATCACTTAATGGCAGTTGATTGTACACGAGTCTTTATCTATAATGTACAAGTGTTTGTTTAATCATTTAAATTGTTTCGATATACATGTACAATCTATAGATATTAGATACACATATATGTGTCATATACATATGTATAGATATATATAGTACATATAGTGTAACAACTAAACTGCAAAACATCTCCGTGAATTGGGTTAGATTGTCTCGATGACAAGACAAAGCGTCGAAAGGGGAGAGAAGAGTGACTGGTTGAGCTCCATCCTATCGTATCCTATCCACTCTACTCAAGCACTTGGTTACATTAGGCCGCAGGCAAACATTCGACCTCGGTTGTAAGATTGAACTTCAAACTCCTGCGAACCTTCCCACACAATCTGTTTGCGTCCATGAGAAAACCATGAAGATTGAAACAATGGATTGGTGGAACAAGAAGAGGGCAAATACTGAAGATAGATAGAATATATATATATATATATATGTCTGTTTATATTTGTGTACTTGTGTAAGGCCATGCTCTGTATTTGTTTCATAGTTAAGGTGGTATGAAAAAAATATCTGGAGTAGAGGGCAGGTTAATAATGTTTCCGCTCGTAAATGAACGGCAGGGGAATAAAATATTTTACGTTGAGTATCATTTCGTTCACGTTACATATTCCCCCGGCATATTTTCCCAAGCTATTCAATTAGCTATTCCCCCTGCTCGTGGTCTTTTCATTATTTACTTTTTTGAATCACTTCTGCTAACTTTAAGCTTTTATTCACCTATATACCCACAAAACTACGGTACACATTTTTTTAGTCCAATTATATACTTTTATCTCGTACTCTAATTTATTTTAATCATTAAACTATTAGACAGGAATTTATATTTTTATATCTTTGCTTTAATCAATTCTTTCTTTCTGCTTAATTATTACTGGGGTCGTAATGGAACAGTTATAAGATTGTTGTCTGTGTCTGAGTTCTTATAAATTTATTTATTACTTTTACAAAGTATGAATTTTTATGAAAAAATTTAGTACAAGTTTTATAGAAATTTTTTTTCAAAGAAAAAATTTTTAGCATAATTTATGAGAATTTTAAACACGGAAAAACAGAATATTAAAAATTAATAAATAATAGTAAAAAGTGGAATCTGTTATCAATAATTAGTACTATTATGTGCTTACCCGAGTCAAAATTTGAAACCTTGCTAGAACTTAAAAATTCTAGGATCAAGAAAAAATAAGACATACTAAGAGCTTAATTTTTATGGAAAAATAACTCCTATATAAATCCTACAAATGTCAGTTACGGGAGAAAATGACATGTTTAGTTGTTAAATAGGCGTTAAAATTTAAAATTATCAATACTTATCAGAGCCTAAACCTACTATGAAAGCTTTTTTAAGCCTATGAATTCTACACTATTTATTAGGACCTAATAGATCTATAGTTTTAACATATTTATTTAAACCTATCAATTTAAATTTAAAAAGAATGATATTTTTCTGATATAGAATCGTTATAAGTTATTAAGTGTATAGAGTGCTCATAGGGCTTCGATAGGTCCACCGAAAGATTTTAAATTAAAGAAAAAAGTAAATTAGAATTCAAAGGACTAATGCAGGAGTTGGGAATTGGTCATAGAATACTTAGTTTTTAATCAGGAATTTAAGAATTTATTTTACCAAATGAAAATGAATAGTTTTTATAGGTTATAAAGAGATGTTAAATTCTGATTTTTTAGAATCCATAGGAATTAATAAGAGTATAAAGTATAAAAAATACTTATTTAGGTCCACTTAAAAATGTCAACTATTAAAATAGGTATATTCAAGTATATTGAGTACTTTAATATGAAGCAAAGCTAAATTTCGACTCGGGTAATGCAAAGTAGTTTACTAATTTTTGTAGATTCCTAAGAACTACTACCAATTATTTCAAAAACTAAGTAAATATTATTACTTTTAGGTATAATACGTGACTTATTAGTGAAAGTTAATTACTTTATGGCATAATCTATAAAAAAGTAATGATTGGTCAAATTAAGAATTGCTATCTTAGAAACTGATTTTTCCAGCCGAAAATTGCAAAAGTTACAAACTTTTATTTTATAAATTCAATATCACTGATCAATTATTAGCTTAAAATATCATTTATTCATCATTATAAATTAATTTACAATATACATAAATCGAATAAGTGGTAAATAATAAAATGAAAAATTAGTATACTAGATACTGATTTTTTGCTCATAAAAATACCGAAAATTTTTAACTCTTATTTTATAAATTCTATTCCATTGATTAATAATTAATATAAAATGTTATTCATTCGTTATTATAAATCAATTTGTTATATACATATATCGAATAAGTGGTAAATAATAAAATGAAAAATTCGTATACTAGATCTTTATATATTAATATGTACGTTTACTAATTTTTTGGTACCTCATTTTTAAAATTTTTCTATGTTTATTTGAATAGTAATAACTGTAGATAGCAATTTATCGATTCTTTTTCATATTAATTTTAATATACGAAATCACAATTTTAGCTCTTGTATGTGTATCAAATTTTAATATAAATAGTAGTCATGTTATAAAATATATAATGATCCCGGTTTGATATTAGTATCGAATATACTAATTCTAAGTCGAAAATAAACTACAAACTATTCAAATTTTGAGCATCAGTTTTTCCTGTGAATTAAAGCTTATGATAAAATAAAATTTTGTAACATTCTTAAAAATGAATGGGTAAAAAATCAATTTCAGGATAATCATTATTTTCAAAAATAAAATTCATCGTTATAAGGAGCTTTAAAAGTTGATATAAAATTTTTAGATGAAATGTCTGTATGTAAGATCTGCACATATGTTGTATCTTGTATCGAAGATAAAAATAATAAAAATAAATTTAAAACTTAATAAAAGAGAATAAAGAAAATGAGTAATAAAAAGACAAAGATGAAATGGAATTGAAGACAGATGTGATTTTACAGTTGGTTGACTTTTGAAAAGATATTTTGAACACAGCAGCTCGTATACTGGGTTCAGTTCCTGCTGCTACTGTTGAAGTACTCGCAGTACCGGTAGTAGTTGAAGTATAAAAGTCGAGAGAGAATGACGGAAAATATCTATTACAAGATACAAAAGACTGAAATAAAAAATGAGGAAATAAACTAGCACTTTGACGACATATTTTAGATTTCCGTTCTGTTGTTCATTTATTTCTTCTACATTATATTACCAATAGTAAACTTTGAGTATTGTATGCCCTAGAAAAATATATATATATATATATATATATATATATATATATATATATGTGTACATATATTTCAATCGCTAGTTTACCCAATGACCATCACTAAAAAAATTGTAAAAAGCAGGTGTAGCCACTGTGTTGCAGCATGCGTCCAGCGGCACTGACCAGCGATTTCGATAAATCTTTAAGGGGTAAAAAAAAAAATAAATAAAATAAAATGGATGAGAGTTAGTACTAAATTGAACGGGCCGCAGACTGTGCAACGTACCGATGGATATTGCAGACCATATATATAGAGACATAACTTGCGCAGTTTTCACGTACAGAGTTTTCGAAAGGTGATACGGCAATCATCAATTATTTTTTTATTTTGTTCTCCATTTCTCCCTTCCTACTTTTCTCTCCTGCCCTCCTTCCCTCTCTCTCTCTCTCTCTCTCTCTCAGGCTCATTTTTTTTATACATTGTTTTTTATCCCTGCGTATTGCTAAAACTAACCGACTAGGGGATGCTCATGTTGTGTAAAAAATTATTTGGTTTGCCAGCAAATTCACCGATGGTATTTTTGGCTCAAAGATTTACGACACCCTAGAGAGATTTGTTCAACTCCCTCACTGGCAATTATCACATATGGTTGAAATCCACGAAATATACAAAACTCAGATTTATATATAAATGATCATTTATTTATATAGATACACATTTATACTAATTTGTTATTTTTCACCCACGTTTTTTGAGTTTATTGTTTAAAATCATTTAGTGTTCGTGAAAAAAAAAATTATCTCATTACAGCCCTTAATTATAATTTTAAACACTCGTTCATAATTTAATATCATTTGAGATAAAAGTACACACAAAAATTATTTTACGCCATTCATTGTTATTTTGACAGTAAAAATATTTACTCCTCTTATCGATCGTACAAATGCTATATTTTTGTACATCATTAAATTTAAAACTTTCTAAAAATATTTAAATTATTTTTGTTATTAATTATATTTTAAAATCCCTGAAACTTTATAAATTTTTAATTTATCGACTTGCGCCTTCAGACTTTTTTAGCCCACGAAATTCTCTACAAATTAATAATTTAACTTTTTTATGCAACGTCGAAATACCACCAGCTAAAATATTTATTTCTGTATTTCAAACGGCAAATCTCATAAAATTATGAGCGACCTTTTGAAATTATAACTAAGGGCTAGAACGAAAGGAGAATTTTTTTTTTTTAGTGTATGCTAAATGATTTTGAACAGTAAGCATGAAAATAAAAATGTTACTGCAAAATTACATACTAATATTTTTTAAAATTTTTTTATTTAAATAATTAATAAAATTATTTCAAATAAATATAATAATATTTGTGTAAATTTCTAAAGAAACCAATATATAAATAACATGACAATTAAATTACTCAAAAGACATAATAAAAATTCGCAGTCACGATTTATACAAGTTTAGGAATGTAAGTTTATGTTGTGAATACTGATGAGAATACATTTTGTGAAAGTAAAAAACAATAACAACAACAATAATAATAATAAATAAGTACATTACTTTATCTCAATCATCAATAAAGTCTCAAGAACTAACGACAACTGTCATAAAACATGATTTATAAAATATATGTATGAGACATACATATATAAATATATGCGCTCACAAAGAGTGCAAGGTAAACAAAATAATTAATCAATGAAGTTGGCAGTAAACAAATTTACATTTAAGACCCGCCAGCGGATGCCATGACAAAGATCGCGTCTCGCGTGATATTAGATTAGCGATAGATAGGACACCGGACTATAGAGCAAAATGGTGTTTAGTTTGGCAACTATAAGCCACAAGAGAGGACGCGTCGGATCGTGAGAGTGGTCGCGGTCACCCGCTTGTTCCAATTATTCAAATGCATTGCCGATGGACGAGCCGTCTCTCGTTGTCGCACCTGTTGCATATCCGTGTGATGCCAAAAGTCCCTTACTCCCGACCTAAAATTCCTTCTTCACATACACTACCCTCAAACTTTCATTACACTGCCCGCATTATTATTTATAAGACAAAAAAAATTTATCAATAATTTAAATAAAAATAAAAAATAAATTTACCAGTAAGGCGGCATTTTTATAAGTCCTCGAGTACTGTGAGCACTTTAACACAAATTTTTTTTTAATTAAAAATTTTTTATTAATCTATTTAATTGTATGTATCAAATTTGTAGTTTAACGAAAACTCTGTATAACATGACACAACATTTAATACTAGTTGAAGTTGAACTTGTGAGGCCTAAGAATTACCTCGACCGACTGCGGCTTGTATCCTTGTCCGTAGCCTCTTACATTACGTTCTCTTTACTTATCTGTACTGTATATACATACCTACAGTATATAAGTACTTATATATATATATATATAAATATATACTGTATAGTTATACTGAGGAGGAGCAATAGCAGTCATCACAAAAGAGAAGAAATACACCACGGGTGGGAGATGAAAACGACTCCTCACGCGAGTTTATATATATATATATTATTCCACTGCTCCGTGTGAAATTTATACATTCTTTACGGTCTAAGCACACACATTTTTATTTCACAGTACATTGTTATTATTATTATTATTGTTATTGTTGTTATTATTGTCTCACTACTGTGGACTTGAACTTATGATAGTTGGGGTCATGTTCAACGTACTATTTTGACATTTTTATTTATTCTAAAATTACATGTCATATATTTATATATTATTTAATTTATGTGTAGACAAAAAAACTTTTTTTTTTGTGGAAAACAGTGATTATTTTTTTAGGTTGACTATTAATTATTTTAAGTACTGGAGAAATGAGTTACTTTGAAAAAAGGGTTGGATTTATTGGAATAGTTTGTTTGAAAATCAATGAAAAAATTGACATATCTGAATGATTGTTCTTTAAAAATTTGACTTGGATTATTTCAAAATTGGGAGGAAGTTAAGGGGACTAGTGTGACCGCCTGAAAAAACGATGATTTTTGGGAATTTTTTTGAAGAATACTGCATAGAATGTTTTAATGTTTTGAGGATATATTTCTGAATATACAATGAATACAAGATCAAATTTTTGGACGAAAAAATTCAAAATTCAGTGAGTTATTCACAATTTCCCGCTCAAAAAAAGTCCCCCTGCTACAGTGATAGCGACCTTCACAGTACCGGAAATCAAAAAAACCAAAAAGTTTATTAAACTAGGTATTTTCTGTACCATGACCCTCGGGCTAAGAAAAAAATTTAAATTTAACAAAATGGAGGAGTTTTTAAAAAAAAATTCAAATTTCGCGCGAAAATTTGATGATTTTTGGCCTGGCAAAACTACATTTTTAATTTGATCGAAAAACTGGAGGTTCGTGGTACGTAAAAACATATGTTAAAGAAACTGCAATTCAAATCAAATCGATCAGATGATTTGTCATCGAGTTATAAATGCAATTTTGAAAAATGGATTTTTGAGAACCGAGCTGCCCTGTCATGGCAAAACGACGTATCTCGAGATACGCTGTTTTGTCGTAACAAAGCTAAAACGGTTTATTAAGTGTTACTTAATAATAGGTATCATCAAAATTTTGCTAATTTAATTAATTATGCCAATTATATTGTTCAAATGTGCGTATAAAAGAAATGAAAAAAACGTATCTTTTTTACTGTTTCGTCACGTCAAAATTTAATTCTTCGAGTTATAGCGTTTTGTCATAACAATTTCATCTATTTATCAAAATAAGCATTAGTTTCTTACGATACAAAAAACGTATCTCGAGTTACAACGTTTTGTCATAACAGAAATTAATTTTTCTGTCAAATTGGACTCAAATTCTGTTAAAACTTTAAACGCAATTTTCTCGAAACTATAATTTTTCAGATACGTCGTTTTGTTATGACAGGGCAGCGAGACGCGGCTGCTCTTCAGATGGCTGTAACTCAAAAAAACTATTCGAGATATGCACTAGAAATTGTCGTATGTTATTTTTCAAGGTATAGACTATCGAAATATGCAAAGAAGAAAAAAAATGAATTGATTTTTCAAAATTTCATACTAGATGAAACTAAATCTAGCGGCCGGAAATTTTTTGCATGGCCGCTACTTATTACAGCCGCTAGCTTCAGCTTCATTTCATACTAGTGGTCCCTCTTAAATTTTGAATTAATTAATTCATTTTTTTGAAAGGCTCAAATAAATATTATATTTAAAAAAAAAAAATTTCAGACGTGAAAAATATTTTTTAGTTGAAAATGTAAAAAAAAAAGTAGCAAAAAAGAAAAAAAATGAATCCTCTTTGAAAATTTCTAATTAGCAATTAATCCTTTTAAATAAATCAATATTTGGTCAACCCTCAGGTGGATTAATTTTTTAATTGAATCTTCAGTCAATTTTTTTTTTAAATTGTCAGCCAACTTTTTTAAAAAAATAAAATGTTGTCAGTTCTTCCAGTTAATCGACCTTGAAAATTTCTCAAAAAATGACTCTTAACAATAATATATGTAAATATGACAATAAACATCCGCGCACTTGACTTATTTTCTTTTTTATCACCCGATTGATAATTGTGTAAACAAAAGATAAAAAACCAACAAAGGAAATTAATGAATTGAGTTACGATAGAAAGTTTGTAATAAATAATAAAAAATCTACAATGATGTGAATAAATTTTAAACGAGGATTGAAAAAAATTATTGTTATCATTAAGATAAAATGAAAGTTATTACCAAAACCAGCAACGAGCAAAAAATGTGGAAAATCATTGAGCATATAACTAACGGTAATTATAAACGGTAATTAGCAATCAAGAAAATCTTTTTTTTTTTTTTTCAAATGAATAAAAATAAAATTTCTTGAAATAGAAAAAAAAACATAAATATTAATTCATATTAGCTTATACGAATAAAAATAATTTTTTTTTTTCCAGCACGACTGAAGTAAATTTAATTTAAAATTATACAATTGAATAGTAGATAATAAAACTCATTAATCTTAAGTTGGTTATAGCTGAGGAAAAAGATTTAAATCTTATGGATATCTATTGCAGGTGGATGACTCGTCAGTGGCTCGTCTTAACTCTAGCATAGCATAAACTGCTCGCTCTCTAGTCTGCTCAGCTCATCTCAATCTAATGATTACCCCAAAGATTTTCTCACTTCCCCGACAGCGGAACGGAATTAAGGAAGAAGCGGACGGGAATCTAAGCGACTGAGATGTAGGCAGAGAAAGAAAGAAAAAGAAGCGGGTAAAAAAAAAATAAAATATAAAAGTAGGAAAGAATAAAAGAAGCTGAGGCTTTTATCGGTCCGAAACTCAACGTCTAACGATTATAAATGACTTGCTCAAACTTTTTTTATGCTTTATCTTTGTAAATCCCTCGCGAACTGGACTACTGAGTTAGAGCCAGCTCCTTCCGCTAACTTATTGTACTTTTTTTTTTTATTTTTTTTTTTTTTTCATTCTCGAGAAAAAATATAAATTTAACAAAAATAAGTTTATGGAACTGCCTGATAATGCGGCCTAATAATAATTTGCTTGTATTAAATAATAAATCCGAGGTCAAATGGGACACTATAAAATCTGTAAATGTTCGGAGATAAAGAGCGATACCATTAAGGAAAAAAATTTTTTTTTTGCAGCGCGAAGAAAATTTTTAGTAAAAATATTCAAAGTTTGTGCTAAAAAAAAATTTTAAGCAGTTAGAAAATTGAAATATTTAATTTTAAAGTTGGAAAATCAATTCACTGCCCAGTTCCTATTTGTCCCCTTTCGAAAACCCTTAAATAAATATTTAAAAAAAAAGCCATTCGGCTTTAACCGGAATGGAAAGGCAGTAGGGGAGCCTGGGGCACGAAGGCCCCCTTAGCCGGATTTTTCTTTTTGTGACTTTTAACCATCCAATTCATTTATTTTCCGTCTATATCGGAAGAATCAGTCGAAATTTTGCGAAAAATCGAAAAACAATTTTTTTTTTTTCTGGGGTACGAAGGCCCTCTCCCAAACAAATTGTAACGAAACAAATTTTTTTTTTTTTTTTCATTTTTCGTCAAATTATGACCTTTATAATGTTTTTATGACGTTTTAGGCCAATATGTGATGTGTGAGGTAGAATGAACCAAAAAAATTGTCACCAAAAAATTAACTTGACGGAAAATAAAAAAAAAAATAATTTTTTCGTTACAGTTTTTTTTTCGAGTGGTCCATTTTTCCCCACATATCACATATCAGCCTAAAACGTCATAAAAACATTATAAAGGTCATAACTTGACGAAAAATGAAAAAAAAATAATTTTTTCAAGTGGTCCATCTTACCCCACACATTGGCCTAAAATATCATAAAAACATTATAGAGGTCAAAATTGACGGAAAATAAAAAAAAAAAATTTTATACCTAATTTTTGAAGTGGGCCTTTGTGCCCCAGGCTCCCCTAATTTATTTAAATACAAGAATTTTTGAAACTTTATAAAGAACGAATTACTCAATTAAAAATACGCGACAATAGTGTAATTAGTAAGGGAAGAGGGGCAAAATGGACCCCTTAAGAAATGAGGGCTTATATGTAATGTAAATGTCAGCCCATTTTGCTTCACTCTCCTCTAAAGGGAGGGAGGCCTTAAAATTTTGAGTGCCTTGAATGATTTTGGGGCGAAATGTGTCCCCAAAATTTAAAGCCCCCCCCCCCATTATGCCTTATCATTCAGAAGTTATTAGCGGACTAAGCTGCAAAAATAAGCTTTTTTTTCTATACTGTTGTCAATCTTAAAATTCTAAATTGATCCTCAAAAACCTCATTGAGAACTTTGAGACTAAAATTCGATAGTAAAAATAATCAAAATTTGTTCTAAATAAATTAGCAAGCGGTTAGAAAAGTAACGTATTAAATTTTAAAGTTTGAATGTCAATTCAATGCCCAGTTACAATTTGTCCCAAATAAATATTCATAAACAAAAATTTGTTTTCTCTAAAATGGTGTCTCTATGTTGTATTTTAGTAAATCCGGATGTATATGACAAGGATTTCACACAATCATGTGTCGTGTCTGTCATTGGTCATCTTCCGCTTTAAAATAGCTACTTGTTAATGCTCAACGCGTGTTTGGTGTCAAAAGCATTCGTGTTGAGTGGATTCAAATGTTCTTAAACTTTTATTTCTTTTGTAAAAGGATCTAATGGATGTCTTTATATATAAATATATATACATATAGATTTCGCTAAGGATTTAAATTTAAATATAAATACAAGTATTATAAATTTTTTTATTTTTATTTTGGATAAAGCGCTAAAGTTTAACGGAAGTATCTGCAGATATGAATGTCTACGGATTTTTTTTTGTTAATATATATGTCTATATATATATATATAAATATGCGTATGCATTGAAATGCAGCTTGTCGACATTTTTAACATAGCTCACGTAATAAATTTCATTCACTGTCGACGTCAGGATAAAATAGAATATAAATAAAAAAATAAAAAAAAAGTATTGGAGAAAAAAAATGTTGAAAAAATTTATCTCATAATTTTTACCATTTTTTTTGTTAAGAGAACTGAAGCGATACGACGTTTATTTGGGAGCAAAATTGTATTTTGATAGCTGAATATTTAAAAAAAAAATTGGTAGGAATTTTTGAATATTTATTTTTTATTTAATCAATTGTTGATTGAAATGCCTCATTTTTTTTTTCGTTTTTATGATTGAAATATTTGATAGAAGCGTTTTAGATAAATGACGAAAAATGTGTACATAAAAAAAAGGCCGCATAGTTGAATTTTTCAAACACTAAGTGGCTGTGAGTAAAAAAGTAAATATTTTAAGAATGTTTACTTAATTATTAGGATAATATAAATTTTTCACCGGGTGATAATAAAGCGAAGGTATTTTATGTGATAATTCATAAAATTTTTTGTTTAAATTTATTTGAGGTAAAAGCCCCTATACCCACTCGGTACCATTAGTCGCTCACTTTAACTGTTTAAGGCGTTTTTTATCATTTTTATAAAGAAAATTACAGCTAAAAAAATTATTATTGATAAATAATTATTTGTGAATCTAAATATATTAAAATATAATGTATCGAATTATTTTATAATAGATTATAAATTTAAATTAAGTGACTGTTTTCAAAATCGCGCATGGCCGGGCATTTTTTACTTTAACGGTTGTTCGTTAGATTTAATTTAGGTTACGTCAAATTTTTTAAGAATTGTTATAACTAAATCTTATTAAATATATTTTTAAAATTCATGATATTTTACACGGAAAAACAGAATATTGAAAATGAATAAATAATAGTAAAAAGTGGAATCTGTTATCAATAATTAGTACTATTATGTGCTTAATGCAAAGTAGTTTACTATTTTTTGTAGATTCCGAAAAACTTCTATCAATTATTTCAAAAAGTAAGGAAATATTATTACTTTGAGGTATAATACGTGACTTATTAGTGAAAGTTAATTAATTTATGGCATAATCTATTAAAAAGTAATGATTGGTCAAATTAAAAATTGGTATCTTAGAAACTGATTTTTCCAGCCGAAAATTGAAAAAGTTACTAACTTTTATTTTATAAATTCGATATCACTGATCAATTATTAGCTTAAAATATCATTGATTCATCATTATAAATTACTTTACAATATACATAAATCGAATAAGTGGTAAATAATAAAATGAAAAATTAGTATACTAGATACTGATATTTTGCTCATAAAAATACCGAAAATTTTTAACTCTTATTTTATAAATTTTATCCCATTGACTAATAATAAATATAAAATGTTATTCATTCGTTATTATAAATTAATTTATTATATACATATATCGAATAAGTGGTAAATAATAAAATGAAAAATTCGTATACTAAATCTTCATATATTAATATGTACGTTTACTTATTTTTCGGTACCTCATTTTTAAAATTTTTGTATGTTTATTTGAATAGTAATAACTGTAGATAGCAATTTATCGATTCTTTTTCATATTAATTTTAATATACGAAATCACAAATTTTGCTCTTGTATGTGTATCAAATTTTAATATAAATAGTAGCAATTTTTTAATATATATAATGATTCTGGTTTGATATTAGTATCGAATATACTAATTTTAAGTCGAAAATAAACTACAAACTATTCAAATTTTGAGCATCATTTTTTTCTGTGTATATTATGAAAGAATAAAGTAATGTAATTTATAGATTATTTTCCAAATCAATAAACTTATGATAGTTCAATTGATATTGTCTTTGAGCGACTATAGGGCCATGTGTTGATCGAGTAATGGTACATCACTCTTTTTAGTGAGCGACTATGGGTTCACTCAAAGACCTTATTTAAAAAACTAATAATAATTAATTATCAACCTTATTCTTGAAACTAAAATTTTATTCTAATACTCGAAACCAAAAAATATCTATAAAAAAAATATGGTGTTTCATTTTATTTATTACTTTATATTGAGCGATTTAATCTCACTCCAATGAAAAGTGAGCGGGTATAGGGGTTTTTACCTTACTTGTTAGATTTTTTTTTTAAATATAAAATTTTTAAGTTAAAAACAAACAAGTAATTAAAAACTAGTATTAAAATTATACAAGTGAAAGAATTTAATGACGTGTAAAGTAATAAAAAGTAAAAAATAATATTTTTTAATATCTCAATAAAAAAAAGTTTCTTTGTTCCCTCTTTCATCTTAACTCTCTCTAAAAAAAGAAGTTAAAATATTTAAAAAACAAAAAAAAACATTTTTTTTACGATAGGAAACTAAAAGCCAGTCTATTTATGGATGAAAAAATATTTATAAGTTAATAAAATGAGAGTCATAAAGGCGATTTCGTTAAAAAGATTTGTGCGGTTTATTAGTTCTCTTTTTTAGATCATCATCATAATAGTATTATCCATAAGGATTCTTAGCTATATACATATATATTATCTCCTCTTTTTAGTCCTGTTCGTCTCCGTCTTTTCGCATACTTAAACTCAAACTTTATCCTTAAATTTTATTTTTATTTTTTCGCTCTACTCCTTCTATTTCATCTTCATCTCAGTTTGTCCAACACGCTCGCAGCTGTATGGTAAAAGCCAAAAGAAACTCATATCACGCACGATTCACCACGGGTATAAAGCGTACCGGGAATAGTGTGCACACGTGGCACCACACCATCGGTTGACAGAAAAGACACCAAAAGCAAAAGATGCTTTTTGAATGCGGTTCACGTACTCTCAAGTACTGAACCACCGGATAATAATTCATGTAAATAAAAAAAAAATTAACCCTAAAAAAATCTAAATAAAGTCGTAAACATTTTTATTAAATGTTATAAAATTGTATAAAGAGACTGCAAGTACACAATTTAAATTTTCATTTGACAATAAATTTTTTAAATATTTGAAAAAATGGGGTAGTTTAAAAAAACTTTTTTTCAAATTTTGAAATTTTCCGGGGGTTTTTTAAGTTTTAGAAATAATTGTAATACAGGATTCAAATTTTATATAATACATGCTCAAAATAAACGCCGTTAAACGGCTAACCTCGATCTCATAAACTATTTCATTAAACACTCATCACTTCTGATTGGTCAAATGCAGTGTTTAAACTTTCTTAAAGCATTTGTGCATCCCTTCTACCGCGAAATTCGACGAAAACAGGTGTGATACATCCCTACTCTATAACCCAAGTTATCAAAATGTTCAAGAGAGGTTACCGGGGTGATCTCACCTTTACCTAAAACTGCATCACTAGCAAAAAAAATTCTCTAGATTACACATGCGCATTAAATTAATCGGCTAGCGATTGTGGATCGTCATTAACTGATAAATTTGTGGCACCTTACATTTATAACCTGAACTCTAATTTTATTAAAAAGTGATTAAAAGTAAAAATAAATACTACACTTTAATAAAATCGAATCAAAGGAGGATATTAGTTAACCTAAAATTTTAAGACTTGTTAGTTTTATATTTAGAAAAAAACTTGTTCAAGTTTTTATATTAAATAATACATGTATTAGACTTTTTATTAGGTTAGCTTTCATGTTTATTGATTAATTAAACAATAAAATAAAAATATTATTTTAATTTCTATTAAATAAATAAGTGTTCAATTTCATTTTTAATAATTAAATAAATAAACACTTGAGTAATTTTTTATAAATAAATAAACTGAACCAAAAAAAAAACATTGATTTCTATAAAGACAAACTATTAAAATGATCGCGAGCGCATGACGCCGACGTTAAGCATTTAACGACGTTTTAATTTTGAGCATTCATTATATAAAATATCGTAGACAATTAGACATCAAGTATAATACTCAATGGTACTAGTTACCTAAGGTACTATAAGACCATTTTGAAAAAAAATTTGTACACCTAATTTTTGCCCATATCTTCAATTAAAATGAATTCGCAAAAATTTTGTTCTAGATAAATTAAAAATTTTATCAATTTCTAGTTCTCCAGTGAAAAAAATATGTAGAGCGCACCTGCAATGCATCAGACGAGAGTTTGTAAAAATAATAAATTTTCGGACCGCGAAAAAAAATCACAAGATTATTATGAAAGAAAGGTTTTGAAATAAAAAAAAAAGTGTGAGGGCCAATCATGACGTACTGGACACACGATGTAACCTCGCAAACATGAGGATATATTGCTGGCGGAACCTACAGTGTACGAGTTGATGATCGATTGCACTCGTGGATGAACGGCACGCTGGCCACACTGACCTCCTTTCTGGCCGCGCGGCTATCGACCACCTCAATATCTCTGTAATCCCCCAATTACTTCAGCTTTATTTACTTCCATTCAGCTGATCCTCTATATATATACATATATATCTATCGCAATGTGTAAGATTTAATTTCACTGATCATAAGCTATATTCATACATATACATATATATACATGTACATGTATATATAAATCTCCACATTTATTTAAACATAAATTACCTTCTTCTTCATCATCCGTTTCCATCCGTCAAATTAAAAAAATACCGTTGAAATTTTAAATTTAATAATAATAAAAAAAATTTGTTTTTTCAAATGCAACTCTTTAAATTCACAAATACCCTCATTATTTTTTATTACCGCAACTGAATTACGGTTAAATAATTTATTACATACGATAATTAAAGGTTGGAAAGTATTACACGCAATATTTTTTTTTTATTTTTCTGCAAAAGAATTTTAAGTTTTAATATTTTAAACTACAGCGCAATTTTAAAATGTATATTAAACATGCAATTTATATAAATTAATCAAGTTTATACTAATAATTTATTGGATTAAATCTGACGTTGATTTTTGACGATGCCAGGATTAATTTATTTTGACAGATTAAAAATCAAAAACCTGAATTTTATAAACAACCGAGTAGGGAAGGGAATAAATTTTAAAAAACAGTTACCTCAATGTGAAAATATGGATAACAGAGATATTCGCTTTAAAGCACAGTTCATTAACGATTCAGGTGTGCCCTACTTATTGCGAGGAAGCAAAAAGAGAACAAAACATCACACGGCAAGTCTACATGCACCGCACAAGTTTAATCTATAATATGTTGTGTAGGAATGGAGGAAATGACGGAAAGGATAATAATGACGAGAAAATAGCGTGGCTGTTTGTTCTTGTAAGAAATTCGATGAAAAAAAAATAATAATAATTACAAATGAGGCACAAGTCTAACTGTTGACTTTTTCATGTTAAATAAATATGCAAAGTAATTTTTATTTATTTTAATTTAAAATAATCCGAGTTTGAAATTTAGCGTCGAGTATTTAACAACTGATGGGTGTTGAATTAACGCAATGTCATTGTTTTGTTTGACCATTTTCAATCGATTTATTTTTTATCACTAGATAAATTTTACTCAACACGAAATTTATATTTTATTAATGGTACTTTTGGACCGACACTTAATTTATGTTAATTTGTTAAAGTAACTTATGAAAAGTGGTGACTTTACACTCGTTAAGGGTTCAAAATATTTTCTCTGTCCTCTTTACGCGAAAAGTACAACACTGGTTGTACATATATGTTATATGTATAGCGATTCGATGATATCGGCTGGATATTGTCATACACTGAGAAAATTAAATGATTGTGTTTATTATCCTAAATTTTTAGCCCCAATCATCTAGGATGATAAGAACGATTTTAAATGCAAAGATAGTTAGAGTTATAATTTTTATTAATAAGATTAACAATCATTGGATGATAACAATTACCATCAGAATGATTACAGTTACCATCAGGATGATTACAGTTACTATCAGGGATGGTAATTATTATTATGAAAAAATTGATCGAAAATTCAATAAATTTAAAGTAGGGGAAGGGAGGGCAAAATGGGCCCCCTGAAATTTTGGATGCCTCGAAATATTTGGGGGCAATATGGGCCGCCCAAAATTTTTAACGTGAAAAGTGTTTGAGGCGGAGGGGTGGGGCAAAATGGGCCACTCAAAAAAAAATTGCAACGAAAAAATTAACTAGGCGGAAAATAAAAAAAAAATAATTTTTTCGTTACAATTTTGTTTTTCGAGAGGTTCATTTTGCCCCACATATCACATATTGACCTGAAATATGCTAGAAACATTATAGAGGTCATAACTTGACGGAAAATGAAAATAAAACTTTTTTAGTTAATTTTTGAAAGGGTCCTTCGTGCCCCAGGCTCCCCTATTAACATTTAGTATTTTTTTACCCCTGTAAAATGATGGTTTCATTATATTCGAATTAATTGTTATTCTAATTATCTTTGATGGTAACTATTATAATTTCTGATGGTACCAGTTACCATCAGAAATTATAAATATAACTATTTAGGATAATAATCCTAATTAACTCGAGTTAACATCCATGATCGTAATACTTATCATCCAGATGGTAACCATTACAATCTAGATGATTTACACAATCATCTAGATGATATTCATTACTATCAGATTGATAGTAAAAATTTTACCATCACTAGATGATAATTCCAATCATTTAATTTTCTCAGTGTAGATAAATTTTGTTCAAACGGTTGTTTTTAAAATTACATAAAAATTATTGCAAACGCGATTTGTGTCTGTTTTTTCACAGAAATTTTTTTACCGTCCATGTGTGCACATGTGTTTTTTAGTATGATAAAAAATATATACACACGTGTTTCATTAACATGAGAATATGACCACACGTAACAATATGTAAATTTATAATATCTATATAGTTAATATGTGGGTGAGTATCGAAACGTCATATGTATACATATATATATATACATATATGTTTATTCCTAAAATAGCAGTAGGACATAATCTCAGGTGGTCGAAATGTTATAGGGACAGGGAGTTTAACTAGTGTATTGAGTAGTGTAACAACCACAAGATAGATATATTGTACTAATGTAATGTATATAATGTAATGTAGGTAAGGGGAGAGAAGTAAGGGGAAGGGTATATCGTAATCAACAACAAGACGACAGGACCCTGGAAGATGGTTGTCAGCGTGGGAACGTTCACGGAAGATCAGTGGCTGATTACATAGACACAATGGGAAACAACCACAAGACATTCCTCTGCCCTGTTTAAACTCATGGAACGACTCGTCATCCAGATAGCAGGGTTACACCGTTAGATTCTCTCAGCTTGATGTACTCTCTCTCTCTCTCTCTCTTTCTTCCTCTTGTTCGTACTCTTTGGCTTTTTCTCTCTCTCTCGGTCTCAATTTGAGGTTCTATATTTCTGTTATTTGTTCGCTTGCAGCTTCGGCGGTTATAGCCGAGTTGCAATTCCAACTATTGTTAAATCGAGGATGAAACAAACGTCGTAATCCTCGAGACACATCCCAGATAGATTTTAAACTGGACTGTGGGATATTTTTAACAAATTGCATTGTCTTATATTGTGATTACTCTTGGGTGCTTTTTTCTTTCGCCTAAGGTGTTATCTTGATACTTATGCTGCATTACTATTTTTATTGCTCTTATGCTCTTTTATTGGTTCTATTTTTTCATTTCAAAAGTACGGAAAGTTTACTTTATTATTTTTACTGCAAATTGTTTGTATTGTAATAAATATTTGTGTTTGTTCTTGTATTGAAATATAAAAATTTATCGAGTTTTGAGACGAGACCAACAATTGGGACTCTTGTAATATCGGTAAAAAATATTTTTAAGACACATAGGGAGCATTGAATTGTTTGATGTCTGAATTTGTTTTGCAAAAAAATTTCTCACGATCGACTAAGCAGATTGGGAGTAAATGAATTATGTTTTTGGGGCATAGCCTGTCTAGAATTAACGGTTATGTATCATAGAATATCTTGAGAATGAAATTAATTGTTAAGACAATAATGTTTTTGCAAGTAAACGTCCAATTATCATCCAATTAAACATGGAAATATACTTGTTACTGCTTATTATATTTTTTTAATTAAAAAAAATTTTAATTAATAAAAATTATATTTTATAACAGAACTTTTAATTCGTCAAAGCAAATTTGACTTGAGCTAAATCTTTAGAAATTAATGAGATAAATTTTTTTATTGAAGACATCAAGATGTCAAAATTATTGTTTTTTTACTTGCATAGAGTAGCCAAAAAAATTAATTTTGTTCTCTAACATCCCCATTTTTCCCGACTTTATTCTAATTACTTTTTAATAATATTTTTTACTAATTATTTTATTAATTAATAATAATAATTTTTAATGATTCTGAAGTTAGCAGGCAGTTAAAAATTTTTGAATTTTTTTTTCAACCACTTAATTTAAAAAAAAAATAAAAATAAAAATATGCACATGTAGAGAATTAAAAAAACTACAGGTGCAATTTTTTAAAATATTTTTTTTTTATAATTTATTGTTAAAAAAAAATAATCAAAAAATTATTGGTCGGTTAACTTCAGTATCATAATTTTTAATTTAAAAAAAAAATTCTTCAAACTTTTTTTTTAATAAAATTTTCTGGCTGACTCATTAAATTCTACATTTGCTCAAAATATAAAACTAAATTAACAAGTTAAAAAATTTTCCTTCTCATATTTAATAATAATAATAAAGTGGTTGAATAATTGTAAAAAAAAAAAAAAAAAAGATATCATTTTTTATCGTTTTTTTTTCTCCATAAAAGCTACTGTTTCAGATTACGTCTAAATCCGAGTTATGATGAAAACACGTCTCACAAAGAGAGTAAACTCCGGCCCTCTAGTATTTCATAGAGTTTCCAGGACACATACCCCGACCCATACCCACACCCATTCAGGACCTATTCACTCGCCGACTCTGGCTCTGGCTCTGGCTCTCTTCTCAACAAATATCCTCAACTGAGTCAATTTATTGTATAACGTATAAATCGTCAACAAGCTTACATAGCTTATCTCCCAAGAGAACTACAAGTGATGTTACGAATTCTCCTTGTGACTCTCCAGAGACGATACGCACGCACCCGTCGTAAACACGAGCTTTCCTCTACTAGCGTCACTGTTCCACTAGCTATACCATCATCCCTCGACGAGAGCCTATACCCTTGGCTCTATTGCTGCGGTGGTATGGATACAAACTCTCCTAGCCACTGTACTGAGCAAGTAGTCAGAGAACAGTAGTGCAGCACGAGACCGAGTACACAGTGGATCCAAACTCAACTGAACCCTGTACTATCTGCTCCCAGGTCAGAGTGAACCCTAAACTATCCGACTGTCCAAAGTCATCATCGCAACATGTCTCTACATCGGACATCAATACCAACCTAATATTTACTGTCTTCAATTATACAAATGGTAAATGTTTTAGGTACACAAAATAACACTCAGTTGTCAATTTACATTTGTATATATATCGCGTTACTGATTCCATCAAAAGGACTTATGACTTTATACTCCTAAAAACCAAAAGGGCTTAGATTGTTTTTTTATTGCCGATCATTTTGTAAATTTTTAGCTTTGAAATAAGTTCCCGAAACGATTGGTGATAAAAAAAAAGCTACAGTACAACCTGGTTATAAGTTACTTCCCCTCTATTTCTTTTCGCTCGTCTCGAAATACTTCCCCCTTAAGTTAATAAAGTATGTGCGTATATAAATGACGAACGTCAACTACCTTATAAAAGGACTACGGACACAAACACGAACACGACGCATAGAGAAGGGGGGGGGGGGAAGGGGTACGCCCAAAATTTTGTAAAAAAAAATTTTACATTTTAAATGGTTTTTAAACATTCCAAAATTACTTTTGTAAATATAATTGAGCGTTATTTTGAATTTTTGTTGTTAAACTTTTTCAAAAATCAATTGTCAGTTGAAAAATATTAATGACTTTTGTTTTATGATAAAAACTATTAAAAATTTGTTTTTCTTTTTTTGTACCCAATAATCATGTAAAATATAATTTTTCTTTATGTAAATTACTTGCAAAAAAATTTAACTTAATTAAATTCATTTAAAATCCAGAAATTTTTTTTTTTACCTTTTTTAGGGGGTACCCCATTTTGCCCGCAAAAATGAAAAATTTTTTTTTAGCGGTAACTGCAAATTTTTTCTATTTACTTTGAACATCATTAAAAAAAAAAAGATTCAGTGTATTTGAGTCCTCGAAAACTTGGTATTTCCTTAAGTACCCCCTTTTACCCCTCCCCTAATAATTTTAGTCTATTATTTTGTAGATAAATAATTTTTTTTCACTAAAATAAAAAAAAAAAAAAATTTTAATAGACAATAGCACAAGTCCCAAGTAAAAAATAAAAAATAATTCATATAAGCGGTACAATAAATAATAGACGTAGGGGAGAGTGGGGTCAATTGAACCAAAAATACTTTGACATTTTTTTTTTATATGAATAAAAGCAAAATGATAACTTTTTTTTTTACAAAATTATAACTTAATATACAGACTATCATTTCCCACAAGCACATAACTTAACGAATGATGAAAATTTTCAATAAATACGAAATTGTACAACTGCATCAAATGGTTCAATCGTCCCCTTTGCGGGGGCAATTGAACCACTAGTCGGGGACAATTGAACCATGAGTATTAGAACCACAAAAAAATGACTTTAATGAATATTTTACTATTCATTACAGCTTAAAACTAAAATTACAACACTTCTAATAATATTTATTATTTTATATAACACTGTATGTTATAACAATCACTTTTAAAACTTCTGTCAATATAATTATTTTTTTTCTTGCACGGAAAAAAATAAATAGGTGCTGCAACAGGACGCCGTCCTGTTGGTTCGACAGGATTTTATCCTGCTAATGAAACAGGATTTTCCTGTTGCAGCAACAGGACACATCCTGTGGGAGCAACAGGACAGAATCCTGTTGCAGCAACAGGATTTTCATGTTGTAGCAACAGGACACATCCTGTGGGAGCAACAGGACAAAATCCTGTTGCAACAACAGGATTTTATCCTGTGGGAGCAACAGGACAAAATCCTGTTGCAGCGACAGGATTTTTCCTGTGGAAGCAACAGGATTTTATCCTGTTGTGGCAACAGGACTTTTCCTGTTGTAGCAACAGGACTTTCCTGTGGAATCAACAGGACATTTCCTGTGGAATCAACAAGATAAGAAACTGGTTTCATGTACATACGGAGTTTTGAGATAAAAATCAATTTCTATTTAGTTAAAATTATTTTTATATCAATTTCAATATGAAAAAAATCCAAATTTTGAAAAAATCAAGACTAAAAAAAATTGAAATTTTCAAAAAAAAATTTTTTCATCAGCTTAAAAAAAAATGGCTGCGTGTACTTATGTACGCGCGTGAGAAGTTGTACTTCTTTGGCATCATTAAAAAATATATATATATATATATATATATATATATATATATAGGAGAGAGGGGAAGGCAAAACGGGGTACCCCCAAAATAATAATTTAAAAAAATTTATATTTTAAATGGTTTTTAAACATTCCAAAATCACTTTTGTAAATATAATTGAGCGTTATTTAAAATTTTTTTTGTAAAACTTTTTAAAAAATCGACCGCAGTCGAAAAATATTAATGACTTCTGTTTTATGATAAAAACTATTAAAAATTTGTTTTTTTTTGTTCTTTTGTATACAATAGTCATGTAAAATGTAATTTTTCTTTATGTTAATTACTTGCAAAAAAGCTTAACTTTATCAAATTCATTTAAAATCCAGAAATTTTTTTTTATCTTTTTTAAGAGGTACCCCATTTTCCCCGCAAAAATAAAAAATTTTATTTTTTTTTAACGGTAACTGACAATTTTTTCTATTTACTTTAAATATCATTAAAAAAAAAAAAAGTTTAGCGTATTTGAGTCCTCGAAAACTTAGTATTTCCTTAAGTACCCCGTTTTACCCCTCCCACCCCTATAAAACCAGAGATTTTTTTTTATGTAAATTTTAATTTATTTTCCAACTTCGAAATTTTATCCTAGGGACAAAAACAATTGGTGCATAAAACTAGTTTCTCATCCTATTAATTCCACAGGAAATGTCCTGTTGATTTTACAGGAAAAGTCCTGTTGATTCCACAGGAAAGTCCTGTTGCTACAACAGGAAAGTCCTGTTGCTACAACAGGAAAAGTCCTGTTGCCACAACAGGATAAAATCCTGTTGCTTCCACAGGAAATATCCTGTCGCTGCAACAGGATTTTGTCCTGTTGCTCCCACAGGATAAAATCCTGTTGTTGCAACAGGATTTTGTCCTGTTGCTCCCACAGGATGTGTCCTGTTGCTACAACATGAAAATCCTGTTGCTGCAACAGGTCTTTATCCTGTTGCACCCACAGGATGTGTCCTGTTGCTGCAACAGGAAAATCCTGTTTCATTAGCAGGACAAAGTCCTGTCGAACCAACAGGACGGCGTCCTGTTGCAGCGCCTATTTATTTTTTTCCGTGTGGTTAGTTTAGCTTGTTTTCACATTCTGTCAAGATGCGCGCGCATGTCTGATGCTCACAGTGTGATTCGTGTGGTTCAACCGTCCCCGCGAGTACTGGTTCAATTGAACCCATATGATTTTATTGAAATAATTAGTTTAAAAAAAAATATTCAAGAACTATTGTACTAGAAGTAAAGCTAGAAATTTATGACTAATATATATAAGAAGGTATTGCAAAAAAAATTTTAAGATTTCATTTGAAAATTAAAAAATTATTAAACAATTTACCAAGAGCTGAAATCAAGGTTTAGATACCTAAAAACACAAAAACTTGAATTTTTTAAAATTAAATCATCATATTGGTTCGAAATTTTGATCAGACTAAGGTTTAGTGTTTTAAAATATAATTCCAAGAGGGCGATTCATTTTTATATTTTTTTCGATTTTTTAAGCTTACTGGTTCAATTGCCCCTTGGTTCAATTGACCCCACTCTCCTCTAAGATAAAATAAAAGGTGTACTCCCTTTCGCCCCTCCTTCCCCTACATACGCAGAAAACTGAGCGATCACACAGTAAATGATAAGAGTAGGGGAAAGCCGTTTCCAAGAATATTTTTCTTCCACAGCCCCTAACAGTAACTTGTAACCAGGTTGTACTGTTGTAACGAGATATATATTAGAGTTGTCCTTAAAAAGATGACTTTTCAAATTTTGTAGGATCACCGCCTAAACGGTTACAAATACGTAAAAAAAATTCCCAGTATAAATATTTTTCTAAAGGTTAAAAAAAGTAATTGATGAGTTTTGTGCCTCTTGGAAAATGAAAAAAAAATTAGGTTTGCTACTGAGTACATCAATACAAGTGTAACATACAACATGTAACTCAATTTGAAATTATATTCGGAGGATTTTCTGTCGTCACGTTATGTAGACTTTCATTTATACATCGAGGTTGTTAGATAAGTAGTGCTATATAGTCAAGGGTTTGCTTTAAACTCAAAAGGCATTCAAGTAACCCAAGAGATCTTTACATACAACTCAAAAGTCCCTGTAGAGTCTGCAAGTACGAATGCGAGTACAAGAACGAGCATGAGTTCGTACGAGCACGAGTATGAAGTACATGGGTAAGTTACATTAGGTTGCATTGCATAGCGGTAGAAGTAGCCGAGGACTGAGCAGAGGAAGAGTTGCCGGTAGCAGGACAGAAGTTTAACCTGAGACTAAAGCTGATGCTGAGTAGCAGTAGCAAAACCAGTGGTAGCAGAAAGGAGTAGAAGGACACACGGTGAACGGAACGGGTAATGTTCATGAAAGGCTAATGAAGACGTGTCGCTGGTCCGTGTTCCCGGAATCCCTTCGCTCTACCGCAACCATCGACTACTAAGGCTTAACGACCCATCGACCAGTACTGCTATGTAATGTTTGATACGACTCCCTTTCGTATTAAAACTTAATTGCCGATTATCTTCTGCAACATCAAACATTTATCTAACCAATACACTTATTATACCTTTATTTTCGATTGTTAGTTTGGTATTTCATTATTTTCAATGGGATGGTTATTTGGTATCGCAAATTTTCATGTACCTGAAGATCGGAACGTTTTTTGTGGAATGAAAATTTAAAAAGATTATATAATTTGACAGCTTAAGGGGTAGCACCGGAAGTTGGGGGTGGTCTGAAAGTTCCGGCTGACATACTAACATCTCGGGGGAGGGAGCAAAATGGGGTACCGCCAAAATTTAATTTAATCAGATGTATTCCCCCCCCCCACTCTTGTACGCTAAAAATTTCAGAAATCTCGTCATCCAGTAGTTTTTTTACTTTCCAATTTTTTTTTTCGTCACACGAAAGAACGTTCCGATTTTCAGGTACATAAATTTTTCCTAAACTAAAGATCTACAAAAAAATCGCGGGAAAATTTAAAAAGAATTCAAAAATAAATTGTTACAATTCACGTTGATAATCTGCAGGTTCGATCGGGTTGAAAAGTTTTTTTTTTTAATTAAATTAATTACGGCCAAGAACATCTCCAAGAACTCAAAAATTTATAAATCATCACAGTGAAAACTTTTCATAGATCACTTTTTATTCAAAAATAAATTTCGGAAAGTTTATTACTTTAGTCCATTGACCGTAAGCTTTTATTTGATACCCAATACACGGAGAAAAAAATATCGCCAGAATGACTATCCAATGTATCCTCAAATGCCGTATTGTCAGAATAACGATTCGTATACTTAATTTAGGAATACTTTCATATTAATTTAATAATGTATAGTATCGTTAAAATAAAGATACGTATTTAGGTTAGGTTAAGTATTCGTTTATTTAGTTTAACAATACGACGAATAGCCTTTGTAACGATATGTAGTTTCGTTAATATAGGTATCTGTATCGCCAGCGTGAGGATCCGTATAGCTAAATTGGCTATACGTATCGTCGTTCTCGGTTTCCGTATGCCTAAATACAGAGTTTGAGCAATAGTCATATCAGCGATTCATGAAATGCCTAAAATAAGGATACGGATCGTCACTGTGAGGATACTCTGTATAGCTGAATTGGCTATACGGCATATCGTGTTAAGTAAGATGACTATACAGCGTATAGCCAGAATAGCGATACGTATAGTTAATCTGGCGATATTTTTCTCTCCGTGTATGTCCCGATTAATTCATTTTTTAATGGGCAGTAGGTACAATTTAAGTTAATAAACTACAGGTTCTATACCGGAGTCCAAAAAATGTAAAAATTATTGCGGCAACAATTCTTCAGATCTTGAAATTTGAGATCTTGCGCTTTTTATTTAAAAATAAATCTTTTGATCCTAAGATTTAAATTGTTACCAACGTGCTCCGTTAAAATAATTTTATTTTTTACCGAATTTCAAAATTGTAGTTACCCAAAGATTTGAAAAAATTTATTAATAGCGACAGATACCGAGCGATGTTATAAAAATATTTTATTACTTGTACGCTAGAAATTGAAAGTAAATCGGCAGAGATTATTTTATCTTCAACTATAAAATATAAAATGCACAATGTTTGTTAGCAAGTACACAGAGTGTCTATGTTGTGCATAAAATATTATCTTTGATACAGATTGTTATTTAGGTTTATTTTTACCCACTGAGATACAGAGATTATTTTTACACTTAAAGACAGTTATGACACACTTCAAGATACTAAAGTACTGGTATTAGTGTAAAGACCGTGCTCTTTTAGCTCTCACAAATATGTAAATATATTTATACACAATATGCACAACACACACACATTTATGTGTGAGAGTTAAGTTTAAAGAGGTACAAATCAAGAGAAAGGAGGAAGGTGTGCCGAATAAATTGTTGCAAATTATCTGACATCCCTTTAATAATCTTTCACATACTTTTAAAAATAAAATACTTTTTTTTTTTTTTTGTGCATTCGTAATCCAGTGTAATTTAAAATTCAAAATTTAAAATTCACTCGTTTTCACATTTATGAGATAAGATAATTTAGCTTGGGTATTTTTCGGTTCTAATTCGGTACATCAGAGGGTTGAAAAATATACTAATGGGGTGTACTGAGGACTCGAGGTTTAAAAAAATATAATTGAAGAAAGAAAAGAGGCAGAGTGAAGTATCCTGCTCGTGGAGTTACGAAGGCATGAAATTAAGAGATGTGAAATGCAAATACAATGGGTTTTTCTGCGGGAGTGACAGTCGTATTTTTGCATGTGGGCGGTTTATGTATATTTATATATATATATACAAATACCTATATATATAAATATCCATATATATGCATATATATCCATGTCCAATTAAGTTTAACAATTATTTGAAAGATTTTCTCGTGCAGTCTAGTGTATTCTGCTTGACACACTGAAATAGTTATTAAAATAATAACTTGGAAATATATATATGCATATATATATTTTTACTTATTATTTTTATGTATAATTATTGTACTTTCTCGCACATTTTTATTCTTATTCCGAAAACTCAAAGCTCTAATTTTAAATTTCATTTCTCATATCCATCATAAGTGTCTTACTGTCGTTGGTTTTTTTTTTTTTTTAAATTAATGATTAAACTTTTGTAATTTATCTTTATATATTTTTAATTAGGAAGCTTTATTCCCTTTGATGGATTTATTGTCGACTTAAACTTTCAAGTATTGAGAAACTTAGAGCAAGCTTTTGTAATTATAATTATTGTTTTATTAGTTTATAAGTATACTTTTAATATAATTAGCGCTCATTATTTTTTCCAGGATCTGAGGCTCAATATAAATTTAAATGAATTTTTTAAAATAATTTAGCTGAGGCCCGGACAAACGAAGCCCAAAAATTTTAACTCCTAATTTTTTTTTAAATTTCGAAAATAAAATTACTCAAATTTTTATAGGAGAGACCGGGGCACGACGGCCCCCTTAAGTCGGCAATTATTTTTTATGGCTTTTAATCTATTGGTCAACCTAATTTGGTCCTTTCTTAAATAAATCCATTAAGGTTTTACACAAAACAAAAAACAAATTTTTTTCTGGGGCACGACGGCCCCCCGTAAAAAATGCTTAAAAGGAATTTTAATTCTTTTTTTTATTGAAAAAAAAAGATTTTAAGCACACATATACTATTTCCGTAACTTTATACACTGAGAGACAAATTTATTCTCCAGTAATAAAAACACGTATTAGAATTTTTTCTAAAACATTACTACATATTAATAAATTTTAATTACATATAAGTATGAATTTTATTTTATAATAATAAATTCGATTGCAGAGAGATAAATGAAAATTTTATCAAAAATAAAATTTTATTAGCATCTAATAAAATTTTATTAGTATTCAATGAAATTTTATTAGTATTTAATAAAATTTCATTAGATACAAATATGTGTTTACTAAAATCACCGCAAGCTTTGTTTTATAGCGGCCATCTTTAATTCGTATGAAAGTGTCAAATTTGACTGCTGTTAATTTGAAAAAAAAAAAAAAAAAAAAAAGATTTGTGAAATATGTACGAGAGACGTTTAATAATGGAAAATTTTCAATAAAAATAATGTTTTTTTCGATATGATTTGTGTGTTTATTATTTTTTCATGAACTTAACCTAACTTCAAAAATTCAAAATGTTGTTGTTTAACGAACTATACTGGAATTAATTTATAAACTTATAAAGAATAAAGTATTTATTAAAAAATTAAAATTATTTTATAATTTATGTGTTTTAAAAAAAATATCTACGTCTCAAAAATCACCCGAAGTTTAAAATTTAAGATTCTAACCTAGTTAATATTTTTTACTTCAAATCTAAGGATAACTTTTAATATTTTGATATTATTTACTGCTAATAAATAAATTTATCTGCAAAAAAATTTTTCATTTTCAATTCATCTATGGAATACAACGAATTTTTAGATTTCACATATTCATTTATTAATCATTCACAATATTAATTCATTTAGTATATAAATAAACACGTAGTCGATACTAATAAACACGTATTAAATACTAATAAAATTTGAAACGGGATTTTAATAAAATTTTTATTTGTATTTAGTAAACTTTTTATTTGCGCATGACCATAATACGTGTTTTACTAAATACAAATAAATTTTATTACTATGTAATAAAAATGTCTCTCAGTGTAATCCCATGGACTTCAAATTTATTAAAAAAAATTGTATTTTAACCACAATATAATCTATTGACCTAAAAGAGCTTTAATCAATAAATTTTTCAAATTCATTTTAGTTTAGAAAAAAAAAATAACTTTTCCGTAGCAAATTTTTTTTCAGGTGGTCCATTATGCCCCTGATATCGCAGATCAGCCTAAAATATCTCTAAAATATTAGAGATAACATGATTTGACCGAAAAAAAAAAATTTTTACCAAATTTTTGAGGGGGCCTTCGTACCTCAGGTTCCCCTACTAATTATCAAAATATAAAAATTATACTTTTGAAGCTTTCCTTTTTACCAAAAGTGATAAAATTTTTTTTCCGGTTCAAAAATTTGTCATAAGGTCTCCGCGGGTTATAAGGCCTGTCGGGTAATAAGGCCTAAGTGACAGAAATTATATTTAAAATAACCGCCTCCGCTAAAGGCTACTCTAGAAGAAGGGTCTTACATAGAGATGTTACGACAAATTTATAGAGTCCCGATACCACGTCCCCTGTCTTCTATATTTCATCATCCGTCATATGCTGTCGTAGCGCAGAAGAAATTATAAAAAACAATCTAGCCTTCTGACTCTTAAAAAGGATACTGATAGTTTCAAGTGCTGTTCAGCAAAACAATCTAGTCTTCTGATTCTTAAAAAGTATTGTTGCTAAATTTAAGTGATGATTCATCTCTAATACCAATTTTATTAAGTATAGTTAAATTATTCCAGTTTGTTTAACCCGTAGGCCTTATTACCCTCCCGTAGTAAAATGAGGCTTATTCGTATGGTTTTTGTAAAAGTATAATTTTTTGTTTATGGTAAAAATTACCATTACTTCATTAGATTTTATGGCTAATATATTGAAATAAAGATTAATGATACATTTCGATAATTAAATACAATATTTTCGATTCTATTCAAAATCGCCCTTAGCTAGGTCTCATTACCTGCCGGTATCTTATGATTAGCGCTCATTTTTTTTTTTCAAGATCTGAGGCTCACTATAAATTTAAATGAATTTTCAAAATAATTTAACTGAGTCTCGGACAAAATGGCGCCCAAAAATTACTTTAATTAGTACCACTTTTTTTTTTAATTTAAACTTCTAATTATTTTTGAGTTTCTTTAAATAAATTTAATAAAAAAATCCAATACATCATCAAAATATTTTGTTGAAGCTTCTTCATTTTCCCAAAAGTGAAAAAAATCTTTTTCAAGTAAAAATTTTTCATATTTTTAAGAAATATATAGAAAAATAAGATGTAACATATCGTAAAAAATTGAATTGTTTTCTGAGCGCCCCCATTTTTCCTGCTCTTCCCCAATATTGATATCATAATAATAAAAATGTCTGAACAACTACCGAAGCTTATGTGATTAGCATAATATATATTCAAAGGTACGATATATAAATATGTCTGGCCTTTAAACTTGGACTAAGTAAGCGATCCTAGGTAAATGCCCGTCAGTAAAGCTGCGTTCGACTCCTGAAGATGTTTGTAAAGTTTCGCCTTAGGCATTTCGATAAATATATATACATATACACAACATATTTGTTACAAATCTCTCTTTCTAAATATACATATACATATATATATATATTTAAACTGGTAACATAATATCTTTGAATACATATCTCAAAAGATTGACTACAGAAAAGCCCTAGGGTGAGATTTGATACAGTAACGTGACGATAAGTCGAAGGTCCTGTCATATATTTCTATTTCCCAGTGCGCGATTACTCGAAAAAAAGTAAATAAATAAGAAACATGTAACATCAACAACAATGATACAAGTATGAGGAGAGAAAAAAATATGATGAATTAGTTGATATGATATTTTGCTCGATGAAATATATATATATAGTAAAAGAGAGGAGAGGAGAGAAAAAAATATATATGAAGCAATGTATACAGGACGTAGAAAAATGAGAGGATATACACGAGAGACAGCTGGAAGGTTTGAAAGAGGGTCAAGAAAACACAGAAACTCTTGACTGAGTGTTTATTGTGGGTTATGTACGTGCGCACTTACTCTGTATCCTCTGTATAGTAACACAAAGTGTAGTGACTTAACTTCTCGGCATAGCAGACAAACTCGGTAGTGGTTTCGGAACCTACTATACACTCATACTTATACTTATGCAATTTTTGAATGTAGTGTATAGTGGTCGCGTTTCCAACCCTATATAAGTTGCGAGCCGCTGCACGTACAAGTTACCTTCTGGAATTCTCCTATGGGAAAACCCAAAGTCGTACCGCTATAGGAAAGAAAGAACGACCGCAAAAGCGCTCAAGGAAGATGAGAAGGGTCTGGGCTCTTCTTGTTTTAAAAACTCTCGCTCTACACTACCAAGTTAACACTCCAAGTAGATGATAGGGTCGTTAAATTTACCTTTTTATTTTTTAACATTAACTGGTTTCCTCATTAACTCGGTTCTTTTATTTCTTCGTTATTACTCCGGGATATGAATTCTTTAAATTTATAATGCATTAGGTATTTTATGAGAAATCGCTTTTTTATCACCACTAAATTTATCGAGATTTATTTTTTAAATTATCGTTCTATTGTTTTGTAAAAGAATTTTAAATCCTCGATCAGTTTTTTACATTTTTCACGAATAAAAAAAATTAAAGCCTTAAAAGAAAAAATTTAACCGAAATTCAATAAAAGCTTTCGATCGGAACCAAGATTTATTTAAACCGATCAACCTTTTGGTAAAATATCAACATCTGTGAAAAAACGACTTACGAAAGTCGGACTAAAATCAGTTACTTCCCTTTTAAAAATTTATGTGATTTTTCCTTGAAATTTAGGGTTACTGCACTGGAAAAAATCATCGGGGTAAGTCCAAGCGGTGTAGATGTTAAAATTGGCGGTGTTAAATTTCAACACCAAAAGCGGTGTGAAAATAACGGCGCCACCGGTGTAAATATTCAGTACCGGTGTTAAAATATTTTAAGACCGGGTGAAGTTAAAATGACCATTTTTAACCCCGCTCTTTTTACAGTGCTCCCATATGAAAAAACAATGTATGGTCAAAATATATAAAATCATATATGTTTGCAACAAAAAAATATATGATATAGTATATTGTATATTATAAAAAATCATATAGAGATTTTCGCCGATTTAATATAAAATTATATACAGTAGTAAATATATGTATTCCATATATGTAACTTATATGTTTTTTATATGAAGCTATATATACATTTACATTTACCATATATATTGTATTGATATATTTCCTTTTATATTCAAAAAATATAAAATTTTTACATGAAATGAAATATATGGTAGCATATAATTTATATTATTTATGGTATCATATATTTTCTTTCACGGAAAAAAATAAATAGGCGCTGCAACAGGACGCCGTCCTGTTGGTTCGACAGGACTTTGTCCTGCTAATGAAACAGGATTTTCCTGTTGCAGCAACAGGACACATCCTGTGGGTGCAACAGGATAAAATCCTGTTGCAGCAACAGGATTTTCATGTTGTAGCAACAGGACACATCCTGTGGGAGCAACAGGACAAAATCCTGTTGCAACAACAGGATTTTATCCTGTGGGAGCAACAGGACAAAATCCTGTTGCAGCGACAGGATATTTCCTGTGGAAGCAACAGGATTTTATCCTGTTGTGGCAACAGGACTTTTCCTGTTGTAGCAACAGGACTTTCCTGTTGTAGCAACAGGACTTTCCTGTGAAATCAACAGGACATTTCCTGTGGAATTAATAGGATGAGAAACTAGTTTTATGCACCAATTGTTTTTGTCCCTAGGATAAAATTTCGAAGTTGGAAAATAAATTAAAATTTACATAAAAAAAAATCTCTGGTTTTATAGGGGTGGGAGGGGTAAAACGGGGTACTTAAGGAAATACTAAGTTTTCGAGGACTCAAATACGCTAATTTTTTTTTTTTAATGATATTTAAAGTAAATAGAAAAAATTGTCAGTTACCGTTAAAAAAAAATAAAATTTTTTATTTTTGCGGGGAAAATGGGGTACCTCTTAAAAAAGATAAAAAAAAATTTCTGGATTTTAAATGAATTTGATAAAGTTAAGCTTTTTTGCAAGTAATTAACATAAAGAAAAATTACATTTTACATGACTATTGTATACAAAAGAACAAAAAAAAACAAATTTTTAATAGTTTTTATCATAAAACAGAAGTCATTAATATTTTTCGACTGCGGTCGATTTTTTAAAAAGTTTTACAAAAAAAATTTTAAATAACGCTCAATTATATTTACAAAAGTGATTTTGGAATGTTTAAAAACCATTTAAAATATAAATTTTTTTAAATTATTATTTTGGGGTACCCCGTTTTGCCTTCCCCTCTCTCCTATATATATATATATATATATATATATATATATATATATATATATATATATATATATTTTTTAATGATGCCAAAGAAGTACAACTTCTCACGCGCGTACATAAGTACACGCAGCCATTTTTTTTTAAGCTGATGAAAAAATTTTTTTTTGAAAATTTCAATTTTTTTTAGTCTTGATTTTTTCAAAATTTGGATTTTTTTCATATTGAAATTGATATAAAAATAATTTTAACTAAATAGAAATTGATTTTAATCTCAAAACTCCGTATGTACATGAAACCAGTTTCTTATCTTGTTGATTCCACAGGAAATGTCCTGTTGATTCCACAGGAAAGTCCTGTTGCTACAACAGGAAAAGTCCTGTTGCCACAACAGGATAAAATCCTGTTGCTTCCACAGGAAAAATCCTGTCGCTGCAACAGGATTTTGTCCTGTTGCTCCCACAGGATAAAATCCTGTTGTTGCAACAGGATTTTGTCCTGTTGCTCCCACAGGATGTGTCCTGTTGCTACAACATGAAAATCCTGTTGCTGCAACAGGATTCTGTCCTGTTGCTCCCACAGGATGTGTCCTGTTGCTGCAACAGGAAAATCCTGTTTCATTAGCAGGATAAAATCCTGTCGAACCAACAGGACGGCGTCCTGTTGCAGCACCTATTTATTTTTTTCCGTGTTGTTATATTTAAGCATATATCTTATTCGGTGTATGTATATGTATATGGGTATATCATATATTTGCATCAAATTAACTAATTTTGAAACTTTTATCTGCAATTTAAAGAGTATATTAAAATTTAGATCTAATTTAATTGGAGTGGGTCATACAAATAAGAAACTTTTTTTTTCCATACACAATATATATATATGTTTTTATATATGATCAGAATATATTTTTCGTATATGATAGAAATATATATTTTTATACATGATGAAAATATATTTTTTGTATATGATTGACATGTATATTTTATATATGCTAAACATATACGGACTCGTATATGATGAATATTATATTTTTTAATATAAAAAAAATATATCAGAAAATATAGTTAAATTCGCCACATATATTTTCTGATATTTATCATATATTTTGACTATATATATTATTTTCATACAGGCTACTAAGTATACAACAGTATGTAAAAATAAAAATTTCGAGCACATAAAAATAAAACAATGACACAAAAAAATGATAATATTTGGCACATAATTTAGTGATGAATGCTAAGTATGTAGCAAACAAAAATGACAAATGATGTTGATATAACTTAACATAATTTAAAAGGTATGAACAATAACTAGTGAATATATATATATGTGACGAGAGTTGATATTTATAAAATGTTGGGTTACGTGCCTGGGAATAGATTGTGAAACCCACTTATGCGATTTATTCCGAGACTACTCAACTCCGAGAGTGCCCGCAAGCACACACAGTAGGGAGGAAAAGTCATATAGAGAAGTGTGATATGTTAGCCGGAAAAGTCTCGACCTACTATACACTACACCTCACTATACTTCCTATACACACACCCACACACACACACACACACACACACATATCTATGTGTATATGTATATGCACATTATAATATCTATCTATATATACAGATATAAAAGTTAAGTCTTCTTTTTTTGTCGTCTATCTATTGAAGTAGGGAGCAGACCAGCCAGTCAGAGATCGAGTGACGTGTTCCGTCGTTTTTCTTTAACGTAATCGATATCTCGTGAATAGATCGAGCGAGAGGCGACACGGCGAAACGATTTATCTGAACGTGAATCGAGGGCGAGGTCGGGAGGTCGCGGACGCGCGAGACTACTACCTACAGCCTGGAATATACATAGTGCTAGTGAAGCTGTATGCTTCCCTCTTCATGCTTATGCTCTGGTGCTGGTCTGCTGGATAAAAAAAAAAGTTAAAAGTATAAGCGACGACTACAACGACATCCGGTCATCGGCTTTTACTGTACTTTGAATCACTTTTCTTTTATCACTTTTCCCTCGTATTTTTTTTTCTTTCTTCCTTTTATTCGTTTTATCACCGGCTTTTAATATTATCGTAAAAAAATATTGCTTTTATTTAATAACTTATTATTGATATTAATTTTGTAACTTTTTTACATTTTATGGCTAAAAAAATCGTTTATTCATTTGGATATTTAGTACTTTTATTTATTAATTAATAGAGTAGTTTAGTTTTTTAAATTTATTTTTATTGGAAAAATGTTTTAATGGATTTCATAAAATATAACAGAGCAGTGTTTTAATTTTAATAATTTAATTACAAGTGTAGGGTGGCCACAAACTGGGAAATCATGAATGGGAAATATTATGGAAATGTCAGGGAATTCCGAAAAGTATTCGGGAATTTGATTGCGACAGTCCAAAATTTGAAATTTTTTCACTAATAAACTAGTCACAAAAATTAAGGGATATTAAAAAAGAGCTATCCGGCCTTACCCGAAATGGAAAGGTAGATTTCTTATTCAAATACAATAAAGCTACAGTAGTGTAATTCATACTTATTTTGTAAGCTTAAGCATGAATTTCAAGAAAATGAGTTATGCCTTATTATTCTGAAGTTATTAAAGGATTAAGCTGCAAAAGTAAGCTTTTTTAGTTTTTTATGAAATTTTCGAGATCAAATTGTTAGACAAGATCTAAAAAAAACAAGTAATATAGTAAAAATTAAAGCTAATCATACGAATTTCGAAATATTTTTTACACAATTAAGTTATCATTTTCGGTTAAAAAGTTATTTAAGGATAATGCCAGAAAATTCATTTTTATAAAAATTTAAAAAAATTTTAAACACCCACAACTTCCAAACTAATCGACCGATTGGGCTCAGCTTCGAACTTGATCAAGGTAACCGTCCAATAAATTAGTGCATAAAATTTCATTAAGATCCACTAAGAATTTCGGGTGCTATCGTGATGACAAGGCGCGTTATATCGTATAAATATATAAAAACTTTTCAGTGGATGGTATTTTTTGACTCTACTAGGTAAAATAAGATTTATGATGACGAAATTCTTCGATAATTCGATCATAAGACCTATTGCAATAGTCCGATTTCTAAAGAAACCTACCTGTAAACGTAAAATTTTAAAATGATTTTCAACAGGCTGCAATTCGAAGGAAAATGATCGTACAAAAATAACAAAAAAGCAAATCGTAATTTTAAGTGCTCCAAGAAAATCATCGCAAAAAAATTTTTTCGAAATTTTCGCTTGTCTTAAAAATGGTTACGGAGTTCAATAAATTTTTTTCGATAATTAGATTGATTTCTCATCACTCCAGCATGAAAAATTAAAAATTCTAAGACCAGGTCTTTGCCTTTTTTGTTTTTGTCGTACGACCATTTTCTTTCGAGCTACGGCCCACTGAAAAATACTTCAAAATTTTGAGTTTTTTTTTTAATATTTCCTAATTTTTGAAATCAGTGTATTTTTAATGCATTTTATCCATAAAATTTCCTATTAAATATATATTAATTTACATTTTTAATCGTATATTAAAAATTTCTAACTATTTGATTCGAATTTTTTTAAATATTCGGGAATTCAAAAACTTTTCATTTGATTCAAATTCAAAAATTTGGCTCGCAAGCATTAACTTTCTATAAATTTGAACGTTTTTTTGAATATTTATCACATTAATTTGTATTTATGAGCCGCATTAATTAATTTTATTATTATTATCATTATTATTATCGGTTAATATTCTTTATTATATATTTTACAAAACCATAGAAAAAGATTTTCAATAACTTTCCGGAAAACTCTATCTAAAGTTATTCATCGAGTAAATGAGAAAGATATTTAACATCGATTTTGCATAAAATTTAAACTTTGATTCTCGTTAGTAGACTAAGTTTCTTTTTTTTTTTTTTTTTAAATTACTTTTTTTAGGGCAATCTCTGCTACTATATGTAGGTAATGCAGATGTCGTTTAACTTTGATAAATGGTAACTTTAGACGCTTGTCATTAATAAAAATTTTATAAATAAAAAAAAAATTTTTGAACTAGAAAAAAAACTGCATTAAAAATTGTCAGTTTTGTTTTTGATAAAAAATTGTGATAAGCCGAGTGTTGAATAATTATTTGAATAATAAAAATTTATTGAAATTCTCAAAAGAAATGTAATTTAACTAAATATATATGAATAAAGCAGTTTGTCATATGTGAAATTGAATGAAAACGTGAGATATGTAATAAGGTAAAAGCCCCCATTATTGACACTATAAGAATGTCTGTGATTGTTTGAATTTTTTTATCGTATTTAAAATTAATATAATCAACTTTTTTTGCATTGGACGTTTTAATTGGTGTCTCTACTTGTATATTTAAATAAATTTACTTAAATAGCAATGAATCAAATAAAAAATATATTAATTAAAAATCAACGAGTCGAGTGCAGGTATTATTGACGGGGTAAAATAGTGTCAGAGCCAACTATTGACATACCATGGACCCCATTATTGACAGGTCTAATGCGCATGCGCGGCAGTTTATAAAAAATGATTAAAGACCACCGTCAATTAGGTTCAAATTAATAATAAATATTTTAATTAAAAACGACAAAATACGATAATTACAATTAAAAATTCATCTAGGACACACTTTTATTTTTTATAAATTCGACGACACTATTCTTGATTCGACAATTTTTTATTCAATGTTTTATTTATTATGAAATTACTAGACAGCGTGTTAACATAAATTTATCGATATGTATGTTAAGGAGGTTAAATTACTTGAGTTTGTGGCCTGTCGCTAGTTGACACACGTGAATTTTTATGTACCGACTATTGACGCCCGCTATTTTTAAATGATGATTAAGATTTATCAATCTAAATCAATGATTCTGGGGTTGTTTAGACTATAAATAACCTGAAACAATTTTTAATAATACACTTACATTAGAACTATATAGGGGAATTCGTTTCTAAAAATACGATCTCTCTAAACGAAATTGTTAAGAAATTTCAAACATTCTAGCGAAGGTGGCCTAGTCGAGAAAATAAATTTTTTTTACAGCGAATAGTTTGTACCCAGAAATAAAATTGAACTATTTTTCCATTTAAAAATATCAAAAAATTGATAAGAAGTTTTGAGCAATGTGATTATTCATACAGTTAATTAAAAAATTAATAAATTAAAACAATATGTCAATAGTAGGGGTCCTGTCAATAATGGGGGCTTTTACCTTAATAATAATATTAAATTCAAGAATATGTAAAATCACAGGAGGACTTTATTCAGTTGGCAATAATTCTATTTTTTTTTTATTTACTTTATTTTTTTTTTTTTTTTTAAAAACCGACTTTCCATTTTCTCAAGCATTTTCGCGTGTTGAGGCAGTAGATGTTATATAGGCCATGTACTCGGCGCGATAATACTCTCACAGCTGTTCTTGATAGTTCATTGAATTAAATCTTTTTCTTGAATTTATTTTCGCAATGTAATGTGGAGATGGTGAGTAAGAGAATGATATAAAACTGGGGGTAAAAATTTACAGTAATAAAAATGGAATAATAATAAATTTTTTAAATTTATTATATCATTTTTTTTCAAAATTTTACTTCAACAAAAAAAAACGGTCTGCCAGCTGACCCTGCGGGCCAGCCCCAAAACTTCCCGGTTTTCGAACTCCTAGAGCTTGAAAAAATAGTTGTGAATACATTTTCAAGCTCTTCGAGCCCAAAAATACTTTTGTATGCCTTTGTTTTTCGAAAAAAAACGTTCTTTACCATTTTTTCTTCAACGATATCTTTCGGACGAATTAACCGATTGACGGTTAAGGTGGCAATCGACGCTTTTTATTGAGTTCTACAGCTAATCAGATTTTGAAATTGATTTATCTAGTCGTTTTTGAGAAATTTCAAAAATACTAAAAAAAAATTTTTTTTTTTAATTCTTTCGACAACGGTTTCTCTTGAAAGAATTAACCGATTTTGATGGTTGAGGTGGCATTCGACGCGGCTTATGAAGCTTCAGAGCTCAGTTGATTTTGGAATCAATCCATCGAGCACATAACAAGTTATCCAAAAAAAAAATTTTTGAAAAAAGTTTATTTTTGGAATATCTCTGAACGAGTCCTACCGATCAAGCTCAATTTTTTTCAGCTTTTAGATATTGACAAACCGCGTCAAATGACACCTTGACGATTAAAATCGGTTCATCCGTTCAAAAGTTGTAAATATTTACATACATACATACATACATACACTCGTACATCATCGTGAAATTAGTCAGAATAGCTTCCTAGAACCTCAAAATGTCAAGATCTCTTAGAAATTCGATTTTGGAAAATCGGACCGAAACCAATAACTTCCCAAGTTTTTGAAAATTTTAAATTTTCTTAGCGGGAAGTTAAAAAAAATTATAATAATGACAGAAAATTTTCCATTTAATAATTCGAGAAAAATTTTTTGTGGAAGTAAAATATTTATACTTTATTTAAAAATTAATGAATTAAGAGAATAATTCATGAGTAAATAAAATAAAATTTAAACTCCTACACTAAATATACTAAATTTTTTTTTGTCTGACAATTTGTTTGAATATAAATTTAATTAAAATATGCACAGAAAATAAACAATTATTCAATTAAATTTATGCTGAAAACATCTGAAGCAACTTTATAATTAGTGACCCCTGAAATAACAAGACAATTTTTTTTTTAAACTGAATAAATTTTACTATGAAAACAAAAAAAAAAAAAAAAAAAAAATTAAGACAACGGTGTAATGATGTCGAGTTAATAAAAACAACTAAAAGGGAATAATTTACTATAATTTGAGATCCAGTCGAGCGTTGAACCGATAAGTTAAATATAAAAATAATAAAAATCCAAGGTAATGTACATAATATATTATCAAGCATTGGGAAAAGAGACAGATGTGAGTAGTGAGTGGTAACAAGAAGTTAAAGATCGATCGATACTCGTTTCCGTTCCTCACAACATCCGTGGAAGAGATTCATCGCCAAGAAATCGGTTTCAAGTGGAGAGCATCGACATCTAGACGCCGGGACCATTAACGAGGTGTCGGGCTGTCGTTCATGCGGAAGTCTTCACGACAATGAGTTCACGAGTAATGTACACTGATATATAAATATATATATGCAATTAATTAACTTCTACAACAACAACAACAAGAATACTAACTACAGCAACTATACTACGATATTAATGAACTGACTCAATGTATATATATATATATATATATATATATATATATATATATATATATATATATATTAGGGTGTGCCATTTTAAGGCGACTTTTTTTTTCAACAAAAAAACAGGCTGAAAACTCGCAGGAAGGTGAGGAAAGAAGCCTGTTAAAAGCGGAGCTCTTAATATTAATATTTAGAGGTGCCTATTTCTAATTTTCCATTTCCCATTTAAATAACATGGGAAAAAAAATATTTTATTTTCTTATTTTTCTAGCTCGGCATTCGCACCTCATATAAATAAGTCCATAGCATAATCTTACAGAGAATTGAACGTTCTACAAAAAAGGTCTCTTATCATTTTTTTGATAAATCCATCCATTCAAAAGTTATTAGAGCTGGAATTCAAATCTATAATAAATTTCCAGATCTTCTTACTTTTCCAGCAAAACTATCAGACTTGTCAAAAAATGTCATAGAATCTTTATTATAGACAATTTTATTTTCTACGAATTATTCTCAATGAAGTTTTTTGAAATTCCGTATTATTATCTAGATATTTTCATTTTAATGTTAAGTTCTCAGAATAAATTAGAAGACTATTATTTTTACGAGCTTGGCTTTAAAATGAAAATAACTAGAAAACTATACGGAATTTCTAAAAACTTCATTGAGAATAATTTTTAAGAAATAAAATTGTCTATAAAAAAGATTCTATGACGATTTTTGATAAGTCTGATACACGGAAAAAAAATATTGTGCTCACCACTCAACGGTATCGTGATATTCGCTCTCCTCGGTTGGCTATACGTTGTATACGGAAAGTCTTGGTCTATTGGATCGTGATTATCGCGATCCAGGCGGATCCCGAAATCATAAGATCATTTGAGGAAATCATAAAAACATTTGAGGTTAAAATAGATGAATTTTTAACTTTAACTTCATTACAATTTTATTTTTAGTTGGAATTAATAATTACATGTTAATAATTCTAATAAGCGCAATAAAAAATTATTATTTAATGTGAAGAAATGTAATCAAGTAATAGAATATACGTAAATAATTGATGTAAATTTTTTATTAAATAATTTTGTTATGAGTGGTGGCGCTTGAGAAGTAGATCGCGATAATCACGATCTGTTTTGGTATGATATGGATACGTTAACTGACGATCCCTATACATTTAAGTATATTCACAATCCGTAGGATCATTATAATAAGTATCGAGTGTTTCATTCATATTGATATATATATCGTGAAAATCAAGTAGCAATTTAGTACTAATCACGATACAACTGTCGCTCTCCGTTGGTGAGCGATAAGCGCAATATTTTTTTTTTCCGTGTAGTTTTGCTGGAAAAGTAAAAAGATCTGGAAATTTATTATAGATTTGAATTCCAGCTCTAATAACTTTTGAATGGATGGATTTATCAAAAAAATGATAAGAGACCTTTTTTGTAGAGCGTTCAATTCTCTGTAAGATTATGCTATAGACTTATTTATATGAAGTGCGAATGCCGAGCTAGAAAAATAAAAAAATAAAATATTTTTTTTCCCATGTTATTTAAATAGGAAATGGAAAATTAGAAATAGGCACCTCTAAATATTAATATTAAGAGCTCCGCTTTTAACAGGCTTCTTTTCTCACCTTCCTGCGAGTTTTCAGCCTGCTTTTTTGTTGAAAAAAAAGTCGCCTCAAAATGGCACACCCTAATATATATATATATATATTTATATTATATATATATATATATATATATATATATATATATATATATATATATATATATATATATATATATAGGAGAAGAAAGAGGGGTAAAACGGGGTAAAGGAAATACCAAGTTTTCGAGGACTCAAATACATGAAACTGAAGCTAGCGACCGTAATAAGTAGCGGTCAGAAATTTTTTGCGTGGCCGCTACTTTTTACGGCCGCTAGCTTTAGCTTCATCTCAAATACGCAAATTTGTTTTTTTTAGGTAAATTTTTTTAAAATTCAATAGAGAAAATTTTGAGTTGGTCAAAAAAAAAAGTTTTCATTTTTTTTGGAGCAAAATGGGAAACCCCTTAAAAAGGGAGAAAAAAAAAAATTTTGAAACTTAAATATATTTGATTAATTTAAATTTTCTTACTGGTAATTTACATAAAGAAAAATTACATTTTAAGTAATTATTGGATGCAAAGGAAAAAAAAATATTTTGGTAGTTTGTATCATAAAACAAGTCATTAATATTTTTTGATTGACACGATTTTTAAAAATTCTACCTACAAAAATTCAAAATAATACTCAATTATATTCACAAGTGATTTTGGAATGTTTAAAAACCCTTAAAAAAAAAAAAAACTTTTTTTTATTAAATTCTGGGGACACCCCTAGCCCGTTCCAGTTGTATATATGTATACAACGATATATACATATATATCGATTTATAATAAAACTCAATTCATATTTACTTGAGTATAAAAAATGACAAGTGATAAAAATGATTATTTATTTAATTTTATTTTTAAAAATATTTATTATATTTTTCTGGGTGGAAATAATAAATAAATGACATAAAAGTATTTTGTTTATCCCGAGTTATTATTGAGTGAAATATTTACTAGTAAATATTTATACGAACGGTTGAATGACTTTTGCCGCAACTGTGGAAATTCAAGTTGATGTATCTGAATATAACCGAAAAAGCGGATATATATGAATCTAGACAAGTACTCGCTGCATGTATATAGATATATATATATATATATATATATATATATGTAGGTAAATATGTGTATAGTAGTGACGGCGATGGTGTTACGTTTTACGCGTGAATCCGGAAACAAAATTTGTTTTTATTATCTGCCGACACATGGATTCAGAGGGAAAAGAGAGTTTTTATTGAGTGTGAGTGGATAGGAAGATCAAAATATTATTGAGTGTTGAAAGAGAGAATTATTGATGCCATTGATGCCTTTACGCATTGCGGTTTAATATTCTTTACATTTTTTTTTGTTATTTGTATTTTAAATTTACAATTTAAATCGAATTCCATGTGGTGTAGTTTTGAATACGGCCAATTGAAAAATCAACCGACCGTTAGTTTAATGGAAACACTTTTTTTTTTTTAGAGATTGAAAGAAAATTTAAAATTTCAGATTTTTTTACTATTTTTAATCTGCACGGAAAAAATGATGCTCAAAATTTTAATAGTTTGTAGTTTATTTTCGACTTAAAATTAGTATATTCGATACTAATATCAAACCAGAATCATTATATATATTACTAAATGGCTATTATTTATATTCAAATTTGATACACATACAAGAGCTAAATTTGTAATTTCGTATATTAAAATTAATATGAAAAAGAATCGATAAATTGCTATCTACAGTTATTACTATTCAAATAAACATAGAAAAATTTAAAAAATGAGGAACCGAAAAATTAGTAAACGTGCATATTAATTTATAAAGATCTAGTATACGAATTTTTCATTTTATTATTTACCATTTATTCGATATATGTATATAACAAATTAATTTATAATAACGAATGAATAACATTTTATATTAATTATTAGTCAATGGGATAGAATTTATATCGTAAATTCATTTATAATAATGAATAAATGATATTTTAAGCTAATAATTGAGCAGTGATATCGAATTTATAAAATAAAAGTTAGTAACTTTTTCAATTTTCGGCTGGAAAAATCAGTTTCTAAGATAGCAATTCTTAATTTGACCAATCCCCGAGTCAAAATTTGAAACCTTGCTAGAACCTTAAAATTCTATGATCAAGAAAGAAAAAGACTTACTAAGTACTTAATTTGTATGGAAAAACAACTCCTATATAAATCCTACAAATGTCAGTTACGGGAGAAAATGACATGTTTAGTTGTTAAATAGGCGTTAAAATTTAAAATTATTAATGCTTATCAGAGCCTAAACATACTATAAGAGCTTATTTAAGCCTATGATATCTACACTATTTATTAAGCCCTAGTAGATCTATAGTTTTAACATATTTATTTAAACCTATCAATTTAAATTTAAAAAGAATGATATTTTTCTGATATAGAATCGTTATAAGTTATTAAGCGTATAAAGTGATAATAGGGCTTCGATAGGTCCACCGAAAGATTTTAAAAAAAAAAAAAAAGTAAATTAGAATTCAAAGGACTAATGCAGGAGTTGGGAATTGGTCATAGAATACTTAGTTTTTAATCAGGAGTTTAAGAATTTATCTTACCAAATGAGACTTAATAGTTTTTATAGGTTCCAAAGAGGTGTTAAATTCTGATTTTTTAGAATCCATAGAAATTAATAAGAGTATAAAGTACGAAAAACACTTTTAGATTTAGATCTGCTTAAGAATATCAAATACTGAAGTAGGTATATTCAAGAATATTGAGTACTTGAAGCGAAGCTAAATTTCGACTCGGGTCATTACTTTTTAATAGTTTATGCCATAAATTAATTAACTTTCACTGATAAGTCACGTATTATACCTAAAAGTAACAATATTTAGTTACTTTTTGAACTAATTGATAGTGGTTTTTAGGAATCTACAAAAATTAGTAAACTACTTTGCATTAAGCACATAATAGTACTAATTATTGATAACAGATTCCACTTTTTACTATTATTTATTCATTTTCAACATTCTGTTTTTTCATGTAGATATGGACAAAAAAGTTTTAATACGGACGTGCTATATTTTAAATTAAAATTGTCTATAAATGCTTCTATTTAAATTATTAAGTTTGTTAATTAATTGCTCTAGTTTATCGAAATCAATACATCGCGTTCATTAATTTGAAATTCGAGTTACAAGCGATCAAAAGTTTTGGAAGACAAATTCCCGATTGTTGGGATTTTCAATGGTTTCGTATGAAACAATTGTAATTAAATAGAACAGATGTAAGAAGACAAATACTGTGCGAAACAATTGATCGGTTTAAATAAAAATTTTTCAGGATTGCAGTAGTAATTATTACAAATCGTTAATTATTAATTTAAATAATTAACAATCTATTGTATTAAATTAAATAATTAAACGTTAAATTATCAAGGGGAACATTGTACGAGTTACAAAAGATTTATGAATGAAAAGAAGGCAAAGAACCTTTTGAATAATTTGAATCTTTGTTCAATTGTTCGAATCAGCTTGCAAAATTACGGGATTTAATTATCACATAAAATATGAAAATACCATTTTAATGTTAACCAATAATGTTTTTTACGATGAAAAAAAAAAATACCCGAGCGCAAGATTAATTCAAGAATTCAACAATATATCAAAGAATAGAATCAAGACGGAAAGTTTATTAAATCGAAATTACAAAAATTAAACGAGCCAAAGTTTTTTAATTAATCGTTAAGTAATTGAAGTTTAAGAATCCATAAATTTTATTTGCACTGAGAAATAAAATAATAAATTGAATGTAAATCGTTTTCATGAGATTTTATAATTTACGCGGGTTTTTTTTTAAACAGAGCAATTAGAGAGTAACAAAAGTATGAAAAAGTTACGAAACTAATGTTATTAATTTATTAAAATAAATGATGAATAATAATAGTAAAAGAAGTAACAACACTTTTATTAAAATAAACTCATTAGATAAATTATAAGAAAAAAAAAATAATATATATTTTTACGGCATCCCTTTTTATCCAGGAGTTTTTCAATTTACCGTCAAGTAATTGAGATGAAATATTGAAAAAAGTTTGACAAACTTTTTAAAATTTAACATCAAGAACATTTTCCTTTATATACATATATATATAAATATATAATAAAAAGTTATAAATATACTTAATGTAAAAAAAGCATTAAAAAGGATGAAAAATATCTTTCATATCCTTTCAGAAAAACCAACACCTTAAGTATATTTGAAATATATTGAAGTATCGAAAATTGAATTTCTCTTAATATTATAAGAGTAAATTTTATAACGGGTATGTGAAAAGTGTTTGAATCAAATAATTCGATTTGAATCATAACATTCGATCCAAATTTCGAAAATTAAACTTTTAATCAATCTATAATAAATTATTAATATTTTCTCACATCAGTTTACACACTAAAAAAAGTATTTGTCCCGAGTAAGGTAAAAGCCCCTATATCCGTTCAGTACCATTAGTCGCTCACTTTAAATGTTTAAGGCGTTTTTTATAATTTTTATAAAAAAAAATTACAACTAAAAATATTATTATTGATAAATAATTATTTGAGAATCTTAATATATTACAATATAATGTATCAAATTATTTTAAAAAAGATTATAAATTCAAATTAAGTGACTGTTTTCAAAATCGCGCATAGCTGGGCATTTTTTACTTTAACGTTCATCCGTTAGATTAAATTTAGATTACGTCAAATTTTTTAAGAATTGTTATAACTATATCTTATTAAATACATTTTTAAAATTCATGAAATTTTATATTATGAAAGAATGAAGTAGTATAATTTATAAATTATTTGTCCAAATCAATAAACTTATGATAGTTTAATCGATATTGTCTTTGAGCGACTATAGGGCCATGTGTTGATCGAGTAATGGTACATGACAACTTTTAGTGAGCGACTATGGGTACACTCAAGGACCTTATTTCAAAAATTAATAATAATTAATTACCAAGATTATTCTTCAAACTAAAATTTTATTCTAATACTCGAATCTTCAAAAAATAACTATAAAAAAAAATATGGTTTTTAATTTTATTTATTAATTTATATTGAGTGATTTAATCTCACTTTAATACAAAGTGAGCGGGTATAGGGGCTTTTACCTTAAATCAATTTATTTGTGGCTTTTTTTGAATATTTCTTAATGACAAATAAATATGTTTGGTACAACAAAATACGACAGTTGATTCAAATTGTTTTATAATTTGACTGAAATATATCATTTATTTGTGGTAAGCAAATGATATATTTGTGGTAAAGATATTAAATTTGTGACGAATAGATTTTTTCTCAGTGTACTGTGAAAAATTAGCGGAGTGAATCCAGAGTGAATGCGGAGCGGATGACTATTTATTTATTTAATTCCTTCGGAGTAAAACTCACTCCTAAAAAGAGTTGAGTTTAATATTAAAATTCTGAATCGGAGTGAATGCGGATTTAAATGAAACCCAGATCACTCTGAAATTACTCATCTAGAAAAACAAACTTCCGTCTTTTCCGAAACTGCACGGAGAAAAAAATTAAATAATTTTTATTAAATTTGAAAAAAAAATTAAACTCCGAGAAGTAATCTCGAAACGTAAAAAAAAAATCAAAACTTGTACAAAACAAAGTAAAAATTACATGTTATTTAGAATAATAATTTCTGTTGATTATAAAAATTACTGCATTCAAAATAAAATTTACTAGCGACAAATAAAAATTATTATGTACCAATAATTTTGACTATTGTACTTAGTAAATATTAGTTAACGCGCTTTGTGAAAGATGTATTCTGCCGAGTAATTTTTACAATCTCAGATAGTAATTTTATTGACATTCTAAAATGTACAGTACCTACGTAGAATTACATTGGAGATGTAATATTTATCAACTACGAAACAAAAATTGCGACTAATGTACTAACTTTCAATAATTCTGAAAACAATTTCTACTTTTTGTAACACTGAACTATTTTTATATGAATAAGTAAATATTGATTCTTTCCAAGCGAAAATTTAACGAAGCTGTATTGTAATTATTATGATAAGTGAAAATTACAATCTAGATAGTAATAATTCAAATAAAAATATAATTCTCTATAAATCATCGTAATTTTTTTTATGGATTGTAATTTTTTATTTGAGACAGCAAATTTTTCATTGTGATTGTAATTATTATTTAATTCTGACCTGTATTTTTCTCCGTGTGCGGAACTCTGAGTGATGGAGTGAATTCCCATTGAATTAATATCCGTAATCACTCCGTTCACTCATAATTTTCCACAGTGTACCAGTAATTTTGATTTTCATTCGAATATTACACTGTAAAAAATCAGGAGTGAATTCGCAGTGATTACGGATTTCATTTAAATTCAAATTCTCTCCGCATACAGAATTTATTTTTCTAGCGGAGTAATTTCGGAGTGCTCTGGATTTTATTCAAATCTATTCACTCCAATTCAGAGTTTCAATTTAAAATACTCCCTATCGGAGTGAATTTTACTCCAAGGGAATTAAATAATATCCAATTAAATTCAACTAACACATTCTTCCAAAAAGGTAATGCTCAAAAAACATGAAAACCAATTTGTAATTAAATTAAATAAAAAATAATTGGAATGAAATGAGTGTCGAGAAAAAAAAACTCGACATGCATGGCAAAAATACAAACTCGTAAAGTTGTGGATAAATTTTACTTGGAATGGATGTGTGTATATATGTATTTCGACATGAAATTGGCTAAATTTAAGCAAACCCGCGTTCATACCCCTGAGCGGTTACCTGCTTTAATTACCTGCGACGCCACTCGCAGTTCATCCTATTCCGAAACGGCGATACTAATTCACTCGAGAGATTTTCGCTCACGGGCATCGAAACATTCGTTAGTTGACTACATTTTGCACTAGACTAGTAACTGTAATGTATATATGTATCTATATAAAGTATATTACAGTAGATTTACTGAAAATACAAGTACCTTGGAGACGAGGAACATGAAACTCAGTACTTTGTTATGGATTATAATGATAATATTTACATTAAATCACAAAATAATCTTGAGGATTATTTGGGTTGGTATTATCAAATATTATCTTTCATGTTATAATATTAAATAATGTGATGAAAAGATAAAAGATTAGAGCCGTGACTGTTTTTTAAAGCTCAAATGAAAAAGTACTTGAGGTACAATAGTTCAAATATCACACATACGCGGACACACGCTTAAACTTTTGTGTGCTTGTGTTCGCGGGCCATTTCAAATGGCTTTTCTACGTGCGTTTTTCCTCATCTACGGGCTCTCTGCTCGGCTCTATTATATATAAGAAGAAAAAAGCTGCTGAAAGTTTTGCTTGTCGCTCTGCCAACCGAGTATCGATTACAATATTTTACTTTTTTTGTTTGTTTGTTTTTAAGTACTTACTTTGTCTGAAAGCCTTCGAACTCTTCTTGTTGTTCGCTAATAGACGCTTCCAGATCGAGGTAAGCTCCATAGTCGCCATCTTTGTAAAGTTGTAATGCCGTATCGTCCAACTGTAACAAAAGAGATCATTATTTTTCATTAGTACTCTTTTTTTTTTTTTTTTTTTTTAATTATGCAGAGTATCGAAATATTTTTATTTTTAATATTTTTCACCGCGAAAAAAATTTCCATTGATATGAAAAAACTTTCTTAAAATTTATTTAAACAGAAATTGTACACGGAAAAAACAAAATATTGAAAATTAATAAATAATAGTAAAAAGCAGAATCTGTTATCAATAATTAGTACTATTATGTGCTCAATGCAAAGTAGTTTACTAATTTTTGTAGATTCCGAAAAACTACTATCAACTATTTCAAAAAGTAAGGAAATATTATTACTTTGAGGTATAACACGTGACTTATTAGTGAAAGTTAATTAATTTGTGGCATAATCTATTAAAAAGTAATGATTGGTCAAATTAAGAATTGGTATTTTAGATACTGATTTTTCCAGCCGAAAATTGCAAAAGTTACTAACTTTTATCTTATAAATTCGATATCACCGATCAATTATTAGCTTAAAATATCATTTATTCATCATTATAAATTAATATACAATATACATAAATCGGATAAGTGGTAAATAATAAAATGAAAAACTAGTATACTAGATACTGATTTGTTGCTCATAAAAATACCGAAAATTTTTACTCTTATTTTATAAATTCTATCCCATTGACTAATAATTAATATAAAATGTTATTTATTCGCTATTATAAATTAATTTATTATATACATATATCGAATAAGTGGTAAATAATAAAATGAAAAATTCGTATACTAGATCTTTATATATTAATATGTACGTTTACTAATTTTTCAGTTCCTCATTTTTAAAATTTTTGTATGTTTATTTGAATAGTAATAACTGTAGATAGCAATTTATTGATTCCTTTTCATATTAATTTTAATATACGAAATTACAAATTTAGCTCTTGTATGTGTATCAAATTTTAATATAAATAATAGCCATTTTGTAATATATTGGCTGGGTGCGCGACGAAAACGACATCTGTCGACCGCATTAAATCATCCTCAAAAAGCACAGAGAGAATACGGCATGTTTTTATAAACAAATAATTAAAATATTTAAAGATCGCGAAATATATGTGCAACACTACATTTGAAACGTAGAAAAAAATTAATCAGATTGTGCTCAAAAAATTAAGTATAAACAATTTTAATAAATACAAAATAAATATTATTTTGAACGATATAAGGTTAGCTAGTAATAGCAACAATAACAACAATAATAGTCATAATAACAAATAAGTTAAAATAATCATGATTACAATTTTTTTCGAATTTAAAAATATTAATTAGCATTAAGTAAATAAATTAAAGTGATTTCAATTATTCGTAATTTAAAATTTTAAAAATCAATAATTTAAAAAACTTCGTGTTAAAAATTTGTAAATAAAAAAATTCCCCATAGTAATTTTTAGCCAAAAATAAATATCATGGATAAAAATATGCAAAACTTGCAATTACTATTGTTGCCAGTATTTTTGCAATTAACAACATAACAACTATTTGTTCTCATTTTTTAACACTGCTTTCATTTGACTATTCACAAGACAAGTGCGATTTAACGCGTATTTCATCCACTGCGAGCGCTGCAATCGATTCGATTGTCCCCACCTTATACTCCGCACCCTGCCAATATTATAATTCTTGTTTGATATTAGTATGGAATATACCAATTTTGTCGAAAATAAACTACAAACTATTCAAATTTTGAGCATCATTTTTTTCCATGTAGAAAAAAATCTAATGAAATTTTATATGACAGTTAATTAGGGATAATTAAAATTTTTTCGGTAAAATTTTTTTTTTATGCCACCCCATGAATCCTGAAAATGCCCGAAAATTTTGCTGACAACTGAAAATTTATCAAATTTCTTTAGAATATCAGCGAGCAATTTAAGGTTCAGTGGAATCCAGATAAAAAGTTAATTTTTTCCTCATCGTCCTCATTTAACCCAACCCTCTCTTAATTAAAATTTTTTGTCTCGAGTAATTTTTGGTTAATTTTTTGTCGAGCAAATTAATAAAGTACTAAGTATTTATATACTAAGTAATGTGGTATTAAAAAAAAATTAGTGAGTTAGTCTGTAGTTTGTCACAATATCTTATATTTTTCAGAACCGTAAATCAAAAAGTCGCAAGACCGCAAATTGTGCGGTCGCTCCAGGCAACTTTTTACATTTCATTGTGGTCGGTGGTCGAGGACAATCAATCAATTTTTTTTATCACTAGTATATAGAAGTGGATCGATTGGTTCCACTCTACTCTCCATCTCGTATCAACTCGTTCAGTTAACCCTCTCTTCATCTCTTTCTATATACATATATACTTAACTAAAATTCAGCGACAGTAATAGAATGGGAGTTAGTTTGTTATATATCCTCTCTGATGTATATTTCTCAAAATGAGAACTCTTCCAAAAATAAATATTGGTCATACGAGCTCGCACATCTAGCACATCTACATATAACTATAACTATAATAATAACTACTCGTTGCATACATACGGATAAAAAATTAAAAAATTAAAAAGTTTATATTGTCATATATATATATATATCAAAAGGTCAAACATTAACCTGAATTGTACTGGATAAAAAAAAGTTTGTCAATTGTTTGACGAAAAGCAAATAAAATATGCATTCAAATATTTTTAAAAAATTCAAAACAAAGAATATTTTAGTCCCGGAACGAGAATTCATTCGAAAAGAATAGAGCTTTAGTAATTGAAAATAAAAGTTTAAGTATTGGCAATGAATTAAAAAGAAATTCATTGTTTAATGGAAAAATACTCAGACGACCGGAAACGTCGATGGAAAAAAATAAAAGACCACCGACTTAAAGATCCCACTGAATGCGTTGAAACACTCGAGTTGTAGCGAAAAATAAAAAAAAAGACCCGAGATGAGAATGAGTTGAGAAAATATTTGAAAGGAAAAGAATGAAAATATGTAGTTGAGTCATAAAGAAGACTATAGTTGTCTGAGTGACCTATATTTCTATAAATTTTTGTTTTAAAATAACTCGTGAGCTTACTGAACTCGGAACTCAAAGGTAGTTAACGAGCTTTTTGTTTAAATGTTTGTCAAAATCTTTTTTTTAAATTTACTTCTGATAATAAACTATTATTATAATTGAAATAAAAAAAAAAAAAAAAACGGCCATTCGGTATCCGAAATGGAAGTAGATTTCTCATTATTAGTTTTTTTCAAAGTTTCAAAAAGAAATTGAATTAAAAATTAATATTTTTTGACATTATAAATGAATTTCAAGCTCGAAAACCGGAAATAAACTAATTTTAAAATTTAAATTGCCACCTTTTTCTACACGAAAAAAATGATGCTCAAAATTTGAATAGTTTGTAGTTTATTTTCGACTTAAAATTAGTATATTCGATACTAATATCAAACTAGGATCATTATATATATTACTAAATGGCTATTATTTATATTCAAATTTGATACACATACAAGAGCTAAATTTGTGATTTCGTATATTAAAATTAATATGAAAAAGAATCGATAAATTGCTATCTACAGTTATTACTATTCAAATAAACATAGAAAAATTTTAAAAATGAGGAACCGAAAAATTAGTAAACGTGCATATTGATATATAAAGATCTAGTATACGAATTTTCCATTTTATTATTTACCACTTATTCGATATATGTATATAATAAATTAATTTATAATAACGAATAAATATCATTTTATATTAATTATCAATCAATGGGATAGAATTTATAAAATAAGAGTTAAAAATTTTCGGTATTTTTCTGAGCAAAAAATCAGTATCTAGTATACTAATTTTTCATTTTATTATTTACCACTTATTCGATTTATGTATATTGTAAATTAATTTATTATGATGAATAAATGATATTTTTAGCTAATAATTGATCAGTGATATCGAATTTATAAAATAAAAGTTTGTAACTTTTGCAATTTTCGGCTGAAAAAATCAGTATCTAAGATAGCAATTCTTAATCTGACCAATCATTACTTTTTAATAGATTATGCCATAAATTAATAAACTTTCACTAATAAGTCACGTATTATACCTAAAAGTAATAATATTTAGTTACTTTTTGAAATAATTGATAGTAGTTTTTCGGAATCTACAAAAATTAGTAAACTACTTTGCATTAAGCACATAATAGTACTACTTATTGATTACAGATTCCACTTTTTACTGCTATTCATTCATTTTTAATATTCTCTTTTTTCCGTGTAAATACTCAACTGATTTTTTAAATTTTTGAATTTGATTAAGATAATTTCCTAAAGAATAAGTATCTAAAATTTCATAATCATCCGGAAAAAATTTTCAAAGATATACAATGACATTTTTACCATAACACAAAAATCAATCATGTAACTTTGAACATTTATTAAAATTCGAAAAACTATCGTAAAATAAAAAATAAAAAAAGGAAAATATACTTTATTTTGTCAGCTATGACATTCTTTTCACCCAATAAGGCTTCATGTTTCCGTTAAAAAGTTATTCAAGAAAAAACCGGCGGAAGTATTATTTTTTGTTAATTTGAAAATTTCAAATCGCCGCTATTTCAAAACTCATTTACTGATTTTGCTCATCTTTGAACATAACCGAGCTCATCATTTAAAGAATAAGTGTGTCAAGCGTCATTCAGATCCGTTCAGAATTGTGGGCGCCATCGCCGCAACAAGGCGCGTTACATTATATATATACATACATACATATATAAACTTTTGAACCAATAGCATTTTTGGAACCTACTCGACGAATTATGATAGACTGTGGCGAAATTCTTTGGAAATTCCACCATGAGGACAAATGCAATAGATTTCTATGAAATTTATTAAAAATTAAATTAATTATGTGAGATTCATTTTTCGATGGTATTATGGCCTGTTACATAATATGAAGTGCATACAAAGAGTAAAGAGCCGAGAATCTTGTTTGCTCAGAAGCTTTTATTTAATCTTATATTAAACCACACGCCAGTGAAAATTCTGGCGTCATGTAATAAAAATATCTAATGAGCTAAAAATAATGCAAAAGTATAAAGAAAATGGATAAGAGGAAGCTGCATTGTTTATGTATTCTATCTTATGTCTAAACCAGACTTGTCAAGTATTTGAGTAAAGGAATTTCAAATACTCATTTAAATATTTTTTAAGTATTAAAAGTACTTTACTTTCGAGTACTAAGTATTTGTATTTAAAAACTTTTTTAGTTTAACTGTCAAATACTTTCAAATTATTTTTATCTCGATAACAGATATTAAATATGTATTTTTATATATATGTGAGACATATAATAAAGTATAGAGCACTTTTACTCAGTAATTTGAAAAAGTTTTCAGTCGGAAAATTTCATTATCAAATTTATTGATGCGAAAGTTTTTTAAATTGAAATGAAGATTGAGATTTTGTGGCTGTATTTAAATACTTATAAATTAATTAAATACTTATGATATTTATTAAGAAATTTATATGTATTTTTAATTATTTAATGAGTTTTGTAAAAATATTAACGAGGAGTTTCTGCTCCTGATTAAATAATTAAAAAAAACTATGGGAGGTAAGAAGGGGAAAAGCTTGACTCTGAGGTAAAAAAAGTCCGTGAAATTTTTTTTCCAACTGTATAAAGGGGTAACATGGGCACTAAGGTTAATATCGACCACCTAAAATTTCTAAAAACAATTTTTTTTAATTTGAGTTCAGACTTAGAAATTTTTTTTCAGCTGTATAAATGGGTAACATGGACATCATGGGGTAATATGAGACACGTAAAATTTCTTAAAAAAATTTTTGAATTTAAAATCAGTCTTAGAAATTTTTTTTGAAAAATTTTTAATAAAAATAACCCTCAGATATCTAAAATTTTTCAAAAATAGTTTAAAAAGTTGTAATTTCGAGTTATTTTGAATAAAAAATATCCATCTACCGAAAATTTCAAGTTACTCCGCTTCTTTTTCAAATAAAAATCATTCATGCCATGTTTTTTGTCATATATTGGACAAACAAATCTTAAGTATTTACATTTTTATAAAAATACTTTTTCAAAAGCGTTTCTATAAACAATGCAGTTTTTAGATTATTTTTTACTGATGATAGCTAATGTTTTTTATTTTTTTTTTTGTCTCCTCTGGGCTGGATTTTCTTGTATCGCGTGTACTTGAAACGTGAGGTAATGTACCATCCATGAAAATGGGAGATAAAGTAAACAAATTATTAAAATTTTCAGCGGATAGATAAAAAATAAATTGTTAATAATAAAGTAAAGTAAAGTAAAATAAAAAAAAAATATAAAATTGTATGCAAGTTCTTTGTCATGAAAAATTTAGGTCATGGTAAAAATTATATAAGATGGTTTTATAAGATTCTCTACTCTCAGGTTACGAGGTTCATATTTTTCAATTTATCTACGTAAATACTTTTGACGTGTATTATTAAGAAATATATATATTTTTTTTTATTTTAAATCGAGCGACTTTTTTTCGGATTAAATTAAAGTGTTTTATTAGTGTGCCTCGGAGGGATGGGATAAAACCGTTTGACAAAAATAAAAACTGCTTATTTGAAACGTGACTGTATCACCTATGGTTCATATATATGTATATGTGTAAATGTATGTTTGCAAAGTCTGTAAAGAGGTATATGTATATATGTTATATTAAATTTCCGTGAGATTACAAGGTGGTAAATTGAGAGAAAGAGAAATTTCGGGCGATAGATAGAGAATGAAACTGGAAACCACAGCCGGGTGTATAAGTATATTCAATTACATGATAAGATAATGATTTATTAATTTTATATAAATTTCACAAGATTTTAAGATATCAAGACAAGTGGGCTTGTGTAAACATTTGTTAATAATAAAATTCATTATTTTATTTCACCGTACGTATATCAGTTTCATGTTATCATTTTTTTTTAATACGGCAATAAATTTGAATTATATTCAATGTTAAAAAATATGTTTTTAAATTCCATGATAAATTATTTTTATAAATTTTAAGTCCATTACAAGTTAATGGTGAATAAGATTAAATAAATAACCATTTATTTTTTTTACTCATGAAAATTAATGTTTTTGAATCGTATTATAATTTTTTTTTTCATTTAAAAAAATGCTAATTACACATAAAATTAATTAAATATTTTTCGTTGGCAAGTATGACATATAAAGCCCAGATATTAAAATAAATCAACATGCGGGGCAAGATGGACCATTTGAAAAAAATTCAAAATTTTTATAATTTTTTTAAAATTTTAATTATTGTATCACGTATCTTCCAAAATTTATTTTTAATTAAATACGAATTGTGACTCTTAGAGAATGTTTTGCAGTTTTCAAAACCCTACTTCCATTCTCTGTACGACCAATATGTTCCGAGTTAGTGATTGTCAAAGCCAAAAAAGACTTTTTTGTTTTGATCAATGATAACTCGGCGCCAAATCGTCGTAGAGACTTTTTAAGAGCAGCAAATTAAAGGGCATAAAATTTCCTAACAAAATTATAAGGTCAGATTATCAAAAAAATAAGTTATTGAAGCCCATAGACTTTTTTGAAGACGAGCAAAAATTTGTAAATTTTTTTTTGCTTCAGTTTTCTTAGGATTACTCCAGAACCATGCATGATAAAAAAATTTTCAAGTCCAGATCTGAAAGCTAGAAACTTGAGGCCACAATTTGCTTTTTTTATTTTTACTCTGACCATTTTTTACCGAATTACAGCTTGTTGAAAATCACTCAAAAATTTTGAAGTTTTTTTTATATCCCTTAATTTTTGTGAACAGTATTTAAAAAATGAACTTATAACTAAAAAAAAAACTATCAATTTTTCCCAACTCGTATAAAAAAAATTCGTTCCAAAAAGATTCCAAAAAAGTTCTGCATGTGAAACTTCTAAACATGAGTCAGATTATAACTTCGAATGGAACTTTTTTGGATCGTTAGTAATTTTGATGGTTAAAAAAAAGTTTTTATGAGCAAATTTAGAGTCAAAAAAGGACGTTCTTGGAGTTTTTTTTTTGAATTTTTTATGGACATTCCAAAAAAGTTCCCTAACCACTTTTGACCTTTTTCTGGAACTAAAAATGTCGTTCCAAAAACATTCCAAAAAAGTTCCATTCGAAGTTCTAATCTGTCTCATGTTTAGAATTTATTTTAAACGGGAATTAAAATTTTCTTTAATATTTAGAAAATTGAGAAAAAATTTCAAGTGACCCATTTTTCTCCCCCTATTCAAATCACAAAATTATTTAAAGTAAAAAAAATTTTTCACAAAAAGTTTCTTTAAATTTTACAATTAGTCTTTAAATCTGTTATTTGCTCCACATATTAATTATCGCTAGTTAAAATAATTTATCTCATAACTGTGACAAAAATAAAATTACAGCCAATTAACCTATCAGTTATGACAAAATAATAAACCAAAGAAAAATTAGCCAAGTATTAAAAACGAGTTTGTTGAGGTAAATTACGTTACACATGAGAGAAATAAAAAAACAAACAATTTTACCAAACCACTAGCCTAGTAATATATAAAATATAAAACCACTCAGTACTCATAGCCACACGATACCCGCAATTAAATAGGCGTGTACATTACACATCTAAACTACTAGGTTACAAACTAGTACATCCAGCAAATCCACATCTACTTTTACACTCACTTATCCATATCGTACGTGAGTAGAGAGCACACTCTACATCATGTTGTTCTTTTCGGTTTCTAGTTGCTTCACGCTCGAACGCGAGTGCAAGTGCAAGTAAACAGTCAGACGAGAAAGCAACATTGAAAGTAAAACCAAATATCATTTTATTTCTCGCTAACCACTTTAACGCTTCTTAATTAATATAATTATCCTCCCACCATAATTAGCTAACTACCATTTTATAAATAATTATCAGCCTGTCTATAATTTGTAGCCCATAAATAAAATAAAATCCATCGTATCATCCATCAAAATTAAATGGCTAACGTCAAACTATCATTAAAGACAACACATTTATCTATAAACAACATGTGTTGAGAATGATGTGGCTGGAAATAATCCGCGAATAGTATCGGAAGGTTACAAAGCACGAAACCGATAACAATTTCATTGCGGATGCACTCGAGCCTCGAGAACGTGAATCGTGGTTGGGTTTCATGAGATCCAAGTAAAGGCTGAAGAGGGAGAGACAAAGTTATCGGAAGAGTCTGAGCAAGAGTAAGAGTAAGAGAACAAATACTAATACTAATACTGGTTAAACTATGAGCACAACTACACATAAACAATTTAACTCGCATTGTACTGCACATTTATGAGTGCTCTAGAACTAATATAAGTGTAAATGGTACTCGGTGTAGGTTAGTTAACAAGGCAAGTACATATATTGAAGATATGGTCAGCCCGCGGGTTTTAGCTGTGTATCGTTTTATAGGATACGATCCTATAAGTTAGCTGTATTGTAGCACATGAGACATGAGAGCGTAGTTGCTGGTATTGTGTACGGTGCGGATGATACAACTAAAGTGCAAAGGACAACCAACATCCAGGAGAAGGCCAGAGCGCAAGAGACCGAGAATATAATAGAATAGAAGGGATGTATGGAATAAAGGAGGGATCAAGGAGGGAAGAAACCTGCACCAACAGTCAAGCTTTCCCATTAGGGTCATGAAAGGATCCGGGTGGTAATGCCCGGCGTTAAACTCCTCCTACCTCAACACTTGTATTTCAAGTATATATAACGTGTGCTATGCTTTTCCTTTAACCTCTCTTGCTTTTGCTCTGGCTCTGGTTCTGGGTCTAGGTCTGGGTCTAGCTTCAGCTTTGGCTCTGTACACCCCAACCTCTTTATCCTCATCCTCTTTCATCGAGTACGATGTTACCAGGTACATACCTATTTACCCCGTGCACTTATCCGTGTGAACAGAACAGTATCGGAAACCTGCAGGCGCCTGTAAACCTTCCGTAAACCCTACTTGTTATTTTAGATGCCAAGTAGACAATGAAAGCTCGATACGATGGAAGCTTTTCAACGTTATTTTAACTTTATTATTATTATTATGCCTTTTTTTTAACGGCACACATTTTTTTTCATGCGCCATTTCATAAGCTTACGAGTTTTGTGACGAGCTGGTGGATGTGACGCAACGGTAACACGGTAACAGAAGAAAAGAGGTGGCGGTTGTGGAAAATCAAGAGGAAGAGAAGAGAAGAGAGGGAAAAATTGGGGCAGGGGGAAAGAGAAAAGAAAGAAAAATAAAAAAAATTCATTTCAACCCTCCGGAAAATGATTTGAACAAGGCTATATTAGTGTGAAAGTATAGTGTAGCGTGAAAACCGGAAAAGCACCCGGTCGTTTACGTTCACCCGCTGATATTTCAACGCGTCGAATCGTAACGAGCCCATGCCCACCCTTGTTATTTATTACGCGCATTTATTCGCAGCACGGCATAGAATTACGAATAAACGAGGCGGTCAGATTTTAAATGATGTTTGTGCCACATAATACTGCTACTATCTGGGCATTCTCATCTACCGTCAATCATTTCAATAAAACGTTTTCATATCTAATGGATATACGCATACACTAAATATCACTGATATTTTATGCTTCATATTTTTTATTTTACTACTTAATTTTTAAAAAAATTTAAACCACCTCTTTTATTAAATTTTACAAGCGGGATTTATTTCACCTGATGATGAATTCACTAATTAATTTTTAAAATCCCAAGGGAGTGAGGGAAAATAAATTTCCAAGGATGTCTAGTTACGAAATTTAGTTCAATTTGATGGAGCATTAAACTGAACTATTATCATGAAAGTAACCCATTTTATATTTTTTTTTTAAATAAAATATAAAGAAATAGATAAGACAGCGAGACATCTCATCTTGTTGTAGAGATTATAGAGTTTGGGTTTGGATGGTGGAGGTGCTACTGCTTTTCGGCTGCCTCTTAACGGGCAGGAAAAAGTGAGGCAAGAGAAGAGAAGAGGAAGAAGGTCCCTAGTGGCACGGTGATGGAACGATGTATTCTTTCGACCGACCTCTACTGCTAAGATGTATATTTGTATTATATATATGTATATATATAACGGTAGAGGCAGCAGGCGATGCGAGAAATCGAGGGAAAAAGGTAAAAAGAGGTGGGAATTCACAGGCAGGCCGAAAGTATTTCACGTAAAACTACAAGTCAGCGGAGAGAAAAAAAGGTAATAGAAAAAAAGGGATGGATGTATGGATGGATGGATAGATCGAGTGGTTGTAGAGGCTTCTCTGAGAATAAATACTGAATTCAACTTGAAAGAACGGACAAAAATGAAGTTGCTTTAACTCTCTTGTGATATTGGAAAAGTGTCTTGTTATCTATACAGACGATTCATTGTTCAATATACCATGACAATATATTTCTAAATTATGGATTTGTCTCTTAAATATTTACAAGTATATTTTATTTATACCATTTATCATACATTATCCTGCGGTATAGTTAATATTTTATTCATGGATATATCCCTATTTTTTATTAACATTTCCTGAGCAGATAATCATTTTTTGAAATAAAATACTCGAGCTCTACCATCGATCGAATGCTTTTAAACCGCAAAGTTTAGATTTTTTTAAATTATATTTTAAATTTTTATAGCAATTTATTATCATAACTAACTAGAAATAAAATAAATATTTGAGAAATATATGAGTTTAACGATTTATACAACACACTGATTGTATCAACCGTCCAAATCCTACAATTTTAGCTGCATGACATCATAGTCACGAATATAATCCAGCTGTTTCTTTTCCGTGTATCGATGACACAACACCGATGTCGTAACTAAAAATAAACTACAGACAATAAAATCACAATAATTCACTAAATTACAGACAAAGATAAATTGTCGTAATTTTAATTGAATTTTCTCAAAATTTTAATTCATAACTTGGGTCAAAAAAATAACTTTTTGAGGTAATTTTAAAAATTTAAAATAAAGACAGTTGAGCAAGACAAAAGCAAGTTAAGTTTAAATTCTTTTTTAGTAGATTTCATAGAAATCTAACTATTGTATTTGTCCTCATGACGGAATTTTCGAAAAATTTTTGTATATCTCCACTCAGCTCAACGAACTGAGTCAGAAAATACATTTGGTTCAAAAGTTTATATATGTATTTATATATATATATATATATATATATATATATATATATACGATATAACGCGCCGTTCTCCAACGATAGCGTCCACAATTCTACACCGATCTTAATGAAACTTAGCATACTTATTTAATGGACGATTACCTTGGATGAGTTCGAAGATGAGCCCAGTCGACCAATAAGTTTAGAAGTTATAGTTAATTGAAATTTTGTAAAATTTTCAAAAAAAAATTATTTGCCGCTTTTACTAGATGTAACTTTCGAACGGAAAGATATAGCTTATTTTCGTTTCTCTTATCTGAAAGCTCGCTCGATTGCCTTCAATTTTCACTATGTAGCTCTTCGATTTGACTACTTTTTCGAATAGAAAAATGGTTTTAAAAAGTTTACAAAATATTATGAAAACGAACTTTATGCAATTTGTAACTCTGATTATTACCACAGTTCTAAACCGATCGCTTTGAAACTTGGCATACATATTCTGTGGGTGACTACCTTGATCGAGTTGGAAAATGAGCTCAGTCGGTCGAATGCTTTAAAAGTTATAGCATTCCACAATTTTCAAAATGTCAAAAATTCAGATTTTTACTTATTCTTTCTTCAATATTTTTTGAATGTTATAACTTATCGGCTTCCTATAAATTTTATCTGAAAGCTCTTCAAATAAGCTTCCATTTTCATGCCTATATATGTGTCTAGACCATTGAACTTTCTTATCTTATGACTCATTAAATGAAATTTTGCTATTGCATTGGTTCTCCTACTTTTAATAGATTCCATAGAATCCCAACTACTATATTTATCAGTAAATTTATGAAATTGATTGAATTCATATTATTGCTGTGTAAAACTCATAAAATCTAAATATCTCAATTCAAGTGTGTAAATTCAATTTTGTTTTATCGACAGTGCTTATGACTGATTTCAAGTATGCCCGACTAGAAATTATCCCCAAGCATACATTGGGACCCCATTGGGTACTGATGGGGCAAGCCCGATAGGGTTATCCCTATTGGGATTTGATTGGGAACATATAGGGTAAGCCCAACATTAAAATAAAAAATTGCGATTGGGTTTACCCAATTGGGATAGGATGGGGAACATGTTGGGTTAACCCAATGCTAAAATTAATGACTCGGCAATGGGTTTGCTCGATTGGGATATTTTTGGGAACGTGTTGGGGCCACCCAACGTCAAAATGAATAATTTGCTGTTGGGCTTACTCGATTGGGAAATAATTGGGAACCTGTTGGGAAAACCCAATGCTAAAATTAATGATTCGACAATGGGTTTGCCCGATTGGGAAATAATTGGGAACTTGTTAGGATGACCCAACGTCAAAATTAAGAACTAGCTGTTGGTCTTACCCATTTGGGGAATAATTGGGATCACGTTAGGAAAACTAAACATGAAATTTATAAAAAAAAAAATTTTTACTTCTAAAAATTAAAAATAATTTTTAAATGCAAAATATTTACGTTTTATTCTGTATTTTAACATGAAAACGAAAAAAAAAAAAAACTGATTAAACTTTAATAATAAAGAAAAAAAACTTAACAATAGTAAAACGTATTTTTAATCACTTGCAGATTATAAATTTAATTATAAACTTGAAAAAAAAAACTAAAACTTTAAGGGAAAAACAATCCATATGAAATATCTACTAACTTTCATATGCTCATATATTATTATATGTAAAGATAAAAATCGAATAGTTGTGTATGTTAACACCAATGATGCGACAAAATCTTGTGACTATAATACAAGCGTAGACAAGTTCAGACAGGTCCGCGCATAAAACAAATAACTAGTGGACAAAATCCCATATACACGTGACTCTTGCATTGGAAAACGTTCTAAGTAACTTATCAAGGCGTAATTTTTTGACATCTTTACAGTTACAATACCGTGCAATATAATTGATAGAATTAATAATAAAGAAAGTGCTAGTGCAGTGCAATATAATTGATCAAAATAATATTAAAGTGCTAGTATAGTGAATATAGGTTATAAAAATTGTGTCTCGTGCAAAGTGAGAATTTGTGAAATAATTAATTTTTTTTGTGAGCTAACACTATTGTAAATTAACAGTCATAACGAAAATTGAATAAATAAAAAAAAATTGTACTAGAATGAGAGGATTTAAATAAAATTTATTTAACCAAATTTTTCTTATGTTGGGATTTTAGTGGGATTTTATTGGGTTGGCCTAAAGTTTCTGTAGGGTGAACCCAATTGAAACCCTATAGAGTGTGCCTAATTGGGAAACAGTTGGGTATACCCAATTGGGACCCAATAGGGATGACCCGATTGAGATCATCTTGGGCTATGCGTTACAACCCAACGTTGGGTTCCCAATTGGGAACCCAATTGGATTCCAATAGGTCTTACAACTTTTTTTCTAGTCGGGTGACACTTAGATCTATCATAATTGAAATTCCAACTCAGATTATTTTATTTAATTTTTTTTTAATTATTAATCCTATAGTAAAAAACACAGAATACTTATTTGTAGATACATTGATTCTCTTTAACTTCAATTTTTGTTATTCAACTTACCATTCCGATAGTTTTTTTAATTTTCTAATTTCAATTCTTAAATTTTTTGCATTTAATTTTAAATTGTTTGACAATTTCTCTTTGTTTTATAAAGTTCACAATCAGAGAATGTCGAAAAAAAATTTATTTTGTTATTAATGTTTATTTAAGAGGTTGAAATAATCAAATAATGAGAAATCTACTTCCATTTCGGCTGCCGAATGGCCTTTTTTTTAATAAATGAAAAACGTATTTTAGGATATGAAAATTGGGCTCATCTTCGAACTTAATTCAGGTGATTGTCCAATGAATAAGTGTATAAAATTTCATGAAGATCCGTTAATAATATATTTATAAATATATTAGGGTGGACCAAAAAAAAAAAAAACTAATTTTTAACTTCCCGCTTAGAAAATCGATGATTTTCGAAAATTTCGGGAAGTTATTGTTTTCACCCCGATTTTCGAAAATCGAGTTTTCATCAGATGTCGACGTTTTGAGGTCCTAGGAAGCTATTCTGACTATTTTTAGAATGATGTCCGAGTGTCTGTATGTATGTGTGTGTGTGTGTGTGTGTGTGTGTGTGTGTGTGTGTGTGTGTGTGTGTGTGTATGTATGTATGTAAACTCTTTATAACTTTTTAACTAAGAAACCGATTTCGATGGTTAAGGCGGCAATCGAAAGAGCTTTTTGGTCATCAACTTTTCTGAAAATTTCAGATCATTTGACCAAGTAGACTCAAAGATATTGGCCAATTACGAAAAAAAAAAATTTTTTTTTTTTAGTTTTTTATTGATTTCTCAGAAACGACTTATACGATCAACTTCAAAATTTAATCAGCTCTAGAACGTAATAAAACGCGTCGATTGCCACCTCAAACATCAAAATCGCATAATTCGTTCGAGAGTTATCGTTGGAGAAAGAAATAGGAAAAAACAGTTTTTTGCGAATATCTTTGAAACGACTCAACCAAAAAATCTAAAAATCTAATGAGCTTCAGAATCTATTAAAACACGTCGATTGCCACCTCAAACTTAAAAATCGGATAATTTGTTTGAGAGTTATTGCGGGAGAAAAAAATGCTGAAAACTCTTTTTTTCGAAATTAATGGCATGCAAAAGTATTTTTGAGCTCGAAGAGCTCGAAAATGTATTTACAACGATGTTTTCGAGCTCTTTGAGGTCGAAAACAGCGGGAAGTTTTGGGGTTGGCCCGCAGGGTCAACCGATGCCCAGATTTTTTTTTCTTTATTTACCATGGAAATATGGTTAAAGATGATGGAAAAACAAATTCTGGTAAAATTTGAGCTTTTAATATTAATATTAAGTGGTGCCGCTTCGTGATTTTTGATTTCCCATTTAAATAACATAGAAAAAAAAATTTTAATTTTGGAATTTTATACCTCGGCAATGGCTCATTGTAGAGATAAATTCAGGATGTACTTTGGTAGGAAATTAAACATTCTACAAAAAAAAGTCTCTTATCATTTTTTGATAAATCCATCTGTTCAAAAATTATTGGAGCTTAAAGTCAAATTATAGTAAATGAGATCTTTTTACTTTTCCGGTAAAACTATCGGACTTATCACAAAATTTCATAGAAACTTTTTTGTAGACAATTTTATTCCCTACAAATTATTTCTAGTAAAAACTCTTAAAATTCAGCATTGTTTTTTAGTTATTTTCATTCTTAGAACACTTTTTTTTTTAGCTTGACGTCAAAATGGAAATAACTAGAAAGTTGTGCAGAATATGAAAAATCTTTAATGAAGATAATTTATAGGGAATAAAATTGTCTAAAAAAAAGTTCTCATGAAATTTTGTGATGAGTCTGAATTTTCGCCGGAAAAGTAAAAAGATCTCGGATATACTTTACATCCATAATACCTACACAGAAAAAAACTATCTTGGCTGGATATAAATTTTCTTGAGTCAAGAAAATTTTTAGGCCAAAGAAGGAAGACCAAAATTTTCTTCGATCAAGTATTAAATTTACTTGAATTTAAAATCTTACGTCAATAAATTGTTTCTTAAGTCAAAAACTCCTTTACCATTGAATTAAAATACACGGAGAGAAAATTATGGAAATGGTTCTTATAATTTTGTGAAATTTCATCCTATACTAGTATAAGAATGACCATAAATTATGGGAGTAGTTCCTATAATTATAGGAATGTTACCCATAGTTATAGGAATGGTTCCCATAATGTTATAGGAATGGTCCCCATACTATTATGAAAATATTAATTTAAAGAAAAGTGTGAAAATTACTTCTACACGGAAAGAAAATTATAGCAAGTATTCTTATGTATTATGGGAATGGTTCCCATACTTTATAGGAATGGTTCCTATATATGGTGCTAGGTCAAAAGAACTCAGCCATAATAACTCCAACAAAAATAACTCGGAAAATAATGAGTCTCACAATAATTTTTTTTTGTGTGAGCTATTGTTGCCGAGCTATTTTGACTTGCTAACATACTAAAGAGTCACGTGAATATATACAACATATCACGAGTCACGTTTATCACCTGATTTGGTGAGTTATTATGGTCGGAGTTGTTTGTGTGTGAGTTATTTTGACTGGTCACCCCTATATATTATAGGAACCATTCCCTATACCATTATGGGAACCATTCCTATAATACATAGGAATACTTTCTATAATTTTCTTTCTGTATTAAAATATTAATTTATTTATTTAAAGAAAATAATTACAATCGTATTTTTCTCGCGTAATTTAAATGTAATTCGAATGATACAGATAAATCGATTTATCTCAATAACTGATAATAAAAAAGTGTTGAAACTATGAAAGGGCACAAATTCAAGTCAAAACCTTTCTAACGATACCAAATTTAATAACATTAACTAATTCTATCATACAGATATGCCGGGAACAAAATTTTTCTTATTCTCTTAATAATACACGCTGAAAAAAAAGTGGTAATACTTGGCATCTTAACGAAGTAACTATTCCTATCCTTACATTTTAATGATTCTCATTCTTTTATGCTAACTATTACTATCGAAGATGGTAAGCATTCGTATCTAGATAGTAGCCATCCGTATTCGTGATGATAACCATTACTATTTTAGAAGGTAAAATTAAAAATTTTTCAGACATAGGAAATATTACGATCTAGATGGTAACTATTACTATCGGCAATAGTAATTATTTCTATACGAGAAACGAATAGTTAACATCAACGCATGATAATGATTATCACATACACGATGGTAATCATTCCCTATCACAAGCTGGTAATAGTTAGCATTTTTTTTTCAGCGTGTATAGATAAAGTTTTATAGATTCTTTATTTCTATATTTATCACAAAATAAAAAAAAATTCCAGTTGAAAGATAATATCATGCAATTGTTTGACCAATCAGAAAGGATTGTATTTTGATATAAAATTTTACGAAGCTGACTTTAGCCAGTTAGCAGCGTTTTTTTCGGCATGAGTTACATTCAATTTTTTTTATGATATACTAAAATGAAAAAGTACTTAGACATGGTTAAACGGCATCGGAATAAACTTTTTTTTTTTTTGTATTAGTTTTGAATCACAAATAAGTGATTTATATCGTAATCAAGTAAAGAATCTAATTTGGGAAATAATTAACACCCTAATACATATACATACTGGCACTCGGAGCCCGAGTCAAAATTTGAAACCTTGCTAGAACCTTGAAATTTTAGGATCAAGAACGAAAAGGGCTTACTAAGTACTTAATTTGTATGGAAAAACAACTCCTATATAAATCCTACAAATGTCAGTTACGGCAGAAAATGACATGTTTAGTTGTTAAATAGGCGTTAAAATTTAAAATTATTAATACTTATCAGAGCCTAAACATACCATAAAAGCTTATTTAGGCCTATGAATTCTACACTATTTATAAGGACCTAGTAGACCTACAGTTTTAACATATTTATTTGAACCTATCAATTTAAATTTAAAAAGAATGATATTTTTCTGATATAGAATCGTTATAAGTTATTAAGCATATCAAGTAATAATAGGGCTTCGATAGGTCCACCGAAAGATTTCAAATTAAAGAAAAAAGTAAATTAGAATTCAAAAGACTAATGCAGGAGTTGGGAATTGGTCATAGAATACTTAGTTTTTAATCAGGAATTTAAGAATTTATCTTATCGAATGAGACTTAATAGTTTTTATAGGTTCCAAAGAGATGTTAAATTCTGATTTTTTAGAATCCATAGGAATTAATAAGAGTATAAAATATGAAAAATACTTATTTAGGTCTGCTTAAGAATGTCAAGTACTAATATAGCTATATTCAAGTATATTGAGTACTTGAAGCGAAACTAAATTTCGACTCGGGAGATCACTCTGAAAATGGTCAGAAAAGATTCCTAGGATCTCAAAACGTCGACATGTCGTTTTGACAGTCGTCAGATGCATCTGATGGAAACTCAATTTTTCAAAATCGGGGTAATTCTAAATTAGTTTTCTACCATGGTATAAATGTCCGACGACAGTAAAATTAGAGATAAATGCACATCACGTAAAAAAGCTTGAGGAGTTTCATTTTGAGTCATGAAACACATCAAAGCGTAATTATCCTGATAACAGCAAATGTAAAATGCCATAAATTCAGTTTAACTGACAGTAATACATAAATATTCGAGATTGAAACACTGCTCCATAAATATATTGTAAGTCATCAGCTTATTTTTTTCTTTTTTATTGTCTAAATTTTCATAGTTTATTTAAATTTACCATAAGTTCTGTTAAAATATTTTGCATTTTTTTGAGCTCAAAAATTTGGAAAAACGTTGACTCGGGCATAGAATCTCAAATTTTCCTGTATTTTAAAGCTCACAATTATTTTTTCTTACTTCTGTAAAAAATATAAGTTCTATTGATCAACTAAAAAGAAATCGATTAAAAAAATTTTTCTTTATCAAAATTAAACAATTTAGAAAATTATACTGCAATTAAATAGATTTGTTAAGATTTAGATCAGAAATATTAAAGATATTTGATAAAATAAAAAAAACGGTAATTTCTTGGTATATTGATCACAATATTTTGGATTTTGGCAACTGTTAAGCAAATTGAGATTATTGTCGGAGCAATTGAAAGAATTATTTAAAAAGATTCGACAATAATTTTAAACTTATATGACGAGTCGATTGGAGATTAAGCAAAGAAAAAAAAAATATAAAGTTATTTTTCGAATACTTTATTCATAATATCTCTAAAAAAAAATCTATCGATTTAGTCAAGTACACGGCGAAAAACTTATGGCAACTGTTCCTAGTACGTTTATGAAATATCATCCCATACCGTTATGGTAATGATTACTTGGGATTATGGGATATAGACCTATACATTCTGGAAAAGCTCCCATAATTATAGGAACAATTTCTGTCATTATGGTAACAGTTCCCATATCGCATGTGAAAGTAACTGATCCTATAACCACATTGTAATGGTTCCTAAGTGTATATGGAAATAAGTCCTATATATTATGGTAACTATTCCTATAATATTATGGTAAACATAACCATCATGTTATGGTAATGGTTACTATAATATTATGGTAATCATTCCCATAATGTATTGGGATTATTACCATGATATTATGGTAGCCGTTACCATAATATTACGGGAATAGCTACCATAATAGTATGGGAATGGTTACCATAATATCATGGTAATAATTCCCATAATATTTAGAAATTATAAGAATTTCTTTTTTTTTTTTTGTAAGAAGCGTTTTTTTTTATATTACAAAATATTACAAAATTTTAAGTATACAAAAAAACGCTTATCACAAAAAAAAAATTTACTATAATTTCTAAATATTATGGTAACAATTACCATAATGTTATGGTAATGGTTACTATAATATCATGGAAACCATTACCATAATATTATGGTAACCATTATCATAGTTACATGGTAACGATTACCATGATTCCATAGGATCTATTCCGATACCATATGGGAATTATACCCATAATTATAGGAATGATTACCATGATATACATGGGTGCCGTTCCTATAATCAACATTTCAAAAAAACCGGTTACCATGCAGTATGGGAATTATTCCCATAATATATTGTAACTGTTACCATAATTTTCTCTCCGTGTAGCTCTGGAATTTTTTAATTACTCGTAATTTGTTCGATTGATTAATCTTAAAAATGGATTAGTTTTGTATGTGAACGAACTCGATAATTTTTAAAAATAGTCAGAAATACTTCCGAATATTACATATAATTTACCGGTCGAGATCATATTTTTTAGGTTAATTACTAGCAATTATGAACGCAATAATTTTTCTCTGTGCAGTTCTAGTAATTCTGTCGCAAAAGGTAATTATTAATGAGATTAAAATGAAAAATTGTTTATATTCTTAGAATTTATGAAATTTAAGGTTCATCTATCAGAAGCGCAAGTAAATAATGTTAATAGGAAACATGCTACCCAAACAAAATTCCCTGTCGATGATATTGAATCATGGCTTAATCCTTCTGATGGAGTTTTAGCAACGGAAAATACTCCTGTTTATAGTTTCATAGAAAAGCTAAATATTGCCGATAACAGTTCTACATTTGAAACTATTAAGTATATCGACGTGAGTAATCGGTAAACAATTATTAACTGTACTGGATTACACTGTAAAACATTCACTCTGAAGATTTACATTAATAATAATTTTGAATTGATTTAATTTAGGCCATAAAAAATGCTCTTGTATACTTGCGTGAGAACAAATCTTATGCACTCACTACGCTGGGTAATGAACCTCCTAATGCTAATCAAGCAAAGGTAATTTATAACGATATCTATGTTGGAATGTATCAATAAATCGACTATTTTTTTACAATGGGCCTGTAATTCTGCACGGAAAAATTAACTACTCGGAGAGAAAATTATGGTAACCGTTCCTAGTACATTTATGAAATATCATCCCATATCGTTATGGTAATGATTACTTGGGATTATGGGATATAGACCCATACTTTTTGGGAAAAGTTCCCTAAGTATGGGAACAATTTCTATCATTATGGTAACAGTTCCCATATCGCATGTGAAAGAATCATGGTAATGATTACCATACAAATAGGATTAGTTCCCATAAACAAATAGTAACCAATCCTATGACCACATTGTAATGGTTCCTAAGTGTATATGGGAATAAGCCCTATATATTATGGTAACGATTACCATAATATCATGGTAATAATTCCCATAATATTTAGAAATTATAATAATTTTATTAACTTCCCGCTTAGAAAATCATTGATTTTCAAAAATTTCGGGAAGTTATTGTTTTCACCCCGATTTTCGAAAATCGAGTTTTCATCGAATGTCGACGTTTTGAGGTCCTAGGAAGCTAATCTGACTATTTTCAGAATGATGTCCGAGTGTCTGTATGTATGTATGTGTGTGTGTGTGTGTGTATGTATGTGTGTGAATGGTCTATAATTTTTTAACTAATGAATCGATTTAGATGTTTGAGGCGGCGATTGAAAGAGCTTGTTAGCCGTCAACTTTCCTGAAAATTTCAGATCGTTCGATCAAGTAGACTCGAAAATATTGGCGAATTACGAAAAAAAAAAATTTTTTTTTTTAGTTTTTTATTGATTTCTCAGAACCGAATTGAACGATCGACTTCAAAATCTAATCAGCTCTAGAACTCAATAACACGCGTCGAATGCCGCCTTAAACATCTCAATCGGTTAATTTGTTCGGGAGATATCGTTGGAGAAAGAAATGGTAAAAAACGGTTTTTTTCAAATATCTTCAAGGCGGCTGAATCGATTGCTTTTAAATTTTAATCACCTCTAGAATTCAATAAAACGCGCCTATTGCCACCTCAAACGTCAAAATTGGTTAATTAGTTCAAAAGATATCAGTGTTGAAAAGTTAAAAAAATAACATTCTATGTTATTTTTTCCAGATAAATCAAAATGTACTGTACTGAAATGTGTCAAAAATCTCATAAACTTTTCCTCCTTATGGTCTCTTTTGATCATCGTATAATACCGTAAAACTTGTTCTTTTGTTTAAACCATATTATCAACGAAAAAATTGAAAAAACACCGTTTTTAATGAATTTCTCCGATATTTTATATATTATCGCTCTGACCTAAGCTAAAACTCATTCGAATCTTGATTTTGATCACTGACATTGATTTCTGCATCAATATATTTATTTTATTTAACATAATCGGGAATTAAAATTTAAAAACCGCTTGTCCATTAATGATTTTCGATTCTTAAACTTTTAAACTTTAGCATAAAGCATAACTTGTTAGAGTTTGAAAAACTCATAAAAAAACAATCGCATGCAATTAGATTTTCGAGCTCGAAGAGCTCGAAAATATAGTCTCATTAATATTTTCGATTTCCTTGAGCTCGAAAACAGCGGGAAGTTTTGGGGCTGGCCCGCAGGGTCAACCGACAGACCGATTTTTTTTCTGTAAGAAGCCTTTTATTTTGTATATCACAAAATATTACAAAATTTTAAGTATACAAAGAAAACGCTTATTACAAAAAAAAATTTATTATAATTTCTAAATATTATGGTAACGATTACCATAATATTATGGTAATGATTACTATAATATCATGGTAACAGTTACTATAATATTATGGTAACAGTTACTATAATATTATGGTAACAGTTACTATAATATTATGGTAACCATTACCATAATGTATAGGAATTATTACCATAATATTATGGTAACCATTATCATAGTTACATGGTAACGATTACCATAATTCCATAGGAACTATTCCGATACCATATGGGAATTATACCCATAATTTTAGAAATGATTACTATAATACATATGGGTACACTGAGAAAAAAAAATACTGTTTTCAAGTATCTGCGTGCTTGAATCGTACCGAGTAAATATTTGTTTAATTATAGTAAAAATATACTCCAACCAAGTAATATTTTCTTGATTTAAGAATTTTTATACTTATTTTAAGAAAATATTCTTGGTTGAAGTACAGTATTACTATGATTAAACAAATAATTTTCTCGGTACGATTCAAGCACGCAGATACTTGAAAACAGTATTTTTTTTTCTCAGTGTACCGTTTCTATAATCAACATTTCAAAAAAAACGGTTACCATGCATTATGGGAACCATTCCCATAATATATTGTAACTGTTACCATAATTTTCTCTCCGTGTAGGTGGTGCAAAATGAACCAGTCTAGGTGGGTCATTTTGCACCATATAGTTATTTTTTTCCGTGTGTCAGAGAATGTCAAAATAAAGTTAACTTGATTATTCCTGTAAAAATATGAGCCCTTAATATTGATATTCAGAGATCACGAATCATAATTTTCTATTTTCCATTTAAATAATTTAACATGGGAAAAAAGTCTGTCTAAAATTTAAAATTTATCTCGTCATCGAATCAACGTACAAAAAAAAAAAACAATACATAACTTTGATGGAAATCGAACAGTATACAAAAAAACTCTCTGATAAATTTTCGATAAATCCAATTCTCAAAAAATAATTCGTGGTCAAACTTCAACTTGTCAGATTTTTTAAGTTTTTGGGCAGAATTACTATTATTTAGCAAAAAAATTGTTATTTATTTTGAAAAATATTTCATTCTAGTTACATAATGACCAAATATCAATGACAAATTTTAACTCATAAATTTATCTTCAACATTTTCGTAACGTCCTTTTCTGTCTAGCATTTCTCTATAAAAATAAACACCCAAAATATTTTACAAGAATTTTCAAATACAATGGAATTTTGGTTAAAATACTTGACTTTTAATTGTTCAGAATACTGTAATTGAAAATCAAAATCCTGACGACATTAACAGTGAATCAACTACGACATTACGTAAGTTGTTGATATAATTTAATAATAAATAATAATCTAATAATTATTAATTATTCAACTTCATAGCTATGATTCAGATGACAACATCGAACTTTTCTTTACCATATCCCACTATACTATATCCTAAGATTCTTGTAATTGTTGACAATGCATTATTTAAAAACGTGGGCAATGAAGTACGTGATGTTATATTATATATTTTAGCATATTGGAATGGCGTAGACTTATTGTTCCGAAATCTTGAAAGTCCAAAAATTAAAATCAATATTCAAGCGATTCTTATAATTGAGGTAATATTTTTTTGTTCCTTGATCCATAATAGTATTAATTAAATAAATATATTATTTTACAGTGCCCAACATTTTTTTTCAGAGATACAATACGCACCAAATAAAATAGATGGTGAAAATTTACTGTTAGCAATGAGCAGCTGGTTATACAATGACCAAGTGACATTTCCAATTGATAGTTACGATATGGTTGGTTTAATGACATCGTAAGTTTATCAAAATTATGTACTTTTTAATTTTTAACCCATAATATTTTTTTACTACAATTACTATATTAGTTAATTAGTCAACTTAGTAATCGAATATAATTAATTTTTTTTTTCTTTGAAGCTCTGAATTATCCGTAAATGGATCAAGGATGGCAGGTTTATCATACTTAGGGCAGGCATGTAAAACTTCACACAAAATGAAGCGCATACTAAAAATAGCAACTGTTCATGAAATCGGTGATTTTCTCAGTATTCGTGATATGGCTCATGAAATAGGACATTTGTTCGTATAATATTGCGTTTTAATAAATATCGCGTTACTGATGCCATAAGGGCGTATCCCGAAAAAATACCCTTGAAAAGGCATAAGGGCGTATAAAAAAATGTTTTTCGAAAATCGAAGTAGTTATGCCTGAAACGGGCAAAAATGCAAAAAAAAATTTTGGTACGCCCTTATGGCACCTAGGGTACCTACCGGAAGCCATAAGGGCGTACAAAAAAAAATTTTTTCGGGGAAACAACGTATTTTTACTTTAAATGCATAGAAATGATAAAAAAATTTTTTTTTTCAAATTTGACAATCATTTGTTAAAACTCGTTTTAGAAATTAAAAAAAACCAACTTTTATTCAAAATGATCACTCTCAATTACAAATAAAGTGATCAAAGTTAATTTCAAATTTGAAAAAATTTTTTTTTCGTCATATCTACGCGTTTCAAGGAAAAATACGTTAGTTCCCGAAAAAAAAATTTTTTAGCGACTTGGCTAAAATTTTTATTAATAATTATTTGCTTAGTTATAGAAAATTAGAATTTAAAAAAAAATTGTTACACTTGTAAACTTCAGGTTTGGTATTGATCATGATGGCTACGATAATAAAAGATGCCCAAGACAAGATGGTACTATTATGACACCTGACATCTCCGATTTAGGACCGAAATACTCTGAATGGTCACAGTGCAGTTTAGATAAATTAACTCAATCATTTGAAAAGTAAATTTTTTATCATTATTTAGTTTTATAAAAAAAAAGTACCCATAGTGATGTTTACTGATTACTGATTAGTTTAGAAATTAGCCGATAGGCCACTGAATTTAATAATTCAATTTTTATGTTACAGTAAATATAATTTTAGCTGTTTATACAACAAAATCTATGAGAAAGGTGCGGCTGTTCCGAGGATATTACCTGGAAAATTTATCGATTTAGATAAACAGTGTAATTACAGAAGAGGAGACACTATTGCTGTGAATGGAGAGGATAATTGTCAAACACTCACTTGTCAGGCAAAGCCAGATAGTGTTGGCTCTAATTTCAACCAAACGTGGCCAATAGGGCCACTTGACGGGTCTTACTGTGGCCATGGTAAAATGTGTCTTCTTGGAAAATGTGTGAAAATCTCATAAATGATCCAAGTACTTGAAATTTTTAACTAAAAATATGTGACAATATCAACAAAATTAAAATATAATTATTTTTAATGGATTTTAGAATTAATACAAAGCAGATAATATATAAAACTGATGTGTTCCAAATTATCCCATGATATCCAGACATCGTTCAAAAATTGGGTGTGATTTTGAAGTGAATATAGATTTAATTGCAATGCGAGTTCACTCCGTCGCTCGGAATTCCGGAATTCGAAACATAATTTCACAAACTGGCCGTGTTAATTTCATAAAATAGTTATTAGATCGCATGTATCCGTGAAGAAAAGCTTAGATCTGACGAAATGCCAGATTTGATCAGATCAAATGATATCTGATCGGATATTGAAGTTGGGCCTGACTGTATCTTATCAAACACGTTCTATCACCTCTAATAACAACTGATAATTATTTTTCATTAGTGCTTAGATATAGGTTCCGTAACATTTGGCCCGTGGACAAAATAACCGCGACAAAATAACCGAAATAATCGGATTGTTCTCTTTTTTCATGGATTTTGTGTGTTTAGTCGAAAATAGACCAACACACATGCTTGTTATCGTGATGTGCCCTTTTTTCATGGATTTTGTGTGTGTTTTTTCGAAAATAGACCAACAATTTTAATGATTTTTTTTGATGGTCGTTTATAATAAATGTTAATTTAATAATACAATTTTAATATTTGATATAGGTTAGGTTATACACCCTTGGCACAAAATACTAACAAAAAATACATCGACAAAATTGATATCTCATTCACAATGTCACGATATCTACAACAATAGATGGCAACATAATAAAATAGGCGCGAAATTTAAAATTATTTTGTCGCGGTTATTATGTCGCAGGTTATTTTATCACTCGGTTATTTTGTCTTTCGGTTATTTTATCGTCAGTTATTATGTCACGTTTATTTTGTCGCAGTTATTTTGTCCGCGGGTATTAACGCGTGTTACCCAGATATATTCATAGACGTTTAAATCTGAACAGATATGATTATACACGGAAAAAAAATTATTGTGATTGGAAGCATCTAAAGTATCGTTATGCGGATTTCGGTTTAGTTATAGTAACAATCTGGATGGCTGCTGTTACGATCTATTTACATTCACGATACGATTGTTGCCACCACGGCCACCACTATACGCAACGCTAACCTAACTAACCTCGAAATGGGTAAATGAGTATCGTGACAGTCAGAAAATCGTATCATACTGGTCACAAGAAAATTTTTCCGTGTATTTTACTTAAAATAGCGGTCAAAATAAGGTCAATTAAATCAAAAGCAAGACAAATAAGTCAAAAAATCCAAAATTGAATTATTTTTTTGACCCGAGAATTTGTTTTAAATTAAAAAAAAAAAAATTTGCGTGAAAAATATTTAAAAATACTTTTGTTTTTACAGACACTTGACAAAAAAAAAGTGAATAAGAATTTAAAAATCTAAATATACATATATAATATATCTTTCCTTTAATGATTAGTCATGACAATTGAATGGGACTTGTCATCTATTGGCAATGAGGCAAAAGAGTAAAAGCAACAATAAAGAAAAAAATTTTACACACGAGTGGGTTTATTCACATATTATTTCATGCATATATATATACATATATATTCGCTAGAACATAGAGTCGTTGAATTATTGTCCTCGATTTCTCGCCCACGTTTTTAAAATGTAGTGGACCTGGCCACCGTGACATTCTTGAGGATACTTGAGTATCCTGCTGAATACGTTAATTATACTTGAGACTCCATCATACATTTACACACCTCTACATATATATGTATATATTTTTTTTTATTGCTAAAACATAGTATTGTACTTTCACTCTTCCTATCCTATAACCACGTAATCGATTCTTTAATGAATGAATCGGCAGTAATATTAAAATAAAAGTAAAAAATAAAAACTTGTTTGTATGCTAATGAGCGAGTAATTATTATCTGGCGTGGAGATCAAGGAAGGCAGCCAACCTGACGACAATACTGTAATGTTAAGAAATAAATAAAAATGGAGAGCATAAAACGCAGAAGTAAAGAAAGTGAAGAAAAAATTTAAAACGTGTCAGACGTTATTGTTAAAAAGTATGACCTCTCTATATCATCTGGTCCTTGTCCTGTCTCAAGTGCCTCTACTCATTGTCACACGTTCTCACTATTTTTCACTATATATGACGACTCGACACAGAAGCACCAGCACCGACGGTGTTACCCTCCGTTTACTTCAACGACTTGCAGTTACTCGAAGCACGAAAATTGAGCTGTTAAATTATAAAATTTTTTCCTCCTTTCGTATCTCGCGCTCATTTTATTTTTTTATCTCCACCTACACTTCTGTTGGTATTATATCGTGTTTTCTCGCTCTACGGACTCAGGATGTCAGACGACCGCCGTAATCTCGTGTGCCAATTAACTCTATGCCACTCGAGAATAATTTAACGTAATTGCTGGCTCCATTGTTCATAAATCAAAGTACAATACTTTTTTTACTTGTCTCGGATTTACTTTTTTTTATTTTTTATTTTACTTTTATATGACGTTTTTATTCAAAATTTTAAGTGCCCATAATGAAACACTTGAAAAATTAGCTTTTGTTTTTAAAATAAAATTATAATGTCTATTTTAATATTTTTAAATTTCGCGGGAAAATAATTTTTTTTTTAAATTCGTGGGAATTTATCATTTTTATACAAAAATTTATTTTGAATTTTTGAAATAAAAACGTAGGGCAAAATGGAAACGTTTTATAAAGAGAAAAACAAAGTTTTAATGTCTATTTAAACATTTTTAAATTTGGCGGGAAAATATTTTTTTGTTAAATTCGCGGGAATTTATCATTTTTATACAAAAATTTATTTTGAATTTTTGAAATGTAAACGTAGAGCAAAATGGAGACGTTTTATAAAGAAAAAAAAAAATTTCTAGAAATTACATTTTTGGATGAAATGGGTCACTATTAAAAGTAAATAAAATTAATTTGTAATGAAATTTAAAAAAGTATGAAACTTCATGTGTTTTTTAGTAAGAATTAAATTTAAATTTTCATTGAAAAAATTATTTTAAAAATCATATGTCAGTTAATTGAGAAATTTGACGATAAAAAAAAATATCTATAATATTTAAATACTTAAATTACATGTCATGTCAAAATTAACAAAAAAATTAAATAAATAATATCGAATAAATTAAATAATTAACCCAGACTTGAATTCTATCAGCCGACATTTCTTTTTCACATCAATAATTAAATCTGACACTTGACATTTTATTTTTACCCGCGAAAAAAAAGTAATTAATAAAACTGGCATTAACTTGCCCTAAATTTTCAATTTAATGTTATATCATTACAACTCATGTCAAAATTTAATCTCGCATATTATTTTTTATGTAATAAAATGGATGTCAGTGAGTAGCAAAGATTTATGAATTAATAAATAAATAAATAATTAAATAACGTTCGTAGATGATGTATGACTAGATTAAGGTATATAATTGATATATATACATGGATAAGATATTAAATGCATCAAGTGGATGTAGCAGATGAACGTACGTACAAAACTACGAACCCAGGAGTGAACGAATGTCTGTTGGTATTAGGGTAGATCAAGAGAGCTCTAGTATTAATCAGCGAACTTGACAGAAGAGCCAAACGAACGAAGACGGTAAAACTTTTCAAGGGAGCAGATTAATGCTGTGGTTAGTAAATGACGCCCAGAGGAAATTGCGGTAGCAGTTTTATAAATTATCTTTCGCGATTAAATTGATGCGCGAAAGCTACTGTGTTATACAGTAAAGTCAACTTTATACTCTATATACTATCAAAGTTTACAACTTTTATTTATATATATATAGACAGAGACGGATATATATGTAGCTGCGTCGGAACAGAGTGAAATTTTATTACCGGTAATAGAATCATAGACGGAATAGTATAAAAAGAATGTTGTAAATAACAATAGTTTCTTACTTTCTTACAATTTGATTTATATTACGACATGAAAAATGTCATTTTTTACTTTTTAAAAATAGTAATAATGATAAAATAAATTTCATAAGATTAAAAAAACTAAAAAAAGTTATAAAATGTAATTATTAAAAATTATTAATAACAAAAGTTTTCCAATGATTTTCTCATTGTAATTAAAAGTAAGTCTGTGATAAAAAATAAGTTTTAAAATTTAATTACCAAAACTTTGAGATTGCTCTTGTTAGATCAAAGAGAATATATGAAATTCAATTTAAATTAATTTTTAAAATTCAATAACTTTTATTTTAGTTAACACTAATTTATTTCATATTTTATAATGTAAATTTACAGCTAATGGTTTTTATCAATATAAAAATTTTTTTTTTTTTCGTGTTTTACACAAAAAAAAAAGAATGTGATAGTGTAAATCCCGCGAGTAAAAAATTCGACGCGCTATTCTATCACTTCCGTAAAAATATTCACACGTGATTTAACAGTGATTGCAGCTGAGAGAGAATAACGTAAAATGATTTTATAAAATATTGAGCCAAAAGGTTAAAATAAAAATCGTAAAAAAAAAAAAAAAGAAAAAACAATAATAGCCACGCAACGAACTGCATCGAAATTGCTCAAGTTAAATAACCGACAATTGAGTTAACAGTTAACTCAAAGTGTGTATAACAATCAATAAACTCTTGTAAGCAACACCGCAATACAACTAACACTTAGTCTATTGCAAACTGTGTAGTAGTTCATAGGATTTGTTAAGTCCTAATTGTTGGCAACTTTTCCAAGAAGTGCAGTTTGACCCTCGAACTGGAAGAGAGACTACGCATTTAGTTCAAGGTACTTTTAACTTTACTAAACTATTATGTATACATTTATACTATCATATTAGGTATATATATATATATATATAAATAAATATAAACACATAATTTAATACATCTAGGACGTTACGGTCGACCTTACGGAACGGGATGCGACTCAATCGCTCGTAACGAATCTTGGGATCAAAGACCTTATAAATTCTTTTCCATATCTGTTGTAATAATACAACAACAATAATAATAACAACAATATATTTAACGTCTTGGTGAAAAAAAAAAAAAAAAATGTATAATGACCGGAAATGTAATTTCCACTTGTACTTTATTGCTGAATGGTTTAAGAAATATATTAAATATGAAATAATAAGAAAAAGTAATACAGTTAATAATTACTGTTAGTGTTTTATGTTACACTGTACAAAGCGGTGTTAAAAATAGACTCAATTCAACACTACGTGTTAAAATGGGATAATTGGTGTAGGCGGTGTTAAATGGGTGTAAAAAAAATGGCACGTTGGAAAATAGAAAAAAATGTATATATGAGAAAATAGAAAAATATAATGAATATCGTCTGGAGGAAATATCAATTTGGCTACGTACTTATTTATGTTATATGTAATTTATTTAAAAGTTACATTATTTTATGCCACCATTTCGATCACCGATAATTTAATTAATTGATAAATAACACTGTTTAACTGTAGTGATCGAGTAAGTAAAAATATTCATAGAGCTAAATATTGTCAACACCGAAAAATATTTTAACACCCGTAAATATTACACCGCCGGCAGTGTTATTTTAACCCGGATTTTCGTGAAATTTTTTATAATAAAAAATTTCGTATGAAGTTTTATTGATCTCAAGTTCATTATTTAGCTTAAAGGGGACCACTAGTGTGAAATTAAAAAAAATCGATTTTTTTTGCATATGTCGATAGTCTATACCTTGAAAAATAGCATACTACAATTTCTTGTGCATATCTCAAATAGTTTTTTTGAGTTACAGCCATCTAAAGAGCACACTGAGAAAAAAAAATACTGTTTTCAAGTGTCTGCGTGCTTGAATCGTACCGAGAAAATTATTCGTTTAATCTTAGTAATAATGTACTTCAACCAAGAATATTTTCTTAAAATAAGTATAAAAATTCTTAAATCAAGAAAATATTACTTGGTTGGAGTATATTTTTACTATAATTAAACAAATATTTACTCGGTACGATTCAAGCACGCAGATACTTGAAAACAGTATTTTTTTTTCTCAGTGCAGCCGCTTCTCGGTTCTCAAAAATCCATTTTTCAAAATTGCATTTATAACTCGATGACAAATCATCCGATCGATTTGATTTGAATTGCAGTTTCTTTAACATATGTTTTTACGTACCACGAACCTCCAGTTTTCCGATCAAATTAAAAATGTAATTTTGCCAAGCCAAAAATCATCAAATTTTCGCGCGAAATTTGAAATTTTTTTTTAAAACTCCGCCATTTTGTTAAATTTAAATTTTTTTCTTAGCCCGAGGATCATGGTACAGAAAATACCTAGTTTAATAAACTTTTTGGTTTTTTTGATTTCCGGTACTGTGAAGGTCGCTATCACTGTAGCAGGGGGACTTTGTTTTCGAGCGGGAAATTGAGAATAACTCGCTGAATTTTGAATTTTTTCATCCAAAAATTTGATCTTATATTTATTGTATATCCAGAAATATATCCTCAAAACATAAAAACATTCTATGCAGTATTCTTCAAAAAAATTCCCAAAAATTATCGTTTTTTTAAGCGGTCACACTAGTGGTCCCCTTTAGTTTCATTAATTAAAAATTTCAAATTTTTTTTCTAAATTCTAAATGTCCCGTTGCCTCGTTATATAGTTTAAAAAAAAAAATTGGAGCTAATTTTTCTCTATAGAGTTTGTTTTGCCCCTTTTCTCTGTGACATTATAAATATAAAAAATGCATGAAACTTGACAATCGTAATAAAAGTAGTTGAGTAGAGTAGAGTAGATTACAATGTTATGGGTAAATTTATTTGGTGTTATGAGTTTAAAATAAAAAAAAAAAAAAATACGCGTGGGACGCGTGTGAACTTCGACTGAGGCCTTATGTCCTTAATTAAGTAGATTGCACTCTGGGAGGTATTGTGTACAGATCTCGCGTGATAGAGAATCTATACACGTATAATATATTATGAATATATGTATATAGGTGTGTGTATTATAAATTGTTAAACATAAGTGTGTGGATAGTGTAGCCGGGGAGTAGGATACGACATTTACTCTTTAGCGATAGCGGTACATGCGCCAGACGTTTAGCTGTCTTAATGGAGTCTGGCGTTTAATGTCCGCTGGCTGTGACACACTCGAGCTCTAATGCAAGAAAAGGCTTCGTGAAACGCGAAAACGTCTAATGTCTGCCCGTCTAATGTCCAACCGTCTTGCCGTCTAGCTTATAACGTCTGTGTTTAGAGGAGCGCCTAAGAGTTATATAGAATCGTGCATTGTCTTGATCAGTCATTCACGTACACCTTTTATTTTATCTTACGTCTATTATTTATTGTACCGCTTATATGGATTATTTTTTATTTTTTAGTTGGGACTTGTGCTATTGTCTATAGACAATATATTTAAAATTTTTTTTTCTTGTTTTATTTTAGTGAAAAAAAATTATTTATCTACAAAATAATAGACTAAAACTATTAGGGGAGGGGCAAAAGGGGGTACTTAAGGAAATACCAAGTTTTCGAGAACTCAAATACACTGAATCTTTCTTTTTTAATGATATTCAAAGTGAATAGAAAAAATTTTCAGTTACCGTTAAAAAAAAAATTTTTCATTTTTGCGGGCAAAATGGGGCACCCCCTAAAAAAGGTAAAAAAAAAAATTTCTGGGTTTTAAATGAATTTAATTAAGTTAAATTTTTTTGCAAGTAATTTACATAAAGAAAAATTATATTTTACATGATTATTGGGTACAAAAGAAGAAAAACAAATTTTTAATAGTTTTTATCATAAAACAAAAGTCATTAATATTTTTCAACTGACAATTGATTTTTGAAAAAGTTTAACAAAAAAAAATTCAAAATTACGCTCAATAATTTACAAAAGTGGTTTTGGAATGTTTGTTATTTAAAATATAAATTTTTTTTTTTTTTTTTTTCAAAATTTTGGAGTACCCCACTTAGCCCCCCCCCCCTCCTTCACCTAGTTCATTTTTTTCCGTGTAATATTTTGAACATTCAAATATTTCTATGATTAATTTTCTTAACCCAAAATTATCATGAATTATACTTTTACCCGTTTGGCGGTGTGAAAATTTTAAATTTACACCGCCTAAATTTAACACCGAATTTGGTGTAATTTTCACACCGAGACATTTACACTACACCGGGTCCAAAAAATTTTTTACAGTACAGCATGACACTTAAACATTTACATAAATATATAAGCAGGTATAAATTATTCCATTTTCCCTCATTTTTTTTTTTTTATTTAGTTATTCTTTTCTCAACTTTTTGACAATCTTTCTTTATTCTCCTTGGGCATTAGTTTTTAATATAGTCCTCAAGGATATGAACGGAGAAGGAGAGAAAGCCAAAGAATATCCCAGTAGATGATGTAAAATTCATATCCACTTCCGTTCTTCACTTATATTCTTTTCATCGCGGTAAATTTTTCATTTATTCTATTCTCTTTAATCGAAAACGATGACAAGAAATATGACCCGTCAGGTTCTCAGTCTATGATTAATTTTAAATAACCTTGAAAATAAATTATTTTTTGTTCTATTGTTTAAAGTTAAGAAAAAGTATTACAATAATTTGTAATACTCTTATATATAAAGAGAAATAAAAAATAAATTATCAAGTAGTCATATCTAGGAAGTTATTTACTTTCTATTCTATAAAAATGAAATAATAAAATAATAATAGTTGTTCTTACAAAAATACAGTACTATTATTTTCGGTTGAATAAAAACTGACAAATCTCTTAGATATTAATCGCTGACTTAGGGGACGTGAGGTGGCTACGAAAAAAGTTTATGAGAATTTTTTGACAACAATAACTGGCATTGTCCAGTAGTAATTTTTTTTTTTTAAGATTCGTTAATTTTGTCGATTTGTCTTATTGCTGATGGCGTATGAGAAATGTATAAGAAGGAAAAATAATAAATATATAGACTGCTAGATATCGCTCACGTTGACTATTACATATTAGAAACGGTTCCGGTCAAGTAATTCAATCGCTTTCACTTCTTCTAATAGAGACTAAATGCACACTGGCTATCAATCGACATGGAAATTCACTCGACAAATTATTCCAAATAGAGTATATCGATATGTTATTTTATCTATTACAAAGAAAATTTCATATTTTATTGTCTATTATATCACTTAATTATGTAGAATTAAAACTTATTATTTTTTTTCTTTTAAATTATTTAATTTACAATCAGGGACCGCGAAAAATTTAAAATTTTTTTTCATTCCAACTTTTCATTTATTTTATTTTTAATATAAAATAAATATTTAATTAATTTTATTAAATATATTCAAGAAATTACTTATGACAGACAGGAATATAATGATAAAGTGATCATTAAATACTATATCATTTTAAATAGTAATTTTTTCATTTATGATTAAATCATGAATAATTACAGGATAACTATGAAAATTTATTGTCTATGCAAGAAAAATTACTATTTGAACTTAAAAAATAGTAACTGATACTTAGAAAATTGACGACACGTATTATAAAATTTGTTATGTGGAAAGGTAAAATTCCCCATATTGACACCTGGGTTCCGGTTTACACAGTTTCAAACACTAATTTTCAGTTTACTTTTTTCTGTGTATTCAATATCTTAATAAAATTAATGTAGTAATTGATTAAGTAGTTAAAAATATTTGGTTCCATACCTAAAGAACTTCGAAAATTTGAACTTTGGCAATTTGAACTTTAGTGATTTGATCTTTGACCATTTGAACTTACCTTTTTTCTCAGGCTTTGTGTGCGTGGAAATATAAATTATGTAAGCCTATACGCTTGAAATAGTATGGTGCCTTTTTTTCAGGGGTTTTGTGTGCGTGGACACATAAAATATTCAAATTTTTAAATGTTCAAATTTACAAAACCTGAGAAAAAAAGGTAAGTTCAAATCGTCAAAGTTCAAATTACTTAAGTTCAAATTGCCGAAGTTAAAATTGTCAAGTTCAAATTGGTAAAGTTCAATTTTCAAAGTTCATTAAGTCAGTTACCAAATATTAAATGATCGTTTATTGCTCATTAATCAAGATTACAACGAGTAAAACTGAATGGTTTAAAAAAAGTAGATTACACCGTGTTGAAATTACACGGATGACAAACTTAAACCAAGATAATTTTACACTGAAATTTTTTACAGTGCGCAGTAACATTTTTATCTTCATACTTAAACTTTTAAATTATTTAGAATACACTAAAACAAAAAATTCTCCTTTCATTCTAGCCCCTAATTATGATTTCAAAAGGTCGCTTATAATTTTATAACATATACTGTTTAAAATACAGAAATAAATATTTTAGCTGGTGATATTTCGACGTTGCATAAAAAAGTTAAATTATTAATTTGTAGAGCATTTCGTGGGCTAAAAAAAGTCTGAAGGCGCAAGTCGATAAATTAAAAATTTATAAAGTTTCAGGGATTCTAAAATATAATTAATAACAAAAATAATTTAAATATTTTTAAAAAGTTTTAAAGTTAATGATGTACAAAAATATAGCATTTGTACGATCGATAAGAGGAGAAAATATTTTTACTGTCAAAATAACAATGAATGGCGTAAAATAATTTTTGTATGTACTTTTATGACAAATGGTATTAAATTATGAACGACTGTTTAAAATTATAATTAAGGGATGTAACGACCAGAGTTATTTTTTAGTGTACACTAAATCATTTTGTACAGCGAACACACAAAATGCTGTTCCAGAATGACAGTTATATATATTTCTATAGATAAAAAATATATAAAGTTAAAGAAAATGTAAATATAAGCGTGAAGGTTACGCTGTAAATAAACGTAGGTGTGAAAAAAAAATTCAAAATCATGGGAAAAGGGGCGAAGCATCCCCTGTTAAAGTAATTGTCATGCAAAGTAAAGAGCCGACATTAGCATCATAAGCAGTACAGTCAGATACCCCAGATTCTCAACAACTTATATATATATATATATATATATATTTAGTTAATTAATTCAAAGACACGTGGCTTTCTATCTCTTCAACTCTGCAATATTACCCGAATATCCGTTTTTTTTTTTATTTTTTTTTGTCTGCAATACAAGCAAACTAAAAATAAATTAAAAAAGTTTTTTCGCATTATTAAAGATAAGACTAAAAATATTTAGTTTTAAATAATCATGTCGCCCAAGTAAAGACAATAAAATTTGCATCGGCGTTATGATTTAACGGACGGTGAATTTCACGCTCGATGGCGAGGATTTTATACGAAAATACCAGAAATTCTTTAGTCGACTTGGGCGGTAGGGTGTGGAAATAAAATGGCCGGGGGTGAGACGGAAGCTGGAATGTATAAGGTTTTCGTGGATTTTTCCTCAAGCATTGTGTCTTGGGACTCGGAATGAAATTGAATCTTGAGGAAACTGAGAAAGATGAAGAATAAAAATAGTTTGCATTGCACCTTAATAATATACAACAGAATAATAAATTAAGTAGCTAAATGTTAATTCAGAGTTTATAAAATATTATCAAGCCCTTGCGGGCTATAGTAATGTGAAATAACAAAGAATTAATCTCTTGAGATTTTAATGCGGTTGAGGTGGTCTTGGGTTGTTGATGAGCCCAACGTAGGCCAAGTTTCCTTCCAAGATACTATATATATATATAAATATATATATAGTTTAAGTATATAACTACAGTACTAAGCAACTACTACCGGTACAACTCGGGTCTTCTACTTTACTCCGGGTTATACGAATAAAGGACTTCCGTCTCGCGAGTGAGGCAACATCGTTGGGCTTCGTCCGGCCGCAAATAAATCGCGGCATTACTGAGAAAATACTTTTCTCTCACTCTATTCCATTACATCCTTTATCCTTTATTTATTTATATTTTTATTTCTTATTCTGTATACCGGATAAGAGATAAAATAAATAGATAAAGACGAAAGAATAAATAAAATCTATTGAACTTTAGTCAACGGGTAATTTACTGAAAAGCTGACCCCGATAAATTTTAAGTTTAAAAAAATTTGAAGTAAGGTAACAGCCCCTATACCCGCTCACTTTTCATCGGAGAGATTAAATCACTCAATATAAATTAATAAATGAAATTAAAAACCATATTTTTTTTTTATAGTTATTTTTTGAAGATTCGAGTATTAGAATAAAATTTTAGTTTGAAGAATAATGTTGAAAATTAATTATTATTAATTTTTTAAATAAGGTCCTTGAGTGTACCCATAGTCGCTCACTAAAAGTGTCATGTACCATTACTCGATCAACCCATGGCCCTATAGTCGCTCAAAGACAATGTCAATTAAACTATCATAAGTTTATTGATTTGGAAAATAATTTGTAAATTATACTACTTTATTCTTTCATAATATAAAATTTCATGAATTTTAAAAATGTATTTAATAAGATATAGTTATAACAATTCTTAAAAAATTTGACGTAATCTAAATTTAATCTAACGGATGAACGTTAAAGCAAAAAATGCCCGGCTATGCGTGATTTTGAAAACAGTCATTTAATTTAAATTTTAAATCTATTATAAAATAATTTGATACATTATATTTTAATATATTTAGATTCACAAATAATTATTTATCAATAATAATATTTTTAGTTGTAATTTTTTTTTATAAAAATTATAAAAAAACGGCTTAAACAGTTTAAGTGAGCGACTAATGGTACTGAGCGGGTATAGGGGCTTTTACTTTAGACAAAATATTTTTATGACAGACAATTAAGAAAATTTTATGAATAATTTTTTTTTAATTTAATTTATTTTCAAGAACTTTAAATATTTACTCAGAAACTGTTGATGTTTGAGCAACCGGATATGTATAGAGTGTTCAAATAATTATTTTAAGTTTACATCCGAAGATTATTAATTTCTGTTTATTTTGGAAGCGAGCTCATTACTGCCAAATAATAAGTCTAGGTTTGATGATGATAAGAGTAGTCCATAAATATGGTTAATTGATCGCTACTTCCTTCCGGTACGTTTTTAGTTTTTTTCAAACAAAAATACATATTAGTTCGTGGGTTCAAAAAATTTTATGAGTGTCTGCGTCAATTATTTGATTAACAGTCAATATTTTCATAGACTTTTATTTTTAAATTGTAAGAATTTTCAATAGGATAATTTTTGAGATAAATTTTCTTACAAATTAAAAAAAAATACAAGTGTTGAAAATCTGCAGTAACTATTGCGTCGTAATATGATATTTTACAATATTTAAATTCACAAACAATTATTTATCAATAATAATATTTTTAGTTGCAATTTTTTTTTATAAAAATTATAAAAAAACGCATTAAACATTTAAAGTGAGCGACTAATGGTACTGAGCGGGTATTAGGGGCTTTAACCTTAAATAGATAAATAAAAATATTTTGTTCATTAGGAATTTTAAGGACTAGTTAAAATATAGAGTGTGAAATTTTATCAATGCAGTGAACCACATGGGCCTTTACTTTCGCGCACTCGTAAACTTGGTTAAATTCCAGGAAGTCGCATCACGTATCCAATTTTCCAGAGATCGAGTCAAGTGTGATACGGTCTGTAAGGATCTTGTATACAGAAATGAATTTTCGGCAAGGGTGAAGAAAACACACGTTACTATTTTTATTTTTTTCTCACGACTCGGATAAGTATCTTTGGAATCCGAGCTCAAGTTCCTATCGGAGTTTTCCTATCGAAGATCTTTACGGCCTAACAAATTTTATTTTTTTTATATGGAAATACGGGTGAGATATATCGTTTGTAACTATTTATTGAAATTGCTGATAAACAAAAAAAAAAAAAAAACAAATGGCTAATGAGTTTGAGAGCCGGTGACTGAAGAACGAGACTTCAGACGAATGCAAGTACTTTTGCTAACTACTTATTGAGTGACAACATAACACACAAGTGACCTCGTAGCTTTTAATCCTCCTTTACTTTGTACTTTTTTATAAGAACTACTTGAATGCTACCAACAATAACAATAACAACAACAACACCAACAACAACAACGACAATAACGATTGCTTGCATTCATTTTCATCCGCTTTACTCGCTTGAACTCGTGAACTTTGAACCAGGGCAGTGCGATAAATAGACTACTGCACGTCAGATTCTATGTCAAATCAATTCCTCTGCATAGCAGCGTTTTCTTTTTTAAATATTTTTATTACTTTTTTTCCGTTTACTTTAAATTACCTCATTAACTTAAATTGAACTTTTTTAAGCAACTTCATTACCTTATAATTTCTATACATACTGAGTATTTAGTTAGACTTAACAAAAAGTCTAGGTTGAAATTACTTAATTTCCATTGCAATGTTGAAACCTTTAAATTCAGTAATTATTTCTAGTCAGAATTAAATTTTCATAGAAGAAAGAGCCCGCATGAAAATAACATATATGATAAATATATATGGAAAAATATATAATTAATATGAGTGGGACCATATAAGTGGCCAAAAACGATATATATTTTCTTATATATAATATAGTAAGTTTTAATATAATTAATTATATACGTAAGTTTATAATATATGTATTATATATATTTATAATTATATATGTAAACTTATAAGTTAGCACATATATGTATTACATATATTGATAATTATATATGTAAATTTGTAAGCTAGCACACATATATATTCTGAACACAATGTTTGAATCTTATAACAGAGAGAGGTAGACAAAAAAGAATAGATTTTATTCATTCTTACATATATGGGGAGACTTATATGGTTCTATAAATCGAAAAATATACAAAAATTTATAAAGTTAAATACATGGTACATATATCGTGCCATATAATGATGAATTATGTACGTATTCTTATTTGTTTCCATATTTAAATAACATTTATTTTTAAATATATTAAAATTATAAGTTTTCAAATATATAAATAATATATTGAAGTTATACGAAAATATATGAAACCATATAAGAGAAAACATATATAGAAATATAATAAAATCGGCCAAAATCTATATATAGTTCTATATAATACTTCATGTATTGTCACCTATATATTTATATCTGTAACATATATTTTTTAATATATGTTTACCATATATGATATTTTCATGCGGGAGTCGATTAAAAACGATACTGCGACAAAATGGAGTATCTAAAATTTTTTTTTACCTTTTTTAGGGTGTATCCATTTTGGCGGCAAAAATTAAATTTTTATTTTTAACAACTAAAAATTTTTCCTATTTACTTTGAATATCAATAAAAAAGATTTTGCGTATTTGAGTCTACGAAAAAATATTTCTTCAAGTATCCCCCCCCCCCTTCTCTACATCTATACTTTTTTTTGATGAAATAATAATTTATAGCTTTAATTAATTAATTTTAAAGTTTGATTTTTTTAAAAAAAAAATTTTTCAACTTTTGTACTTTTAATTATACTGCGACTCATATTTATTTTTCAAATTTTTGCATTAATCATCATATTTTTTAAAAATATAAAAAAAATTTTCACCCCCGTTTTGCCCACAAATGAAAAAAAAAAATTCTAGGCAATTAAAAGTTTGACTTATTACCTTAAGTATCAGGGAAAAGTAAAAGATTTAGCGAACTAAAGATCGTAAAAGTAAATAAAATAATTTACTAATAATATCAATTAAATATCAGTAGATTTCCGAGACTCGGTTTCTCTTACTAATTTTTCTATTAAAAAAAAACGAAGAAACTTTAACCTTTAACTTATAAATGTTTAAATAATTGCGGATTGAAATTACAGGAATAATTAAAAATAAATTTAAATTGACATACATAAAATCCTATCAGAATTTCCTATCAGCCAATTAGTAGAAATGAGATTACAGTTGAAGATTAACTAGCAGCTTCCTGTGACGTTGCTTGACATTTCAGAGCCCCCGACTACTCGGCTTCTCTGGCCTGTCACAGGTAAGTAAACACACAGAACACCGTATCATACAGACATATAACATAAATACACATATATATATATATATATATATATATATATATATATATAATACGAAGTATAAGGTAGTATTAGAGTAGTGCAAGGTGTCCCACGCGCAATCTAACATTCATCTCATCCCCTGTAACTATAAACTTGCTAACTGGTTATAAGCCAGACATACCACCACCACTTCACTTTAATATTATATATATATACATATGTCTTACAGATAAATATGAGTATATATTATAAATATATACTAAACCATATTTTCGTCTTTCGTCTTATGCTCACTCATTCGTCTCTACTATACCGTAAACTCGAAGATCTCCGACCTAAAATATTTACTACTACTACTACTACTACTACTACTGCTATTACTATTACTGAGATAAATACTCACACAAAATACCCTCTTTTACCTATTTATTAAATAATCTCCCTCATAAAAGGCGATAATTATTTACGAGCATGAATATTTTAATGAAATATTCAATGGCAATTGGAATTTTAAATATCTACATACAACCGGCAATAAAATTTCACTCATTCTATGTCCTGTTGTTTATTCAAAAGTAATTAAAGCTTGTTTATAATTGTCAATTGTTTAACTGAAACAATTAAAAGATTATCATTTTAAATAGTAAATAATTAAGGGCTCTGAATATTTTTTTAGATAAAATTCTTGTAGAAAATTTGAAAAAATTTATTTTTTTATAAAATTTTATGAGCATTTTTTTTTTTAAATTATACACAGAAAAAAAAAGATTTTTGGGGTAAGAAAAAAATTCTTACGCCAAGAAATCTTTTTTTTGTGTATCAATTTTTTTTTTAAATATTTTGTATGTACTGTTAAAATTTTTTTGATAAATTAATAAAAAACGAGCAACCTACAGTCACTACGTGACTGCCCAAATATCACTACTGATTTTATAAAATACTCAGAAGAAAACGATTTCTTGCCTCAAAAATTTTATTTGCACCAAGAAATTTTATGCATCATAAATTCAATACAAAAATTTTCTTGAGGCGAGAAAAGATTATTTTTATCAAAAAATGATTCCTTGCACCAAAAAATTTTTTCTAGTTCTAAATAACTTTTTGGTTTTAATTCACAATGCGAAAAATTTCTTGGGATAAGTAAAAATTTTCTTTAGGTGAGTAAAGATTTTTTGAATCAATGAATCCTTTTTTTTTCTATGCACACTTTTTTGGCTTTGAGAAGCTTCCTAAAACCAAATGGAAATATAAAACTTTGTCATTTTGGGATAAGTAACGCGATATAAATAATATAGTATATATTCAGTGACATTCAGTCATATTTAGTGACAGAATAATTAGAATATTAATTTATTTAAAGAAAATAATTACGATCGTATTTTTTCTCACGTAATTTAAATGTAATTCGAATGATACAGATAAATCGATCTATCTCAATGATTGATAATAAAAAAGTGTTGAAACTATGAAAAGGCATAAATTCAAGTCAAAACCTTTCTAATGATACCAAATTTAATATTAATAACATTAACCAATTCTATCATACAGATATGCCGGAAACAAAATTTTCCTTATTCTCTTAATAATATAGATGAGCGTTTAAAAATTCAGTAAATTTTTCAGCAGGATAAATTTTTTTCATTAAGAATTAAAACAAAAACATTTTGATGACTGAATTTTTTTTTTGACTAAAAAAAAAATTTAATAAAATAAATTGTAGAGCATAAAATTGACGTGTCTTTAATTTCCAAGTGGGCATTGGAGGCCGAGCTGCAGTTGCAGTTGTTGTTGTTGTTGTTGAATACTGTAAAACAGTTGTCCTACTGTAGTGCTATTCTGGGTGGAGAGTAGAGTAGACTACTAGTGGAGTTGTAGTTACAGTAGAGAGTGAGAGTAAATGTAACGAGAAAGCAACAACTCGCGGTAATGAGAGTAATGTTGAAACGAAATAATGAAAGGGTGTAGATTCAACTTATATATATCTGTATATACAGTGTCTTAATTAACTTGTAGTTACTCTCAAACTGAAGTAAAAAGCTGAATTTAATGCTTAAAGTAACTTAAAGAAGTTTTTTTTGGATTTAAATAATTAAATTAAATTCATTCTCTAGAGCTGAATAAAAATAAAATTTGCATAAATAATAATAAAAAAAAAATAATAATAGTAGACAGTGAGATGAGATGAATTACAGCGTGCTGTAATAATGAGTGATAGTAATGAGTGCACTTGATGTCCCATGTCAATGTGACAAAAAAATATTAATAAAAAATTATAAAATTAAAAACAGGTCATTCTGGGTGGGTGTTTCGATGACATGAGTGCCCCTTGGGATAGTGTAGTCTGCTGTAGGATATATAATAGTTGTATATAGTATAAAATATATGATAGTGATAGTGTACGATGAGGACGAGGATGAGAAGCTCGCATCTGGCGTTGGCATTTAACGGGACACAACAGTTTTATTGGCTCGTGACGTCAATGCTAACTTTGTGCCATCGACGTATATATTTTTTTATTATTACTATTACTGTTGTTATTATTCTTTATTATATTATATTCGTTTGAATATATAGATCTTTTCATCTTTTATGTCAAGCTTCAATGATTGACTGGCGTAATCGTCTTTACTACTCGTCTTCATTCTCTCAATCTTTTGTGACACTAACTGACTTTGAATTTCAATTTACAGTAGTTAGATTACTTGTTTTTTCTTTGTTTTCAATTCGTTTATTCATTTATCAGAAGAAGGCTTAATTTATTTTTTTGTTTTAATTATAGAAGAAACTCGTTTTATTGCAGAAATTTGAATAATCGTTATCTCTATCAGGAGACACAATAGTATCTCGCGCCATGACACTTCACACATATACATGCGTTTGAACGTGTACTTGGCGCGAGATACTACAATGTCTCCTCACTAAAAATTTTTTATACATGAGAACTTCCGGTTGTTTGATAAAAATTTTCATTTCATTATTGGAATATGATCGGCTCAAAATAATTTTGAAAAAAAGAGTCAAAACGGGTCTCGTAAAAAAAAATTTAATATGGAGTAAAATGAGACAAAAAAAATTATAGCATGCAATTCTGAGTGACCCAAATCACCCTTAAATGACCATGTTACCCCTAAGTAAAATTTAAAAAAAATTAGCGCAGCCTCTCCCCTCTTTCCTCTATTTAAAATAAAATTAATTTATTGAATTCTTTGAACTTCATCATGTTTCTGTACACAGTAAAAAATATTGTGTATCTATGTTAAAAACGGTCCGTGTTAAATTTTTTGAGTTGATTATTTTGTGTCAAATCAACACAATTCTCTATGTTACTTTAAAATTTTTAATTGGTTTACTATTCAACACTTTAAAAGTGTTACCTAGTACAAAAATCGAAATTATCAACATTTATTAAGTGTTACTTCAAAATTAACATAAAAAAATTAAGTTGACAAAGTTCACGATTCGTATAGTTTAAAAAAAAATATTTAAAAAATTGCATCTGTAGCTTTTTTACTTTTCTACATGCGCATATTTTTTGTTTTTTTCGTAACTGATTCGTTGATTAAAAAATTCAAAAATTGTTAACTGTCTGCTAACTATAAGATCAGTTTACTATCAGAAAATAGTTCAATGTTAGATAATAATTGATGAGACTTTTGATAACCTAAAAATAATTCATGGTACAAGAATAAAAGGTACAAGTTAACATTTTTTTGTGTCGACATTAACATTTAAAAAGTGTTGAAGTTACTTCTCATATTACTCGAATTTCGTATTAAAACTTTAACACAAATATTGTGTGGACCGTTTCTTACACACAGATTGTGTTGATTTTAACACAATATTTTTTACAATGTACAAGCGGACATCCAAACAAACCCACTCATACTTTGATTAAATTTTTCCCATGAACATAAAAGTAAAAAAGTGAACACAAAGAATTTTTTTTATTAAAAATGATCCTGCGCTTCCAAGTAATCCTAAGACCTGATATATTTTATTGAGGACAAAAAATTGATAATTTCCTATCTAAACTACGATATCTCTTCCTAAATCCTAGTATAATTCGTATTTAAAAAAAAATCGTCATCAACTAGGTTATAAAAATTTCCACCTAATGTCCAATAAAAAATTTTCAATCAATTTTCTCAATGTAAATTTATCGAAGAAAAAAGTATAATTTAATGCAGTGTAAAGTGGATATTGCCGAGAATTGGATAAAACTAAAGATATAAAAAAGTGGGTACTAAACAATATTACCTGCCATCAAGATAAAATTTGTTGAGAACAATCACACGAAATGTTCAATCTCGTCTAGGAGATGTTTCCCATCAGACTAGGTCATTTCGTCTTTTATTTTTTTTTTCAAAGACATTCTCTCGTTTTGATCGTCATTGCCATCGTCTTTGTCGCTGCTGTATGCTCTCTCGTGTACTCTTTCGTCTCAGTGGTCAAATGTAATTTTGTGAAATAAAACGGTCATAGGAGACATGAGACATACTGCAGACTACACTCTACATTCTACATTATACATTGTAGTATATATACAATATACTACTACTATATAATACTACTGCACCCTGAGTAGTAGACAGGAAATGTCGGTACGTTTTCAAGCGAGAAAAACATTTTGAACAAGGAAATTTCGCACGGAAATGTAACAAACCTGGTATAATATATATCTATATATTTATACAGTAGATTGCAATATCTAGCACCATGTTGCGAAGCTGGCCAGATATTTCTACAGTAACTATAAACACTATACCCGTAGAGTCTCTACTCTAGTGAGTTAGAGATCACCCAACCGTAGAACGTTTATCCAAGATGGACGAAAAAGAGCCAAGTTACTTTGTCGGTTTTCTCTTTGTTTACGAAACCCTCTATTCGAATAAACTTCACTACTGCGTTGTTACGTCTCTACCTTTCTTTGTTACCGAACATCTATTTAGCCGCCTCACACCTGATCCTTTGTATCGTTTACAGAAAAAAAACCAAAAAAGAAACGTTAAATAAAATAAATTAACTAAACAAACAGCCAAAGGAAAATCCCCCATGTAATTTTTAAATTTAAAAAAAGTGTAGAATAGAAAAAAAAAAAAATAAATAAATAAATAAATAAGAGCGATAGAACTCAACAAGTATCTAAAGTAGACGGTACAAAGTAAAAGCTGATGTAATCTCAAAATACCAAATCCTCTTTACTTTCAAAGTGAGTAACAAAAAAAAAAACGTTTAAAGAGAGACGCAGTAATCAGTCATCACTAGATAAATCCATGTCTTTGGTCTGAAACGTCATCTTCATCTTCATCTTCGTTTTCGTCTTGAGCTTGAGCTTCAACTTCATCTTGGTCTTGGTTTTGGTCTTCGTCTTCTTCTTGGTCTGGGTCTTTTACCCAGTGGCACTGGTGCGCTTCAACGAACTCCGCCTCTTTGTGCCCTTGATTTTACCCCTGCTATCTTCAGAAATTCTATGCCGTAGCTCTTTATTTATTTATTTATCTTTTTTTATTTCTTAACATTATTAATATTCATCAAAGTGAAAGAGGTAAGGAGTAAGGCTGGCTCGAGGACGCGCGCTAAGCAGGACGAGTACCGTTAAAAAAAAAAAAAAAGCCCTCCAGTTCCTTCTTCGTCTTCGATACAAAGACAGGATAAGATACTTTATAAATATATAAATATTAATTTTACGGTTATAATACTTTTTAATGTCCTTAGCTGTTTTTATTTTGTTTATCATGAATACGTAAATTTATTTTATTTAAATTTCTCTAGTTTTTAGTCTCAATATTCATATAGATCTATACTTTTAAAAAATTAAAAGACATTTTTTTTTTCTTTACAACTTCAATGACTTAAAAACTGCAAAATGTATTTAAGATGTAGCATCGCTTGGAAAAGATTTCAAGCGACTTGTTTTAGCAAACCCATTCACATTTCATTCATTTATTTTTTTTTTTTATTCAACAAAAATATCGAATTATTTAAACGACAACGCAAAAAAAACTAAAATAAGGTGAATTTAAATTTCAAATGGAATTTGTAGCGAAACTATTAATTTTAGAAAAAAATGTTTTGAAGAAAAATTGTAGGAAATTTAATTTACTACAAAAAAGGTCCTTAGACTTATCAACCTATCTCTGATAGTTTAAAAGTTACAGATGAAATAAGTAACAGATAAATTAACCAATAAGATGTTAAAATTGATAGTTTTTCTTTAACTTGTAATTACATCGAAATAATCAGATGTACGTAAAAAAGTACTGAGACATTTTTTGTAGAGAATTTCACTAGCTACAAAATTGTTCATATACATTTTTATCATATCTGTGTTAGTTTGGTTCGAATTTTGATTTTTTATCAATAACATTTTGATGTAAATTTGAAAATTCGAAATAATAAAGAAGAATCTATTTTTAAAAAATTGAATCGATGTACAACAAAATGATGAAGGTACTGCTAGTTATAAATTGCAAATTTAATTTAATTTATCGATTAATTACAAAGCCGTAGACAATTTCTATTTTCGACGGATTAAATTTAATTCTCATGACATGAAACTGGACATGAGTCCGATAACCTGACCCAAGCAAGGTAACAGAGTGTCAAATTTATTAAAGTACATATTTATATACAGATAAGAATAGAAACAATATAAAGTAACAGCTGATGAAGCAAATGCGATCGTTGAGTTGGGAATTGAGGGATCAGTTACTGATATAGAAGTAAAATGAAGAGATTTTCTGGATAAAAGGAGGTTTAAATTTGAAATTGTCTAGAGAATTTAAATCTGGGGTTAAATAGTAAAGTTCAGAAGTGTAAATTAAAGATATTAAAAGATTTAAGAAAATTAAATGAAGAGGCAAAGCATGTTGCGGTGATTAGACACCAAAATAACGTAAGAAAGAGTTGAATAAAAGTTAAAAAATGAGATAGAATAGAGAGGGATAGGGGAATTGTTTCTGGTTTGGTAGCAACAATTGACTTAACAGCTCTCAAGAGAGCAAAAGCTGTAGCAGTATAAAGAGGAGCAAAGAACAAGTAGATTCTAAAGGTATCCTCGTGCCCTCAATCTTAACGAGCTGGATAAATCCCTGAATAGCATAAGATCCGGTTACAATAGTTTTGGTCCGCATGGAACAAAGACAAGCTAGAGAGTTAACAAAGATAGACGTAAACGAATATAAGGAATGGGAGATAGATAGAAGAGTGAAAGAACCAAAGTTAAGTTAAAAAGACTAGACTTGCTTCAAGATATTCTTTGTAGTGAAAAAGCACGAGGAGGCTTCTGGTCTTTGAAGTTGTTCTGTCTTACATTCTCCTTTCTCCTCTCGATCTCTTTTGCTCATTCTTTAACTCTTATCCGAGATGTGTCTACTTGTACTACTTGTTCGCTATACACTCGCGCGGAGTACCCGGACGTCTATTCAACTGTAAAAATCCCGAGATTCTGCCCCGTGGTCATCTGAACTCGTGATCAATCAACCGGTAACATTTCAAGGAAGAGTCGTCTTAAGGAGAAATGAATTTCCTGTGCATTCCCAAATTGCCCTTTCTTTTTTTTTTCGTTTTCTGTTCAAATTTTATTGCTTTTCTATTTACTGATTATCGAGTTTTATTTTTTACCAATAAAACTTTTACAACAATAAAAGCGAGTAAACAAATGAAAATATCTACGATAAACTTTTCCTTTGATGGAAACCGAATAATTCGCTCACTTTAAAGTCTTTTTATCAGAGCTGTCGCTCTCTCGGTGTTGCTTTATACTTTTCTATTTACTCTACTATTATATTGTCAATTTGTAGGTGCAGCATTGAATTGATTTTAGTTGACGCAAACTCTTTCGGTTTATGCATGTTATTCATTTACGCAAACTATTATTACTCGTACATTTTTAATAAATTTTTATTAACGAAAAAAATTGTTTTTCATTAAAATTTAATGCTGGGGGTCAAATTAAAGCTATTGATCAATAGATTCTTATGATATTTTTTTTTAACCGTCAGCACTCTCTTCATGAGCATTTTGCTCAAAGGACATTATTCAAATTATAGGATGTTGCTGCAGTGCAAGCGAGACACTAAGAAGGCGGGAGTACTGAAGGGTTAATGATCACAATTATTAGAAAAACTAACGATAGCAAAGTGTGTCCCCAATTTTGAAAACTAAAGACTTACAAAATCGGCAAAACTTCAGTACTCTCTTAAAATGAATCAGTGAAATTCCACTGATTCAACCAGTGAACTTTTAGTCACTGGTTGAACCAGTGAATTTCACTGGTTGAATCAGTGAATGTCGCGCTCACTGGTTTCAACCAGTGAACTAAAAATATGTAAGCGCGCGAGTACAGCAGTATCCTGTACACGGAAAGAAAATTCTACCAAAATTTACGATGTTAACATCGTAATCGTGGACTAGACTTTTATTGGCGTCAATTTTTAAATGTCTTATTTTAAAATTTACTATAGTCTTTGTTAAAATTACGATGTTAAATAGTAAAGAATACAACTTACATTGTAGTTTTAACAAAGACTATAGTAAATTTTGAAATAAGACATTTAAAATTTGACGCCAAGTAAAGTCTAGTCCACGATTACGATGTTAACATCGTAAATTTTGGTAGAATTTTCTTTCCGTGTACATGAGTGTATTTAAGTGTTTTATTGTGTCAATAAGTTATTAATATTTATTTATTATCTTTTGTAATATATCAACCAAGTTTTATATAACAATAATAATTATATGATAAAATTTTTACAGAGTATGAAAATAAATAACTATGAGGTTACTTAAATAGCTAAAGAGCTAACCTCAATCCAGAATAACATTTTAAAATTAATCGTTAACTGAATAATTTATAATCATAAGTAATTGTTATTAAGACTCTTTTAGTTCACTTTGTTATTAAATAAACGTTTATAATAAATAAAATTAAGTGGAATTCACTGATTCAACGAGTGAGCTAAGCGATCATCTTAGTCCACTGGTTGAATCAGTGAATTTCACTGGTTGAACCAGTGAATCGAGCGATCACTGGTTCATACAGTGAAATTCACTGATTCAACCAGTGGATTTCACTGGAGAACCAGTGAAATTTCACTGATTCATTTTAAGAGAGTAGACAGAGAGAAAAGAATAATTCTGATTCTTATGCTACACAGAAAGAAAATTATGGGAATTGTTCCTATACATTATGGGAATAGTTCCCATAATGGTATAGGAACTGTAGCCATACTATTATAGGTATGGTTCCTATATATTATGGGAATCATCCCTATAATAGTTTGGGTACAATTCCCATACCATTAAGGGAACCATTCCCATAATATTATAGGAACTATTCTCATAATATTATAGGAACTATTCCCATAATGGTATTGGAAGTATTCCTATAATATTATGGGAACTATGCCCATAATGTTATGGAAACCATCCCTATAATACCATAAAAATTTTTTTTTGCAAAATAGTGTAGAAATTTTTCTAAAATTTGAATTTTCTTGAATGTTCTGCGCTGACAAAAAATGTCTGTTAAAAATTTTAATGTTTTTTGCCAAATACGAATTATTTTTTCAATGTTTGAATTTTTGTTTTTATGTTTAATAATACTTCTGTGTATTGTAGAAGTGATTTCCACTTTTCTTTAACTTAATATTTTCATGATATTATGGGAACCATTCTCACAATATTATAGGAATGATTCCCATAATGGTATAGGAACGATTCCTATAATATTATGGGAATCGTTCCTATACTATGATGGAAACCATTCCTATAATGTTATAGGAATGGTTCCTATAATTTATGGGAATGGATCCTATAATTTATAAACCCCCCCCCCTTACAAAGTCATAGATTTAGTAAAAATGAAGAATTAAAACAAATATTTTAAGTTACAAATTTTTACTCTAAAAAGAATAAAAAATTGTTGATTTAAATAAAAAAATTATTTACCCAGACGAAAATGTGTATTATAATGGATAATGGAATATATATGTCGCGTGACAGGTCACACAAGTGTAAAGTGTGCTTTGAGATAAGCAAGGAATTTAAAATAAAAACTAAAAAATACCAAAGTTGACGAAATAAGTATAAAGTTTTATCTAATAGCTCCGATTATTTTGTGTTTTACATCGCCGGGTGAGTACTTTATCCTTCAGAGCAATTTTAAAAAAGTTTTTATTGGATGAATAAAAGTCAGTGGCGGCAAATTATCGCTAAAATAAAATGCAATGCCCGGCAGTCACGAAACTACACACATATTTTATGCACTCGCATCTATTATGTCTCTATATATATTTATTATTTTTGTTGTTTTTTAAATTTATATACATACATGCACCCGTAAAATATAAATGTATATGCACGCATATACTTTTTTATTCTATACGGTATTGTTTTTTACTTTTTTTTTAATTTTTTGCGAAACATTTTTTAGCCAAGTGTATTCGGGTATAAAGTAGGAAAAAGAGCCGGATACTAGCCGAGTTTATCAGCGATACTTTCTGCTGAAGAGATACTTTTGTGTAATACGTCTCCGGTAACGTACAGTACCGTGAAAAAATATTTGCCAGACACGATCGTGAGTGCGCAACGCCCCAACTCGACAATGAGCACACTACAAATATATATAGATATATGTTTAAATGTATAAACACGTACATACGGTACATGAATGTATAAAGAGTTTAAAAAAAAGATAACGAAAAACGAGCCAGAGAGATGTAGATTTATGCCTCTTTTCTAGTTATCTCACGTTGTATTTACTGACACGGCATCTGCGATCCTTCTCTATATATAATATGTATACCACTCGTTCTATGTTATGTTACGGTTACACATATTTTCCAGTTTATATATAAATATACACCAGAGAACTAGTACGTTCTCCCTGGACTCATTTGTCAATTATATACCGCAATACTATCATTGTTTTAATTGATGCATTGTAAAACCCACGTCAAGTGTCTCGTCGATCATATTAAATATCAAATATTGTATGTACTAAATATACACAGTAAAGAATTTTTTTTTATTTGTACTGTAAATAATTCGAGTTTGAAATTTAGTGTCGCGTATTTAACAATTGAAGGGTGTTGAATTAACGCAATGTCATTATTTTGTTTGACCATTTTCAATCGATTTATTTTTTATCACTAGATAAATTTTATTCAACACGTAATTTATATTTTATTAATAGTACTTTCGGACCGACACTTAATTTATGTTAATTTGTTAATGTAACATATGAAAAATGGTGACTTTACACTCGTCAAGGGTTCAAAATATTTTCTCTGTCCTCTTTACGCGAAAAGTACAACACTGGTTGTACATATATGTTATATATATAGCGATTCGATGATATCGGCTGGATATTGTCATAGAAAAAGTATGTGGATTATTCAGAAGATAATTTAATTTTAATAATTTGTCCGAATAAAACAGCAGGATACAATTAACATTCAATAAAGAAAGTGACACTTAATTTTTATTTCATAAGCCGGTAATTCAAAATGACAAACTAACTTCTTAAGTGTACACTATACTCAACATAATTACTCATTGAAATAAAAAAAATTATTAAATTATTTTTAATTTAATTAATTAGTTAATAGTTGTTCTTCATATATTAATATAAAGTATCAAAATAATTTTTTTAATACACTGTAAAAAATCACCGGGGTAAGTCCAAGCGGTGTAGGTGTTAAAATCAGCGGTGTTAAATTTCAACACCGAAAGCGGTGTGAAAATAACGCCGCTGCCGGTGTAAATATTCTAAACCGGTGTTAAAACAAAGTCTCCGGTGTTAAAATAACGCCGCCGCCGGTGTAAATATTCTAGACCGGTGTTAAAATAACACCGCCGCCGGTGTAGATATTATTTACCGATGTTAAAATATTTTATTTTGTGAATATTTTTACTTACTCGATCACTATACTTGTTAATAGATCATATTTTTTATTAATTTTCATAAAAAAATGACATTTTTTGTGTTTTATAATCTTTAAAGTTGATTCTCCAAGCAGACGCAGTTTACCCCGCTTCTACACCGGTTACCCTGCTTTTACACCGGTTACCCCGCTTTTACACCGGTTCTACTCCGTTTTTACACCGGTTACCCCACTTTAACACCGGTATTTTTAACACCGGTAAATTACTCCTCCTACACCGGTGTAATTTCATTTTTACACCGGGCGGAGTTAAAACGAGTCCATTTTTAACACCGCTCTTTTTACAGTGTATTAGTAAGATTTTTAAATTTATTTTTCCAGGGTAAAAATAACAAAAAAATTTAAAGATTAACATTCAACACGTAACAGTTGATATTTAAAATATGATAAAATTTTCAACACGCGATCCATGTTTATTGTTTAGAAAATTTTTCGACTGTACCTCAATAAAATAGTTATTTTAACGAGGCTAAAAAAATAAAAAAATATAAATTAATGTTTTTGTTACAGTTGTAAGTTAAGTTTAAAACGGCCTTGTCAAGTTCACTTGTACGCAAACAACGCACACCTGTCTACACCTGATTCGCGTGTATGAACATATATGTGATAAAAAAACCAAGTAGGTTTATATCGTTTCACTTTCCTAATTTTTTTTTTCTTCGTAATTAAACCGTGCGATGATTCTATTGGAATACATTGGGGAAATCAGAAGTACCTGGCTCTCATTTTTACATCAACTTTAATAACGTGTTATTGAAAGAATAAATTTTATTTTTTCTGTTGATTAAAAAAAAAAAAAAAAAACTATATATTCTATTTTATCTCCCGGCAAAAATTTCAACAGACGTCTGATTATTTATCACTGAATATAAAAGTTTTTGTTTTAAATTATTTGTTGGAAATTAAAAGTTAAAAGTTTTATTTTTATTTTTATAAAAAGAAACAAAAAGTTGTCCGGAGTATTATCAGCAATTTGTTCTCGATTGTCAGATAAATTGTAACTTTAATTGTTTCCATGAAAGCGAATGGTTGAGTTGATTGTTGACCGCAGCAGTCTCGACTTAATTCGATTAAGCGGTTCAACTTAGTGACAAAATAATTTAATTAGTACGACGGTTGGATTGAGACTCTGGGCAGTGTATTATGGTCACTCTCTGTTTTGTAAGACGACCAAATAAATAATAAATTTAATAAATAAGTAAATTATCAACATCGAAAACTTTTGAATCAATAGAGAAATTAAAAGTTCACTTTCTCTACTCCGTGTAACGATAATTTATAATATCAGTTTTCATTTTTTTTTTTTTTTTTTTTTTTGTAAATTAAACTATTGATTGTTTGTAATTTATGCTAATTTTGTTATCAATATATTTAATAAAATTCGAGTAACTACGTGACTGCCCAAACATCACTACTGATTTTATAAAATACTCAGAAGAAAACGATTTCTTGCCTCAAAAAATTTTATTTGCACCAAGAAATTTTATGCATCATAAATTCAATACAAAAATTTTCTTGGGGCGAGAAAAGATTATTTTGGTCAAGATATGATTCCTTGCACGAAAAAATTTTTTCTAGTTCTAAATAACTTTTTGGTTTTAATTCACAAGACGGAAAATTTCTTGGGGTAAATAAAAATTTTCTTTAGGCGAGTAAAAATTTTTTGAATCAATGAATCCTTTTTTTTTCAATGCACACTTTTTTGGCTTTGAGAAGCTTCCTAAAACCAAATGGAAATATAAAACTTTGTCATTTTGGGATAAGTAACGCGATATAAATAATATAGTATATATTCAGTGACATTCAGTCATATTTAGTGACAGAATAATTAGAATATTAATTTATTTTTAAAAAATAATTACGATCGTATTTTTTCTCGCGTAATTCAAATGTAATTCGAATGATACAGATAAATCGATTTATCTCAATGATTGATAATAGAAAAGTGTTGAAACTATGAAAAGGCACAAATTCAAGTCAAAATTTTTTTAACGATACCAAATTTAATAACATTCACCAATTCTATCATACAGATATGCCGGGAACAAAATTTTCCTTACTCTTTTAATAATATAGATAAGAAATTAAAAAATATTAGGGGTGTGAATTAAATAATTCAAAATTTCGAATAACTCGTGTTTTCGAATAATTTAAAAGTTGTTTTTCAACGACTTAAAATTGTAATAGTACACTGAGAAAAGAATTTATCAAATATTAATAAAATTTATCAATATTTGATAAACGGTTTACTTTACGCTCCCAAGTCGGTCATTATCAAATATTAATACACAGTTTATTAAATATTAATAAACGGTTTATTAAATATTAGTAAATGTGTTTATTAAATGTTAATAAACAGTTTATCAATTATTGATCGGCGGTTTATCAAATATTAATAAAAAACAGACTGATCTATAGTTTATTATTCTACATATATTATATACTATCGTGATATGTAAGCAGTTTGTTCGGCTAATATAGGTTAGGTGAAATTTAGCAAGTCTCATTTTTGAAATAATTTTTTCATAACACTTTATTTTTTTTTTTCAATTATTTCAACAACCATAAAAACAGTTAGTTATAACGCGTATATAAGACGATATATTAGGTTAGAGGGTACAACACCACCGCACTCAATAATACTGTATACAAATGTCACATATCAATAGTTGATAAAAGTTTATTAAATATTAATAAACTTCTACTAAATATTGATCAGCGACTTATCAAATGTTAATATCAATTTATTAATATTTAGTCGATAGAAAGATCGATATTTGATATGTGTGGGATAATATTTAATAAATACAGTCAAGTATTTGATATATATAATTTATCAAATATTGATAAATCAATTAATCAAATATTAGTAAATTTTTCTCTCAGTGTATTTTGAATAATTCAAATTTTTATCAGAGGTAAATAGAGCTTAGACACGAATCTACGAAAAAATTATTTTTGGTTACTTTAAAAACTGATCTTTGCATTAAATAAAAATTTAATATTTAAAAGCTGACCAAAATGTAATCGATTCGAATCGAGGAATTTGAATGGTTACAAAAATTCAAAAACTTTCGTATGATTCTCAAATAGACGAATTAGAAAAATTTCTAGTTATTCAAAAAATTTGAATTACGAGAAAAGTTAAGAATAATTCGATTTTAAATTTGAAAATTCAAATAGAAACATTCAATTCGAACACGATTCACACAGCCCTAAAAAATATTTCTACCCTCTCCCAATTTAAATAAAAATTTTTTTTTACGGTTCAATTTTTAAATTCTCACTGTACCGAAAATTCGAATATTCGAAATATAAAAGTCAACAAATTTTTTGAGTATTGGAGTAAATTATTTAAAAATTGTATGGAAATTGTTCGCTTCACTTCTGATTGTGTAAAAAAAAATAGTTTTAGTATTTTCCTCAGAACTATGAACTACGAAGTAATTTAAAAGCTCGTACAGATGAAAAATTTTTATACGAAGCGTACATGATGAACTGAGAATTGATATGAATAAAAATGAAAATAAAAGTATTATTGATAGCCAACTGTTATATACATATCCGTACAGACGAACGGACAGGCGAACTATGAAAAAAAAATGAAACAAAGGCTATTTTTTAGCTAGTTCTGTAACAACTCTTTTTAAACTCGTGTGTAGTTGAACCGTATCGTTGTATTGAGTTTAGCTGCAAAATCAGAGGATCCTAAGTGAGAGTATCGGTAAAGAGAAAGCCAAAGAGGAAAAAGCAATCGAAATAACTCGTCTTATACTCCATGAAATCACGAAAATCCTTCGACTTTTTTGCCAAACTAAGGGGTTCTATACTCAAGTATTTAAATTTACAGGAGATAACCGATTTTAAAAAGTTTTAACTTTAGAGTTTGCACAAACTTGTTGTTTATTTTAAATGCTCGTTTATTTTTTTTTTTTTAAAAAGAACTTCCTCCTCATTCTCATTTTTATTTGCCCTTTTTGAGAGTTAAAAAAGTTCCCTGTTAAATCTAAAACAGCAATCGCAATCAAATATCTTTCAACCCATTGGAGATTAAAATAAACTTTTTTTTTCCTTTGTAATAAAAAAGTTTTAATTAAACTCAGCTCCAATCACAATTAAATATTTTTTTAAATTTTATTTTTGAAATATAAAACCTAAATATCATTTGAAAATTAATGGTGATAAAAAATAAACAAATAACCGTAATTTCGACCCATAAAAAAAAACCAAATTTTTTCCTTCGATAAAAGAAAAAAAAAATTGAAGACAGACGTATGATTAAATAAAAATAAATGAGTGAATTATGTAGACTCACCCTGTGAGGTGCTCTAAGAAGTCGATGCACCGCAGCTAACTGGTTGATGAGCGGCAAGGTCGCGCTGAAAGTGTGTACAGGCGGCCTCGGTGGCTCTGGATATGAACTCGCGTACGCGAAGGGATCAACATCATTAAGGTATTGCACCCTGCACGTAAGCGACATTCCGATTTATTCCCTAACTCCAGTAGAGTCCAGTATCAGTATAAACTACTTGCCCTAGTTGCCAACTTTTTGAATTTACTCGAATGTCAGACAACTTTTGTTATCCAATAGTCAGCGACACTTTATAAATCTCTTTGTAACAAAGGTGTTTTGATAAAAAATTAGCTCGACAAGTGTTGGAACGAGTACGAGTAGTCAATAAGGAGAAAAGTAAAACGAAAATTTTCGAGGCAGTGTTCGGTAACAACGTCTTCAACAAGAAGTAGTATCAGTAAAAGAATATGAAGAATAAGAATAAGAATGAGAACGAGTACATGTATGTGTGCCCGTGGGTTATTTTCTTATTCTCGAAGCTGAACCGGTTCACCGTGGCACGTAGCGGACGATGGTTGCTCTTTTACTCTTACTCCTGTACTGTAGGTTCCCGATGCTAAAGTTGCTCCTGCTTTATTTTAATCCGCGGCGGGCCAGAAACTCTTCTCTTCGAGTAGAGTACTACCCGTTCCTCCGTACACCTCCTTACAGACTTGTCTCTTTTATATTCGACCGCTCGTAACTCCCTTGGATTTTATCGCGATTCTCCTGGTTGCCTTTACCTTTGCCTTTATTCCCTTTTTTACTCCAATAACTTTTTTTTTCTTCTTTTTCTTCTTTTATATATAACTATACAGTACTTGAGAAAAGTAATATATCCAGCTGAACAATAACCACAAACAATAACAGTAACGATGTTACTATTCGCACGGTTCCATTGATTAAAAAGTATTTTAATATTTCCCTGTTAAATAAATATATAAATATAAATAATTGCAGTAGTTGCGGGTGCTCGATTGCGCAATCGTCAGTTGGATCGTAAATAATCGTTTGATATATTGTTTAACAAGCTTTAATTTAAATAAAATGGATGTAGGGTTTCATTGAGATCGCGAGCCTTGACCGCGGATTTAAGTGACGTAGAAAAAAATTCCATTACTTTTATTATTTATTGTTACTTTATATATATTTATAAATGTATATCGCTGTTATTTTGTTAATTAATGGTTGCATTGTCAACGTGATTATTAGACTTGAACTTTGTTTCGTAATAACTATACGGGGGTAATTAAGCAGCGATTGAAATAAAATATTATTATGGAATTTTAAAAAAAATGAAAAAAGTAAAGTTGAATTGTAAATGGGACTGTAAGTATAAGTGAATTTAAATACTGGGACCGGGGGCATTAGTTTGAAGTTGGGGGCTACTGTACCGGCTCCAGACAATCGGAGACCGGTAAAATCTTGTAGTGTGTATGGTATTAAGTGGAGACCAAGAAAGAACGAGAGAAAGAATCATGGAGCTGAGAATAAACGGAGAGGGGAAACGAGTCTGCGCTCTTGCGAGATAAAAATCCTTGTTCCTTGTTATATTATTTCAAATGCTTGTTATGGAGTAGATTTTAGTTTTTTATATTTTTATCAAATTTCCTAACGGTCAAGGTGATTTTTTAAAAATAATTTTAATCACCAGTGTTAAGAATTTTTCTTTTAGACTCAAGTTAGCAGACAATTTAAAATTTTAAAATTGCTTACAAGAAAAACACAAAACAAAAAAAATGCACGTATAGAAAATTTAAAAAACTACAAGTGCAATTTTTTCAATTTTTTTTTTTTTTAGAATTTATCGTTTTTAAAAAAAATCAAAAAATTATTAAACATCGACTGATTTCAGTATCATTTTTTTTGAATAATTAAATTTTGGAGCGGCGGGAATTTTTGAAATTCAGATAAAATATTGGAGTTTGCAAATAAAATATATATAGATATTTATGATCCAACTGACATTAGTAAACAATTGTCGGTACATGCGTACAGTAATCGCGGTACTGGAGTCTGCGCCGAGGAGTTTTTCCAAGATGCGGGATCGAAGGTCACGTGTCTCTGAATTCAATTGACCAAACTGGCTCCCAGCGTATTAACAGCCGCGATAACTTTATTTTATATTTTTTATCAAGTCACTATTATTATTTTATTTATATGGACACTAATAAAAAAGTATATTCAGTAAATTACTGCCGTCGTCGTTGAGGACGACGACGGAGGCTGGACACCGATTCTGGGGGGTAAAAATATGGTTTTTTTAAACCGACACAATGGAGATATGAGAAACAATATAAATATTAAATAAACGGCCATACAACGTGCCTAACCACGCGAGCGGCCGCCGCGACACTGAGTCTTGCGGACACCTGTCGACTGCCGCGACCGCGACGCCACCTCGCGTTAACTCCCCTCTCATCCCGCGCGCACCCCACCCACACCCTTTCACTATTTCAAGAAAAATCCCACGCGGGCTCATTCTTATTACATTATTATGACAATCATTTTATTTTTATTCACTTTATGTAAAAAAAAATTTAATTTTTTTTATGAAGAAAAAAAAATGTAATTTTTAAATTTTCAGACGTTTGCATTTTTTCGATAATGGGCTACAAGAGAGCTTTCATAGAAAGCAAATAATCACGTTTTGGTACTAGGGTGTTGAGTGTGCAGTTGAATAAAAAAAACTAAATAAAATAAGAGAGGAAAGTTGGGGAAAACCGAGTCACAGAGGGTTAGTGGAACCACTCACTCACGTGGCAGGAAATTCTTTTGTCGAAAACACTTCGAGTCGGTCCACAGGGGAAAGTTTATCTCTTCCGTCCTTTTTATGCATATATGTATGTATTTATATGTACATATATATATATATATATATATATATATATATATATATATATATAATATATATATATATATATATAAGTACTGAATAAAGTTGACGTAGAAACGTACAAGCGAAAAACTTTCAGTGACGGAAATTCGCATCCCTCTTGTGTCATGCGAAAGATACGAAAACTCCATGATATAAAATAAGTTTTTCAGTGCTGAGTGGCGGGTATCAAGCGTACTAGAGTAATGTCTGTCAAGTTTTAAGGCTAACAATTTATAAAATTTTCTGTGACATAATTAAAAATAATTTTGTTGTAAAAGAAATTCTCACGTTTTTAAGTATTTTCAAATGCCAACAAAGCAAATGATTCGCTTATCTACGATCAATTTTCGCTATTGATTTTTATTTTCAATTTTCGTACTCGGAGTATTTAATTAATTGAAATTTTTTTTTTTTCAAGTAGAAGACTTATCTTATTTAAAAAATTGCCTATAGTAAATTTTCCAGTGAGTGTGTAGACTCTTAAATTGAAAAACATTTCACAGAAATTTCAAATTACTCGCATGAAAATATCATATATGGTAAACATATATTACAAAATATATGTTACAGATATAAATATATAGGTGACAATACATGAAATCTTATATAGAACTATATATAGATTTTGGCCGATTTTAATATATTTCTATATATGTTTTCTCTTATATGATTTCATATATTTTCGTATAACTTCAATATATTATTTATATATTTGAAAACTTATAATTTCAATACATTTAAAAATAAATGTTATTTAAATATGGAAACAAATAAGAATACATATATAATTCATCATTATATGGCACGATATATGTACCATGTATTTAACTTTATAAATTTTTATATATTTTTCGATATATAGAACCATATAAGTCTCCCCATATATGTAAGAATAAATAAAATCTATTCTTTTCTGTCTTCCTCTCTCTGTTATGAGATTCAAACATTGTATTCAGAATATAAATGTGTGCTAGCTTACAAATTTACATATATAATTATCGATATATGTAATACATATATGTGCTAACATAAGTTTACATATATATATATATATATATATATATATATATATATATATATATATATATCACATGTATTAACTTATAAACTTACGTATGTAATTAATTATTTTAAAACTTACTATATTATATATGAGAAAATATATATCGTTTTTGGCCACTCATATGGTCCCATATTAATTATATATTTTTCCACATATATTTATCATACACGGTATTTTCATCCGGGTAATGGAGTAAATTTTTTAATTTTTTTAAACTTTTTCATAACTCAAAATTTGAAATTCCGCAATTTTTTTTGTGTCTTTAATAAAATAAGCGGATGCAAAACCTTAATTTCTAAGTTGATTACAAAAGTGAGAAAAAAAATCTGAAAAACGGCTGACCCTGTGAGCCAACGCCAAAACTTCCCGCTATTTTCGAGCTCGAAAACGGTATCATAGGTAAACCTTTGAGCTCTGCAAAGTCAAAAAAAAATTGGATCGAAAAATCATACCTTTCGGTAGAAAAAGTAATTCTTGTCCGACAATATCTTTCGAAAAAATTGACCGATTGCTGAGACTTAGATTTGATTAAATTTAGAAACAAATCAGTCGAGCGATTGATGAGTTATGCAACAAAAACAACAGAAAAATGGTCTTTTAACTTTTAAGTTTTATTCTTCGTATAACTTGCAAACTACTTGACCGATCGACTCCAAACTCTAATCAGTTCTAAGTCTTGGCGAGCCCTGTCGATTTCCGCCAAGAAAGTTCAAATCAATTAATTCGTTCTGAAGATATCGTCGGACAAAAAACGTTTACATATGCACACACGACCGGACGTCCTTCCGGACATAGTCGGAATAGCTTCCTGGGACCCTAAACATCGAAATCTAATGAAAATCGGATCAAAACCAATAACTTCCCCGTTTTTGAAAATATTCAATTTTCTGGCGGGAAATTTAAAAAAACGGTAGCATATTGATCAGAAATTTGATTAAGCCCAAAATAAATTAATAAAAAATTTATGAATTTATTTTAAGGCGAAAATTCAAACAAACGAGCTTTAGAATGACCTGAATAACTTGTCCCTTTCATACCAATACTATTATTATGATAAAATATAATTAACATTTTAAATATGTACACGTTTATTACAAATAAATTATACGTACGCATGAAATAAATGATTTGCATACTAAAAGTAATTAAAACCTACACGAGATCTATTTAAAATTTATTAATACGCTTCCGATTGTTAAACGACTAATTTAAATGTCGTCGTTAAATTATTTTAAGTCGTTTACTTGTCAAAATAAATCGGATACGTTTCCTAAAAATAGATTATGATTCTAAATTAAATCAGTTTAAAAAAATATATGCTTTTTTTTTATTATAAAAGCTGCAGTAAAGTAAATGTATATATTGATGGCAATTAATTATTTAAGTTTATGTAATTATACGCAGCTCTAATTATTTCAATTTGAATGATTAATAAAATTTAAAATTTATGCGATTTTAAATAAACCTGTCAATTAGTCAGCGGCTTTAAGGTCATTACTCTCGACATGAATTTATTAATCCAAAGTCGGAAAAATGAATGAATATTTTTAAAAAGCAATTTAATTTATATATTGCCTTCTTTATAATTAATTCAATGACTCATAATTTTCATGAGACTAAGATTAGAAAATTTTAAAATGTTTATGACTAATGAGTACCAATTTTCAAATTAACTACTTAGGGGCAGAAGGGGCAAAATAGAATACCCCCAAAATTTTATAAAAAAAGTTTGTTTTTTAAACATTCCAAAATCACTTTTGTAAATATAATTGAGCATTACTTTGAATTTTTTTTATTAAAACTTTTTCAAAATCCGAGTGCCAAAAAAATATTAATGACTTCTGTTTTATGATTTAAACTATTGAGTAAGATCACGTCAAGTGGACCCCCCATTTTCCACTTGATCATGAAAATTAAGTTTATGTATTTTTTTCTTATGTAGTCACTATGAAAAATTAAACCCTCAAACGATTTTTCAAAATTTTCATTTTAACAACAATTTTTTTTACAATGAAAATTTTAAGTACTTTTAATTAAAAAATAGATTCCAAAACAACCGTTAAAGATAAATTAATGAAATTTTCAGGATTTATTGTCAAATATCTATATTTTATAAAAATATTGATAGCTTGAAATAATTTATTTATTATCCTATTGTTAATTAACTTTTAAGTAAACAAATGAAAATTTCATTGACTTCTCAGTCAACAAATGAAGTTTTTTTTTCATGGGTTACATGCATTATTTATTAAAGTTTAAGATCCCGAAAGAAAATTTCACTGCCCGCGATTAGTTTAAACAATATGAATTTATTTATCACCGCGCGCCGGTCGCTGAACGCTCTCAATACAGTGCGCGGCCGAGCTTCTCAGGCTCTATTGCAGCTTTGGTCCGTCATAATTCAAAGTAATATTTAAAAATATTATAACTGAACAAATTTTTTTTTTTTTTTAACAATATCATGAATAATACAACAAAATGATTTTTTATTATTAAACTGAAACAGGGAAAACTAACTAATAATTAAACTTAATTATTAATTAATAATAATTTTTTTTTTTTAATAATTTATAAATTATTATTAAGTATTTATAGATACATTAATTATTTATTAAACAATAATCAGGGAAAACTAACTAATAATTAAGTTTAATTGTTCAATTATTAGTTAGTTTTCCCTGATTATTGTTTAATAAATAATTAATGTATCTATAAATACTTAATAATAATTTATAAATTATTAAAAAAAAAAAATTATTATTAATTAATAATTAAGTTTAATTATTAGTTAGTTTTCCCTGTTTCAGTTTAATAATAAAAAATCATGTTTACTTAAAAGTTAATTAACAATAGGATAATAAATAAATTATTTCAAGCTATCAATATTTTTATAAAATATAGATATTTGACAATAAATCCTGAAAATTTCATTAATTTATCTTTAACGGTTGTTTTGGAATCTATTTTTTAATTAAAAGTACTTAAAATTTTCATTGTAAAAAAAATTGTTGTTAAAATGAAAATTTTGAAAAATCGTTTGAGGGTTTAATTTTTCATAGTGACTACATAAGAAAAAAATACATAAACTTAATTTTCATGATCAAGTGGAAAATGGGGGGTCCACTTGACGTGATCTTACTCTATTAAAATATGTCTTCTTTATATTTAATAATTATGTGAAATATATAACTTTTTCTATGTAAATAACTTATAAAAAAATTTAATTTAATCAAATTTGATTAATTTCCAGAAAATTTTTTTTCTCACCTTTTTAGGGGATGCCCCATTTTGCCGCAAAAAAAGGAAAACTTTTTTTTAATGGCGGCTGGAGTTTTTCCTATTTTCTTTAAATATTATTAAAAAAATCTGGGCGTCGGTTGGCCCTGCGGGCCAGCCCCGAAACTTCCCGCTGTTTTCGACCTCAAAAAGCTCGAAAACATTGGTGTAGATATATTTTCGAGCTCGAAAATGTTATCATATGCGATTGTTTTTTTACGATCTTTTCAAGCTCTAACAAGTTGCCTGTTATGCTAAAGTTTGGAAATTTAAGAATCAAGAATTGTTAATGAAGCGGTTTTTAAAATTTAATCCCTGATTATGTTCAATAAAATCAGTGTATTCAGGCAGAAATCAATGCCAGGGATTCAAATCAAGATTTAAATGAGTTTTGACTCATGTGAGAAACAATCAAATATGAAATATCCGAGAAAAATATTAAAAACTACGTTTTATCGATTTTATTGTTGGTAGTATGATTTAAACTAAAAACCAAGTTCGATGACATAATGTATCGAAAGTAACCATATAAAGGATGAGTTGGTATGACTTCAGACACATTTTAGTAGGTTACATTATGATTTATCCGGGAAAAATAACATAAAATGTTATTTTTTTAACTTTTCAACGCCGATATCTTTCGAACTAATTGATCGATTTTGACGTTTGAGATCGCGTCAGTCGTTTCGAAAATATTTAGAAAAAACCGTTTTTCACCATTTCTTTCTCCCGCGATAACTCTCGAACGAATCATCCGATTTTGATGTTCGAGGTGGCAATCGACGCGTTTTTTCGAGTACTAGAGCTGATTAGATTTTGAATTTGATCGTATGAGTTGTTTCTGAGAAATCAATAAAAAACTAAAAAAAAAATTAATTTTTTTTCGTAATTCGCAGATATTTTCGAGTCTATTTGATCAAATGATCTGAAATTTTCAGGAAAGTTGATGGCCAACAAGCTCTTTCAATCGCCGCCTTAAAAATCCAAATCGGTTCATTAGTTCAAAAGTTACAAAGAGTTTACACACACACACACACACACACACACACACACACACACACACACACACACACACACTCGGACATCATTCCGAAAATAGTCAGAATAGCTTCCTAGGACCTCAAAACGTCGACATCTGATGAAAACTCGATTTTCGAAAATCGGGGTGAAAACAATAACTTCCCGAAATTTTCGAAAATCGTCGATTTTCTTAGCGGGAAGTTAAAAAATATATATATATATATATATATATTTTACGTATTATTGTTCCCGAAAACTTAAGTCCTCCGGTTTGTCTCTCCCTCCCCTATAAAAAAAATTCTCAGTAAGGTAAAAGTCCTAATACCCGATCACTCTATGTATTTGTATACCCTATCAAAAAACCCATGTGAAATTGCATGGAAATCCATGGGAATCAATATAGGAAAATGTGGATTTATGTAAGAATCCATAAGAATTAATATAGAAGTGTATGGATTTATATAAGAATCCATGTAGGAAACCATGGGTATCTGGATCGCATATGGGAAATCCACATAGGATACTTTGGCTACCTGAATTCCCATGTAGGAATATGGATATATAGATTTATTTGTGGGGAATTCATACAGGAATCTGGGTTTCTATATAAATAATTTTAATAGAATCATCTATTGACACGAGTATACAAATCTACACTAGATTTCTTTAGGAAGTCATATGGGAATCCATCGGAAAACACCATATAAGAACTCACATATGAATTTATGCTAGATTTTTATAGGAAACCATATGGAAATTCATTCGAAAACGCCATATAGGAACTCACATACGAATCTGTTGGATTTTAGTAAGAAGCCATATGGGAATCTATACAAAAATGCCATATACGAACTCACATATGAATCTATGCTGAATTTCTATAGGAAACCATATGGGAATCTATCCGAAAACTCCATATAGGAACTCACATATGAATCTATACTTGATTTCTATAGAAAACCATACGGGAACTCACCCGAAAACGTAATATAGGAACTCACATATGAATCTAGACTGGATTCCCATATGGATTTATTTTATAGGGTCTTTAGTAAAATTTAATAAATGTAGATATACAAATACATGAGTAATCGGGTACTAGTTCTCCGATCGGGTACTGAGTCTCTAACCTTATCAATTAAAAAAAATTATGATCGCGGGAAATAAAAATTTTTTTAAAAGATTTATGTTTTAAAAAGAAATGAATTGATGCAAACACCCTCGGTGACTGGTGTATAACTGGTACCATACGTAACCCTCTGTACCTATTGTTTGTATACACTAAGCCGAATACATCCGCAGTATTAACTCGAACGAAAAAAAAAAAAAAAAATGGAACAGAAGCCACGTCTGGCAGCTCATGAATCGCTTTTGTTTGGAAAACTCTTCTATTAAAAAAAAAAAAAAGTCAAACAACTGGCAGAAATTAAAGCCACTCGCACTTTCCTTTTTACTTTTCTACTCCCAATAAACAATAATGACAATAACAATAACAACATACATTCAACCCCCGCAATCTTTTCAGTCTCTGAAAAAACCTTACACTCTTTTTAGGTATTTACCTTTTGTTTTTAACCCAAGGCAAACTAGCTTGTCTTTAACACGTATAAACTACACTTTTATTTACTTCCCGACACGGAAACGATAAAAAATTAAGCGACAAAAATTATTCGTCATTTTATCATAAATTTGTGTCGCATTTTTTTTTATTTCAACAACAAAAAGGGTCAACTTTAAACTATTTAACTTAAAAATAAGTTTGAAAGCCGTTGGATTTGAATATAAACTCAAAAGTTTATAGAAATGAAGTAAAAAAGACCAAATAAAATGATAAAAAGTAAAGAATAATAAAGTTTGGATAAACAATATTTATATTAAGTAAAGTAAACTTTTAAAAACATGAGTATTTTACTCACCGGAATATAACCGTCTGGCTGTGGTCTCTCTTTATCTCTGTAACAGATAAAAAAAATGTGGGTTTGGTCACTTGGGTCAACATGTGACATGACGACTATGATGCTGGACATAAAACAATGTAATAATATAACTTTGCCCCAGAGCTAACAACTAAAGTTTACAAGCCTCATTCTAGTATTATCATCACTCGTCTCACTTTATCCTTTGGTGAGTTACAACGCGAGCAATTTAGTTACGGTTTAACATATATGTATATATATATGTATACATGTATACATACATACCTTACTCGTCGTTGAATTACCGGAGTTTTCGGCGTGCTGTCGTGGATTATAACTTTGGCCACATCTATCTCTTCACATTCCGAGCTCTCGTCCGAAGTTTCTGCAATTCAAAATATGCATATTACCTTCATATACACTTACAACCCCCAATTCAACACCCACATTTACACACAAATATATATAGATAGAAAGATATCAGTTATGAATATTAAGTCTTCTTTATTCATGTTGGAATAATTATTAAGTCTATTGTTAAAACTAATTTACTTTCCCGCTAACAATCGGCTAAATCTGTGATTGTTTTAGTAGTAAATTGTATGCTAAGGTATGAAATATAATGACTTTAGATGAGGGTGAAGTTTAATGGCAATGCGCGAAGTGAAATTGTGTTTTATTCTGTGCCAGACACTATTTTTTAAAATTACCTGCATTTTGAATGAGAATTTTAATTTTTGAAGCCGGTTTAAAAGAGAAAACTTGAAGTAATAACAGATATTTAAATTTAACTGTCAATTTTGTTGGTTAGAATTATGTATAATTATATGAGTGCAAATGTAGCTGACAATTAGAAATTTTTGAATTTTAGAATAAATAAATAAAATGTTAGAATAAAAATTTTAAAATCCGTATTTAAATAAATAAAGAATCAGTACGCGCATTCTTTCAAGTTTCATTTTTTAAATTTATCTATTTGAAATTTATATGATCCTGAAGTTAGAAGACCATCAAAAATTTATGAGTGCAAATGATGATCCAGAAGTTAACAGACAATTAAAAATTTTTGGATTTTTTTTTCAACAAATGAATTACAAAAAAAATAAAAAATAAAAAAATTCACATGTAGAAAATTGAAAAAACTATAAGTGCAATTTTTTCAAGTATTTTTTTTTTTTGATTTGCTGCTTAAAAAAAAATTTAAAAATTATTAGACGTCGGGTAACTTCAGTATCATAGTTAGCCGACGTCTATTAAATTTTGAATTTTTTACAAATCGATAAATTAACAGAAAAAAATTATTTTAAAAAATTGCACTTGAAGTTTTTTTAATTTTCTACATGTGCATTTTTTTAGTTTTATTTTTTTTTAAATTAAATCATTGAAAACTTAATTTATAAATTTTTAATTGTCTGCTGACTTCAGGGTCATGTGCGAATTCAGCAGACATTCGACAATCATTATTATTTTCAATTAAATTAACAAAATGTATATCGAATAAAAATTTTAAAAAATCATATTTATAGAAATTTAAAATTTATATGCACTTTTTTTTATTCAATCCTTTTAATTATTTAGTTCGTTTTTTTATAATTTGAAATTTTTCTGACATCTCCAAAATCATATTCATAATTTTCCCGGATTTTTTTTTTAAAAATGAATTAGAAAAAAAGAAATTAAAAAAGAACTAAAAATATACACATGTAGAAAATAAAAAAAAACTACAGGTGCAATTTTTTAAAATATTTTTTTTTTTTTATAATTTATCGATTTGAAAAAAAAATCAAAAATTATTAGGAATCAAATGACCAGTATCATAAATTAATAAATTATCTTATGTCTACTACATTTACACTCATATAATTATTGATATTTATGACAAACAAAATGCGATTGTAACAATACTGAAAGTATGAAAATAATTTAGCGGGCAAAAATCGGACAGATTTTGACTGAAACTACAAGTTTTAATACAGGTTATGTACAAAATTTTAGTGCTAGTACTCAGTTGTAAATTTTTTAAATATTTATAAAGAATTACCTCAGCTTGATGTGAAAAACTAATGCCCAAATTCAAGGCCAGGATGTCAGTAAAATAATAATAGAACTAATTGTGCAATTACTTTTATAATTGTCCCTAAACACAGCGAGAGTTTGGGAGTTAGCTCCCAAATGCTTCCTAGTTCCCCCACTACTAGAATATTCAAACGCACGCATGCGCAGAAGTTTAAAAAGAAAATACAATAATGGCGGGAAAAAAATCGCAGTACCATTGGGACTTTTCTATTGCCTATCTCCAATGAAAATGTCATAGGCTTTGACACATTTGAATTTTCAACCAATCAACGCGCGTTTAAATATTTATACATTTTTTATCATCAATTTTTTATCATCAACTTAAGGAGGTTCGAGCGAATCTAATATAAAAAGGAATTTATAGCTTTAAAATTTTAAACTTAGTATATATAAATAAGTACTTTATGTATTCTCAAAATTTGAATATGACCCACCGTCTAGTTTTTTAGAAAAAAATATTTAAAAATGACGTTTTTAAAGTTCTTATACACAGACTCTTATGGCGGACAAGCTTCCGTCATGTCTTATTCGATTTTTTTCATTATCAACCTCCAAAGTTTAAGAAATTAAAAACCACATGTCATAAACTTGAATATTTTTAGAATATAATGATTTTAACAATATAGTGTTACCGTTGTAGTTATTTAAATAATTCAAGTTAAACTTTATTTTTTAATCTCGTTCATCGACAGAGATATATATTATTGAGGGTTTTCCAACGTCGCGGAAGCAGCTGAGAGAAAAAACAAAGATAGAAATACATTAAAAAGAGAGACGAGATTAGAAATAAATTTTTCCCGCTTAAATTTGAATATCGATATGTAAGAAGTTAGAACGCGCTGTTGCCAAATCTTTTTATTAAATTATATGAGTCAAAAATAACCAAGTCATTTCATTACTTTCTTTAATTAAATAAGTAATAAATATTAATTTATGAATTCGTTATCTTATTATAAATTAAAATAATGAATTTTTATAACTATTAGGAGAATTTAGCAAACGAAAAATTCAAACACTACTTTGACACTAGTTTTTACGAACCTCCTTAATCAAGATAAAAATTACTATCTAAATATTAATGTCAAAAAATAACTACTGCAATTTTCTTCACCAAATATTAAATATATTTAAATAATAAAATTTTCGAAAATTATTTATCTAAAATTTATTTTATTTACAACCCGGCATTTTTATTCTCTTCATTCTGAAGCTCTAAAAAAATAATAACCAAATAATAGATAGTAAAAAAAAATCTAAATTACAAAATTATGAAATCAATGAACGCATATAAATTAAACGGCGTAACCGATCCTTGAACAATTTTCCGTTGTACCTTTCGCAGCGCATAATCCACTTAATCCAAGTGTAATTCCTGTCATTTAATCGATTACTGCGGCAAACTCGCGGGTATTATAGCTGGTGGTTGGCATATCACGGGAGTAAATTCATCTCTACATATACCTCAGTATCTCGAGCGCTACTGCCGGTACTACCGTCACAACAACAACTACTACCACTACTACTAGTACTATCATGCACAAGCTAGCTTATATTCTCTCAACAACATTGCCAACAAACTCACCTCCACCAACTCTAGCTTCCTGTTTGTATACGCGTGATATCACGGAAGTGTTGTAAGCAGCTGGTTCACCCAGAATGTCATCGATATTGGTAACTCCGCCGATGAACAAAGGCAATGTCGATGGTCGCTTACGCGACGATGATTTGCGATGCACGTGAGTATGATGCATGTTTATGGGCTGGATGTTGTCATAACTTGATGTCCGGTAGCATTCGACGGTTGATGGATTCTCTACCTGAAATAATTATCACCAACGTCAATATCAATATCAGCATCAACATCAACTATTACTTATATTTTACGATTCTGTCAAAGAAAATAAAATAAATATTACCCCTTCTGGACTTATTCGGTCGCCGAGAGGCAACTCCTCTGACATTGACGTCGTAAATTCAATACCCATCGGCGACTCGGTGTGTCCTTCATGCCCTTGGTGTCCAGTATGTCCCTTCGAAGAATTGCAACCCTCAACACTGGCAATCGATCTGCTACCGAGTATTTCAAGTTTCTCATACGAGCCAGACAAATCCTCGGAATTGCTGGACTCGTTCTCAATATTTATCCTCTGTATACCCTCGGGAATATTTGAGTTACTGTCCATCCACCAAGCAGCCTCTCCCGATTCAATGTGTCTTATCTTATTGACACTCAGCGGCAGAGTTTCGCTCCCCGAGTCCTGGCCATTGCTCACGTTCACTGTCAGCGGTGATCCCGATCTCGGGGAACCATCGCCGACCGGATGAACTTCAATGCCTTCTGGTACTTCACTCGGATCTTCACTGAGCCACCACGCGCGTTCCCCGGACTGCTGATGCTTGAGACGATTTTTACGTTCAGTCGCTCCGCTGGACTTTTTGCTCCCTTTTCTCGAGGACGAGCTCGATGACTCCTTTTTTACGGGCACCTCCTCTTGATTTATCCACCAACTGTCCTCGGAGTCCTTCCACACTTTATATTTACCTAAAACAAAATAACAAATCTCATAACAACTGAAACTCCAGAGTCTTGATACTTAGACATTCAGCAAAACTTAATTTAATTAAATCTAATGAAATTATTATATATTAAATAACTTACCATCATCAGGCAAATTAGTGCTGACAGTTGTCTCCTGACTTATTTCATCTTGGCAGACACTGACACGTTCTATCCCCTCAGGTACATTGTCTGAGTTTGCGTCCATCCACCAGGGTTTTTCTCCAGAATATTGTCTTTTCAATGTCTCATTTTCTCTTCCACCACAACTGTTACTGTTATTATTATTATTATTACTTTCAGATAAATTTAAACTGGTACTGATAGTAAGGTTTTGTGAAGCGGAATTTGACACTGAAGAGGAACGTATCGATCGTCTGCGTGACCCGGTGTCTTTTTTACTCCAGCAGCTGTCAGACCTGGTAGTGTCCTCGTCTTTGGGTTTAAACAAATTGGTAACAGGCGTCAGAGTACGAATAAGAAAAGCTTTCGCCTCATCGCTCTTTAATTTTTCACTTCTGGCGCTACCACAGGAGGAAGCGGCTCGCGGTTTGTCCATACCCAGAGACAATTCATCAGTAGACAAAGCCAATACACTTGTCCTGGAGGAGCTTGCACTGACAACTTTACTGGCGTTATTTTTTTCACGTCTATCGTGTCTAGAGCTTGAGGTCGAGGTCTTGCTTCTACGTCTCCTTCGATTTGGTTCTGATCTCACTCGATCTTCGTCACTGCTCGAGGATGAGGATGAGGAAGACGAAGAGGAGGAGGAAGAAGACGAACTTGAAGAAGAATCAGAGGCTGCACTAGTTCGTGAAGAAGAGACACTGGCTTTGCGTCTCACAGGAGACTCTGAATTACTTCGTAATTTATTATAAATAACAAGACACGGTAACGTCGGGCACGGGCTGCTGGACCCGTTTTTCAAATTACCCCCACTGATACGAGGTATGTGACTTGTTTTAGCACCACTCGAACCACTTGTTTCATTTCCATTGCTACAATTATTATTATTTTTAGCGTCATCTTGAGAACTGACCGAACCGCTGCGTGAACTTTTTGTTCTCTTGCGATTTAATTTATTTCTGTCACTCGCATCCGGCATATTGAGCGCCGATTTACGGAAGTCCTTGTTTACATATTTTGTCGAACTCTTCATACTTGCACTGTCACTACTCTTAGGAACTGGAGGCTTACCACGTGCGTTAGCAGAGCCACTTCGCGAGTTAGTTGTTACCGCGGATGACGATGTAACCGCATCGGTAGAAGTTGATTTTTGCGACTGCGAGTGCGAGTGCGTCACTGAGGGAGCTCTTATTTTTGCATTATGACTCGTCAGAGAGCTAGCTGATGTAGACTTGGATTTGCCAGTTGGCAAACTGACAGTCCCGCTATCCGAGTCAGATTTTACTCCCGGCGATGTCATTTGACGTTGCTGCTGCTGTTGTTGCTGTTGATGTTGATGTTTAAAGCTCTTCGCTGAGCCATTACGCGATATAGACTTGGGTGTCATAACAGCATCTTGACGCGACAGCGACTGTCGTCGCGATGAAGAGGGAGAGGAAGCTGCGGAACTAACAGAGTTTTCGCGTTTTAGTATCTCGCGCGCTTGCTCTTTTTCCTGAGATGATTTTATTTTTTCTGACGTTGATATTTCATTTTCTAGTTCGTTATGTGATAAATTACACTTTGTACAGTCTGATGGTGTTACTGGTGGTGATGCAGCCGAGGGAGGACTCGGTGATATTTTGCTAGATAAAGAATTAACTTTAGCTTGAGTTTCTTTTATGTCGACGTCAGATTTAGCATTTGTATTTTTACAATGAGCTTCATTTTGTCGAGATGTCGAAGGAGAAAAAGACGAGGAAGGTGGAGGAGTAGGAGTAGGAGTAGGAGTAGGAGTTGGAGTTGGAGCTGAAGAATGAGGTAAAGAAGAAGGTGAAGAAGAAGAGGGTTCTGTAACAGCCGGTTGTCTGTACCCAAAATTGCTGACTCTGCTACCACTTGAGTCATAAGTTCTCGAATAAGAACCTGAAGATGAAAATTTGTCGAGGTATGACGACGAGCCGGTTGAAGACCAAGGCGATGATCTTGTGCTTGCGTAACGAGAATATCTGGCAGTGTCATCCATACGATCGCTCTGCATGCCAACGTCTTTGGTTTCTTGGTTTTTTCTAATAATACGGGTTATTTCTTTCTGTATTGTGCGGGCTACGTCGACTCTTCTCGAGCGGATAAACGTCGCGGGTCCTGCGGGACCTGGGGACGTCCCTCGTGACACGACAGTGACAGTAACTAGCTTGACAGTATCTTCTTCTCCAGTCTCTTGTGTATTATCCGCATTACGTATATTACTATTTGTTTTAACTCTATTCCGCTCAACTTCATCCCCATAATCATCATCTCTATCTCCATTTTCATTTTTATCTTTATCTTTATCTTTATCTTTACCTTTAGCTTTAGCTTTAGCTTCAATTACATTTTTAATGTCAATGGAGTTTGACTGTATGATATTTGCCGATTCAATGGCTTTGTTGCTGTGCTCTCCTTCGGGATCAAGCACTGGAGTAATAGTTTTCATGATTGATGATGAAGACAACAGTCTATCAGATGGAGTGGTTGTTGTTGTAGAAGTACAAGTACCAGGAGAAGGTGAAGGCGGAGTAGTGCCAGCAGGATGGGGGTGGCCTATGGGTATTCCAGTTCTCTCAGCTCCATTATGACTCGTCGTTGAGGAAGCAAGCCTCGAGGAGTTGGTAAACTTACAAGTTACTGGTGTTTCAGCTTCAATGATCAAACATTAATATTAGTTTCATAATTACTTATTGTTACTTGGTATTTTTTTATTTAGTTATTCTATCAGTTCAAGGAGATTGCAACCTTTGATGTGAGAAAATATGCCTTTTTTGTGCAAACTCTGAGAAATTTGATTATAAAATAGCTTATATACTTGTTAATAGAGCTTTAATACCTTCTCGATAAAAGTTACAGAAAAGTTTATTATAAGTTTATATTATATTTTTTTTTTTTTTATATTTCCAAGATCGAAGAAATACTTTTAAAGCTTTATTGAATTTTTCAACCAACTAAATTATTAAAAATATATGATGAGAATCTATTGATTTTAAGCTTTAATTTGATACCCAACATGTAAAAAAAAAAATAAAAATTTTTGAATTTTGAAAATTGAATTACTTTTGATGACAAATTTAATAACCAGTTAAATATTTGAAACTATACTCGATTTTTTTTCAAAATCAAATTTTTAATTACGACACAAAAATATTTTTATTGTTTTGTAATTTTAAACTTCCCGCCAAGAAAATTTAAAATTAAAAAAAAGGGTTTTGAGTTTCGGTCCAATTTTTGAAAATCGAGTTTTTATGAAATCTTGACGTTTTGAGGTCCTAAGAATCTATTCTATTTCCGGCTTGACATCCGGCCATGTATGTGTGTGTGTAAACTTTTTTTTCCGACATCTTTGTTATGAATCAACCGATTTGAAGTTTTTGGCGGCAATCGAAAACCCTTACTAAGACTTAGAAATGCTTAGATTTTGTAGTCGATCAACTGAGTAGTTTACAAGTTACAAGTCGATATGTTTTTTCGGTTCAATAGTTTTTTGACCTCGCAGCTCAAAAGTTTACTAACAATACCGTCTTCGAGTTCGAAAAGAGCGAGAAGTTTTAGGGTTGGCCCACAGGGTCAGCCGTATTTCAGATTTTTTTTTTCAAGTTCATGAGTAAGTATTTAAATATATGAAAGTTAACATAAACGGACATACTCTTGACTATTTAAATAGTAGCAATCTCTTTGATTGGAAGATAAAAGAATGTAAAATAAAGTTTCTGTTAAAAATATCAGTAATAAAAAAAATGAGAATGTAAAATGAATGAAATGAAATTATGGTTAATATCTTACAGGAAGTTCCAGTTTGTCCATAATTTGGAATTCTGCCTTGAATTTTAAACGAGGTTGGCTTTGTCCTTTGGAGGCAAGTGTCAGGACTCGGTTCACGAGTTGAAGTTGAAGTGAAACTTCTTGGCAAAGTTGCATTAGTCCTTTGAGAATTTGAATTAGTAGATGAAGGTCTAGAAATTACAGAATTATCATTTCCTGTATTTTTTTCAATACTCTTGTCTTGTTCATTTTCACGTAATCCAGCGCGATATGAACTGTTGACATAACGCGACGATGCTGTCTCAGATTCACGGCTCTTGTCACCAACGCGCTCCCCATATTTCTCAAGCACTGATGATATACGTGGGCTTGTTTTTGTTACGGGATAAGAATACTTTTCTAGCAGTGTCGTTCCTATACTTTTTTCATTTTTATCTACGGATATAAAAAGTAAAGTCAATGAAGAAAAAAAATAAAATATAAAATTCAAAAAAAAAAATATATATATATATATAATAAAATAAATATACTTGGAAGCTTATAGGATTTATCATCAGCCCGTTTCAATAATCCCGAATTTCTATAACCCGAAGACGAAGTAATTGCCCTGTCTTTTGAAGAAGCTGCTGATACTCGAGCAGATCCAAGACTCGTAGAGTAACTTGGTCGATAACCACCTAAACTACTGGTACTAGAACTAGTGCTAGTTGAGTTTCTTGTTACTCCGCTTACGCTGGCACTACTTCGTGGTCTGTACCCCAAATCACTCTGCAATATTAAATAAAATATAATAAATAAATAAATAAATAAATAATAATTGACATTAATGTCTCTATTGTATAAATTTACAGCAAATTTTATTTTATTAATTTCATTTATTCACTAACGTCTCTTATTATATACTCGATATATCACTATTATTATTATTATTATTTCGAGTCCATCAACATAAAATACGCTGCTTGCTTTCATTTAAATGATTTATGTACATCGATTCAGTCAGCTTTTAAATTCAACAATTGACCTCCTCGATGGATGATAATAGACCGTGGGTAACTTGCCAAAATATATTATTTATTTTATCATTTTTTTTGTTCATTATAAATTTATATTAAATGTTACGTCATTTTTATTACTATGATTTTTTTTTTACGATTTATAAAATGGTTTTATGGAGTCTCACCTAGATATTTATGCGAACGTGTACTGTTAAATTTTAATGGAAGCCAATATTCTATTGAAAATGATTATTTGATTGACGTTGCAAATACGAGAATAGAGACTACGAAAAAATCGATAGCTTATATAAGTTATAAGTGGGACAAATAATTTACCAGCAGACCGCAATCAAATTATTTATTAACTTCCCGCTAAGAAAATTGCAAATTTTCAAAAATTCGGGAAGTTATTGGTTTCAGTCCGATTTGTGAAAATCGGAATTCCAACAGATGTCGACGTTTTGAGGTCCTAGAAAGCTATTCTGACTAATTTCACGATGATGTCCGAGTGTATGTATGTATGTATGTATGTACGTACGTATGTAAATATCTATAACTTTTGAACGGATCAACCAATTTTGATCGTCAAGGTGTCATTCGACGCAGTTTTTTAATATCTTGAAGCTAAAAAAAATTGAACTTGATCGGTAGGGCTCGTTCGGAGATATTCCAAAAATAAACTTTTTTCAAAAATGTTTTTTTTGGATAACTTTTTACGGGCTCGATGGATTAATTCCAAAATGGACTGGGCTTTGGAGATTCATAAGCCGCGTCGAATGCCACCTCAAACATCAAAATCGGTTTATTCTTTCAAGAGAAACCGTTGTCGAAAGAATTAAAAAAAAAAAATTTTTTTAGTATTTTGAAAATTTCTCAAAAATGACTCGATGAATCAATTTCAAAATTCAATCAGTTATAGAACTCAATGAAACGCGTCGACTGCCACCTTAAACGTCTCAATCGGTTTATTCGTTCGAGAGATATCGATGTAGAAAAAATTGTAAAAAACGTTATTTTTTGAAAACAAAAGCATACAAAAGTATTTTCGAGCTCGAAGAGCTTGAAAATGTAGCTACTACAATTTTTCGAGCTCAAGGAGATCGAAATACGCGGGAAGTTTTGGGGCTGGCCCGCAGGGTCAACCGACAGACCGATTTTTATTACTCTTTTCAAAAAATTTCATTGAATTTTATTAGAAATAATATTCATATTTTTTATTATAATTGGGGATATAAATTATGAAAATTAAATTGATCAATAAATAATGATACTGAAAATAGCCGACGTCTAATACTTTTTGAATGTTTTTAAAAACGATAAATTAAAAAATATATATATTTTAAAAAATTGCACTTGAAGTTTTTTAAATTTTCTGCATGTGCATATTTTTAGTTTTTTTTTTAATTGAATTGTTGGAAAAAAAATTTGAAAATTGCTAATTGTCTGCCAACTTCAGGATCATCAATAAATAATAATTTTTCAATTAACAGATGATTAACAATTTTTTGATTTTTTTTTTCAACGATTTAATTAAAAAAAAAAAAAAAAATAAATGGACATGTAGAAAATTTAAAAAACTATAGGTGCAATTTTTCAAAATAATTTTTTTTTTATTATATACCGTTTTGAAAAAATCAAAAAATTATTAGACGTCAGCTAACTTCCGTATCATAATAAATAAAGATCTATTTAATCCTAGAAAATATCAAAATACTTTAAATTGCATATTACAAAACTTAATTAAAAAAAACAAAAAAAATATGCACATGTAGAAAATTAAAAAAACTATAAGTGCAATTTTTTAAAATATTTTTTTTTTTATAATTTGTCATTTTTAAAAATATCTAAAAATGATCAGAAGTCTGCTAACTTCAGTATTAATGAATGTAGCAGATATCAGACAAATTTAAAATTATTAATAAATCGAGTAAATAATTATTAAAATAAAATTTTAAAAAATGCGCATTAAAAAAATTTTGAAATTAATAAATGCTTTTTTTGTAAATTTTATTTTTTCAATTATTTACCCTATTTATTTATAATTTTAAATTTGTCTGATGTCTGCTACATTCACACTCCTTTTTTTTTTATTTTTTAATACGTTTCCAAAATATTTTTTGAATCTGTAGTAACAATCATTCGTGATCGAATTTTTATCCACTCCAATTAAGAAAAGTGTACCGGAAATGAAATCGATTTTTAAAATTTATGACCAAATTTTAAAATTATTAAATCTAGACTAATTATCCGACAGTTTTGAGCCAGCGTCAAAATTATACAAAAATTAATCATTTTTGACTGCAGGCTTTAAAATAATTATCATAATTTTCCCTCTACTTAAAGTAACAAAGATCTAAATAAAAACCAGGAAGTAAGAACAATTTAATCTGAATTCAAGGTGAAAAAAAACTCCATGTCGGATTCGAACCATCGACCTTCTGTTGACCCGACAGGTGCTCTGGCCAACGAGTTACCGCGATCATATTTCACTTTAAATTTAAATTTCAAGCTGTATGTCATCTTTTTGTACTCTTCTAAATCACTTAGTTCGCACAGCTGTTATAATTTTTTTATAAAAAATTCGAGATAAAGAAAGTCCAAGAATGTCAACTAAAGCTCCATGCAATCCAATAACAATTCTTACAAAATAGCTGGCAGGTCTGTATGAACAATCGGAAAAAATAGTAAAAATTAAAAGAAATAAATTTTTTTTATCGAAAAGAAAGTCCATTTGACTCAATTAACATAAGTTTGGCATTTTGCCCGTCGTCATAAATAGATGACCGGAGTTTGCCTGTAGGGAGTATTAGCCTCTCTGTTTTAAAACTCTGTACTCTGTACTGCAGAGTGTACATCTTTGATATAACGGGTGAGTTACAAGTCACAATAAAATTATCGATTTATATAAATTTTTAAATTCCCTCTTATACTTTTTTTATTTTTTATTTCAATACTATTAGTATCATTATTATTATTATTATTTGTTCTCATCTAATTTAATATAAAACTCGTGTAATTCCATCGCAAACTAAAACAACTGAAAAAAAAAATAGTAAATATTTATAATATGCTATTACGTCTACAAAGCTCTTGTTGAAAAAATGAATAGGAAGAAAAAAAAAAGTTAAATCTTGTTGGAAAAATATCCTGACATGATGACGTCTATCTGCTGGTCTACGTCTGCATGTATAATAACAATAATAATGATGATAATAATAATAAAAAAATAAATAAATAAATAATGTGTACATACACCCTAAGAGTAGAGTATGATGTAAGTATAGTTGTAGTATAAAGTATCATATTTACCCTCTGGCAAACTTGAATACAAGTACACTCTCTTCAAGTAAAGGCTACTCGAATTCAACGATCCGAATATTTTCGAGGGTTTCCCATCATCATGAATATCGAGTATCGATTCAAAGATCTTGGACTATTGCTGACAACCGGTAGCCTGTTCACTTGAGATACCGACTTAAAGAACATTCATAAATATTTATTATAAAAAAATATATATATATATGTATATAAACAACTGGAAGATCACAAGTAAACTAATGATACAGTAGTAAAATATAGAGGAATGATGTGTAGAATTAAACAGCCTCAGAAACAACAATTGAGAATGCGGGTCGTAGATAGAGGATTTAGTGGAGTTGAGAGTAAGTACGAGATTGAAACGCGCGAAACCGTTTTCCACAAGACATCGCTGAATACTCCAGATACAAATGTGTGTGTTCGCTTATATCCACATGGCAATTTCATCCCCGGCCTCGTTTAGCTTGCCTTGCATGCAACATACGTGTGCTTTACTTCTGAGTGTGTCGAGTGTGGAGTAACGAGTTGAGCCTCGAGTAGTTTCCGTGTGCGCCGCTCATCGCTATTATGGTAATGCTATTCGTGGTGATAATGGAATTGGGACAGTAGTGTATACCTTCTCCAAGGAGAAAACCCTTTACCTCACTTCTGTCCATATATACTTTATACCCTAAACCTTCTCATTCTCCTCCTTATTCTCAAAATCTAATGCTTTCCTTAAGAATTCTTACATCTATTCAAATATCATTTGCCATCATGTTTTTTTGAATTTTCACTTGGAAAATTGGAAATTTTAAAAAAAAAATTTTATTAACTTTAGTCTGATTTTCCAAAATACAGTTTTCATCACATGCCGATGTTTTCAAGTCAATATTTAGGTTGGTGCTGCGATCTTACACAGAAAAAAAGGATTTCGTGGCACAAAAAATTTTTTGGGGCGAAAAAAAATTTCTTGCATGAAGTAATTTTTTCAAGTCCTATGAAAAATTTTACTTTCAATTCATGATGAAAAATTTTTCTTGCGCCAAGGAATTTTGTTTTCTGTGTAAAGGATCAACTGCTTTGCAGATTTTTTTTAGTTATATTCAGGGACAAGATTTTTGGCTTAATTTTGAAATAAATCGTTCAAATGTTTGATATTCCGGCGAAAATATTGGTCTTATAGAAAAAGTTTTCAAACAAAAGTTGTAGGAAATTTAATTTTCGAAAAAAAATGTCTCTTATGATTTTCTTATACGACCGATATTTTCACTGTAATTTCAAAATTAAGATTCATAATGAATGATTCAAATTTTTGTTAATTATGAAAATCTTAATTCTGGAATTACTGCTTCCTTATTAATCCTAAAAAAAAATTATATGAGACATTGTTTTTAGAAAATTGAATTTTGAACAACTTTTACTTGAGAAATTTTTCTATACGACCAATATTTTTGCCGTAATATCAAAAATTTGAGATCATTAATTATTAATTGTCAATTTTTTAATTAAGGAAAAAGTCCTCGCCTTAATTATATTTTAATGTTTTTACTATGCATAAAATATATATATGGGATGCACGAATAATGTGAAAGAAATTGACAATTTTTTTAAGCGCGCGATAATTTAAAAATCATTCAAATTTGAATTTTTGAATATTTGAACTCACATATGATGAATAATAAAAAGTTTTTTACAATAATTCGTAAACTCTAATAATTCGCACACCTTTAATATATACATATATATCTAATTCTCATATATAACCCACTAGTACTTTCAATATTGATTTAGAAAATAAAATAAAATTTAAATCTGTAACATTTCACTCACTAATCTGCAAAAAAAAAAAAAACAAAAAAAGGTTAAAGAAAAAAAAAAAAATGACCGCCAAATCCGTAATTTTTAAAAGTAGTAATTCGTAGTAAAATTAAAAAAATGAAATGTATAAGGGTTGCCAAGCAGAATAATCTGTTACGATATCTATTATCGCTTTTACTACATCGATTCAGTAAGTAAGTAAAGTGTATAGGGAGTAAGTAGTGCAGCCATCTAGTAGTCTTGCCAACTTTACGAAACTTTACTACTGTGTACACATTACACATTAGCTTTGTTACATAGATTTTAGTTTTAAACTTGACTGTATGTATGCATTGATTTAAGTGTGTAAAAGAGTAAGAGTAAGTGAGTACAGTGTATGGATGTGTGGACTGTGTTGGCGGTGGAAATGTTTAGGCGCCAGTGGATTGAAAGATAGAAGTTGAGTCTTTCATTCATTCCCGCGTTAAGTAAACACCCGAGGCACATCACATGTGAAATAATAGTCACAAAGCGGCAATTCATTATTTTTGAATCACGTATTTTTTTCTTCGCTTGTTTGCGTTATTGGAGATTGGGAATAAATGGCTGGATTGATCGGGAATTTAATAGGCAAGCGGTTGTAAAAAACTACTGATAAATCGGATCGGAAATAAAATGATAACAAAAAATTAGTGTCAATATTTATATCAACTTTTGTTTTTAACGCCAATCAATTCGTGTCATCAGTTTTTTCAAAATATTCTGATTATTAATAAATATATCAAAGATATAATCAGCAAAATTTTTTTTTTTTATTCTTATAATTGTGCCATTGAAGTGAGAAAAATAAGTCCCTTTAAATTTTTAATAAAATAAAATTTGGAAAAGGCAAAATCGGCTCAAATTTTTTTTAAAACTTGTTGATTTTTGAATTTCAAATTTTTAGAGGACATGTTTAGTCCAGTTTTGAATATTACAACTGGAATAGGTTAAGAAAAATCACACTCATAATCCCATAGTTTAATTAAAAATGATCCTGTTGGCAGACAATTAAGAATTTTTGACTTTTTTTTTTAACAATTTAATTTAAAAATAAAAAAATGCACTTGTAGAAAATTTTAAAAACTATAGGTGAAATTTTTTGAAATATTTTTTTTTTATAATTTATCATTGTAAAAAAATTTCACAAATTATTTGACGTTTGCTGACTTGTATCACAAGTTAACACATAATTAGCAATTTTCGGATTTTTTTTCAACAAATCAATTACAAAAAAAAAAAGAAACTAAAAATATGCACATTTAGAAAATTTAAAAAACTACAGGTGCAATTTTTCGAAATATTTTTTTTTTATAATTCGTCGCTTTTTAAAAATCTAAAAATATCAGACATCAGTTAATTTTAGTATCACACAAAATGTAAAATTTTTCGGATTTATTTATTATGTGGTAAAGCTATAAAGATAATTACGTTAATGTAAGAAACATTTAAGAAAATAGTTGTAAAGATTATATGGTAAAATTAAGTTAAGTCATTGGGTTATTTTCAGGATCTCGTGGGACAACTTCGGCGAGCCGCATGGATCGATTCAACGACTAGACGATGAGAGCAAGTAGTTTCTATGTAACTCTACAATCTATACATTTATATATATACACATATACATATATATATATATAGGTGGGCTCTATAGTGAACTAGAGTAAGTGGACGAGGACAAAGAGGTAAAGAGAGAAACTTGAAGCTCTGCATTCGTTGCCGCAAGTCCGACAGTGGTTTCCAGAGCCTGGGGATGATGATGGCTTCTTCGTCGACGGCTCTCAGCCACATTTGCTTCACCACATACATCCAAACTCCCTATTCCTAAACTACAGCAGTAGTACAGCAGTCCCATTTCCATTTCCAACACCGAGTGCACTCATCGAGAAATACGTCCGATATATATTTTCTTATTTCTTTCCATGCATTTTCTTTTCCGAGATATCCACATTATTATTTTTATCAATTTCATATTTCTGAGATACAGTTGTAATAATAATAATGTAAAATAAAAAAAGAAAATTATAAAAATAGCTGAAATGATTTTGTTGTTTGGACAAATGATGGATGTCCATGTAAATAAATTATGCATGTTTTTTAAAAGTTTGTTTTTTTTTTATATCATTTAATGGATGAACTGATGGAGATCTATTTGCAATGTATTTGTCAGTTGATCTGCACGCGAGAGAATACGCTACTGTTTACACGATAAAAGCAGGCATTATACTGTTTCAACAATTCTCATCGGTACACTGGCCAAGAGTTATTTTATATAGTTTGGACTTTGGTACCGAGCCAAATTTTTTTTTTTAACTCTTTTTATATCAATACACCAGCATTACGTACTAAGATAAACACTACGGAATAATATAAATATAAATATCAATGGAGATTTAATTAATTTACTCAATTTTACTTTTAGATTTTTGTTTTAAAAAGGTCTTTATTTTTTAATTTATCTCGCGGCAGCCAAAAATTTACGGGAGGTTTTTAATCTTTATTTATTTTTTTTATTTTGCAGTTTTATATTATTTCCATATGTATATACATTTTTGTCCTTTATTGATAATGAATTCAATTTAAAAAAATATTCAAAATTACGACAGCAAAATTTTGAAATTTTTAATTATACTGCAAATTATAATCAATTAATTAGAACTTGGTAATTTTTTTTTTTTAATTTGATGAGTGTAAAAATTGTTTCGTTAAAAAAATTTGTTTTTTTTTTTATTGCGGGACCGCTACTTTTTAAAAAGACAAAAAAATTTATTTTTATTTTTTTTATAATTTTAAGAAATTTTTTTCCTGGATAAAAATATTTAAATATTTTCCAAGGTTAGCAAAATATTATACGACGCAATAGTTACTGCAGAATTTCAACACTTGTATTTTTTTTTTAATTTGTTAGAAAAATTATCTCAAAAATTATCCTATTGAAAATTCTTGCAATTTAAAAAAAAAATTTATGAAAATATTAACTGTAAATCAAATAATTGACGTAGACACTCGTAGAATTTTTTGAACCCATGAACTAATATGTATTTTTGTTTGAAAAAAAACTAAAAACGTACCGGAAGGAAGTAGCGATCGATTAACTAAATTTATGGACTAATCTTATCATCATCAAACCTAAACTAATTATCCGGCGGTAATGAGCTCGCTTCCAAAATAAACAGAAATTAATAATCTTCGGATGTAAACTTAAAATAATTATTTAAACACTCTATACATATCCGGTCGCTCAAGCATCAACAGTTTCTTAGTAAATATTTAACGTTCATCAAAATAAATTCAATTAAAAACAATTATTCATAAAGTTTTATTAGTTTTCTGTAATAAAAATATTTTGTCTAAAGTAAAAGCCCCTATACCAGCTCAGTGCCATTAGTCGCTCACTTTAACTGTTTAATGCGTTTTTTTATAATTTTTATGAAAAAAAATTACAACTAAAAATATTATTATTGATAAATAATTATTTGTGAATCTAAATATATTAAAATATAATGTATCAAAGTATTTTATAATAGGTTATAAATTTAAATTAAATGGCTGTTTTCAAAATCGCGCTCAGCCGGGCATTTTTTACTTTGACGTTCATCCGTTAGATTAAATTTAAATTACGTCAAATTTTTTAAGAATTGTTATAACTATATCTTATTAAATACATTTTTAAAATTCATGAAATTTCATATTATGAAAGAATAAAGTAGTCTAATTTATAAATTATTTGTCCAAATCAATAAACTTATCATAGTTTAATTGATATTGTCTTTGAGCGACTATAGGGCCATGTGTCGATCAAGTATGGTACACGACAACTTTTAGTGAGCGACTATGGGTACACTCAAGGACCTTATTTAAAAAATTAATAATAATTAATTTTCAACATTATTCTTCAAACTAAAATCTTATTCAAATACTCGAAACTTCAAAAAATAACTATAAAAAAAATATGGTTTTTAATTTTATTTATTAATTTATATTGAGTGATTCAATTTCACTCCGATGAAAAGTGAGCGGATATAGGGGCCTTTACCTTACTTAAATTTAATAAAAATTTTTATTTTTAAACTCTTATTTCGCACATTGGGAGATGAACTGTAAAAAATTTTTGGAGTGAACGCTAATTACATCCGGAGTTGATTCGAAGCGGATGACTGTGTATTTATTTAATCTCCTTGGAATAAAATTCACTCCGGAAAGTTTATTTGAATATCAAAACTCCGGTTCAGAGTGAATTCGGATTTAAATAAAATCTGTAATTACTCCGAATTTACTCTCGATTTTTTACAGTGTAATTAAAACTTATTTAAGGAGGTTCGACCGATACTAATGAGTCAAAGTAGTGTTTGAATTTTGTTGTTGGCTAAATTCTCCTAATAGTTATGAAAATTCATTATTTTAATTTATAATAAGATAACGAATTCATAAATTAATATTTATTACTTATTTAATTAAAGAAAGTAATGAAATGACTTGGTTATTTTTGACTCATATAATTAAATAAAAAGATTTGGCAACAGCGCGTTCTAACTTCTTACATATCGATATTCAAATTTAAGCGGGAAAAATTTATTTCTAATCTCGTCTCTCTTATTAATGTATTTCTATCTTTGTTTTTTTTATCAGCTGCTTCCGCGACGTTTTTAAACCCTCAATAATATGTATCTCTGTCGATGAACGAGATTAAATAATAAAGTTTAACTTGAATTATTTAAATAACTACAACACGGAGAGAAAAATATCGCCAGATTAAGTATACGTATCGCTATTCTGGCTATACGCTGTATAGTCAACTTACTTAACGATACGCCGTATAGCCAATTCAGCTATACAGAGTATCCTCAAAGTGGATCGTCAAAGTGACGATCTGCATCCTTATTTTAGGCATTTCATGTATCTCTGACATGACTAATGCGCAAACTCTGTGTATTGAGGCATACGGCAGCCGAGAACGACGATACGTATAGCCAATTTAGCTATACGGATCCTCACGCTGGCGATACAGATACCTATATCAACGAAACTACATATCGTTACAAAGGCTATTCGTCGTATTGTTAAACTAAATAAACGAATACTTATCCTAACCTAAATACGTATCTTTATTTTAACGATACTATAGATTATTAAATTAATATGAGAGTATTCCTAAATTAGGTATACGAATCGTTATTCTGACGATACGTCATTTGAGGATACATTGGATAGTCATTCTGGCGATATTTTTCTCTTCGTGAACGGTAACACTATATTGTTAAAATCTTATCATATTCCAAAAATATTCAAGTTCATGGCATGTGGTTTTTTATTTCTCAAACTTTAGAGGTTAATAATGAAAATAATCGAACAAGTCATGATGGAAGCTTGTCCACCATAAGAGCCTGTGTATAAGAACTTTAAAAACGTCATTTTTAAATCTTTTTTTCTAAAAAACTAGACGGTGAATCATATTCAAATTTTGAGAATACATAGATAAAGTACTTCTTTACATGTATACTAAGTTTCAAATCTTAAAGTTGGAAAATGTTTTTTACATTAGATTCGGTCGAACCTCCTTAATCAAATGATTAATTTTCAGAATCAAACAACTCTGAAACATTTGTAAAAATACTAGAGTTTGTAAAAAATAAAAAAAAAACGATTGGTCATTTGTAAAACGAATGGTTTTTTAATTGACTTGTCTAGAAAATAATTAGTTATTGGGCAATAAAAGCAATTGGAAGAACAAGAAACAAAATGGAGATAAATTCAGAGGTAGAAACCTCTGGCAGCTGATTCCATTGAGTATCAGCGAATCCTTATCTCTGTTTGAGTTTGAAGACGGTTATTTTACAAGTTGTCAAAGTGAGAATAGAAAATCGTGAGGTGTTTCGACGGCTAAGCTTTGTAATTGGAAAACTTCCGACACTTTGCACTACTAAGTCTAGCAAACTCTCTCTCTCCCTCTCGTATTCTTTATCTTACTTTTACTCTCTTTGCTCTTTTGAACCTGATCCATACAGAAACGAGCAAGATTAAAAAAAAAAAACCATAGAAAATACGACAAAAAGTTTAAATAAACTTCAATATATTAATTTATATTTTTTTTTTAATCCCAATAAAACTATCATAAAAAACAAAATATTTATTAATACAAGCCGCGTTTAAAAGTTTCAGCAAAAAAAAAAAAAAAATTTTAATAAAAAATACAGCAAGGAAATAAAAAAATCTTACGTGTAAGCTTATATATTTGCGGTGTATTTTTTGTTTAGTCTTTTATAAACACGTCGGATAACGTAAAATAAAAAAAAAACACAAAAAGAAATAAATAAATAAATAAAAATGGAAAGAGTGAGAGAAGAAGAAGAAGTAGAGAGGGAAGAATGGAGTAAGACATATAATGTAATGTAATGTGAGAGAGAAAAGCGAATCGGAAGCTCGTAGTAGGGTATTATGTAGTCCCTTGCACGAGCGTCGATGCATTAAATATGAATGCAATGTTCCGTAGACGTGGATCTAGTCTTGCACGTGAGGGAGGTGTCGGTAGTAGATGAAGGTGTGGGTGGAAGCTACTGCTACTCTCCTAGACTACAACTATACCTTGTAGAGTAACTCTCTGTGGCGTACCCGACCCCTTTGGGGTTAAAGTCAATCAAAAGAAACGCCCGACGTCCACACAACACCATCAACCACTACATATAAATATATATATGTGGGTATATATGTCTATACTTGTATCGACAAAGTATAACGGTGTAACACACGTAGTGCATACATACTACCAAGGATATATACCCTTGTCTGGTGTGTCTTTCTACTCGTATCGTGTCATATCCCCTTCAATTGCCATCCCCCAATGAAACTTTCTCAGTAGCGGTATAGCTCTAGTACCAGTAGAACCAACCAACGTCACATCTTCTTCTGCTCTACGAAACGCTCAAGTTATTTACATTTCTCCTGGGCAAGATTCAACCAAGAGATGAAGATAAATTTATATATATATATCTATATATATTGGTAAATGTGTGTATTTTCTTTGATATCCGATGTTGCTTTGAGAAGAAATCGATTTTCAGGTTATATCCTGAGGTTTATATATATATCTATCTAAAGAAAACTGAGGCACGACAAAATAACTACGGAAGTAATTTATATATATATAAATTTTAATTGTCGTATATCATTTATTTTTACACTGCGAAAAATCGGGAATGAATTCGGAGTGATTACGGATTTTATTTAAATCCTAATTCACTACGTATGGAGAAAAAAATTAAGTAATTTTTACTAAATTTGAAAAAAAAATTACAATCCGAGAAGTAATCTTGAAAGGTTAAAAAAAAATCAAAACTTGTACAAAACTCAAAGTAAAAATTACAACATGTTATTTAGAATAATAATTTCTGTTAGTTATAAAAATTACTGCATTCAAAATAAAATTTACTAGCGACAAATAAAAATTATAATGTACCAATAATTTTGACTATTGTACTTAGTAAATATTAGTTAACAAGCTTTGTGAAAGGTGTCTTCTGCCGTGTAATTTTTACAATCTCAAATAGTAATTTTATCTCCCGGAGTAGCAATTTGTCTTACCGACATTCTAAAATGTCCAGTAACTTACGTACGTAGAATTACATTGGAGATGTAATATTTATCAACTATGAAACAAAAATTGCGACTAATGTGTTAACTTTTAATAATCCTAATAACAATTTCTACTTTTTGTAAGATTAAACTATTTTTATATGAATAAGTAAATATTGATTTTTTCCAAGCGAAAATTTAACGAAGCTGCATTGTAATTATTATGATAAGTGAAAATTACAATCTAGAAAGTAATAATTTAAATAAAATATTAATTTTCAACAAATCGTAATTTTTTTTATAGATTGTAATTTTTTATTTGAAATAGCAAATTTTTCATTGTGATTGTAATTATTATTTAATTTTGACCTGCATTTTTCTCCGTGCGGAGTAAATAAAGAGTTTGTTTTTTCAATGGAGTGATTTCGGAGTGGTCTGGATTCTATTTCCATTCACATTCACTCTGATTCGGAATTTTAATTTTAAAATAAACTCTTCGGGGTAAATTTCACTCCGGATTTAATCTGCATTCACTTTGCAAATTTTTTTAGTATCGAATTTTCCAAATAATTTAAATTTTCTTTTTACGGAGCATGATGGAGTTATCAAAAAATTTATTTATTTTGTCAAATTTTTTTTGAGTGCTCGTTTTACCCCGAATATTCGGCATTGTTACAAAATTTATGATAACCATGCACACAAAAAAAAAGGGATTTCTCGGTGCCAAAAATTTTTAATCGCTCCAAGAAAATGTTTACTTGTCTTAAGAAATTTTTCACATTAAGAATTGGAAATGAAATATTTATTTTAGACCAGAGAAGAATTTTTTGAGCCAAAAAAAAATTTCTTACGCAAAGGAATTTTTTTTTAGCCCTAAAAAAATTTTTGTTTTCATTTCCTAATACAAAATTTTTCTTGCGCCAAGAAATCCTTTTTTTCTGTGAGATTTTCACCAAAATTTACTGTCTATTGTACTCGGGTACTATAGTTCATATTTGAGCGATCGATATTAATTTCAATTTTGTTACATTAGTTCTTATTTAGTAAAATGGACACTGATTAAATTTAAGAAAAAAAAAAAATAATCAGGACAAATGTTTGAATAATTGACAAGAAAAATCTAAGCACATGATTTATTTACATAAAGTTTTTTATACTGATATGTTTTTGTAATTTAAATAAATCGTTTTTGCTATGAATTTACTAAATCCACAATAAATATAAAACACTATATATAATAAATATAAATGATGATTCTAGTGTCTCAGATACTGACAGCCTTATAATCTATCAAGAAATTTATAGTTCGCCTCTGTTTTGATAGACGTGAGATGATTTTCTTTTTTTTTTTTCCAGTAATATTTTATATTCTTCACTATAAATATATTTTCTCAGATTTATGCCATCACTCAATAGTATATTGTGTGACAAGGGATGAAACAAGACGATTTCAGACTAGGGTGAGGTTGGCTGCCCGAGCCGTAGGCGAGGGCTGACATCACCCGCAGTCTGAAATCGTGTTTTATCCTGAGTCACACACTATATTTTTCATGATTACCTGTATCAGAACTTGAAGATTTAGTGTCAGCAGCCAGTAAGAAACAAGTTAATTTCAAGCCGGTGATGCGGAGAACTGTTAGAGAATGAGAAATATGTGATTTACAATCACTTATTAAATAGTAAATAATACAAAAATATTATTTTCACTCATTTTTCAGTAATTTTATTTGGTTAATTATAACTGTCACTTAAAAAATGAAATGAGTAAACAGAAGTGGCAAGTAAACAAATGAGAGTGATAAGGCTGCAAATGAACATTAAATATAACTAGCACAGGGCAGAAACAATTGTGTTTCTTCCCAAGGGAAGAAACACGCATGTTTCTGCCCGCTGTGAAGGGATTTGTGAATTACGAATTCGCTAGCAGTTGTTTGCAGCATCGGCTCGAAATTAGCTTGTTTCGACGGGCTGTAGAGACACTGAAACTTCAAGTTTCGATGCTGGTATCATGAAAATATTATTTTAAACCATTTTTATTTTTTAATATTTTTTTTTCGAAAATTTTATTCCGTGTTTACATCAAATTGAATTGAAATTTTTTCAATTTCCCATTTTACCCCATCATCTCTACATATTTTTTATCCGTAATTCCGTAATATAATTAAATTAAAAAAATACATTTCATATATTTTTCTCTCAAGAATAATACAAAATTTTATATCTCATACATTTTAAGTCACAATCTTAATTAATTATTTACTCAACGCGCTTACTAATTATAAATAAACCCACTAAGAAATTAAATTATAAATCCCGCCAGATTTAAATAAATAAAAAACTTGAACAAATAATATAATTAAAGTCAACTAATCTACACTGTGTGAAATCGGGAGTGTATTCAAAGTGATTACGGATTTTATTTAAATCCGCATTCACTCCGAACCGAAGTTTTAATATTAAAATAAAGTCCCTCCGGAGTAAATTTGACTCCAAGGGATTAAATAAATTTACAACCTTTCGCTCCGCTGTCACTTCGAATTTAATCCGCGTGTAAAAAATTTTTTGGACTCGATATAGTATAAATGTCTCGGGGTAAAAATGTTGGTATGAAAATTACACCAAAGACGATGTTAAATTTAAGAGGTTTGAATTTAAAATTTTTATACCGTAAGTAGTTAAAAATATTCAATGATCGTTTGTTGCTCATTAATCAAAATTACGAGTGACGCGGAATAATGTAAAAAAAGTAGTTACACCGTGTTACAATTAAACGGATGGAAAATTTATACTGAGAGAATGTTACACCGTTATTTCACACTGCACGGCCGTGTAAAGTTCTCCGGGTCCATTTTTACACCGAAATTTTTACAGTGTATTATCTCTACAGAGTTAGAAATTTTGTGTTAAATTTAACACAAATCGTGTGTTGCAAACGGCCTACACAAATTTTTGTGTTAATTCAACACATCGCGTTTGGTTAATCTGTACACGGAAAAAAAAAAACTCTAAAAATTACTATTTGAAATTATAACTCGGAACCCGGTTGTCCATATAGGGAATTTTAACATTCAAATAATAAATTTCATAATACGTGTCGTCTATTTTTTAAGTTTCAGTTACAATTTTTAAAGTTCAAATAGTAATTTTTCTTGCATAGACAATAAATTTTCCTACTTATTCTGTAATTATTCACGTTTAAATCGTAAATGAAAAAATTACTATTTAGAATAATAATATTTACTGATCATTTTATCATTATATTACCTGTCATTCTCAATTTTTATAGTTCATTTTTTTGCGTGTAACACAAATTTTATGTTAAAAAAAATTGAACACATAAAATCTGTTTTTTTGACAGGAAGTTCGTGTACATCTAACAGAACATTTGTTTAAATTTAACACATTTTTCGTGTTAAAATCAACTAATAAACATAAGCACATAACCTAACCAACTCAAGTATACTGATCTACCCTTAGTAGAACTTATGTCAATTTAGCGAACAATTGAACCGGTTCAAAAAGATATCAAAGTTATTTAAATTTAATTGTAAAATGTATATGTTTAATTGTAAATAAATTATAATCCAAATTTTCCTGCAGACAATGCTGCTACAATGATTTGCTTGGTTATAGTAATGAAAAATTGAGCGGGAACGTTGAGTCAAACAACACAAATTTCGTGTCAATTTTCGAATAACACAAGAAATGTGTTGCATTCAAGATTTTCTAATCATTTAACATAAAAAATCTGTTAAAGTAAAATAACACAAACGGTTTGTGTTGAATTCACAGATTTCTGAGTTAAAAAGCAATACAAAAAATTTAACCAAATAATTTTTTAACACAAATACACAAAATTTCTAACTGTGTATTATGTCCAAAAACTTCCCACTCTTTTCGAGCTCAGAAAGCTCGAAAACGTTTTGATTGGAAAATTGTGAGCTCTTCGAAGTCAAAAAATATTTATTTCATTGTTCGAAATCGACTTAAAAACCTAATCAGGTCTAAGTATTGATCAGCCCTTTCGATTGCCACCAAGAACGTTCAAATCGGTTGATTCGTTTCAAAGATATCGTACGACAATAACCAGTTTATACACATCCATACACACACATACACACGGACGTCTATCCGGAAATAGTCAGAATAACTTCCTAGGATCTCAAAACGTCAAGATCTGATAGAAACTCGATTTTCGAAAATCGGACCGAAACCGATAACTTCCCTTTTTTTGAAAATTTTCAAATTTTATGGCGGGAAGTTGAAAAAAATCCACCGAAAATTAAAAACTCCCAAATATTAAAAATACTCAGTCATAAAATATAAATAAAAATAAAACTAATTAAAAAGTATAAAAATAAACTAATGAAAAATATAAATCATCGCCTCTGTCCCAATTCGATATTCCATCACTAAAATATATAACAATCTTCTAGCTGACCTACATAGTCCCCAGACTTTAAGGAAGACACGTACAGTAACTAAATGAAGAAATTCGACACTTAAATGAATAAGAAAAAGGTCTTCCCATCTTTCACTTTCTCCACTTCTTCTGCTCGTTAATTATTTTATTTTTTCCCCAAACTAAAATCATTATCTATATCCAAGCTTACATAATACAAAAACTAAACTATTTAAAGCTCAATACCCAGTACCCAGTACCCAGTACCAAGGAAGACGTGATAAGAGTTTAAAATTTGCATTAGTATGTCCTATAGATTAGTTGTTTAGCTGAAAAGTTAACTTAAGACACGCGACAAGTTGACGCGACGTTTGGTAAAGGCCCAGCAAATTTATCTATTCCGACGGTTGTACCTAATTTCGTATTATTTTACTCATTAAAATGCAGTCTACTTACTAATATATCCACTCGTGTATTCATTATTCCTCTCTCTTACAAATACATCAACACATTTATATAAATATATATAGAATAGCAACTTCAGAACTTATAACAGAGTAATTGTGTCGCTAGTCGGGGTAAATCTTATAGCCCTCGCTGAGATATTTCGGTATAGACGATGGGAATCGTCGAAGAATGTTTGCTGGGTAAATACGGTTAATAACCCGGCGAAATGCCTCGCTTCGCTTCGTTAACCTTTTTTTTATTTTTTGTTGTTTTTATTCAACACCCAAGCCCGTCGACGTTCACTTCACGGTACGCGAATTGATAAACACGAGAAAATAAATATACTTTATAATAATTTTCATGGCATAATTCAATCTTTTTATTGACAATGTGGCCCGGGGATGTAAAATGCTATTGGCTTTGAAGCCGTACGTGGTTTTGATTAATTGATGGTGATCCCACAGGACACGTTGATCAGAAAGGATCAATTAGCCGACTAAGATCACGCTGTGAAACTGGGGTACGTGTCAGTTGAGTTATTTGTAATCAATTAAATTAATAGACAGGAATAGTTGATTACTCCTTAGTGTCTTTGGTCAATAAACTGAGAATTGCTAATAAAATTAAATTAAAATAAATTGATTTTTTCTTTTATTGGATTTCTTAATTCAATTGGTCTTACTCTTAATTTACTGAGGAATAACTTTGTAAATTAATTAATTTAAATTATCGTCGATTACAAGATTTGAATTTTAATTTTTAAATTCAATTCGCGGGATTACTTTAATTATTTTAATTTGAATTTTAAATTATATTATTTTTTCATTTAAAATTAATACTTACATAATTTCTAAATGACATTTTAATTTAAGTAAAAAAAAAAAATCACTAAAATCCACTTTTAATTAATTAAATAAATAATTAACTGATAAACATTATTTAAATAAATTTATTTTTGAAACTTATTTTTTGCACTAGTGAAGACAAAATATCGATTTAGGTGTAAGTTGGATCGATATACCGGCAATAACTGCGCGATTGAGAAACATTTTGTCGATATACGAAGCGCGTACTATAAGAGCGTCGCGGCGTTTAGTTTTAACGGAACAGAAGCTCAGAGACCCTGAAGAACCCGGTATCTGCAGCAACAGCAGAAGCAGACAGACTCTGATCTTACTAATACACACGTCTTTCTCAGACTTATTCTTGATTTTAAGTCTGTGTCTTTATTCAAAGCGTTTATTCTATAATAATATTACCTCGCTTACGCTTTAAGCACGTACGCATGTACTCACACGTTAATGTATTGATGTATATATAGATATAGATACATGTGTGTTTTGTGAATACGAATGGGATATATGTATATGTGTATAGGCGTTATACGATACACAAAACACACTATACAGCCAGCAGCTTTAGAGCCCTATTTTAAGAATAGCTTAATCTCTCTTCCTCTTTCTTCTGTTACTTTTAATTTCTATGCTCTTTCACTTTCGTTTTAATTTAAACTATTTCTAAACACCCATTAATTTATTTAAACCATAACAATAATAAATTTTAATAAATATTTTTGTCGCCATTAAAAAAATTTTTTTTTTTTGACGTTTTCTTTTTAAATTTAGTTATTTATTGGCATAACAGCGTTTTTTTTTAATTTGAATGAGGACTGAAGGAAAATTTTTTGGATTATTTAAAATTTTTAATGGGTGAAATTTTTTATTTTTACTACGATAATAATAAAAAAAAATCGGTTTATCGGTTGACCCTGCGGGCCAGCCAAAACTTCCTGCTGTTTTTGAGCTCCTTGAGCTCGAAAACATTTTTGTGAATAGATTTTTGAGCTCTTCGAGCTCGAAAATACTTTGTATGCCATTGTTTTCGAAAAATATCATTTTTCACTATTTCTTTCTACCGTAATTCTCTCAAACGAAGTATCCGATTGAGATGGCTAAGGCAACAATCAAAGCGTCTTATTAAGTTCCAGAGCCGAATGAATTTTGAAGTCAATCGTATAAGTCGTTTCTAAGAAATCAATAAAAAACTTAAAAAAACTAATTTTTTTTTTTTTTGTAATTCACCAATATTTTCGAGTCTATTTCATCAAATGATTTTAAATTTTCAGAAAAGTTGATGACCAACAAGCTCTTTCGACTGCCGCCTTAACTATCCAAATCGGTTCTTAGTTAAAAAGTTATAAAGAGTTTACATACATACATACACACACACATTTATACAGACACTCGGACATCATTCTGAAAATAGTCAGAATAGCTTCCTAGGACCTCAAAACTTCGACATCTGATGAAATTTCGGTTTTCGCAAATTGGGGTGAAACCAATAACTTCCTGAATTTTTCGAAAATCGTCGATTTTTTTAGCGGGAAGTTAAAAATTATTTAAATTAATTGGTAATAAAATATGGCAATAATAAAATTTATGAAAATTGAAAAAATTAATTATTTGTAATTTTACGGCTGCCCAATTTCAAAACACAGCAACTGTCAAAAAAAAATTTTTTGAAATATGCATTGAATCAAGTTCACGAGACTCCATTGGTACCAAAAATACCAAAATATCGATTTTGAAAAATTTGTCAGTTACTGTGTTTTGAAATTGGGCAGCCGTTTAATAAATTCAATTTTTGTAAGTTCATTAATTTACAAATCTAAGTAAATTATTTTTAAAGCGATAAGTGAAACTTTAAAGTTGTAAAGTAACTTTTGAAAAATATTATTTTGTAAAATTAAAAAAAATAATGATTCCTTAATTGACTGACCATCAACAATTTTAGGATTTTTTTTTTCAACAAATCAATTACGAAAATATGAAAAACTAAAAAAATGGATATGTAGAAAATTAAAAAAACTATAGGTGCAATTTTCCCAAATATTTTTTTTTTAATTTATTGTTTTGAAAAAAAAATCCAAAAAATAGCAGACATCAGTTATCTTTAGTATCATAAACAACAAATATTTTACAAGAAAATTTGTAAGTTTAAAATGAAAATAAGAAACCAATGGTAAAATAGATTCCTGAAGAAACGCGATGTCGACTGACAGTAGTAAAGTACTGTGTATAGTCAGACTACCAATAATCAAGAGCTTGTAGAGGCAGCAGTGGACTACAAGCGAACCGACACATGTGATAAAATAACATATGAGTTTCACAAGCTTTTCATGAGATAGCGCTCCAAGATTTATACTATAAAAAAAAAATATAAATAAATTACCAAGCTCTGTAACATGACTCATAATTTTTGTTTTATTTTTAAGTCATAAAACTCTAGGAGATAAAAATAGAACACGGTTGAATGGATTTTTATTTTTAACTGCTGTTATTTTTTAATAAGAACCTTTTTTTTTATGGAAATACGATTAAGCTCGTAGACGTAATTAACAATCAGGCGATGAGACTTTGATCAATAGACACGCGATCCCTAAATCACGATAGGAAATTATGTAGTGACGTTACATAGAAGACGTTGGCAATTAATGAGAAGACAGATTAATCATCGTATGAGGTTGTCAAACTAATAATAATAATAATAATAATAATAATAGTAATAATAATAATAAGTTTAGTTGTTTAAAAATATATATATTTGTATAAATATATAGATATTTATTTTGACCGATATTTATAATTGTTAGTGTAATTAAAGACGCATTCGATCTATTTCAAAATTAATTTATTGGTAATATTTCGGTAATTACTCGTACTAGCAACTGTTTCAGACCGATTCTAAAAACAATTATAAAGTAACATAGTTGTTATTTTTAAGATTTGGTAATTAGTAATTAATTACACTGTAAGAAATTGAGAGTGAATACAGAGTAATTACGGATTTGATTCAAATTCGAAGTCACTCGGAGTTTTAAAAAAAAATCACTTTGCATACGGAGTAAGTGGAGTTTGTCTTTTCAGCGGAGTGATTTTGGAGTGATCTGAATTTTGTTTAAATTCGCATTCACTCTGATTCGGACAATATTAAAATAAACTCCCCATCGGAGTAAATTTTACAACCAGAGGATTAAATTAATAAACAGTAATCCGCTCCGCATTTAATCCGGGTTCACTCCATTATTTTTTTACAGTGTAGTAGTATAAAATTAATTTATTTTGTGTATTCTACTTACAATTTTCAATTTGAAAAAAAATTATTTTTTTATAAGTATTAAATTTAATATAAATCAGTAAGTAATAACACTAACAATTATAATAATAATAATATTAATAATAATACTAATAATAATAATACTAATAATAATAATAATAATAATAATAATAATAATAATAATAATAATAATAATAATAATAATAATAATACTAATAATAATAATAACAATAATAATAATAATAATAATAATAATAATAATAATAATAATAATAATAATAATAATAATAATCATAATAATAATAATAATAATAATAATAATAATAATAATAATAATAATAATAATAATAATAATAATAATAATAATAATAATAATAATAATAATAATAATAATAATAATAATAATAATTATTATTATTATTATTATTATTATTATTATTATTATTATTATATTCGAAAAAAAAAAATCTTAAAAAGTTTTAAAATTAACTCAGTAACTCGAATCACATAAAAATATTAATAGATAGTTATAAATAACCAGCTATTAAGATATCGGCATGCAACAGTTGGTATAATATTCTGTGTTAGATCTTTTAGCGAATTAACAAATGCATTTTATATATACATAGGTATATTATATATACAATACTGTGCTGAGAAAACATTGTTTAATGATAAATTTATGATTAATAATATTGTTATTTATATTATTTAATATATTTATTATTACTATTGTTGAGTTGTCGTGTTTGTTATGCCACTGCATGATAAAATCAAAATAGAAATACCAGCTCACTCATATAATATGTTCCAAGTAATATTATGTTCGCGAGACTTATTTAAAACCATTTTAGATTATGACTCAACTTATAAATATATTTCATTTCATAAATTCTGTACTTAATAGTTTATAATTTAAACATTTTTAAAATTGTTTATTTTACAGTATTCATGTAAAATTCTTTAAATTAGACAGTAGAAGAGACGACATTAAAAAAAAAAATTTTCCATTTCAAATTTTTAACATTAAAAAAAAAAAAATTTTCGTACTCCATTTTTTTCAGCATTACTCTTAATTTAATTCGCAAAAAAAATTTTTATATATTCTTATCATAAATAATTTTGTCAAAATTTCGTCAGCCGAATTCTTTAAATATATTTCTCAAAAAAGTCTACAAAGAAATTGATTTATTTAATTCTAATTTTAAATAATGCCCACAAGAATTCAGTGAGAATAAAAATATTTAAATACACGAACTATTTTTAAAGTTAAAGTACAAAATTTTCTGACGCCTCAACTTCTTCATAACAAATAACAAAATTCTTATAGAAATTTTTAAAAAATATTACAATTAAATTTTTTGAAAAAATTGCATCTAAAAAAAAAAACATTCCGCTAGTTCTAAAAATATTTAACAATTTTTCAAAAATTTTGTCTGCGTGTTATTTAAAAATATTTATTTTTTAGAGTAAAAAAAAAAAAAGCAACGTGGTATGAAGAGAAGGGTAAAGTTAAAAAAAAATCAACTAATTTATTATTTATTTGTTCATTTACAAAATTGCAATTTTTTTTGTAAAAATTTATTTTCTACTTCTAAAAATATCCCGTATGAATAAACAATATATGGTTAAAATATATGAAATCATATATGTTTGCAACAAAAAAATATATGATAAATTATATTGTATATTATAAAAAATTATATAGAGATTTTCACCGATTTAATATAAAATTCCATATATGTAACTTATATGTTTTTTATATTAAGCCATATATATATTTACATTTACCTTACAATATATTGTATTGATATATTTCCTTTTATATTCAAAAAATATAAAATTTTTATATGAAATGAAATATATGGTAGCATATAATTTATATTATATATAGCACCATATATTTTCTTTATTATATTTAAGCATATATTTTATTCAGTGTATGTATATGTATATGGGTATATTATATATTCGCTTCAAATTAACTAATTTTGAAAATTTTATCTGCAATTTAAAGAGTATATTAAAATTTCGATCTAATTTAATTGGAGTGGGTCATACAAATAAGAAACTTTTTTTTTCCATACACAATATAAATATATGTTTTTATATATGATCAGAATATATTTTTCGTATATGATAGAAATATATATTTTTATGTATGATAAAAATATAGTTTTTGTATATGACAAGAATGTATATTTTCATATATGATGAAAATATATTTTTTGTATATGATTGACATATATATTTTATATATGCTAAACATATAGGGACTCGTATATGATGAATATTATATTTTTTAATATAAAAAAAAATATATCAGAAAATATAGTTAAATTCGCCACATATATTTTCTGATATTTATCATATATATTTACATATATTTTCACCATATATGTTATTTTCATACGGGATTGAACAATTTTTACAAAGTTTTGTCTGTATTTTTAAAAAATATTTTTTTTTCGAGTAAAAAAAACAGCAACTTATTAATGAAAACAAGCGCAAATTAAAAAAATAAAAATTCAGTAAAAGAGATTGGAAGTAAATAAAAAAATAGTACACAGAGTTGAATTAATTTGATTAAGCTGTTTATAAACACTCGACCGTGAGTGGAGATCTTAGTTAGAGTACCTTGGGACGAAAAGTCCACTACTGTATAGTACAGAAGTTAGATGGTGTGATATATTTAGAGAATTGGGGCAGCGTGCCTTAAAGTTAACAAGAATAAAAGGAACAAGAACAAGTTTAAACCGAGAAAGAAAAAGAAAATCCCGATGAAGGAACACCAGCTTTATTTCTTCATCTTCAACTAAAACTTTAACCCAATTTAAACAGCATAATTTAAATAATACTCTCGAGTTTATTACATTTATTATCATAAACAATTCCTCAGAGCCATCCCCCAAAAAGTTGACTTCCATTCCATCCCATCCCATCTCATCTCTTCTTAATTGTTACCAGTCAGTCTAGCTCTGATATCTCGTCCGTCATCGTATTCATGTAACTTTACATTTTATTATTTAACATTAATACAATTAAATATTTATAATTGCGCATTGTAGCAATAAAGTTTTTAATTTAAATTTTATGTTCATTGTGTATTTAATGTAGACATTAAAGTTTAACCCGACAATGAGTGAGTCGAATAGTCATGCGAAGTTAAAATTATCAAGAATAAGAATAAAAAGACCAAGTAGAAGCAGAAGTAGAAGTAGAAGTACAGGAGATTAATGGAATGTAAGAAGTTGTGATTATGATGATTATGATGTTGATGTAAGTCTATTTTGTTGAAATACATTTTCATTTTGTTGGTTTGTTCTATTTTTGGTTTTGGTAAAGACGGCAAAATATTTAGAAATTAACGATCCAGCGACAGAGTGAACTGTACTCTTATTACTGACAAGAGTGACAATTGATAAGTTTTGTTAGAAGGGGTAAATTTAATGTTTTGGTTTATTGTAATGCTAAATAAATTTCCAGGCGACTTTTATTGGGTTGAAAATGATGGAATAGTTAAAGAAGTAGATGTAGAAGATGCAGAAGAAGAAGAAGAAGAAGATAATCTCAAATTACGCTTGTAAGCTTTAGCTAGGCCGACGTGAATCTTAGCCCACCATTGCCCGGCAACCTTTTATAGACACTCGGTAGTAGTGGGGCAAGATACCATTCTCAACAGATCTGGGAAAAACTTGATTATGTATTTTTCTAATTTTTTTTTATTTATTAATTTTAATTTTTTATATAAATAAATTATGAAAGTTAATTTTAGTAAATAAATTTATAAAAATCTAAAAATATCTGGAAATAATTTTAAATGTTAATGTAATAATGAATTTAAAAAAAGGAAATTTAAGGTACGAGTGCGATGATGAATGCAAAAAAAAAAAAAGATGATAGAAACACTTAAAGCTCAGTAGGAAGGAGAAGAAGAAGCAGTAACAGAAGAAGAAGAAGAAGACATGAGAGAAAGTAATTTAGAATTTCCACCCCCGACAGTCTTTTGGCAGAGTCCTCGTACGATGAGTTGTCGCGGTGTTTTTGGAAATGTGATCAACGGTAAAACGCATCAGCGAGAATATGCACAAGTTACTAATGATGTAAATTCGCCCTTGCATCTCCGCAACCGTCTGGCCAATGTATTACAGACTAGTAAAAAGTTTAAAAAGTAAAATAAAATAAATAACAAGACGTATTTTACTTCCGAGATGTGTTGCGAGGGTACTTAAGCTGTTAAAGCTTGAGCTTGCGAGATAATAATAATAATAATGATAGATATGATGATGATGATCATCATCACCATCAACGATCTAACACGCATGCGCGCTAGATCATTATGACGGGGTGATGAAGTAGCCGCGCGCCATACGAACGACGGCGGTAGGCGCACTACGAGTAGGGCGCTGGTCGACTCCGAAACCCAGTGGAAGATACGACTTGTTGGCAGTTACCACGAAGAAATATTCACACGACTGTTAAACCATCCACCCTCTAACGGTGCCTAAATTTTAATCTATTTTTTTAATTGTCAATAATTATTAAATTTAATATTTCACTTTATTTCTTTATTGATTCACGATTAATTATTTTTTTTATGTTCATTTATCAGCATCGAGAGCCATCGACAGGGGCCGTAAATACCTCTGAGCAAAGAATAAAGAGCTTATTTATAAATATATAAACGAAAAAAAAAATATATATATAAATATATATAAATTTTTAAAAATAAGCTGAAAATGTCGTCTTCAGCTGTAGCGAAAACTTCAAAATACACCTATCGTAGCAGTGGAGGTGCTGGTCATGCTGATGTTAGCATTGAGTACAGCGCTGACCTTAGCGCCCTTACAAGACTTGAGGTTTGTTTATATTTATTTATTTATTATTTATTATCGTCCATTTTTTTTAGTTGTAAGTAAAAAGAATTGAAAAAAGTATTAGGGACAAAACTGTGTAGTGTTTTTGGAGGTGTTTGAAGTGATAGATTGTGACTCTGTTAAAATAATAAAAAGTAATAAAATAAAAATGTAAAAAAAAAGTGATACGGGAGTTCAGTGACCATGGATGTTAGTGCCAACCATTTGAGAAGCCAAAGTGAACGACTGAAAATGTCTACCGGATAGAGTCTTGGGTACCAAAATAGACAAATATCCGCAAATATATAAATATCTATGTGACGTAGTAAATAAATCATTTTATTTATTTTATTTTTATAAGAAAATGTTTGAGTAAAAAAAAATATGAATTTGAATTTACAAAATGGTGTTGAGTCCTAAATTTTCTAGCGTTCCGCGTAACAAAGTGTCTTCCAACGGAGATATTTTTGTCTGCGATTACGTAAAAGCCCAGATCGTAAGATCTAACTTTGCCTGAGCTATATCTACTTTTATATTTTTAAAATATATATCCTTATATTTTTATATAAATATTTATATTAATAATTATGATAATAATTTGTAATGAATAAATAAATATATAAATTTTTATTTTCAGGACAAAATTCGTCTTCTTCATGAAGATCTTGAGTCCGAGAGAGAATTACGTCAAAGGGTAAGTTTTAGATAAATCATTTTTTATGTAAAAAGATGAAAAAGTAATTTTTAAAAATTTTGGGAATTTAAAATATAGACAAATAATTTATATACATAAAAAATAATAATAAAAAGATAGAGGGGGTAATATGACTAGGTCGAAAAGTCCAGCTAACGTCGTCTCTATTTTTGGGGCATCTGAGATGAGGCCTTTCGGCAAGCTCTTTACACTAGTGCATTCCTGTCTCACGTATTTTATACCCGTACAATTGGTATGCGTTTTAAATTTATGGCCTCGAAAGATCGGCCTTGGAATCAATAAATAACGAAAAAGAAAAAAAAACAATAGAAATAGAAATGAAAATAAAAATAATAAGAGACGGGAGCAAAGAAGAAAGAGAAATATTTAAGATAACTTCCAAAGTCACGGATGTAATTGTTTGAAATAAATTACCGGGCAGATGCTTCTGATGACAGTGACGAGGATGTTAATCATCAATGAAAACTAGAGTTAACTAGACTAGAGCTAGAGCTAGAGTAATCTTAAGCTTCATGGAAAATAACTTACGACACAATGGAGGATTATTGTAAATAATTACATACTCTGACAAATGGCTCATTTGTAATGTGAATAAAGCGAGCTGGTTATAGACACGCTGGTCTTTATTTAGAATACGCTATTTGTGGGGTAAATAGAGTTACGTTTTCTCATGTTGGATTACCAGCTAATCTCATACTTTGAGGAAATTCTATATCGCGCGTAATATTTTTTTAAAAATAAACAAAATTTTGACTTATATTTTTTTTTGTTTTAGATTGAGCGCGAGCGTGCCGACCTCAGTGTCCAAGTTATCCAGCTGTCTGAACGTCTTGAGGAAGCTGAGGGTGGCGCTGAGTCTCAAGTAATTTAATTTATTTTAAATTGATAAATATATAGATTATTTGGTTTTAATAAAATTTAATTTTTTAGTTTGAGATAAATAAGAAGAGAGACACTGAGCTTTTGAAGTTGCGTAAATTGCTGGAAGATGTTCACCTGGAGAGTGAAGAGACAGCTCACCACCTGCGTAAAAAGCACCAGGAAGTCGTGGTCGACTTCCAGGACCAGATCGACCAGCTGTCAAAAGCTCGCGCCAGGTCAGAAGAAAAAAAAACATTTAATATTTTAATTTTTAAAAATGATATTTTGCGGAACTGGCTGCTATCCAAATACTTAATTTGTTAGGGAGAGAAAATTGAGCCGAGATATAAAGAGAGGAATGATGTGCACCTGAAATACATAAATGGGCTGTTCTGCCAAAAATTTTCTAAACATAGACTTGATGCTATTAAATTTAAATTTTTTTTTAAATTTAAGTTTAAGATTCCACATAAAATTTTTTTACTAATTAATTTTTTCTGTCTTTTAAAATATTTCGATAAATTTACTGAACTTAATAAGCAGAGTTAATTATTTATTTAAACATTTTAATAGAAAGTGAATGAAATAACTAAAGAAATATCTGAATTTAATTATCTAAATAATTTATCTAGAAATATCAACGAACAGAATCTCGGTCCCTTAGCTTTAGCGTACTCAGTTACTCGGCTTATAACTATTTTTAACTACTTGAGTCCGCGAAGCGATTCTCAACCCCACTGCGCGCCATATTAGTCCACGTTACCGGCCTGAATATCCCCACTCAGATAAATACCAACCGGACGACACCTTACACTCTTCCATGATTGCGTGGGTGGACGTGTGAAAGATGCCATGTTTTTATTACTTTTTTTCAACATATTTTTTTTATACCCACAATGAGAGATTCAAAAACGTCTCAGTTAATGACCTTTGTATAATTACCCAGTGTCAACATGATGGATCTTTTTTACCAACGTAATTAAATAGATTTTAAATATATTCTGACTAATTCCAGACACTTGAATAAACTATTGAGGACTCAAACTTGTTATTTTAATTTTTTTTTTTATGAGCAATGAAATAGTTACTGAGCACGAGCTTGAAAATATTAATAGTAGACATAAAACCCGCAATTTCGAGCTTGAAAATATTATTTTTTTAATTACAGACTAAAACAATTAGAATTTATTCAAAAGTTATTGTTTTTTTTTTTTTTAATTTTCTAAAATGAATATCTCAATTTTTTTTAAATTAGAAATTTTTCAGACTTTACGACAAATAAGTCGCGTATTTTACCAACTACATGGAAAAAAAAACGCTATAAATTACTATTTGAAATGATAACTCGGAATCCGGTTGTCAATATGGGGAATTTTAACATTCAAATAGTAAATTTTATAATACGTGTCGTCAATTTTCTAAGTTTCAGTTACAATTTTTAAAGTTCAAATAGTAATTTTTCTTGCATAGACAATAAATTTTCCTACTTATCCTGTAATTATTCACGTTTAAATCGTAAATGAAAAAATTACTATTCAGAATGATAGTATCTATTGATCACTTTATCATTATATTACTTGTCATTTTCAATGTTTATAGTTCATTTTTTTCCGTGTAAACATAAAAAATATTTTTCTTAATAAATCTAGAAAAAAAAAATCCGGAGTTTATTGATTACCGATTACGTTTTTTTAACTTCCCGCTAAGAAAATAGAAAATTTTAAAAAATTCGGGAAGTTATTGGTTTCTGTCCGATTTTCGAAAATCGAATTTCTAAGAGATATCGACGTTTTGAGTTTCTAGGAAGCTATTCTGACTAATTTCAAGATGATGTCCGAGTGTATGTATGTAGGTATGTACGTATGTAAATATCTGTAACATTTGAACGGATGAACCGATTTTGATCATCAAGGTGTCATTCGACGCGGCTTGTCAATATCTAAAAGCTGAAAAAATTGAGCTTGATCGGTAGGACTCGTTCAGAGATATTCTAAAAATAAACCTTTTTCAAAAATGTTTTTTTTGGATAACTTGTAATGTGCTCGATGGATTGATTCCAAAATCAACTAGGCTCTGGAGCTTCATAAACCGCGTCGAATGCCATCTCAACCATCAAAATCGGTTAATTCTTTCAAGAGAAACCGTTGTCTAAAGAATTAAAAAAAAAAATTTTTTTAGTATTTTGGAAATTTCTCAAAAACGACTTGATAAATCAATTTTAAAATCTGATCAGCTGTAGAACTCAATAAAACGCGTCGATTGCCACCTTAACCGTCAATCGATTAATTCGTCCGAAAGATCTCGTTGGAGAAAAAATAGTAAAAAACGTTTTTTTTCAAAAACAAAGGCATACAATAGTATTTTTGAGCTCGAAAATATATTCATGACAAGTTTTTGAGCTCAAGGAGCTCGAAAACAGCGGGAAGTTTTGGGGCTGGCCCGCAGGGTCAACTGACAGACCGATTTTTTAAATAAAAATCTGCATGTATCAGAATTTTAATTGAAAAACGAATTAATATTTTGAGAATGTTTCTCTGAACCCATCCGACAAAATCCCGCAAAAATTCTGCACGATTTAAATATTCATAAAAAAAAAAAAAACTGTTAATTAAAATTTTAAAAAATAAGACAAATTTTAATTATCATGAGAAAAAAATGAAAAAAATTATAAGTAATAAATACAATTTAAAAGAATAAAGAAAACAAATTAAAATTAAAAAATTCCGGATATTCATTTTGCCTTCTATTGGACTTCACTTTATTTTTTCTCAGTTTGGTTTTGTCCAAAATTCAAATATTTATAATAACTCAGAATAATTCGTAAAAAAATAGCTCTTTCATTGTAAAAAATTTGCGGAGTGACCGCGCATTTAATCCGGAGCGGATGACTGTTTATTTATTTAATCCCTTTAGAGTAAAATTCACTTCGAAGGGAAGTTTATTTTACTACTGACACTGGTTCGGAATGCAAATTCAAATAAAATCCAGATCGCTAAAAAAACAATCTCCTTATTTACTCCGTATGCGGAGTGATTTTTTTACACTCCAGAACTCCGAATGACGAAGTAAATTCGAATTTAAATAAAATCCGTAACCAGTCCGAATTTACTCCCGATTTTTTACAGCGTGGAGTATTTGCTAGAAGTTTTCATTAATTAAAATACTTTCCCTTCTCAGTAATTTTATTTCAATAGAAAAAAAATTTGGCCGCTAATTCATCTTGAATTATCTCGGAATAATTTTTTTTCCGGATCAGTAGCTTTTAATTATTTTTTATCTAAACTTCAAAATTTAAAAATCAAAATTGATTGAATTTGAATTTTATTTCGAAGCAAAAATAAAATAATAAATTGATAAATGAATTAAAAATAAAAATTTTAAATTAATAGGGCGGACAAAGAAAAAGCGAAATTCCAACAAGAAGTATACGAACTCTTAGCCCAACTGGATAGTGTAACAAAGGAGAAGGTGCTCTCAATGAAGACCATTGAGAAATTAGAGATCCACGTGTCGGAGTTGAATGTTAAGATCGAGGAGCTGAACCGCACGATTGTGGACATAACGAGCCACAAGACTCGTATGTCTCAAGAAAATATCGAATTGGTCAAAGAAGTCCAGGACCTTAAAGTGAACATGGAGAGCATCGTTTACACCAAGAGCCAGTTGGCCAGTCAACTCGAGGACGCTCGTCGTCGTCTTGAGGACGAGGACCGCAGACGCGCGATGGTCGAGGCTTCGTTGCACCAGGTCGAGACCGAGCTCGAGTCCGTCCGTGTTCAGCTCGAGGAGGAGTCCGAGGCACGTTTGGATCTGGAACGTCAGCTGGTGAAAGCCAGCGGCGAAGTACAAATCTGGCGGTCCAAGTACGAAACTGAAGCCAACGCTCGTGTTGAAGAGGTAGAAGAACTGCGTCGTAAATTCACTTCTCGTATTCAAGAGCAGGAGGAGCAGATCGAAAATCTTCTGGTCAGAATAAACAATTTGGAGAAGCAGAAATCACGTCTGCAGTCCGAGGTCGAGGTTCTCATAATTGATCTTGAGAAGGCCAATGGAACTGCTCGGGAGATGCAAAAACGCGTTGAACATTTGGAGAAGGTTAACATTGAATTGAAATCACGATTGGAGGAGACCGTTGCTCTGTATGAGCAGAGTCAGCGTGATCTTCGAAACAAACAACAGGAGCTTATGAGATGCAATGCTGAGTTGGAGAAAACACGTGATCTTAAGGAACAACTTGCACGTGAAAACAAGAAACTTGGAGGTAATCATCAATTATTTATTAAATTCCCAAAGGAACCACAATTTAATTTTTTTTTTCAACTGAACAGAAAAAAATATAAAATAAATTTTGTTCTCAATCTGATGACAAAAGCCATGAAATTTTTATAGTAATTATCAAATTGATAAAAAAAAACAGCAAAGTAATTTTAAATTTTCCGCGGAAATGAAAAATTTTTGTCCTAGTACTTAATAATTTTTGGTAATTTTCATATATTAAATTAAATTACCTGTCATCAAAAGAAAAAATATTCAGCAAAATTTAATTAAAATTTTTGACTCAAATTTTAATAGAAAATCAAATTTTAAATCGGCGTAATAAATATTGAAGATAAATTTTTATGAGTGTAAATGTAGCAATCATCAGACAAATTTAAACTGATTAATAAATAGAGCAAATAATTAATAAAATAATATTTAAAAAAAAATGCACATTTAAAAAATTTCGAAATTAATAAATGCATTTATATAAATATTATTTTTTCAATTATTTTCTCTACTAATTTATTATTTTAAATTTGTCTGATGACTGCTACATTCACACTCGTTAAATTTTTTATGATTCTGAAATTAGCCGACTAATAATTTTTGAATGTTTTTAAAAATAGTAAATTAAAAAAAAAAAAGTTCTCAAAATTCCACCTGTAGTTTCTTTAATCTACATGTGCATATTTGTAGTTTGTTTTTCTTAATTGCGTTGTTAAAAAAAAAAAATTCAAAAATTTTGAATTGTCTGCAAACGTTACGATTGATTTTTTTTTCTTTTTCATTTAAAAAAAAATTATTTTCTTATTCAAGCGGATCCACTTGTCCTAAATATTTTCTTTAATTATTAAAAAACTCTTTTCTTCCTTTCTTATAATTAAAAACTTTAATTACAGTAAAAATTTATCGTAACATTTATTTAAATAAATATGATCCAGAAACTAAAAAAATGCACATGTAGAAAATTAAAAAAACTACAAGTGCAATTTTTTCAAATATTTTTTTTTATGATTTGCTGCTTTAAAAAAAAAATTAAAAAATTATTAGACGTCGACTAAATTCAGTATCATAAATAAATGTTACAAATTAAAAATATAAATTTAAAAAATTGATAGACTTACCTTCGAGTATTCGCAGTAAATTAAAGTTTCCAAATATTCCAGTCTCCAAGGATTGTTTCCCAATACTCAGAGCTTCAATAATCTAAAGCTAACCTTAAATTACGTCAACTCAATTTCGCGTGACCTCTTCCCCTACAGTTTCTTTTTTTTTAAAGCTTTTACGAACTTCACGAACAATAATTACCCTTTCCTACAATATGCGTACGTTATTTATAATGAATAACTTTGAAAACTCCTCAAAGTATTTAAATATTTTAAATTCAATTACACAGAAAAAGCTTTCAACAAAAAGATTCCGATAGATGGCGCGAGAGTAAGAATTTTAAATTACCAGTTATTTAAACTTTTTTATCGCCGGTAATATGAGAAGAGAAGGAAATGAGAAAAAGAAAATAATACTAATTGTTAAATATGTAATTGACAGTTTTCTTTTTTCTCATTTTCCTTCTCCCTTCTCTCTGATCCTTTATTCTCTTATTATCCTTTACTCAGTAATTCAAATCACAGCAATAAATTCTCTTAAATAGATCAAGCTCAGTATCGCAATAAACAAACCCCGATAATGGAGATTGTTACATTGCGGAATGTCTATTAAACCTGAAGAGAGAAATTCCCTTTAGTATTCCTACGATTCCAATACCTCCATCTCAATTCAAAAGCATTAACTTTCCCAACTATTTAAGCCCATCAAAATTAATTATAAAACTGGTCAAATAAAAATAAAAATAAGGGAGAGGGGGGGGGAGGTACCCTCAAAATTTCATAAAGAAACTTTTCTTTTTTTAAATATTTCAAAATCATTTTTGTAAATATAATTGAGCATTTTGAATTTTTTTTCGCCGTTTTTGAAAAATTTTGTTTTTTTTTAAATATTATGAAATCAATTTGATTTTTTTTCTTATCAATTTACAATAAAAGGACTAGTGGCAAATTAGTTCAGATGTATTTAAAATATTAACAATTTTGAAATTTTGAGATTTAATTAACTTTTAATAATTTTTTAATCTATTGATTTAAGCAATTTATAATTGCTTTTTTAAAAATATCTTCTTTGAAATTGAAACTAATTAAATCTTTTACTTTGAAGTTAATTATAAATAGTAATTAACAAATAAAAAATTAATAATTTAAAGTAGGTAATTAAACTTTTTCGTTTTTGAAAAATTTTCTTTTTTTAAAAAAATAGTATGAAATCAATTTTTTGTTTCTTATCAATTTACAATAAAAGAACTCCCAGTGTCAAATTACTTCAGATGTATTTCAATAATCAATTTAAAAATCTTTACAATTTTGAAATTTAATTAAATTTTAATAATTTTTTAATCTATAGGATTTAATCTAATTAAATCTTTTGCTTTGAAGTTAATTATAAAGAGTAATTAACAAATAAAAAATTAACAATTTAAAATAGGTAATTAAACGTTTTAAAAAATTTAAAGTGTCAGACTGACGCTGTCAGTCGAAAAATATTTATGACTTTTGTTTTTCAACGCAAAAAATGAAATTCTTTTTCAAATACTTTTTTAAATTTAAAAAGATTTAACCTTTAAAAAGCAAAACTTTCTTAAGTACCTCGTTTGCCCCCTTTCCTGCCCTAATAAAATTAAAAATAAATTAATTTATTTCAGATGATTTAACTGACGCTAAGAACCAGTTGGCTGACATGAACCGGCGTCTCCATGAATTGGAACTTGAGCTTCGTCGTCTGGAGAACGAACGTGAAGAATTAGCAGCCGCTTACAAAGAAGCCGAAGCTGTAATGAATCATTGCATTAATTATATTACATTGTAATTAAATAATTAATCATATTCTATTAATCGATTTCAGGGTCGCAAGGTCGAAGAACAACGATCCCAGCGTTTGTCAGCTGAACTCAGTCAACTTCGTCATGAAACTGAGCGTCGTCTTTCTGAAAAGGATGAAGAAATAGAATCAATCCGGTAAGTTATTTTTAAATAATTTAATTATAATTTTAATATTTATTATTTATCATGGATAGACTTTTTATTTAAATTTTTTATAAGCAATCACGCAATAAATTTATTTTTAATTTATAACCATGGCCTACCTCACTAGATCAATCGTCGATTTCTTAATATCGATGTATTCAAGGACAATGGCAATTTAATTGATGATTCAAATTATCTCTTTATTTATTTTTTAAAATTTAAATTTCCATATTAATGGAGTCAAGTGAAAGTCTACAAATTAAATCAGAGATCAAGAAAATTTAACTCGTTGAAGAAACTTTAGCACGTGATCTGATAAATCCACGTGACTTATCAATAAGTCAAATCAGTCACTAAACATGACAAAGTTAAAACTAAATGTTGATTGCTGGGGGAAATCTTCGACAGTTTGCCTCGCCAATCATCGACACCTCGGCATTATATTATCTAGTACAGCTCTCTAATAATATACAATACCCGCAAGCTCGATCTACTTATTAGCGGTGCTGATTGGTCGTTCTCATTACGAACAGAGTAATTACACATTAACACATTCTGGATGGAGTAACCTGAAAAAAAACTACAAAAGATACTCAACGCACTAGTCCATCAACAATCAAAACCAATCGACTTATCAATCAGATCCTCGCGTTCATTCCGTGACCAAGTGCCTTTAGGATTTATTGTAATCAATTAGTAATCAGTTATCAGTAATAACTTTAATAGCTGCGCATTTCAATATTTTTACTTTACTATAATAATAATAAGATAAAATTTTATTTAAAATGGGTGACGTGCCATTTTCTCAAATGCCATTGAATTCCAAATGGAAGCGAAATCAGCCCTCGACAGTTTACGAAAACAATTACAATTGTGGGATTAATTATTATCAGCCGATGATCGATTACATTGATCAGAAAAATCGTAAGATTGTTAAAGATCCCCAGTACCCAGAAATGCCATGGGCTGATGAACGGTTTTTGTGGGAACGGAAACGCGTATTACCTTACACAGCCGACGAATTAATCCAACACGCCATTGAGGCGGAAGAACATGCCAAAGATCATCTGTCTCATTTTAAGGTATTTAATTAGTTAATAATTAAACGTATGACTAATTAATTGGTGAATAATTATTCGAGAATGCGCTTTGATATTGCCAAGTGCCGTGACGTTACGGAATTTTGTTTTCATTCTATTATTTTTTTTTTTTTCTTATAAATCTTATGTAATCGTTTGAAAGAATATATCAGTCAATTAATCAACAAGTTTTTACATAAAACAGAAAAAATTTTTTTTTAGAAAAGTTAGGAGTAAATTTTTTTGAAAACTTGATATTAGATAAAAACAAAAATTGTTTTTGTCAAAAAAATTTATTTTTTTGGAAATTAAAAATTCAACTTTTAATTTTGCTTTCACTTAAAATCTACAAGCCAATTAAAAAAATAAGACAGGTGTAAAAAAAATGATTTCTCAAGTTGAAAAAAAATTTTAATTTGAAAATTACACTCATAACATCAGTTTATTTTTTACTTTTATCAACTATTAGGACATAATTATTCACGATACTGAAAATGGCCGACATCAAATAATTTTTGAATTTTTATCAAACTGATGAATTCCAAAAAAAAATATTTTTAAAAATTGCACCTTTAGTTTTTAAAATTTTCTACATATGCATATTTTTATTTGTTTTTTTAAAATTCAAATTGTTGAAAAAAATAAAAAAATTCTTAATTGTCTGCTAACTTCAGGATGATAATTATTCTGAGTTTTGCTTTCACTTAAAATTAATGTGAATTAAAAAATCAGACAAGTATTTAAAAAAAAAATTTTTAATTTGAAAATTAAATTTAAAATTTACACGCATGTCAATTAGTTTTTGAATTACAAATTTTTGTTAAGTATCAGTACATCAGTACATAATTATTTTGAAAATTGTCATGCATAAGTTATTAATAGTTAATAATTAATAACAATAATAATAGATCGGTAATAAATTTAAAAGAGTGGGAGAAGTAATTGTAAAGAAAATAAAGACGAGAAAGACGGGGAAAAATTGATGACGATTGGTGCGGGCAACTTGGCGACGGCTGACCTTTTAAATATCTAATTTTGTAGTCCGGGGAACAGGCCAGCTTCTTCAAGTACTTTCATACCAGTAGCGTTTGTTAAAGCTTGTGCGCGGAAATACATTCAAATTAGAATTTTAAACTTTCTTCAACTATTTTTTTTACCTCATAAAAATTAATAAAATCATTATTGCTATTATTATTAATAATAACAACAATTAAGTATTGAATACTGTTTAATTTAAAGATAGCAAAACGCTCGGACTTTAGTTTGAAAAAAGCTGTGGAAGCAACCCACGTAACAAAAGAAATACTTCCGACGAATATCGAAGAGACAACAAAATCTAAAAGAAACGAACGCCCGATACCGCTGGACGTGACAATGGCCGACTTGATGGTGCAAACAGTAAGAAACAATGAAAAAATGAAACACGTTAAACAGGCATTAGAGCACAGCGTACGTTTACGTGGTAAATCCGCGAAAGCTATTGAATTCGAATTGAGAGCTGAGTCGGCGAAAAATTTATCCGGCACGACAGAGCTAGCGGATATCAGAAAATACCAACGGGAAGCGATGCAAGCTATGTGGGATGAGCGTGATCACGTTAGAATGATGGAGGATCGTACTAAATTGTTGAAAGACGAAGAAATTAGATTGACTGCGCCTTTGGATGATTTGTCCCAGGAATTAAAGGAACTCGAGATAAAGTCTAGCAATTATTTTATAGACAAGAGGTAGCTCAAACTAAAAAATTATTATTTTTTATTGTCTAAAGTCTATCCATGTTAATTTAAATATTTTATTTTTGTAAATTATTAATTTTTGTTAAATAAATTAATTAGCAAGCAGACCAGCATTGAAATTGAACAACTTAATGCCCGCGTGGTTGAAGCTGAAACTAAATTGAAAACTGAAGTCGTTCGTATAAAGAAGAAGTTACAGATACAGATCACTGAATTGGAACTGTCATTGGACGTTGCTAACAAGAATAATATCGATCTGCAGAAAACTATTAAGAAACAATCGCTCACTTTGACAGTATGTATTTATTGTTCTGCTATTTGTTTGCAGGGTAAAATTATAAATATTTTTTTTTTAAGGAATTGCAAGCTCATTATGATGAAGTACAACGTCAATTGCAAGTTACACTCGATCAATTGGGAATAAGTCAACGCCGACTTCAATCATTGACTGCTGAAACTGAAGAAATTCGCGGCAACTATGAATCCGTAAGTATTTTAAATATTAAAAAATATTTGAAACTCAATTTAGTGTAAAAAATTTTCTGGATTTATTAAAAAAAAAAAAATTATTTTAATGACTGAAAGAAAGAAAATTTATTATTTATTTTTGATGGATATTTTAAATAAAAATAATAAATAATAGATACAAAGTTCATTAAGTTGGATTCCATTAACTCGGAACTTCCCCTCAATCTATCAATTTATAGATACATGGAGAAAAATGCAGGTCAAAATTAAATAATAATTACAATCACATTGAAAAATTTGCTATCTCAAATAAAAAATTACAATCTATAAAAAAAATTACGATTTGTTGAAAATTACTATTTTATTTAAATTATTACTATCTAGATTGTAATTTTCACTTATCATAATAATTACAATCAAGCTTCGTTAAATTTTCGCTTGGAAAAAATCGATATTTACTTATTCATATAAAAATAGTTTAATCTTAAAAAAAGTAGAAATTGTTTTCAGAATTATTAAAAGTTAGTACATTAGTCGGAATTTTTGTTTCGTAGTTGATAAATATTACATCTCCAATATAATTCTACGTAGGTACTGGACATTTTAGAATGTCGGTAAGACAAATTGCTACTCCAGAAGATAAAATTACTATTTGAGATTGTAAAAATTACTATCTGGATTGTAAAAATTACTCAGCAGAATACATCTTTCACAAAGCGCGTTAACTAATATTTACTAAGTACAATAGTAAAACTTATTGGTACATTATAATTTTTATTTGTCGCTAGTAAATTTTATTTTGAATGCAGTAATTTTTATAATCAACAGAAATTATTATTCTAAATAACATGTAATTTTTACTTTGAGTTTTGTACAAGTTTTGATTTTTTTTTAACCTTTCAAGATTACTTCTCGGATTGTAATTTTTTTTTCAAATTTAGTAAAAATTACTTAATTTTTTTCTCCGCGTATGTATCATACATATAATGTAAGAGCGCATGTGTAGTAACTCGCTCTCTAAAAAAGAAGTGGCATTCAATAAGTAATAATTTCCAGGAAATTTCCGTTTTTCCGTAGACTAACTGTCCAAGTTAATGTAATTATACTGTTGTATGACAAATGGATGTAATTAATAAATGATGAATAATTTAAAGGCACTACGCGCAAAGAGGAATGTTGAGCAGCAATATGAAGAGTCGGTAAGCCGTATCAACGAGTTGACAACAATGAACGTAAACTTATCTTCAGCAAGATCAAAACTTGAACAAGAATTGACAGCTCTTGCTGGTGACTACGAAGAAGTTACCAAGGAATTAAGAATTAGCGACGAGAGATACCAGCGCGTGCAAACAGAGTTGAAGCACACTGTCGAAATGTTACACGAAGAACAAGAGCGTATTGTCAAGATCGAGTCAATCAAGAAGTCATTGGAAATTGAAGTTAAAAATGTGTCCGTACGTCTTGAGGAAGTTGAAGCCAACGCAATCGTCGGCGGCAAACGTATCATCAGCAAACTTGAATCACGGGTAAGTAACAACTTATTTGCTGATAAGTTTTTTTAAGAGGGCTCTGAAATTTTTTCTCTTCTTGTTGCACTTTCGCAGTAAATAAAAACTTTGACCAAATTTTTATCTTCAACAAATGACCATTTTTTAAGAATGAAAACTTTTACAAAAATTACTATAGATCCTCCTCAAATGAATACTACTAAACAAAGTATTAAATTTCATGAGATAAATCCTTTTTGATAATAATAAAGTAAATTATTTCTTTAACTCTGGCTACATGACGCAGACCTCAGACATTTAACGGTGTTTTCTTCGTGTATTCATAAAATAAACTATTGTATGCAAAAAATAATTAAATAAAAAATTTTTCAGATTCGCGACTTGGAACTGGAGCTGGATGAAGAGAAGCGCCGACACGCAGAAACAGTTAAGATTCTCCGTAAAAAGGAGCGCAACATCAAGGAAGTTATGATCCAGGTCGAGGAGGACTCGAAGAACATTGCTCTGCTACAAGAATCTCTGGACAAGGCTCAGCAGAAGGTTTCAATCTACAAGAGACAACTTCAGGAGCAAGAAGGAATGTCCCAACAGAGTGTGACCCGAGTCCGGCGATTCCAGAGGGAACTTGAGGCTGCCGAAGATCGCGCCGATACTGCTGAGAGCAATCTAACCCTGATCCGCGCTAAACACCGCAGCTTCGTCACCACATCGACTGTACCCGGATCACAAGTTTACCTGGTCCAGGAATCGAGGCAGGAGTTAAACTAATTTATTATCAACATCTTTATTTCCAAAAATAAATGCCTCCATTTATCAAACATCTTTTCATTCATTATTAATATTATTATTATTATAAATTATTAATATTATTATTATTATTATCCTTGATGTACTCGATTTAATGTGTACTGAAAACACAAATCGATTTATTTATTTAATAATTTAAAATTAAAACGCTAAATAAAATTTATTTTAAAAAGGAAACGAATCATCGAGAACAAAAGGATACAAATTTTAAAAAAAATAAATTATATTATTAAGAAGAAATAAAATACTTTGATAAAAAAAAAATAAAAAGTTAATTAAAATGAGGGTGAACACGACAGCTTAATTGTCTGACCAAAATTTTTGGGTCGATCAATATATATTTTATTATTATTATTATAATTATTATAATTGTTAATTATTAACTATTACTAATTATTAATTATTATTATTATTATTATAATATTTTTCTTTTCCATCGTAGAGACGAAAAAAGTAAATAAATGAAACGGATCGTCCCTGGATTTATAAAAAAAAGCTAAATAAATAAATAAAAAAAAGTAAACTATTTTATTTTTATAAAAAATTAAAACAGTAACAGTGAGAAAAAAAAGAAACAAACAAACGTCAAGGTGAGAATAAATTAATCAGTGTGAGATTTAACACGTTTTTTAAAATTAACGCAAGTGTCCTTAAGAAACTCACCCCGATAAATTTGATAAAAAGTTTTAAATAAAATAAAATAAAATATATATTATTGTATGAATATTAATATTCTATTATATCATTAGGTATTACCTAGTACACACAACGCTCGCTGTACTGCACACACGCATATTTACATTTCTTTTTTTTTTTAAATGTGTGTGTGCGACATTTAATTTAATAATAATAAACTTAAACACGTACATAGAAAATAATTACCTGCATTGTCCTTTCCTTGTTGATATTTTTAATTTACATTATTTTTTTTCATTCTACCCGAGTCGAAATATCAGACATTAATTGAATGTTTTGAACGTAAATTGCACGTTTTGGAAATTAAAAACTTAAATTGGACTATCACTAATCCAAAACATAATTAAAACCTATTTAGACTTACAATAAGGAAATATAAGCATACAAAAAAAATTTTCATCAATTTGTACTCCTGGATTATAACGTCAATTCCCCACAATTTTTTTAGTACGCCCTTCTGAGTCTTAAGGCAGGTATTGAGAGCCATAAAGGCGTAGCAAAAAAATTCAAATTTTGAATATTTAATACGTTCAATTTACGTTCAAAATTTCGACTCGGGACTTCATTTTGACATGACAGATTTAAAAACTGTTAGCCAATCAAAGACCCGAAATGAAAACTTGGAGGGTCGGACCATGACATGCCAAATTTCGTGTTGTGAGCAGTGAGATGCTGTAACTCATCTCAGATCACGTAAGAATTTTTTTCTCCACAAGATGTACCAGAAGATCGGATCGTTTTTCGTGAAATGAAGATAAAGAAACGAAATGAAAAGTGAAGAATCTACTGGATAAAGATTTTTTAAAAAAGTCAATAGTTCTATACATGTTTTTCAACGACGATAACTATTTAAAGATTAAATTCTGACTAGTTTTGTTCAAATTTTAATTAAAAATTTTTTTTTTCCTTTTACAATTAATTCAAATAATAAATAACTTTAGCTCTGATTTTCCCGTATAATTTTTTATTGGAAAGTAAAATTTAAAATTACCATCTGACACTTGAACATAATTAATATTTTCATATCATGTACAAAAACAAAAATATAATAATGATAAACTAGAAAAAATTTGCGGAGTGAACGCGGAGTGGATGACTTTTTATTTATTTGATTCCCTCGGAATGAATTTCACTCCGAAGGGGAGTTTCAAAAATTATTAATTATAAAAAAAATCACTAATACATAGTGAGCTTAGGACTTTGAAGTTTTGACATTTATATTGAGTACGTATATAATTACAAGCTCCCTTTCCATATATTCACACGAAATTATTTTTAAAAATAATAAGCAGCTGATAATAGAACTTTAACAAATATAATTCCACCGAATCACAAACTGTCGTATGATTTACATCAACCATATCACGAGATAACTTTTCATATTGCACCGAAATATCAAAGATTCCCATAAAAACTATGTCACTATACCTATTCAATAATTTAATATTTTCACTATGCATTATATATATAAGATTATATAATTTAGTGAGTTAGAAAAATATTTTATAAATTATAAATATAACACGGAAAAAAGAGCAGTTGAAAAATTACAGTTTCTACAGTGAAAATAGGCCTTCGGGGCACAAATCTCTAAACATTAAAGCTTAAACTGTAATTTTAGGAATTTGTTATTGTAATAAAATTAATACAATTTTAAGCAGTAAATTTTACAGTTTAAAATGTAATTTTAGTTAAATAAATCTTCAAAGCATTATTTACTTTTTATTTTGAATTGTTGCTTTATTTAAAAATCAATAGTTGATAGGTGAAACTGTAAAAATTAAGATTCATTGGTTATGTATTTTTTGCTTTCTGAAATAATACCTCTTATTTATTCATAACATAAAAATTACACTGTGAGTTATCAATTGTCGAGAACGATAAATGATCTGAGAAAAATCACAGCTCACACTGTAATTTTTAAATTCTATATCTTTAGACGAACACTGCTATACAGAATAGTAATATTAACGATCGAAAATGTAATTTCAACTAATTTTATAATAAAATTTAAAATTATAAAGTCTGTTTACTATAGAGAGCTGGACAATATCGAATTTGAAACTGTAATATTTGTTATGCCTGAAAAATGTAATTTTTACAGTTTCAGAGTGACAGCGCTTTACTACTATACGAAATTGTAATAAATACAGATATGAGTTTAATTTTTCAAATGCTCTTTTGTCCGTGAATATTTTAAGTTTAATAATTAATATCTGAATAAATTATGTATTTAAATAATTATGTTTCTAATTAACAGCTGTTTCTATTAAATATAAATTTATTTAAATATTAAAACTCCGGATCGGAGTGAATGTGGATTAAAATAAAATCCGTGTCACTCCGAAATCACTCTACCCATAAAAAAATCCCGATTCACTTCGCATGCGGAGTGATTTGTTTTTAAACTCCGGAATAATAATAATAATAATAATAATAATAATAATAATAATAATAATAATAATAATAATAATAAAACATATTTACCCAAAAAAAAAAAATGACAAATGCTTGACATAAGTTTTGTTATTTTAATTTCTTATTTTTCATAATCATTTACACCTTTTATTTACAGGGTATTATACATTAATAAAATGGAATAATTATCAACTAATTAATTAATAATAATAATCAATAATTAATAATGACAATAAAAATAGACATGAGTTGAAATAATATAATAATGAATAACAATTAAAAAAATTAATCAACGGCAAGAGTTGACCGGGTAACAATAAATAAATATAAAGCGACTGAAATTAAATTTTTATTTTCAAATCTTGTAAGTAATTCGGTAACCCATGCTTTCATTATTTATTATTATTATTTTTTTTTTTAAATTATTATATCGCTAATTATGAATTATATCAATAATGAGACGGTTTGAATAGCTGAGTTATCTAAGATAACAAAAAAATATATAATAATAATAATAATAATAATAATAATAATAATAATAATAGTAATAAATAAATAGAAGACAAGTGTACAAGGCAAGTAGCCAAAATAAATAAGATCTACAGCAAGAATGTCTATAAGATCTTCCGGTATTAAAAATAACATAAATCTATTTTTCAATCATTATTATTATTTATTATTTTCGTCTTTTTTTAATTTCTTTTTTTCTAAACCGTCTCGTCGGAATATTCTCATTTTCTGATTAGATCCAAGTACGTGAATAGCTGACGAAGCATAAGCTAAATATTTTAATTCTATAACGCAAACATTTTAGCTCAATCATCATCATCATCATTATAATTATTTATTTATTTATTTATTAATAATAATAATAGTAATTTATTAATAATAATTAATAGTACTATACCAAATAAAAAAAACCATATACAAAGCGATATAAATAACGTATTTTTTAAATATTGATAATATATAATAATAGTTAGTATTTTTATTGTTATATTCTAATGGGTCACTCTCGCACTCTAAATTCGCAGAATTTTTGTAACGGTATACATACATTTGTTTACAAATTTGGTTTTTCAATGGCAAAATAAATATATATGGTGTATATTTATATATATATATATGTATATATGTGTGGGTATGGAATTATTATTAATTAATAAATTAATAATAATTTATAAACTGATAAATAATTATACATTTTAATTGTATTTTGCGATTGGCAGTTTTACAGTTACGGATAATTAGAGTCAGACTGTTTCGTTTTTTTTTCACGGGCCCAACTGACTTATTTTAATAAAAAAATTTTGAAAAAATAATTTAAACATTTTAGTAAAATACTAAAGAAAAAAAAACCGCGGAAAATAATCGATTGGTTTTCTGAGAGAAAATAATTTATTTATTTATTGATTAGTAAAAATTTCCATAGAAGTAAGTTTTTATTTTTTGTATTGAAATATCATAAGTAAATTAAATTGCGGATAAATAAAATTAATTTTATATTTTTAATTTATTAAAAAAAATCTATACTAATTATGCATAGTTCGGGATTTTTTACAAAAGAAATTCAATTGAAGTATTAATTTTTTTTTTTAAATCTACTTCATAGCAAACTGATAAGAAAAATTTATTTATCGTCAATAATTATTTTTGTAAATTTAAATATAATTTATTTTTAGTGATTACTGACAAAAAGTTATGCAAAGTCATATTTTTACATTATCACATGTAAGGCAGGAAAATCTTCAGACAGTTGACGTCAATTAACAAGCGAAAAATTAATCAACGTTCATTTTTTGAATTTAATCGTTATAAAAAATTGATCGAGAAATTTTTTACTGTCATTTGATCTAAATAGAAGTGAAGATAAATTTTTGATGAATTCAAAAAAAAAAATCAGTCATTACAGTGAGTGATACGGCTTGCAGTTTACTTACAATTGCAAGTAAGGTAAAAGCCCTTATACCCGCTCAGTACCATTAGTCGCTCACTTTAAATGTTTAAGGCGTTTTTTATAATTTTTATAAAAAAAAATTACAACTAAAAATATTATTATTGATAAATAATTATTTGAGAATCTTAATATATTACAATATAATGTATCAAATTATTTTATAATAGATTATAAATTCAAATTAAGTGACAGTTTTCAAAATCGCGCTCAGCCGGGCATTTTTTACTTTAACGTTCATTTGTTAGATTAAATTTAGATTACGTCAAATTTTTTAAGAATTGTTATAACTATATCTTATTAAATACATTTTTAAAATTCATGAAATTTTATATAATGAAAGAATAAAGTAGTATAATTTATAAATTATTTGTCCAAATCAAGAAACTTATTATAGTTTAATTGATATTGTCTTTGAGCGACTATAGGGCCATGTGTTGATCGAGTAATGGTACATGACAACTTTTAGTGAGCGACTATGGGTACACTCAAGGACCTTATTTCAAAAATTAATAATAATTAATTATCAAGATTATTCTTCAAACTAAAATTTTATTCCAATACTTGAAACTTCAAAAAATAACTATAAAAAAAAAATGGTTTTTAATTTTATTTATTAATTTATATCGAGTGATTTAATTTCACTCCAATGAAAAGTGAACGGGTATAGGGGCTCTTACCTTACATTTAATATTGTCTAGAAAATTATTTTATAAAAAATTGACCGAAAAAATTTTTACTGCCATTTGACATTTAAATAGAAGTGAAGATAAATTTTTTACGAATTTTCGAAAGTTATTTTTAAAAAAATGACCTAAAAATTGACCATATCATTTGCGACGTCAATCGTCAGTCAATTTATCTGACTAAACATAAAAATGACGATAATTTGCATCACAAAATAATTACAAAATTTCCATAAATAAATTTAAAAATCTAAATAAATTCCCTAAAAAATTTTCCTCGAATTTTTTCTTTAGTATTTTTCAAAATTAATTAAAATGTCTTGTAGGATTGTATCATACTTTTTACTTAGATTTAATTAATTTAATATATATATATATATTTATATATTATTTTAATTAAATATGGAGGTTTTATTGATTGTTGAAGTTGGATGTCAAGCTTGATTATTATTATTTAAATATTTATCTGGATTAAATTACAAACTTCAGCTGTCAATGTATTGGCACATTATTGTACTAGTGGTAATAACTGCGGGAGCTCATTTATTTAAATATTCTATTGGAAGTTTTAATAAAACTAGTCGACAATAAATTTAAATCTACTAAAAAAACCCCAACGCATTCAATAATTAACTCTACAATTAAAAGCGAAAAGAAATTAAAAAACTACTCGTAATATTAATAATATACTTCATATATAAATATATCTATATATTTATATGTAAAAAAAAATATCCTACATAATTAACAGGAATGTAATTGGGAGAACGTCAGATAAAAAAGTAAGTGCGATAATTAAAATCGTAAACTTTAGCATCAGTATCATCAGTATCAGTTGATACATAAATATTATAAATAAATATTTAAAGTATAAAATCGAGTTATAAAATATCTAATCGACTTAGTACGTTGTTGTAACTATTTATTTATTTTTAAAATTGTAAAAACTCTGATGTAAATCTACTATGAATATGTATTTCAGTCTTTGAGTGAATTGCGATCCATGAGTAAGTTATTAAACACGGATCAATAACTATATTTATTATTATTATTAATATTATTTATATGTATCCATGTAATAATAATAATGGGTAATCATTATCATTCTGCTCGGTAGACAGTCGGGCCCGGGTATTTAAAAGTAAATAACACTATTTTTATCCAAAAGATAAATAAATCCTGTATTACACGGAAAATAAAAAATAGTAGTGGCTACTCTCTGGGATAATACTGAGTACTTTCTGTAAAAAAAAAATTTTAGACAGTACTGTATGCTATCCAGACTGTATCCACTACTATCTAGACTATACCCACTACTGTCCGGGAAAGTAGTCAGTACTATCCAGAGAGTAGTGGATATAGTCTAGATAGCATACAGTACTGTCTAAAATTTTTTTTTTACAGAAAGTACTCAGTACTATCCTAGAGAGTAGCCACTACTATTTTTTATTTTCCGTGTACCTGGGTCGAAAAATTTTACATAATTTTTGTCTAATTAGACTTTTTTTTAAACTAATTGCTCCGTATTTGAACTAGTTGTCTTTAAAATTTTAAGGTAACTTTTATCTAAAGACGATCAAAGGCTAAAAAATAATAGACAGAAAAAGTTTTACTTTAGTCTGGATAATAATAAAATATTATAAGAAACAAAATCTGATTTTGATGTAGAGGCGACTGAAACCAGATTAAAAATTATTTAAAATATCTGACAATAGACTAAATAAGAATAAATAGAGTAGAGTTTTTGGCCACAGGGCCAGTTTTGGAGACTTGAAAAATTAACATAAAGTAATAATTAATTTAAAATGTGTACAAAGATAATTCTATCAAACTGTTGCAATGAAAATTTTATTTCATACTTTTTTATTAATTAAAATAAAGTATTAAGTGTCCAAAAATGGGCTAGTACGAGCAAAACTCATTTTAATTTCACATGTTAAATAAATTAAATAAAAATTTTTATTTGATTTTAAACAGATCAAATTTTTCGACCCGGGTAGATTGCATTGAAAAGAAAAACGGAAAAAAATACGTTTACTCTTACGTATTAAGGTAAAAGACCTAGTACTCGGTCACTTCATGTACTTGTATATCTATAATTAGCAAATATATCACGGAAAAAAAATAGATGGTACGGGTTACTGTTCTGCGCAGTAATCGACGAAAAATCTAAAGAAAAATACATTTTAATTTGTGTCTTTACTATTCTTGACACTAGAGACACTTAGGAATTTTGTAATGTTCATGTCAGACATGACTGAGTACTGTTCTGGATGTTAATGAGATCTACGAGATCTAAGTAACCATTACTGTCACTAAATAGTAGACTCGCATTCTATCGTCATCCCAACGAGAGAATGGACCTCGGGTGTCGTCGGCTTTTACTCCCACTCTGGATGTTTTATGTGTTAAATGTTCTCCCACTTTTCTGCGCGCATGCGCAGTTCAACAATTTTCGGTAGTGGGGGCAATTTCCGAGGTCTATTCTCTTACTGGGACCACAATATATAGCAACAAAAGCTGCGCTGAAAGGTTTGAACACTCTTCTAACCATGAACGGTGGTCCCTATATTTTTCGTCGATTTCTGCGCAGAGCGGTAACCAGTACTATCTATTTATTTCCGCGTACAATATTGTAGTAGTGGGTACTCCATGTAGTAAAGTACTACATAAATTAGTCCAGTCGAAGCTTCGAAATAGGTGACATTTTCGAAAGTTGGTGTAAATTTGGTTAAAGCTCTATATCACCCGAAAATTTGAATTATTTGATTCGAATAGCACTATTCAGTATGAGCACTATGCAGTATGAGTGTAAACAGTCCAGCTATAATTACATATTTCTTTCTATTTCAGTTGCACATCCTTATAAATTTCAGTAAATTTCACCTTGAAAATTAAAAAAATTTATTACGTCATTTTTTATTCATACAAAAAAAAGCGTTTTATTTTTTTCTCATCAACCTCTGAAATGATGACTTTTTTATTTTAGCGGTTGTTTGTAGGTAACATACTTTTAACCTTTCGTTACCCGCGCTATGAGCGTGACGCCGCCTTTTTGACTAAAATTGCAATAAAAGTTACTGTATAGGTATTTGTGACTTTATACTTAACCAATTCTATCTTTAAAATCTATATTTTTGTTATATATATGTATAATTAATAAATATACATTTTAAATGTAAAAAAAGTATATTTAAGTATAACAAGAATGTGAGAAAGCGGCGCAGTGCTCATTATGCGAGTTAAATCGTCGATTCAATTTTTGTAACCACGTTGCCAAACTTACTGTTGTTACTGTACGAAATAATTCATTATAGCAGCATGATTTGGCAACGGCGCATTTCATTTAGCATGGGCGGCACAGTGCTCGCCGCGCGATGAAAAACGTAACGAAAGGTTAATCAAATTTGCACCAACTTTTGAAAATGTCTCCTATTTCGGACTCCCCTGGACTAAAGTACAGCTTTAACTACAGCAGCTGTTGTAACAACTATTTAATTTCCGTGATACAAATATATGAGTCATCGAATACTAGTTCCCTGATCGAGTACTGGGTCTTATAATTTTATTTTTTTGAATAATTACATAATTTTTTAAAATTTATACTAAATATGTAGTGCAGTTCCACTGGATGACGAAGATTTAATTAAATTAATTAATTAATCATACATATTTTTTTTGGTAATAATTAAAAATATTACCAAAAAAAATAAATTTGAAATTCTCGCTAAAGTTTTTTTTGTCCACTGATATTTTTTTCTCTCATTCCTTTTTATTTATCTCTTATTCTTCAATCTTGTAGCTCAGTAATCCAAAACCACATGTTACTTGTCGATATCATTTTTTAAAAATAATAAAAACAAGCTTTCTTATTTGTTCCTCGAAGCATAATCAGTCTAAACGTTTCACGGCTCACATAGCTGCTATCATTTTTCATTTATTTATTTCTATTCCTTCCATTCCATTAATAATAAATGAATTACACACTCAATATTTAATCATTCCTCCAATTCATATCATATCGTAATTGTATCGTATCGTATCCTATTCATATCAATCACATCTCAAACCTAACAATAGTTAGTACTCACTAAATTGTTTATTTTATTTTTTATTTTTTTTTTAGTATTTTATTATTATCACGAATCTACAAATAAAATTACCGAAAATAGAGTCTTTTTAAATTTTGTTTGATCCAATTATTATACTCCTTTACATTTACACCTTCTTATTTATCTTTACACACCCTTTTTTTTATTTAATTAATTATTATTATTATTAGTTTTAGTTTTATTGTATTCGTATTTGCTCATTTGCTTCCAGTCTATCGCTAATCATTATTAGCACCCTTTTACTTCAGCCTTCCATGTTTTTTACTGACAAAAAAATATTTTTCATATTTTTACTCGACCTAATTATGTTAATTCGAACTCAAATTTTTTTTTAATTTTCCAGATTTTTTATTTTTAAATCTATGGAATGTTTTTGGAGATTTAAAATTTTTTTTTCATGTCAATTTCATTAAAAATTATTGATAAAATTCAATTTTGATACTTCAAAGTATTGATTTTTTTTGAGAAAATTTTTCTGATATTTATTATTGCTTCTAAATTTTTTTATTGGCTCAGTATTTTTGAAAAAAAAGAAAAATTTTAAAGACTTGATAGATTTATAAATTATTCTTAAAAATCAGCTTTTTTTATTTTTATTTTTTTAGCAAAAATCGAATAAATAAAAATTTATAAATTTTGAATATTTCAGTTAAATAATTGAATCGTTTATCTGAGAAACCTCATGTGTCAAGAAAACAAAATTTTCAGGAAACACAAAAAATATTTAAACAAGAAAAATTCAATTTTTTAATTGAAACTACTTAAAAAAATGATTTAAAGTTAATTGACTTATGGGATTTCTCAACCAAACGGAAGAAAAAGTTATAAGATCATTGTTTTTTTAATTTTTTCCGCTCAAATAATTTATTAGACTGATAAAATGAGGTATATAATATGTATTTAAACTTAAAAACTCAGAAATTACAAAAAATAATAATTAATTTAAGTATTTTAATTAGTCATATTATTTTTTTTCCAAAAAAAGCGCGAATTTTAAATAAAAAAGAAAAAATTATTTCTATAAAACTAAAACTGCATATGTTTATTTGAAAAACCCTACAAGTCATTGACTTATGGGGTTTCTCAATAAAATAAAATTTCTGTCACCCCGTTAATTGTTTTTTAAACACTGATTCGATGGACATTTTTTATTAATTTCTATGGGGGGACATCCAAAGAACCCAAAAATGCAAAATACCCAATTTCCAAAAAAACCTGACTTATGGGGTTTCTCGAATAAACGATTCAATTAGTAAGTTTAATGACCCAGTAATTAACCGTGTTCCAGTTTCCGACCTTTCCATAATTTTTTTTAATTAAAAAAATAAAAATTTTATGTAAACAAATAAATTAACGTCACCGTAATTAAAAGCGACAACTTTGATAAAAAAAAACGTTTTTATTTGCAATCAAAAGGTCAAAAACTAGGTCACTTACCTTATATTTAATAATTCAAGGACAATTATTAATTATACTCCATATTAAAAATGTTTGCAATAAAATATTTTTTTTAATCAATCCGATAAAATTAAGAAAAATTTAATGAACTTTTTTAGCAGTCAAAAATGATAAGTCACAAAAGTACGTAATTATCTGCAGATTAAAAATTTAATGACCGGCATTGCGTGCGCGGTTTTTTTAAATTTTATTCGTTTAAATTTGAGCAAAAATATTCGGGTGTACTTAAATGCTACAAATTTTCTTTTTATCCTTAAATTTCCGTCATCACTTAAATCATCGATCATGATTTTTTTTAAACACTGATGAGAATAATTGCAGAGCAACAATCGCCGACAAGCAGTCGTTTTACTGGTTTTTTTTAGTTCCCATTAACAACTAATTTAAATTTTAAATGTAAGATGATAAAGCTAATTTCAATAACTCGCAATCGATTACACTAGTGAATAAACAATCGATTATTAATGCACTTATCAAAATAAAGCTTCAATTAATTTTGAAATTTCTATATTAATACAATTATTTAAAGACAAATTACTAAATAAAAAAATATCTATCACATACCGAGACTTTTTTTTTAGCATAAAGCCAAGATCAAAATTCATTTGTTTCAAATTTTTTCTCTCCAATCAATACCCCAAATAATTATTAATTTTAATTTTAAAATGTGTAAAAATAAAATTTCATATTTTTAAAGCCTAAATTTAATCAATTGCAAAGCAATGACATGATCGTTGTTATACATACAAATACAATTGTAAAAAATTGTCCGTTTATTTCCTGTCATCAGTCTCCTTTTTTTTTAAATTATAAATAAATGATACCAACATACATATTTAATATTTATTAAACTGTATGTTACTTGTGTTGCTGAATAAGATCTTTTAAATTTATTTCATTCCTGAGCATGCATATGTGATTACGTTTTGTTCATTCGTTGGTAATCCAAGCTGCTATAAATCCATGAGTCCAAATTACTTACTTACTTAATGTCTGCTATACTCCCGTAATTAGCCAGTGATTTTTTAATACGCAGAGCAGTAAGTCTTGCTGCTGCATTGTGATACCAACACTCTTTCATAACTTTAGACATTACTTGTAGTGCCTAAAATATTAATTATTATCATTATTTTTATTTCATTTGTTGTCTTTAATTAAGTTAATAACACTGTACAATTTAAAAATTTTTAATTGCGATACTCTAGGTCTACTGTACAGAGATAAACAAAATTATGTTTAGTTTTATTCATTTTTTTCAGTTAATTAATTGCTAATTATCTCAAAAATATCACATGTTAATTAATCATAGTAAAGTTGACGTCTGACAATTTTTAAAACTTTGAAATAATACATTAGAATGCTTATAAAATAAAAATAGAAAAATGCATGTTTAGAAAATTCAAAATACAGTACGAGCATTTTTTTTAATTAATATAATTAATAAATTATTCCCGTATGAAAATAACATATATGGTCAAAATATATGTAAAAATATATGATAAATATCAGAAATATATGTGGCGAATTTAACTATATTTTCTGATATATTTTTTTTTATATTAACAAATATAATATTCATCATATACGAGCCCGTATATGTTTAGCATATATAAAATATATATGTCAATCATATACAAAAAATATATTTTCATCATATATAAAAATATATATTCTTGTCATATACAAAAACTATATTTTTATCATACATAAAAATCTATATTTCAATTATATACGAAAAATATATTCTGATCATATACAAAACATATATTTATATAGTGTATGGAAAAAAAAAGTTTATTATCTGTATGACCAACTCCAATTAAATTGGATCTAAATTTTAATATACTCTTTAAATTCCAGATAAAATTTTCAAAATTAGTTAATTTGAAGCGAATATATAATATACCCATATACATATACATACACTGAATAAAATATATGCTTAAATATAACAAAGAAAATATATGGTGCCATATATAATATAAATTATATGCTACCATATATTTCATTTCATATAAAGATTTTATATTTTTTGAATATAAAAGGAAATATATCAATACAATATATTATAAGGTAAATGTAAATGTATATATGGCTTAATATAAAAAACATATAAGTTACATATATGGAACACATACATTTACTACTGTATATAATTTTATATTAAATCTGCGAAAATCTCTATATGATTTTTTATAATATACAATATAATATATCATATATTTTTTTGTTGCAAACATATATGATTTAATATATTTTAACCATATATTGTTTTTTCAACAATGACGACATGAGTATTAAAAAAAAATTTTTCTTAACTAAAATTAGATATTTTGGATATTAAATTAAAGGTAACGATTTAAAAATTTAAAGCCATTCTCAGACAGTGTCTCCTACTTTTTAAAAATTTTTTATAGCCAACTGTCATGGCGCATCAAAATTTTATCAATTAATTAAAAGACAAAAAAAGCATTAATTGAAAAAAAAGACAACGTAGTCGCAATCTCGCTTGGATGAAGATTTAAAAATAAAATTATTTACAGTTGACATCAATTTGGAAAATAAATATTCATTAAAATTTTCATGCCAATTTCGTTATCAGAATTTTCAAATTTTGTAAGCTAAAATTTATTCATAAAATTTTGTTTAACTCCTAATGTAACTGTCAGTAATTTTTTTAAATTCTATATCTCGGCTGAACTGCAACTACGTTGTCCTTTTGTCAATTAATTAATAAAAAAAATTATAAAGTATGTAAATAATTTTGGGAGCTAGAGGATAAAAAAAACTTGAATATTAAGATGTCGCGTGATCAATGTTTTGAATAAAAATTATCTAACATCAGGCGTTTTAGTTTTTGTAAAAAAAAAAAAAGATAATGAATGTGTTGGTCAATGAGCAAATCTGAGATACTTTGAATATCAGTACTGACTTACATTCCACAAGGTTGTAATCAGACTAAAAAAAAAAAACAGTCATATGATAATAGTATCAAAATTTTTTGATGACGCACAACACGGTCAGCAAATATAAATTTTTATGAAATGATAATTATATTTCAAGGGCAATAAGAAATAGTTTAGTTGCACAGTATTATTATTAAAAATAAAATTAATGAGTAAAAAAATACAAACTTCAATAGATTGCCATCTATTTGGAATAGAAGGTCTCTGACGGTCTGTACAAACAACTTTTCTCATTTCTTCAATAGTAGGATCCGAAGGCACCAGATCATAAAACGGTAGCTGGTAATCATCATAAATACCACCGACATTACACCTTCTGGCAATCTCCCACAGTATTAAACCAAGAGCATAGACGTCAGCCCTCTTGAAGGCATCAAAATGATTCATGTTTATCGTCTCCTCAAGGACCTAAAATAAAATAACATTTTTTAATAAATAAATAAATATTAAATATTTTAAATTTTGGAAAATCTAAAAGTGCACACCCCAATCACTCATGATAATTATTGATACTTTATTATATTAATCATTTTTTAACATTATTAATTAATATTTAACTTTTAACGTTTTATTTTTAATTTCATTTTCTAGTTTTCTTTTTCAGTTTAATTTTTACTATTTAAAATTTTTTTTATAGATATTGTTTTTTATATTTTTAATTCTACTGTCACACAAGTGCTGCTACCAGTAGTTGGTAGAAAAAAAAAATAATAAAAATAAAAAATGGCAGCTATATTTTTAATGAATTACCGGTTTTAAGTTTTTTATTAATTACAATTAAACAAAAAGGATTTAGATAGTGAGTTTCAAAATGATTCTTGCGACAAAAGATACAAAGCTACTAAAAAAAAATCAGGCCAATTTATTATATTTTTCGAAAGTTATCGTGTTTCCGAAGATTTATGCGTAACAACTGACAGCACTGGTTTCTTGGATTAAAATAATTCATTTTAAATCAACGGGATAATGAATTGACTTAATACCGGTTTCAAACTATTCTTTAATAAATTATCTTCCGACTAGTATGGGGCCGTTCATAAAATACGTCACGCAAAATTTTACCTTTTCGACCCCCCCCCCCTCCCGTACATGATATATATCAATGAATACTACACAAATTTTTATATTTAAAAAAAAATTTATTATTTGCAATAATAAAACTTTAATAAATTTCTTTGATATTAAATATATCAGGAACCGCACGCTAGCGCCGACGTCGATAGAAAATAATAAAAAAACCAAATATAAGTAAATATCACAAATTATTGAGCGATTATGACGGAAATATATACGCAAAAATATTGATATATTTACAAATATGAAACGATTGACTTTCTATCGTAACAAAAAATTAAAATTTTAAAAAACTGAGAAAAATTTTAAAAATTATTTGATTGGCTGCGAACGTCACGTTTTCTTAGAACCCCAACCTCCTTGGCACAATAAACGACACCCCCTCCGACCCCTTAATTCACGGACTAACACTGAAAATCTAAAATAGAGAGTCTCTAACGTTTTTTAAAACCTTAACAAAAGGAAAAAGGTCCGGTAGCGTATCTCCTTAAGTGCGAACGTATTTTATGGACGGGCCCTATACAACTTAACACATTTTTGTGTAATCCAAAAAGTGTAGAGATGATTTAACGTGAGTGAATCAGTCGAAAAAATAATTTCGATTAGATCTGTTATAAAATAAATGTTACCCCGGGTCGAAAAATTTGATCTGATTTTAGTCTAACTGGACTGTATTTGGACTAATTAGTCTGTTATTGAACTTCTATAAAAATTTTGTACTGTTTTTGATCTACTGATTAAAACATATTTGATCTGTTTTAAGTCTGAATGATCTGTATTTGAACTTATCGCCTGTTGTTGAACTTCTATAAAAATTTTGTACTGTTTTTGATCTACTCAGACCGAAAAATTTAATCTGATTTTAGTCTAGTTGGACTATTTGATCTGTTTGTGATCTTTTACAAAAATTTTAAGCTGTTTTCGACCTGTTATTTTAAAAAACAATTGCGTTACGGGCAGACCAAACTAGATTAATTCTTGGACTTTAAAAAATTTTAGTTATGAAAATTTACAAGGACAAAACTAGATTAAATCATGGACTTATAAAATTTTTATTCATAGGCAATGTTTATAAAAAAAATATTAAGTTGCAGAATTGATTATGTTTTGTTTACTATTTATTTAGTATCTTTTGTTTGAAAATTTCGGCAGTTAATGATAATTTGACAGCTTAATTTTTAGTTGTCTTGACTGAATATTTAGAGCAGTGAATAAAAGTCATAAAACAACTCTTAAAATGTTAAGAAATTTTTCTTATTTATTGGATATAATCGAGAATATGTTGGCATTACAAAACATCAAAATTCATGTGCCGCGGAGAAAAATTTTGGCCCGCAATCTACCAATTTTTACAATGCTGTCGACCAAACTTGAAACAGAAAGTAAAGCATCCTAAAAATTACTATATACTCTTATAAAAACTTATTATGCTGCATCCAAATTATTGTAAGGTATAAAAGTAATTGATATTAAAGCTTATCGATAAGTTTCTCGGGCGTAATAAGTATTGTGATACAGCATAATCATTTTTTATAAGAGCACAATTATTCTTTGGATGCTTCACTTCCTGTTTCAAGTTTGTTCGACAGCATTGTAAAAATTGGTAGGTTTCGAGCCAACATTTTCCTCCTTGTGACATCTTATTTCAGAAGCGCATTAGCATGTTTCAAATACCAAGAAGGTTGAAATAAATTAATAAATCTAGATTATTATTATTATTATTATTATTATTATTATTATTATTATTATTATTTATATTTATAAAAAGTCCTGTTTTTGTCCTAGAAAACAATTGAACACAAACTAAAAATTATAGCAAATAAAGTCTGTTTTTAGTCTAAACCAGATTTAAAACAGACTAAATATCATACGAAAATAAGTCTTATTTTGTCCTGGATAATGACTAGTACGGACAAAAACAGATTGAATTCCTATATAAAATAAATACGATTTATAAACTTGAATTAAAGAAAAATATTTGAATTTATCATTTATTTTAAAACAGATCTAACTTTTTGACCCGGGACATTTAAATACTTTTCTTTAATTTAAATTTATAAATCGTATGTATTCCATATAGGAATTTAATCTTTTACCCGTACTATTATATTCCTTATCCAGACAAATATCAGTCTTATTTTCGTATGATATTTAGTCTGTTTTAAATCGCTTTTAGACTAAAATCAGACTTTTTTGTGATAATTATTGATTTGTGTTCAATTGTTTTTAAGGACAAAAACTGACTTTATTTACTATATATAATTTTTAGTCTGCTTTTAATCGACGGCTGGGTGGGTTATCCCAATGCCTTATTTAAGAACTAACTAACTAACTGCTTTTAATCGCCTTTAGATAAAAAACAGGACTTTTCACAAATATGAATAATAATAATAATTTAGATTTATAAATTTATTTTAATTTTCTTGATATTTGAAACATGCTAATCCGCTTCCGTAATAAGATGTCACAAGAATTTTGATGGTTTCTAATACCAAAATAAGTTTTTATTTTATCCAGTAAATAAGAAAAATTTATCGATATTTTAAGAGTTATTTTATTACTTTTATCTAATACTATAAATATTCAGTCAATGCAATTAAAAAATAAAGCTGTCAAACTTCCATTAACTGCTGTAATTTTTAAACAAAAGACACTAAATAAATAGTAAACAAAATATAATCAATTCTGTAACTTAAAATACTTTATACAAATATTGCCCACCAATAAAAATATTACAAGTCCATGATTTAATCTAGTTTTTGTCCTTGCTAATTTTTCAAAACTAAAATTTTTCAAAGTTCAAGAAGTAATCTAGTTTTGACTGCGCGTAACGCCATTGTTTTTTAAAACAACAGATCAAAATTTTTATAAAAGATCAAAAACAGATCAACTAGTCCAATTAGACTAAAATCAGATCAAATTTTTCAATCAGGGTAGATCAAAAATAGATTAATCTTTTTATAGAAGTTCAATAACAGTCCAAGTAGTCCAAATACAGTCCAGTTAGACTAAAATCAGATCAAATTTTTCGACCTGGGCACAGAGCGCGTTCTCATTTGAGGTGTGCAATAATTAAAATAATTAAAACGAGCAACCTGCAGTCACTGCGTGACTGTCCAAATGTCACTACTGATTTTATAAAATACTCAGAAGAAAACGATTTTGGCCTCAAAAAATTTTACTTGCACCAAGAAATTTCATGCATCTAAAATTCAATACAAAAATTTTCTTGGGGCGAGAAAAGATTATTTTGCTCAAGAAATGATTCCTTGCACGAAAAAATTTTTTCTAGTTCTAAATAACTTTTTGGTTTTAATTCACAATGCGAAAAATTTCTTGGGGTAAGTAAAAATTTTCTTTAGGTGAGTAAAGATTTTTTGAATCAATGAATCCTTTTTTTTTCAATGCACACTTTTTTGGCTTTAAGAAGCTTCCTAAAACCAAATGGAAATATAAAACTTTGTCATTTTGGAATAACTAACACGATATAAATAATATAGAATATATTCAGTGACATTCAGTCATATTAAGTGACAGAATAATTAGAATATTAATTTATTTAAAGAAAATAATTACAATCGTATTTTTTTCGCGTGATTTAAATGTAATTCGAATGATACAGATAAATCGATTAATCTCAATGATTGATAATAAAAAAGTGTTGAAACTATGAAAAGGCACAAATTTAAGTCAAAAACTTTCTAACGATACCAAATTTAATAACATTAACCAATTCTATCATACAGATATGCCGGGAACAAAATTTTCCTTATTCTCTTAATAATATAGATGATAATTATAATACGTACTTCAGGAGCCATGTAACGTTTGGTCCCGACACGATTATTAAGCTGAATGTCAACAGTGTCAGTGATAACGTCATGCCTTACAGCGAGACCCAGATCACCAATAGCACACGTGCCATTTGTTTTGACAAGAATATTTTTCGACTTGAGATCACGATGAGCTATTGCTGGTTTACCCTGTGTACCAACAATCTCCATGTGTAAGTGAGCAAGACCCGTTGCCATGGTGAGTGCCATCCTCATCATACCCTTCGTATCGACTGTTGACCGATTTAGGTAATCGAACAGCGAGCCTTTCTCGTGATAATCCGTTATGAGCCACAATTGCGTCCACGTTCCATTGTCTGGTAGAAGAAAAAAAAAAAACCCATTTAATGCAATCGGAAATCGATATTCAATTTATTATTTACATCTCTCTATTAAGAGATAGTTATATATACTTTTAACGTTCAGCTCATAATATTTTTTATACTCTACACAACAAAATTAATTCGTTATAAAATGTAATAGATAAATTAATTACCGCGTACTTCTAACACGATTAATTGCTTCGCGATAATTAGTTTGGATTTTATGGAAATTTTTATAAATTAAGGCAGTGCTTTTTTTTTTAAATGAATAAAAAATTTTTTTATAAAAAAAAAATTATCAGTGAATTGATAAAAAATAATTAAACGTTTTATAAAACGTGCTTTGAATTTATTTATGATTATTTGTTGCTGGATAGTCGGGTATAAACGGAGTGTAATTTTATTTCTTTGATAACTCATAACTTTGATAAATTGTCGGAAAAAAACTTAACTTTAATAACCAGATGATAAAATATAGATTTAATAGGACGTGATTCGGAAATTTTTGTTAACCCAGAAAACTTTTGGAAGAAAAAAAAAAATTTTCTAAATATTGTTCTGCTTTTTTTTAATTTCGCGATAACTATTAAGACTAAGTATCGCTTTGGGAAAAGTTTTGATTTTATAATCGGTAATGACAAAAAATTATTGAAATTTTATGACGAGATTTTTTTTTCATATTTTTTATGAGCAGTTCATTAAAATTACAATACGTGTTGTAACTTTTAAATACTGTGTAGTAATAAAAATTAATATCACGGTTTGTTGGCGCATTAATTAACCTTGCGATCTTAAATAAGTTTGCCGATGTAATTAAAATTTTTTTACAATTACAAATTAGCAAATACTATGAAATTATTTTAATTATTACATCAATTTATTATGAGCGTAAAAATAATTTGAAAAATTTTGATATTGATAAATTTTAATGTTGATAAATTTGAAATTAATTAGTGTTTATTTCATACATTTACTAATTATGCAAACTCGAATTTCTCAACCTGTAAAATTTAAAAAATTTTGTGAAATTTTTTATTGTTATTTATTAATATGTGAGAAAAATTTAATATTTTAAATTCTAACCGAATGTTTAAGTAAAAATTTTTAAAAAATTAAAGTTTTTTAAGTGATTCGAATATTTATTAGGGGAGAGTGGGGTCAATTGAACCAAAAATACTTTGACATTTTTTTTTTATATGAATAAAAGCAAAATGATAACTTTTTTTTTACAAAATTATAATTTATTATATAGACTATCATTTCTCATAAGCACATAACTTAACAAATGATGAAAATTTTCAATAAATACGAAATTGTGCAACTGCATCAAATGGTTCAATCGTCCCCCTTTACGGGGCAATTGAACCACTAGTCGGGGACAATTGAACCAAGAGTATTAGAACCATCAATGAATGACTTTAATGAATATTTTACTATTCATTACAGCTTAAAACTAAAATTACATCACTTCTAATAATATTTATTATTTTATATAACATTATATGTTATAACAATCACTTTTAAAACTTCTATCAATATAATTATTTTTTTTCTTGGTTAGTTTAGCTTGATTACACATTCTGTCAAGATGTGCGCGCATGTCGGATTACTCACAGTGTGATTCGTGTGGTTCAACCGTCCCCGAGAGTACTGGTTCAATTGACCCCATATGATTTTATTGAAATAATTAGTTTAAAAAAAAATATTCAAGAACTATTTTACTAGAAGTAAAGCTAGAAATTTATGACTAATATATGGGGCATTCCACGCCAAATCGGACGGTTTCAAAATTTATTTTTCCGATTTTCTTAATTTTTGGGTATTTTTTAGTACCCCTCAAAAGAGGCTTCCTGGTAAATTTTGAGATTTTTTTGATCAATGGTTTAAAAACTATCGAATTTTAGAAAAAACCGCTCTTTTTATGGTTTTTTGATCATAACTTTCGTAATAATCGTCGAAATTCAATGTTTTTTTTTTCAAAATTTTTGTTTTTAGATGGCCTTTAAAGAAAAAAATACAAAACAAATATACGAAATGATTTTAATCGCGATTTTTGAATTTTAAGTTTTCAACTGTGTTTTTAAAAAAAGATGCATCCTTCGATTTCCTTGAAAATTTTCTATTTTAAACTTCTATCCATTCTGCAACTTTTAAGCCCGGTCCGGTAGTGGGCCTTCCATAATTACTATTTTTTTCGATTTTTGAAAATTTGAAATAATTTTTTTCGCTATAAATGATTATCAGTTCCGATTTTTGACACTGTATACTTGTTTTTCTTGCATATTATAAATTGATTTCAATATTTTTTGGTTTTGAGTAGGGATTTAAAAGCAGTAAGTAAAAGTTAATGCTATTTATGAGCAGTTATAATAAATGTTTTTATTTATTAAGAAACAACTATTTCGAAGCAAAAGAAACATTAGATTTGCTATAAATTACAGCTAAGACCATTACAGGAGCTCAAAAATTCAATATAATTATTCGAAAACGCGTAAAGCATGAAACGTTTTTAATTATTTCCGGGTTTTTTCGAAAATTTAATATTAACGATTGTTTCATGCTTTGCGCGTTTTCGAATAATTATATTGAATTTTTGAGCTCCTGTAATGGTCTTAGCTGTAATTTATAGCAAATCTAATGTTTCTTTTGCTTCGAAATAGTTGCTTCTTAATAAATAAAAACATTTATTATAACTGCTCATAAATAGCATTAACTTTTACTTACTGCTTTTAAATCCCTACTCAAAACCAAAAAATATTGAAATCAATTTATAATATGCAAGAAAACAAGTATACAGTGTCAAAAATCGGAACTGATAATCATTTATAGCGAAAAAAATTATTTCAAATTTTCAAAAATCGAAAAAAATAGTAATTATGGAAGGCCCACTACCGGACCGGGCTTAAAAGTTGCAGAATGGATAGAAGTTTAAAATAGAAAATTTTCAAGGAAATCGAAGGATGCATCTTTTTAAAAACACAGTTGAAAACTTAAAATTCAAAAATCGCGATTAAAATCATTTCGTATATTTGTTTTGTATTTTTTTCTTTAAAGGCCATCTAAAAACAAAAATTTTGAAAAAAAAAACATTGAATTTCGACGATTATTACGAAAGTTATGATCAAAAAACCATAAAAAGAGCGGTTTTTTCTAAAATTCGATAGTTTTTAAACCATTGATCAAAAAAATCTCAAAATTTACCAGGAAGCCTCTTTTGAGGGGTACTAAAAAATACCCAAAAATTAAGAAAATCGGAAAAATAAATTTTGAAACCGTCCGATTTGGCGTGGAATGCCCCATATGTAAGAAGGTATTACAAAAAAAATTTTAAGATTTCATTTGAAAACTAAAAAGTTATTAAACAATTTGCCAAGAGGTGAAATCAAGGTTTAGATACCTAAAAACACAAAAACTTGAATTTTTTGAAATTAACTCATCATATTGGTTCAAAATTTTGATCAGACTAAGATTTAGTGTATTAAAATATAATTCCAAGAGGACGACTCATTTTTAGATTTTTTTCGATTTTTTAAGCTTACTGGTTCAATTGCCCCGTGGTTCAATTCACCCCACTCTCCCCTATTTGTTATACTGATTCATAATTTTATGATACAAAAGCGTATTTATAAAATCTGAAGATATAATTTCTGATAATTATTTTTAAAAAATTTTGTAATTTCTTAATAATTTATAACTAGTGTAAGGTAAAAGTCCCTATACCCGCTCACTTTTCATTGGAGTGAGATTAAGTCACTCAATATAAATTAATAAATAAAATTAAAAACCATATTTTTTTTTATAGTTATTTTTTAAAGTTTCGAGTATTGGAATAAAATTTTAGTTTGAAGAATAATCTTGATAATTAATTATTATTAATTTTTTAAATAAGGTCCTTGAGTGTACCCATAGTCGCTCACTAAAAGTTGTCATGTACCATTACTCGATCAACACATGGCCCTATAGTCGCTCAAAGACAATATCAATTAAACTCTCATAAGTTTATTGATTTGGAAAATAATTTATAAATTATACTACTTTATTCTTTCATAATATAAAATTTCATGAATTTTAAAAATGTATTTAATAAGATATAGTTATAACAATTCTTAAAAAATTTGACGTAATCTAAATTTAATCTAAAGAACGAACGTTAAAGTAAAAAATGCCCGGCTGAGCGCGATTTTGAAAACAGTCATTTAATTTAAATTTATAATCTATTATAAAATAATTTGATACATGATATTTTAATATATTTAGATTCACACATAATTATTTATCAATAATAATATTTTTAGTTGTAATTTTTTTTTTATAAAAATTATAAAAACCTTAAACAGTTAAAGTCAGCGACTAATGTTACTGAGCGGGTATAGGGGCTTTTATACTGTAAAAAAAATTACGGAGTGAACTCGTAGTAAATTCGGAGTGAATGCGAAGCGAATGACTGTTTATTTATTTAGTCCCTTCGGAGTAAAATTCACTTTAAGGGAAACTCCGGTTTGAAATGAATACAGATTGAAATAAAATCCAGATCACCCCGATTTAACTTCCAATTCTTTACAGTGCAGCCTCATATAAATTCATAATTACTAAATATATAAAATAAATATGAACCTTTATTATCAGCAGCAATAAATCCCAGAATATTATCATGCCTCAACATGACAGTCTGATAGATTTCAGCTTCTCTGAACCAAGATCTCTCTTCACGTGAGCTAAATATTTTGACAGCGACATTTTCACCTCGCCATCTTCCACGCCAAACTTCACCAAATCTACCCTTCCCAATTGTCTCAACCAATTGGATTTGTCGGGCGATACTCCGCTGTACCAACAATGGCAGGCCTACTTAATTAAACAAACAAACAAGCAAACAAACAAATAAATAAATCAGTTAAATATAAACCTACCAGCCAATACTGACAATAAATAAATTTAAAATTACAGAACACAAATTACCTGAACCACTGCCGCTAGTTGTCATCTCAAGCATGTCTCTAATAGTGACACCACCAAGAATAGGTCTCTCAGGTGCTTCCATCGAGTCATCGGGAAAATGTCTCGCGGGCCGATGCCGACTCATATGTATATGATAAACCACCATTACGACAACACAAATTGCGCAAATTGGCAGCGCTATCGTTAGGGCCATTTTCCAGGTAGCCCATGCTGCAACTCCGTCTCCACCGGAAGTTACTTTTTGTTTTAAAATAAATCATCAGTTAATATCTCATATCAAATTTTATTCCTCTATCATCTTAATTATTTTTTTTTTATTATTAATTATCAATTAAAAATTAAAAATTTTATTAGAAATAGCAACAAGCAATTAAATGCGTAATGAGCAATAAGCAATTGCAGGTCATAAATAAAATAAAAAAAAAGATTACAGGTATGCGTGCAAAGCTTTAAATCCCATGCGAACACATATTGAGACAATTAAATTTTTATATTAAACAGAATATTTTTTTTCCTATGGGAATTTTTTTTTCGTCAGCTTACCTTAAAAAATAAAAGTGATATTTGTTTTAAATAAATTCAAATGATAAATTATATAACAAAAAAAAAAGTTATTTATAAATTAAATAATAAAATATTTATTTTCTAATGTGGATATTTTTTGTCCACCTGTGGTGCAAAGTCAAAATAGTTTATATATTTTTAATTATTTTTACATGCGGTAAAAAAAAATCCTTGAATAATGATCAGAGTCGATGAGTCATGGAGTTTTTTTTGATCTCGTGTTTTGTGAACTTATATATATACTGATATCTATTTCGGTAATATATTTATTTATATGTATGTATATATTGATGTACAATAACGATAACGAACGAACGAAGGCCCAGATGATTCAAAAGTAACCAAAGCATTGAATACGTAACAGACGTGAGTACTGTGGGTGTCTAAAAAAAAATATGACAACACAAATAAATATATATATATGTATATATATGATATTTGGCTACTGCGATATAGATAATGAAAACAGTCGATTTACATTTTTTTTCGCATTTACATTTTTGAAATTTACTTCATGCGGCCCAATGATTTTCCAATCGAATGAAATGAATGATTCAAAATTAACCGATAGTTTTTTTTTATTAAAATTAAATTATCGTATTTAATTGTGTGATTTGGTTTACTTGCACGTCCCTCATGAGTGAGATTTAAAAAAACAACCCATATATAGACGATTGACGATGAAGGCAGGCAAATACTAAATGATTTTTAACGAGTTTGAATTATCATACCTTGCTGACATTGAGGAATAATTCATAATGAATAATGATTTTATTGAGAAAAAAAACGAGGGAGATTCTAGTCGAGCGATAAAAAATTTGTAAATTTTTTTTTAGATTTTTTGCGAGGCCGAGGATCATTTGTGTAAATTTGTCACGATTAAACGTACATGGTTTTTAAATTTTGTAATTTAATTATTTAAGAATTTTCACTGTTTGAATTTATAAAATATTTTTTTGGGATGTGCAGATAGTTCGAACTTACGAATTATTTGTATCGTATCGAATCGAATAATTCGAATTTTTTTTTGAATGACTTAAAATTGTAATAGTTTTTGGAATAATTAAAATTTTTGTCAGAGGTAAATAGAGCTTAGACACGAATCTACGAAAAAATTATTTTTGGTTATTTTAAACACTAAGCTGTCTATTAAATAAAAACTGAATTTTTGAAAACTAACCAAAATTTTCGCGATTCGAATCAAGTAAAGTACCGGCGGGTAATAAGGCCTAACTAAGGGAGATTTTGAATAGAATCGAAAATATTACATTTAATTATCGAAATGTATCATTAATTTTTATTTCAGTACATTAGCCATAAAATCTAATGAAGTAATGGTAATTTTTACCATAAACAAAAAATTATACTTTTACAAAAACCATATGAATAGGCCTTATTTTACTACGGTAGGGTAATGAGGCCTACGAGTTAAACAAACTGAAATAGTTTAACTATATTCAATAAAATTGGTATGAGAGATGAATCATCACTTAAATTCAGCAACAATACTTTTTAAGAATCAGAAGACTAGATTGTTTTGCTGAACAGCACTTAAAACTATCAGTATTTTTTTTAAGAGTCAGAAGACTACACGAAAAGAAAATTATAGGAAGTATTCCTATGTATTATGGGAATGGTTCCCATAATGTTATAGGAATTGTACCCATACTATTATAGGAATGGTTCCTATATATTATAGGAACCATCTATATACCATTATAGGAACCATTTCCATAATATTATAGGAACAGATCCTATACCATTATGGGAGCAGTTCCTATAATTATGGGAATGTTACCCATAATTATAGGAATAGTTCCTATAATTATGGGAATAATCCCCATACCATTATGGGAATGGTCCCTTTAATTTATAGGAATCGTTCCTATATATTATGGAAATGATTCCCATAATATTACAGGAAGTATTCTCATAAATTATAGGAACCATTCCTATAATTATGGGTAACATTCCCATAATTATAGGAACTGCTCCCATAATTTATGGTCGTCATTCCTATATTGGTATAGGATGAAATTTCACAAAATTATAGGAACCATTCCCATAATTTTCTTTCTGTGTAGATTGTTTTTTATAATTTCTTCTGCGCTACGACAGCATATGACGGATGATGAAATATAGAAGATAAGGAACGTGGTATCGGGACTCTATAAATTTGTCGTAACATCTCTATGTAAAACCCTTCTTCTAGAGTAGCCTTTAGCGGAGGCGGTTATTTTAAATATCATTTCTGTCTCTTAGGCCTTATTATCCGCGGGTACCTTAATTTAAACAGTTACAAACAATTCAAAAATTTTTGGATAGTTCTAAAATTGACGAATAATTTGACACGTTACAAATAATTCGAAAAGATTCGAATTATTCAATTTGAAATCCCGAGTCGAAAAAAAAATTTTAGATCAGTCCTCAAAAGCCTCAATTTCTTTTATATTTTATTTGCCACCCAAAAAGTAACTCTACTTTGGTATTCAAAATCCTCAACGAATGAAAAATTATAATTCGGACTTTAAAAAATTTTAGGCACAAAAATTTTAAGTACAAAATTAATTACTTTTTAATTAACGTGTTCAAAGTGAAACAATACAATAGTTTTGACTCATAGCATTTTATTTCAACACTTAATTATGCTGTTATAATAATTTCATAGCAATATTGCGTTCATGAAAAAAGAGGAGGGGGTAATTTTATTTTCGGATAAGGGGATACTGTTGTCAATCTTCAAATTCTAAATTGATCCTCAAAAACTTCATTGAGAACTTTGAGACTAAATCAAAATTTATTTTTTGACTCGGAATTCCAATCGCACACCCCTAATATTTTTCTATTAATTGTTAGAATTAAAACAAATAATATTTTTAAAAACTATATAATTAAATAAATTAAATGAAAAAAATAAATTTAAAAATACAAAATTTGAATAAAGAAAAATATTTTTATAAGTATTAAAACTAATATTTGAAAAAAAAAAAAAAATATGTATACAGTGTAATGAACTTATAACAAAATAATGTAATAGACATTTTGATTTAATACGTCGACGGGTAGTTGATAATCTCAAGATTGCGCTTGTCACTTTAGCAAAATTGAGTAATTTCCGGCGCGTGTGGGGTAAATGGTTTATGATTGAAGATTCAAGTTTGTCATTGAGTAATTTATATATGTAAGTGAAATAGTGATGTAAATTGTCAATGTAAAAAGGTTCAATGTATATAATAAATATACATATATGTATATAATATATAAATGACAAGTACTTAAAATAAATATTCCTCTACAGTCAGCATAACACTATAAATATATATAAAAGATGTGTCTATTATGTCTCTACATATAAAAAATGTGTAATACATGACGGTACTGGGTTTTACTTGAACGAGTGAATTTTTTTAAAAAAATTGGTAAAGCTTCGACGAGTGACAAAAAGCAACAAGTGGAAAGTGGAATTAAATTAATTATTTTTTTTTCATCGGAGTTGTTTTTTTTTATCGCCGGATATATACCTCTTTCAAATCTGTATATACCACGAGGAGAATTAGCCAAAGGCTGTAGGTCGCGGTTGCAGTAGTCATTATTATCGCAACATGCGATTACAAATTCGTCTGTTCCAGGACCTCGTACTGTCTCATTGTTGCTACACCATACTGAATATTCGGGTGCTGGGAAGAACCGCGTCTTATCGTAACACCTGAGAACAATATATTTCCCACCTATATATTTATCACGGATACACATATATATCTAACCTTCATTCATTATCTTTATTATTATTTCCTCTTAAATCCCTTCAATTAAATCTTAAAATTATTTTTTCCAAAATCCATCGACTGATTTTTAAATTATCGCGCCATCAATTCGAATTTTTTTCCCGGGTTATTTTTTAACACAAAAATTTGACAAAAAAAAAATTTTCCAATTATGCGACGTCTTAAAATTTTTTTTTTTAAAACCTCATCGACTGATTTTTAAATCGCGCCGTCGTATTTGTTTTTTGCGCGGGAAATTTTTTATTTAAAATTTTTAAACACAAAAATTAAATAAAAAAAAGAAATTTTTTAAATTATGCGACATCTTAAGCATCTTGTACAACGAAAATAAATAAAATAATTTCACCACAGGCAATTAATATAATCTAACGAATAACGTATACAATTATATATATATGTATATATATTTTTTTATACTCATTTATCTAAACGTGCATCGACGCAAGCTATTAATAGATTTTTTGTTTGCATGATTACATCAGTAGATTTATTCTAAAATAAAAAAATATATGAATAAATATATGTATATAAAAAAATTACACAATAATTAATTACATAAAAGTAAATTATAAATTTAAATAAAGAAATAATAAAAAAAATTGATTTATACCATAAATAAGAAGCAAAAGTGATTAATATATGATACATTAATCTCAAAGCAAATTTATAATCTTTACATATATAAATAATAAATGATAAGTAATAAAAAATTAGGAAGTAAAATAGAGGGAAGTGCAGATCTAAATAAATAAAATAATTGCGCAGTGAGATAGAAGAAAAAATAAAATAATAATAGTGATTATAATAAATAAATAAATATATAAATAAGAAGGCAAGTGAAGAGTAAGAGGGCACAAGAGAGTGCGTCGAATTCTACACCACCGGCTTGATAAATTGTCACAGTGCTAATTGCTGCATTAAATACTTAAATTTTTTTATTTTCTTTTTATTTTATTTTTTATTAATAGATATATAGATATTGTTATTATTTAAATAATAATAAGTTATAAGATTAAGAATTGTTGCTGTAGCTCCGGATGAAACTGTACCTTCTCTCGTGGTAGGGTGCAGCGCGGGTTTAAGATCTCGATTGCAAAAATCCTCTTTGCAGCACTCGATGACAAAGGTCGTATTTATCGAGTTGCTCGTCATGCAGAAGATCAGCGGTTCGGGTTGTGACGACGACAGCTGTTTTTTCACGCACCTTTAATCCCATATTTTCATATGATATTTTCACAACAAATTTACTTTTTTTCTTTCAAATTATCTTATTTTAAATATACATCATTTCCAGTCATGTAATGCACACTTCAAACCTCCTTTGTTTTAATCATTTTTTATTTTATTTTAAAAACAAACTATTTAATAATTCAAATTTTTACATTTTTTTTTCATGTCAATTTATTTGTTCTCTAGGATTTTCATTTTTTATACAATCAAATTTAACCCTGTGTGTTTAACCAAGCCAAGAAAATTCGTCTTGGTCAGAGAAGATTTCTCCTTAATCCAAGAAAATTGAGATTTTCAAAAAAATTTTCTTAAATCAAAAATATTTACTTTCAGTCGAGAATTTTTTTTGTGCCCTGAGTCTTATAGGAAACAGACAAGTTTTCAAAGCTTCTAGGCTTTCAAAAAAATTTTGAATTATTTCTTAGGTGTCTAATGAATGGCCCATAAGTTGTCAAAGTCAAAAGTTTAAAAATTGCAGTAAAAAAAAATTGGAGAATAATCGAAAACACTGAATTTTTTAAAAAATTGACAGTTCTTTCATAGACTAAGTATACACACGCAGAGTTAATATTCAAATTAATTTTTAAAAAGTATATTTGACGTTATAAAGTTTGTACTTAAGGGAAATTTGCAATTTTTTCTCATTCGCACTTCAGTGGACAAACGGAACTGTCCCTGTTGCACTTTTACAGTAAATGGAGCATGTGTCAAAATTTTTCTCGGAAACGAATGGAAATTTTTAATAAATTAGACCAAAAATCTAGTGATTTTTTAATACTGCACCGAGTCTCGGTATGTATCCTGTAACAAGAGCTTCAATTTTGTAGAAAAATGAACAGAATAATTTGCAAATCTCTCTTAAAATATAACTAAATAAATTTACAAAAAAAAAAACTGAAAATTTGAGGTGTGCAAAATAAAAAATAAATTCTGAAAGCTATAAAATTTAATTTTTCCACTTCCTAAAATCCCAAGATTATTCCTAAGATTTTAAAATAAATAAACTCCACTGTACTAACCATTTACCTTTAAATTATTTAATTATAATTGTCGATAATATATTTAAATTTATTTAAAAGCGTATGCCGTCAGAATAAATCGAATAGTCAAAAAAAAAAAAATTATATATAAAAAAAAAAAAAACTTGAAAAATTGTATTAAATCCAAGATATTTGTTAGACAGATGCGATTTATTTTTATTTGTTAAATGCATAAGAAACTCACAAAGAATATTGATAAGGCAAAAAAAATGTTGAATGATTGATTGTCAGTTGCTGCTTAAAAAACTCGAGGAGATTTTTTTATCCTACTTATACTTTTTTTGTGAAAATAAAAAAGAAAAAATAAAAAAAAATTAGCATTACAAAGTAAATAAATTAACATGTGAAAAAACATTTTAATCGTTTACTTCCTCGGGTTTCTCGTCAGCTAAAAAACAATAGGGGCCTCGATAAAGATAAAAAAAACTTAAACTCAAAGAAAAAAATAAATAAAATGCTGTTAACTTTATGGGATTTGTTAGTTAAATCGTTTTTCGACACACGGTTTTAATAAATAACAGAAAAAAAATGTAAAATTAAATAAACAAATGTTTGATGTAAAAACGGGTGAAAACACTATTATTATTTTTATTATTATTATTATTATTATTACTATTATTATTATTATTATTATCTCGAAATAACGCACGCACACACACAATCGTGGCGTATAGTAGTAATACACATATGTCCCGTGGTTATTAATATACCTTTAGGTAATTCGGGCGGTACGTCGGAAGATACTAAAACCGGATATAAATTCAGGTTGCAGTATTCTTTATCGCAGCATACTCCATTGTGATTGTTGTTTGGTTTGCAGACGAAGGGCTCTTCAGGTGGGAACCATATTTTTCGGTCGAGACACCTTTTGTATAATATATCATAAGTATCTCTTTCTTAACCAACATCAAGATAATAAATAACGACTTTTAATATATGCCAACTGTCATTCTCTTATTTATTAACACTCATCGTTATCAAGCCGTTTATTTTATTTATTTATCATTTTATTTTTTACCCGATTTCAAAAATTATTATTATTATTATTATTATGATAGAGATAAAATAATTATGCAATGAAAAATTAATAGGAAATGTGAAGTAAATAATAAATAAACGTCTGTCGGGAAAATATATAACGAACATAAATAATTAATAAACATAAAAGTTTTTGGTCTTTGCGGTTAAATAATTTATAAAATCGAGTAACCTAAATATAATCTGTCTGGCGAATAAATGATTTAAGAATTAAGTATAAGGTGGTAGTGGTGGGATGCCATCGAGGTCGAGTCCTCGACGGTTTTAGTTTGTCGCCAGGCAATTTATTCCAAGAGAGTTCAAACACGAGAATTTAAACTGTTTTTCTTTTCTACGTCTGTTATATTTCTCTCCTGCTTCTCTTATATTACATAGTAATCTCATACCAATCTCTCCCCTCCTCATTATTGTTATTATTTATCTCAGCTACTTGCTTTCAGTCATTTCATTTTTCCTACTGGCATCCAGCCAATTACTCAAAAAAAAATTTTTTTTTAATACATTGTAAATATTTAAATTAATTAAAATTTTTCACTAAACTAAATTTTAAAAAATAAATAAATTATTTTACCGCAAAATTATAATTTTTTTATCATACTCTAAAGATTTTTAGGTAATGAGACTTAAAGATAAATAATTATAACGAAAAATAATTAAAAGGGCTGGCTAATGATGCTGCCGAAATGCAATGGTAAAAATAAGTCGTAAACTTTGTTTAAAAATAAATAAAAAAAAAAAAACAACCCCCTATTCATGGAACCCCTGGCATAGAATTTTTTTTCAGCTCAAGTAAAACTAGCTATCGATCAGAAAGAACGAATTTCGTGTACATTACCACCCCCTTTTTTCTTTTTTTAACGTACTAGATATATATATATTCTTTGTCTCTTTTGCTCGCAAAAACCGGTCGATCCCACACGCTTCCTGGCAATTATCCGCGCGTATGCCCTGCATCTTTTTTCCCCATCAAGAGTATTTCAATTATCCTGGTAGTAGTATATAGTATAGTACGTAGTTGGCTCAACGGAACTGGGATTACTTTCAGCCTCAACAATTTTTACGAGTCTACGAGAGTAGGAAACTTCTTCACGTTAATCAACGAAATCATTAAAAAATTTTTTCGTTACTATTAACTGTTATTATGATAATTACTATAAATACAAATGTAATTGTCAATATATTTGTTATTAATTATTTAAGATGTTTGTCCTTAAGTTGATAAAAAAAAATATTTATATATTTTACCTGTATGCGTGTGTGATGACGTCATCTTCGCGACTTGTACTCGCAAAACAGTAGCCGTCTGTCTCGCATGTGTGATTGGTATCGACACAAATGTCGCAGTAACATTTTAATCCTAAAATTAACAAAAAATAAAAATTATTGATATATGAGATTTTAATTTGTTGAGAGTAAATTTATAAATAAAGTCGTAAATAAGTGATTATTATTTGTTATTAATTCGTATCGTGTTTTGTATTTTTGGTGACGATTTTCCTCCTTTATTTATTATTAATTTAAATATTTATTGATACTCAATTCTATTGTATTGAATTATATATTTTCTTTTATTATCATGTTTATTTATGTTTTGAATTTAAGTGAAAAAAAAAGTTTAATCTTAAGTGTATGAAATTCCCGTTACAATTGTTCACTACGAGTTATATCTCTTAAAATTACAAGACGAGATTTTATTTTATCTGCAATTTAATGCCCACGTTTAGTAACTTCTATATATATATATATATATATATATATATATATATATATATATATATATATATATATATATATATATATATATATATATATATATATATATATATATATATATATATATATATATATATATATATATATATATATATATTATATATTAGGGTGGTCGTTAAAAATTAAATTTTCTCAGGCGCCCCAAAAAAAGCTTCTTTTTAGTGAAAAAATACGTAGGGAATTTGGTTTTTTCTTTTGGAGTAAAAAGAACACATGCCGCAGGGCGATCAAAGTTCATTTTTTGATACAATCCCGTTTTTTTTAAATATCTCATGGAATATGCAGATTAAAGGAAAAAAATCATAGGAACAATTTTGTAGGAAAGTAAATTCTTGACAAAAAAGGTCATATTCATATTTTTTTTAAAATGTGTATTTATGAAGATATTTTAAAAAAACTTTTTTAGATCTGAATTGAGTGTTTTAAGGATAACAAATTTTGAAAATAACATTTTTCTAAGTATATAGAAACTACAACAAGAATTAATGATTGATATGTTACGAGTTACGAAGTTGTCTGCATTTAAGAAAAAACGTTATTTTTTACATTCATAATTCTTTGAATGCTCAGTTGATAAGATCTGAAAAAGTTTTTTTAAAATATTTTCGTGAATACACATTTTATAACAAAAATGAACATGACTTTTTTTGTCAAGAATTTCATTTTCTACAAAATAGTTTCTATGACTTTTTCCTTTAATCTGCATATTTCATGAGATATTTTAAAAAAACCGCGATTGTATCGAAGAATGAACTTTGGTCGTCCTGTGGCACGTGTTCTTTTTACTCCAAAAGAAAAAACCAAATTCCCCAGGTATTTTTTCACTAAAAAGAAGCTTTTTATGAGGCGCCTGAAAAATTTAATTTTTAACGACCACTTCAATAAACATGTATACATTTAAAAAAAATTATTATTTTTAAATAATAATAATTAAATCGCACTAATTATATTAATAATTTCAACAATAATATTTTAATTAATTAAATAAAAAATTATTTATCTATTCCAATTATCTATACTTATTTTAAAAATATTTATTTAAAATTGACATTTAAATTTATTATTATTTTTTTTTATCTTCCCATTACCCGCATAATAAATAAAAAAAAAAAAAAAACAAAAAATTGTTTTTGAACTCCAAAATAAACAACTTAATTTCAATGGCTGAAAATTACGCAAGACTACGGAGAAATAATCAAATAAATTAAAATTAAAATCTCAATATTTTAAAAACAAAATTATCTAGCGGAAATAATCTCAATTTGCATATAAATAAATATATATAGATATATTTCTCAATAAACTAAAAAAATTAGGTTCATTATTTAATAAAAACGCATTATGTAATTTTAAATTCGTTATAGAAAAGAATATAAATATGAGAAATATAAAAAGTATATCAATGCAGAGTGTGTCATGTCATATAATAAATTAATATATATAGGAATATACGATTAAGACTGTAATTTAAACTATTGTTGCATAACAAAACGTCGATAACCCGTTGATCGATAAAGAATTTTTATAAATCATTAATACATATTAATAATTTATTAACTACTAGTTCATTAACTATAAATGCATAATGAGTATTTAAATCGAGTACTGAAACTTCAAGTAATAAGTAATAAATAATTATTTATTACACTATTTTTTTATTTCATTAATTGCGCAATGTTATTATTAATTTATTTACATACTTTGTTATACATCAACAGGAAAAACTTTTCATACTAAAGGAAAAATATTTCAACTATTCATTAAAAAAAAAAATTATAATCACACGATTGAAAACCATTTTTTATAACCAACGGCACTATAGCCTGCATATTAATTTATTTATTTAAATACTTTATTTTAATTAACTGACCGCTCTACTGAATTAAACTAAAAATTAATTATTTATAATTAATTATAGTGGAAATAATAGACGTCCGTCGTTTTTTTTTTTTTTATAAATTATTCAAAAATACGAACGGAAAAAAAAATTTCTTGGCACTAGAAATACTTTGCATTATTAATTGAAGACAAAAAATTTCTTGTTGCATCAAAAAATTTTTTCTTGCTCCAAAAAAATTTTTATTTTAAATTTATAATGCAAAAAAATTTCTTGGGGCAAATAAAAATTTTTTACGAGAAGAAATTATTTTTTTTCGTATGAATATAGATTTTTAAAAATCCTTTATATATTTTTCATATTTTTTTATGAGTGTAAATGTAACAGACATCAGACAAATTTTAAATTATTAATAAATGCAGTAAATAATTGATAAAATGAAATTTTTAAAAAATGCGCATTTAAAAAATTAAAAAGTGCATTTTTTATAAATATTATTTCTTTAATTATTTACTCTACTTATTTATAATTTCAAATTTGTCTGTTACATTCACACAGATTCTTTTTAATGATCCTGAAGTTAGTAGTATAGTTAAAAATTTTTGGATTTTTTTTATCAACAATTCAATTTTTACAAAAATTAAAAATATGCACATGTAGAAAATTTTAAAAACTGTAGGTGCAGTTTTCTGAAATATTTTTTTTTTTAATTTATCGTATTTAAAAAAATCAAAAATCTATTAGACAGCTAATTTTAATATCAATTTTTTTAATATTCAAAATAAAGATCCAATTCATGACAAGGTACCAATTATTGATTTTATTTATTTACAGAACTTCTATCTTTACAAATTTCAAAATTATGTCTAAAAGACTTGTACACTTAAGTAATTATCGATTAATTGTTTGGATTAATTATAATCCTCAAGTTAACAAACAACTAACAATTTCCGGTTTTTTTTTTTTCAACAAATCAATTAAAAAAAAAAACTAAAAATATGCACATGTAGAAAATTAAAAAAACTGTAACTCCAATTTTTCAAAATATTTTTTTTGTCTATAATTTATCTCTGAAAAAAATTCCAAAAATTATTAGACGTCAAATAACTATAATCCTAAAGTTCGCAGACAATTAAAAATTTTCAGATTTTTTTTTAACAATTAAATTTGAATAAAAAAAAAAAACTGAAAATATGCACATGTAGAAAATTGAAAAAACTACAAGTGCAATTTTTCAAAATCTTTTTTTCTCTATAATTTATCTGAAAAAAATTCAAAAAATTATTAGACGTCAGTTAACTTCAGTATCACGATTAATTATCATATAAATAAATAAATAAACGATTAAAGAATAAAAATAACTTGAAAAATGTCTGTGACAACTGAAATAATAAATTATTTAAATAAATTAAGAACATAAATTAACTGATAATTGATAGCATTGAATCAGTATTACTTGTATTCATTTAACAATAAAATTTCCAAACCAAATCGACCACGTGTTAATCTTAAAAACATTAAAACTAATAATTAAAATAATAATAATAACTAAGAGATAATTACTAACCATCAACTCTCGTCGACAAATAAATAATAAACACAAAGGCAATAATGCCAAGTGTGTTATTAATTTTTTTTCCCATTTTACTAAAAAAAATAATCAACTTGAACTTGAAGACTCGCAGTCCCACAATCTTGACATTTTATATATCACTTGTTTGTTTGTTTATTATTACGTTTTATTAATTAACAACATGGTGAGTTGATCAACTTGACAACTGGTTCATTATTCTTACAAAGAAAACTCATCAGCTGGTATTTAAACCACTACCTTAAATCCACTTAGTTTTTTTTATTTTTTCACAATAATAAATAATAAAAATAGTGCCCTGCTGATTATTTAATAGTTGATGATGATAAAAGTCAGTGGCGTATCCATGGGGAACTCGACATCTCGTTTCTAAGCCTCCGGTCGATGACCGTGAGACAGCATGCCGACACAATACAACACTTTTAGGCCCTTTTTTTCCTACTCCAGTTTTATAAATAATTATTACCGTCACAAACCCGCCGCCTGATCAATAAAATATTTTTTTACTCAGTCCTTAGCACTGAATAAAATTATCATTTTAAAAACCACAATAATTACGGCATTGTTGATTTATTCATTTTTAAAAAAAACATTCGGTATTCGGTGTACGTTTTTTTTTCTTTTTTTTTTCATACACATGCGGCCATTTTCTGCGATAGGCCACAGCCTAGAGCTCGCAATAAATTTGCAAATCAGCGGTACGGAGGAACATCACCGGTGCTAAAAAACACTTTCTATTTAAATAATTATTTACCAATCGTTGATTATTGTTTTTTTTTTTTAAATTATTTACAATCAGTTGACCAGCATGTTGGTGATTGTTCAGTGATAATTTAAAAGCCTGAGGTTAAAAATACACCACTGGATTTATATTATTTTATTTAACAAGTCACGAGTAGTCACTAATGTGTGTACCTGCTGATCACTACTGATGCACTACCGATGATTTGTCACTGAGCGCCATGACACTAGCTGTGTCAGGTGGTGATAAAAAATATTTATGTTTTTATTATAGTTTTTTATTTACATAACTCGGTTATTTATCGGCTGTTTATTTATATATTCATAATCGTGATATGTAATTTATGTTACACACTTTTTTAACTTTACTATCATTATCGTTCTGTTTTTTTAGTTGCTAATTTACAAGTGACAGAGAACTCATGAGCGATTGTGGTGCCGCGTATAATTCAACTGTGGCGCGGGAAAAAAAAATATTTTTAGACTTGCATGAAAAATTTATACTAAAACTAGCTGACGCCTAATAAATTGTTGGATTTTTAAAAAAACGATAAATTATATGTGTAAGTGTAGCAAACATCAGAGAAATTTAAAATTAATAATAGAGTAAATAACAAATAAAATAAAATTTTTAAAAAATGCGCATTCAAAAAATTTGAAAATTAATAAGTGCACTTTTATAAATTTTATTTTTTAAATTATTTCGAAATGCATTTTTATTAATTATTCTTATTACTTGCGCGGGAAATTTAAATATTTGAAAAATGAATTATTAGAAATTGGAGAAAACTAAAAATCGTATGTCAAAATAAAATGGCGGCGGAATATGACAGAAAAATATTTAAAAAATAAAAAAAAAACACGCAAGTGTTTGAACAAGGTGGGGAAATAATATGCAGAAGGGTGTCCTAATACACTTGGAGATTTGAATTACATTGCTCGAAGTGTATTGCGGCTAAAAAAACGTCACTTGACTGCTATTTCCCACCAGACGATGCCAGATGATTTTGCTCAGGAACTTGGAAGTTATCAGCATCAGTAATTCGCAACACTTTAGACTAGCACTGAACACTCAACACTTAACGACACCACAGACACTGCACAATTTAAATTCTACAAACACTGCGAATTTTAATTAAGCAATTACTATGAGCAATAAATTTTATGGATAATTCCGCGAATTAACTGCAATGCTGTGTTTCAATTCAAATGTTAAAAAGGATCTGGACTACTACTGAAGTTGTCGATGATACTGACTGTCGCTATTGGACCACCAGTTGGTAGAAAGCAATCGATATTGTGATTCATCAACTGCCCCCACTTCAGCAAAAATTTGAACGCTGAATACAGCAACGCCCAGTAGCGCTAACAGCGCGAAAATTCAAAATTAAAATTTAGTAATTTCATTAAAATTCATATGTATCAACAATTATATTAAGTAGAGTAAAAAATTTACTTGAAAATTTTTATTTTCACCAATAAGTTATTAATTCTTCTTATTACTTGCGTGGTAAATTTAAATATTTGAAAAAAAAACACTCAAGTGTTTCATACAAAAATCGTGCTGCTACGACGCTGACTCGTGACTGTCATTTAATTTTTGGCCAGTAACATCTACTCAAAGGACTTGTGACCGTCATTAAATTTGGTCACAAATTAACATTTAGTAAGAATTTTTTTAATCACAACCAGCTAGATGATTGGATGAAATCTTTTTTTTAAATGATTGATGAAAATTTTATTTTTCCCGCCAAATTATAATTTAATTATTTCAAGTAATTCAAAAGTTATCGAGGCGTTTGTAAGGTGTTGCTCCAATTGTGACGGTCCATCGTTTTATGACCGATTTTCCATGGATTTTCTATAGAAAATTTTTATTTATTTATTGTACAAACGCCTATCGGCAATATACATCATATATCAGGAAGATATGTACATCAAGAGATAGATATAAGTATATATATTGAGGTTCTAAATACTAATTTTTCGTTACCATAATTATAATTTAGCCAATTTACAATCTAAATAGTTACTGGGTAAATTATTCGGTTTGTCGGTGATGTGTTAGGACTATATTTTTGATGGTTGATAGAAAGTTGCAGTAGGTACCACCGTAGAAGTCTACACGATCGTGCAAGGAGTTGACAGCATTTGTAATACGATTTCTCGGGCCGTTTGTAATATAATTTTTGGAGGACTTCGTTGTTTTCAAAAGACGATGACGCCTTAAGGCCAGATTTCTGGGTACAAATTCGAAACAACTTTGGATGTCTTGTGCGTCAATTAAGCCATTTGATACTTTGAAAAAGAAAGACAAATCTGCAACCCGGCGACGTTCCTGCAGACTGTTTATTTTGAAACGGTTACGTATATCCAAGGTAGAGTATGCTTGGCTGTTAGGAACGTGTCAGACAGCTAGAGTTTTGCAAAGTATATGTTGTACTTTTTCGATTTTTGAATTATTTAAAAATTTTCGAATAATTCAAAAAGACGACTAACTTGGAAAATTTACGAATAATTCGAACTCTTCGCGCACATTTAATCCTTATATTTAATGAAGTTAAATAGAATTTATTATAAATAATAAAAGTAATTATATATTTATAAAACTTTAAAACATGACGAACTCATAATTAAATTTTATTTTCATTTTATTAAAATTAATTTATTTACAAAACTGCAGTTCGATACAAAAAGTTTATTTACAATAAATTTATATATATTTATGTAAAGATATATAAATATAATTAGTCAATGGCTACGACAACTGGTGCTTCATCGAACTCTTCTTCTTGCAAGTTTGAAAAATCCCATGAAAATTTATTAGTCAGACGTACTTGCAATCTTGTTGCCTCAGACTTCAATCGTCCTTCGATTTCAGGACTTATTTCAATAGTAGCAAATAATTTACGTAGATGGTAATAAACAAAATTATTACTTGAGACAATATCGCAAAGAATGTCTTCAGGTGCGTGGGATAATTGAATTTCAATGATATGTAAAAAATCAATGTATACACTCCGGCGATGGGATATCGCTTTCTCAGCGCCGCAAATCAGAGCAATTAATTTCTTCCAGTGCTCAAATGCTTCGAGACTCTGGCCGACGAGAAAACAGATAAATGCTAATTGTAGTTCGCCAATTATTTCTGATTGACTGTAAATTAAAATCATTAATTTTAAGAAATTTATAAAACGGAATTAAATTTTTTAAATTAAATTTAAATATAAAGGACTTTGTTTAAATGAAAAACTACTGGGACAATTATTATCAAACTGAATCTGATATAATTCAATCAATAATTTTTAAGGTAGTTTATAAAACTTTTACTGGAAGATGTTCAGTTAATTATTTTTTTATCAGAGTTACTCAAAATTTCCTGATATTAATAACAAGTAAATTATTGAAAATAGAGTCTCTGACACGTCGCCCAATAGGGACGATAGCCAATAAAGAAAAAAAAATTTGAAAAACGATTGATCCTGTGGATTAACTCCAAAACTCCTCGCTATTTTCGAGCTCGATTTTTTAAGATCAGATTGAAACAATTTTCTCTATCTTTGAAAATTTTTAATTTTCATAGCAGGAAGTTAAAAAAATAGACTCGATTCGATTTTATATTTATTTTTTAATTAATAGAAAATATATAGAAACCCAAAACTTATCATCGTGTAAAAAAATAATTTAAAAAATATACTAACTCTTTCATTTTTTGAATAGTCGTATTAAGAGCGTACGTTGAATCCAAAGAATATTCTGTTATTTCAGCAGGTGTAGCATCATCTGGATAATTTCTTTCTGGTATTTCAGTAAATCTAAGCTCGGTACCTTTCTTAGGTTTTAAATTTGGTAATAATAATTCTTCTTTAGCTTCTACTGACAGTCCACTTTCTCTTCGTCGTTGTTTATTTTTATCATTCTCTTTAAGACGCATCTCATTGTCGTAATTTTCTAATTCTAATGCTGATCTAACGAAACTAAATGAAGATAAAAATAATAAATTTGTTATGTAAACTTACGTTTCAAGTAAATACAGTCGAATCGCGTTATAAATCCAGCTTGTATCTTTTTCTTTTAATCAGACTCGCGTTAATATGAGAGAGACACTAAGCGGACTTATAACGCGACTCGACTGTATATCTAATTATTCTTTTATTTACCCGCTCAAAGGCAGACATCTTTCTAAAATATCATCATTAATTTTATCAGTCAATTCTTTCCATTGATTTACTATCTCATAAGGATATGGACCTAAAAACTTATCTAGTTCTTTATGATTAATTTTAAGTCTTTCCATTAATTCGTCTTCGATTGCTGTAAATAAAATAATTTAAATTAAAAGTATGTAGTTATTAACTATAATTTTGTTAAAATAAAATAATGAATAATTACGGTGAGAACTCATGTCTTCTTCTTTTTTGTCCCATCGTTTAACAATGAAATCTCTTTCTTTAAAAACATGAAAAAATCCAACTCTGGGTACTGATTCATTAAATTCATTAGTGGCACTGAATAAAACAATAATAACAATAAATATGAGATATTAATGATACTGAAGTTAGTCGAAGTCCAATAATTATTTGATTTTTTTTAAAACAATAAATTATAAAAAAAAATATATTTCAAAAAATTGCACTGATAGTTTTTCAAATTGGCTACTTGTGCATGCTATTTTTTTTTTATAATTGATTTGTTGAAAAAAAAGGGAAGACGTCCATTGGACAGGTTCCAATCGGAAAAGTAACCGGCAGGACATATCCCAATAACCCAGATCCCTATTACCTGAATTACCAATTACTAATAGTCCCGATGACCCAAATTTTCAATCACTTAAAATCCCGATCACCAGTAATTTCAATTACCAATGCTACCAATTACCCAAATTTCCAATAAACCAAAAGTTCGATAGCTTAATTTTTCGTCGACCAGAAACATTTGTGACAAGACATTCCGATTGGACAGGTTTCGTAAGCTCAAAGTCAATTTCTTTGTTATATAACAAAGCTCAAAATGGATTTCTTTGCTACGTAACAAAGAAACCGACTTTGAGCTTACGAAACCTGTCCAATCGGAATGTCTTGTCACGAATGTTAATTATTGGAAATTTGGGTAATTGGTAGCATTGGTAATTGAAATTACTGGTGATCGGGATTTTAGGTGATTGGAAATTTGGGTCATCGGGATTATTAGTAATTGGTCATTCAGGTAATAGGGATCTGAGTTATTGGGATATGTATTATCGGTTGTTTTTTCAATTGGAACCTGTCCAATGGACGTCTTCCCAAAAAAAATCCGAAAATTGTTAATTGTCTGCTAACTTCAGGATCGTAAATGTTAATAAACATTCCTAAGTAGAACACTCGGCTTCGTGACGTCAAGAAGATAACAGTTTGGAGGCTATGTTTTGACCTATCAATAAGGCACCCATGTATTGGCTAAACAAGACGAAAAAAGAAGACAAATTTCTTGTATGTCTTATATATTTAAAAAAAACTTGGCTTTGAAACAAAAAAAAATTTGTCTTGTCCTTTTGAAAGACATCTTTATGACATCTCAAAGTTGTCTGTCCTAAGGTAAGAGATCTAGTACCCGATTACTCATGTATTTGTACATCTATATTTACTAAATTTATCTATACAAATACATGGAATGATCGGGTACTAGTTCCCTGATTGGGTACTAGGTCTTTTACTTTACTTAGGATAGAAAATTTTTTTAAAAATTAATTTACCTATAGTGAATGAAATGCAATCCAGGTGGTATCATTTTGATGCCTTTAAAATTACTTCCAGTGGTCCATGACTTTAAATCTATTCCAAAGTCTGTTCCAGGTGGCATATCCAACACAATTAATGTACCTCCTTGTTTAAATAAATATTTCGCTACTTCCTGGTTCATCTCACATGATTCTTTACTCTCCATAATTATCTAAAATAATATTTATTAATTAAAATAATATCAAAGACACATAACAATGATATTGTAAATAAATAAATAAATAATAATATGATGCTGGAAGTGGCCGACATCTGATAGTTTTAGTGTTTTTAATTATTAAATACCAAGTTAATTGTTATCTACGAAATTTAAAAAAAAGAATAAGAAAATTTTTAGAAATTCTTCACATGCATTTTTTTAAACTTTTGCCTGTCAGTGTTTACTTTGTTTATTAAAAATAAATAAATTTTTTTAGAGACTGATACTTTCAGCATCTGAAATATATAAGTAAACATATACTCACGTCATATATTTGAATCGCGCACAAATTTAATAGTCTTATCAATAAATAAATAAAGATTTATTTATATTTTATTTTTATTTTAATAATTGATTAACAAATAATTTACAGAAAAACAATAAAGTTGCGTTGTAAATATGATTTATTTACGTTTATGATTTCGTAGTTATTGAATTTATCGACTGATAAGGCTGATTTTTATAAAAGTTATTTTTTTTTTTTTTTATGAATTTACTTGGCGCGCTTTTTTTAAACTGAAAACGCGGCAATATTTAAACTGTAGATTAATTTTCAAGTGATTTCAATTCGTTTTAATTTACCTTTACTTTTTTTTTTAAATGGAGAAAAAATAATTAAAATTAACTTATTGTTTTTTTTTTTTTATATTCAATAAGAATTCAAAGCTATTTAAATTTATTGCTGGTTGTAAATTCGAAAAAAATTTCTTTCTAAAAGAAAATAATTTAAGAAAATTTAAAATATTTACTTTTACTCAAATTTCTTCTACATAATAGTTATTTTGCTATTAGTTTTTTTTTTTGTTTATTTTGGGTATAAGCTTTTTTCTAATCCTCGTTACTATGTCACGGGTCACCAATATTCCAGGAAAGGTTTCGTCTTTAAAAATTTCTTATTTCGTTTTATTGCTTTATTGCTTTTACTTTTCGATACCCGCATTATTACTTACATGCAAAGGTCCTTGAGCTGCCATAAAAATAGGGTTTTATTTGCATGTCTAGACCAAAGCTGATAAATATTTTCCAATTCCCATATTCTTTAGTTATATTTTGAGTATGAATGTAGCAGATATCAGACAAATTTAAAGTTCCAAATAAAAAGAGTAAATAATTAAAAAAATAATATTTATAAAAAATGCACTTATTAATTTCAAAATTTCTTAAATGCGCATTTTTTAAAATTTTATTCAACTAATTATTTACTCTATTTGTTGATAATTTGAAATTCATCTGATGTCTGCTGCATTCACGCTCATTATATTTTTCTACTTCAGCGGTGTATATTTTCAAAAATTAATGATCCTGAAGCTTGCAGACAATTAACAATTTCCGGTTTTTATTTTCTTCAACAATTCAATTTGAAAAAAAAAAAAAAACAAAATTAAATGCATATAGAAAATGACGCAATAATTAGAATTTTTAAATAAAATAAAATAATGAATGAAAAAAAAAAAAAAAGATTCCACAGTAATTTTGAAAAATCTTTAGATAAATTTTTTAAAATTTTTGCCTGTCAATATTTACTTTGTTTGTTGAAAATAAATACATTTTTTAAATGATTGCAACTTTCAGCATCATTATAATAAAATAGAATTATCAATAAAATTTACAAACTTTTTAAATTTTATACTCTAGGATTCTTTGGTTTAAAAAATAAATTCCTCGACTCAGTTATTTTTAAAATAAAACCATTCCTTAAAAACTTATACCTGAAAATTGTCTCCCCTGTCTTAAAATTTCAGCCATTCAAAAACTAGGACTCCGGGTCACAATAGAGCTTAAGATCTCGTAGAGTGCAGACGTGTACTTCAGTTCGTAGTTTCTTAAAACTTTGCCGTGTCTTAAAATTTCAAAACTTAAACTACTGATTAAAATAAACTACGTATTAGAAATATTATTTTGATTATAAAAATTTAAACTATAGTATATTTAGTAAATTATCATAATTAATCAGTTTCATATTTGAATTAAATATAGCGCGCGCTAATTAAAAAGAGATTCGTACGGTTCAAATCAGAACTAAATGGACAACAGAAGAAACAGTTGAAATTCAATCTTGAAACGCAGTATTCGTTTGTTAGCTAAGTGCTGACAGGAACGTACAAGTTAGCGTCTACGTAAGTTATTATTTTTTTAAATTATATATTATAATTTTTAAAAGTATCTGAGTAGATTTTTAAATAATTTAAAAATTTATTTACAGACGAGAAATAAAAAGATAATAAAATTTATAAAATAAAACAGTGAGATTTAAATTCAAATAAATCAAACCGCTAGTTAATGTAATAAATTGCAAATACAGTAACAAGTTTTATTTATAATAAACAATGGGAAAACCTTACACAACTGAAGATTACATTGAAATGATCGAATTGTATGAAAAAAACAAAAACAATGCAGCGGCAGCAGCTAGAGAATTCGCACAACTTCATCCTGACTATCAGTTACTTCCAAAAGGCCACACGATTCGCAAAGCTGTTGAACGAAGATCTAGAACAGGTACAGAGGTACCAGCAGGTCATCAAATGATGTGGGTTTATGTTGGAGACAGACAACCTAAACCTAGACGTGGTGTTTCAAAGCGCTTATTGGATGAAATTATGAAATCTGCGGCTGCGGCATCAAGGGCAAAAAAAAATGAAGGAAAAGTTACCAAGAAAAATCAAGGAAAAGCTTCTCAGAAAACTCAAAAGCAAGATGGATCTAACAAAACTAAAAAATAATTTCATTTAATTCATATTTCTTTATTATTTAATATTAATTACTTCTTTTATGTGTGTTTTTCATTAATATTTTTTTAAATATTTTAAAAATTAATACTTTATGTTTATGTTATAATTCTTATTTTTTTTTATCATTTAATTACTTACGTTATCAGAATTTCGCTCAATGTAAGCGTTTAAAATTTATGTACCCGGAAAAATTTGATGATATATGATCGTATGTGACCACCTAACATTAGTATCTGATCAAATATAAAATATTGCGCTGTATGATCACATCTCAGGATTTTTTTTTAAATTCATGAAAAATTATATTATCATATGTGATTAGATTTAAATGTATGTGATCATATGTGACCACAGCACTTTTATCTGATCAGATATAAAACATTGCTCTGTATGATCATAAATCATCACATCTCAGGATTTTTTCTTAGATTAATTAAAATTTCATAATAATTTGTGGTCAGATATAAACATATATGATCATATGTGACCACAGCACTTTTATCTGATCAGATATAAAACATTGCTCTGTATGATCATAAATCATCACATCTCAGGATTTTTTCTTAGATTAATTAAAATTTCATAATAATTTGTGGTCAGATATAAACATATATGATCATATGTGACCACAGCACTTTTATCTGATCAGATATAAAACATTGCTCTGTAAGATCATAAATCACATTTCAGAATTTTTCCTAAAATTCATTAAAAATTATATAATCATATGTGGTCAGATTCAAATATATATGACCATATGTGACTACAGCACTTGTATCTGATCAAATATGAAGCATTTCTCTGTATAATCATAAATAATCACATCTCAGGATTTTTTCTTAGATTCATTAAAATTTTATAATTATTTGTAGTCAGATATAAATGTGTATGATTATATGTCACTACTATACTTGTATCTGATCAAATTTTAAATATTGCACTGTATGATCATAAATAATTATATCTCAGAATTTTTTTTCTACGTTCATTCAAATTTGGTAGTCATATGTGATCAGATATAAATATATATGATTATATATGATGCACTTTCTCTTAAAGCTCACACATGATATCTTTCATCAATATATTAGATTATATTTGATATATGATCATTTAAACTCATATCTCATCAGGTTTAAAATAATTTCTCATATTTAAATATATATGTGGTCATATCTGAGAACTTTCTTCTGGTCATTGACTGATTTTCTAATTTTATGTCAATCATTTCTAAATTGTCGTGCCATAATTACTTATACTTATTAATAAGACAAGTAAACTTTAAGAAATAAATAAATAATTATTATTGTTACTCTAATATATGTAATTCGTTTGATAATAAATTATTTTTTCATACGTAAAAAATCGTTATTGTAAATTTGCTTTAATTAATGAATTGAATTTTTTTATTTATTAATTGTATCTAATCTACGAGCTGATAAAAAAGTGATTTCCGTAAATATTGTAGTTTAAAGTTCGTTTTTTTTCTTTTAGCTATCACTGATAATTTATTTCAGTGGATCATAACAAAATTAAATAATTACGTCTGTATCAATAGAGTCGTAGTCTTTATATTTTTAGATAAGATAAATATTTTGATATTAGAAAAAAAAAAAACAAGTCAATAAGTATGTCAGCTCAGAATAATTATAATTAGTAACAGTAAGATTTTAAATTAATTAAATAATCTGTTGCATCTGGCGCGTCTATTAATATAATTTTACTATCACATTTGAATATTAAACTTCGCGAAATCTTCAGATCCCAAACTCCATATGATTATTAAAATAATTATCTAAAATTTATCACGGTTATTATGGACAAACTGCGTGATTAATTAATTAATTGAACATAATCGGATTGCCAATCTTGTAAACACGCTACATAACGAAATAGTGTTCCAGGGCGGATCTATAAATTCATTTATATCTGCGATTAAACAGCGTCTACTGCGTTTCCATTAGTGTATCTCAGATTGCATACACAGTTTTGTTGTACCCTCATTTCTTTTCTTTTCAATATTTATATGAATTTTTTTTTTTATATAATATTGTCAATTAATCTATTTAATCCAATATTGTCAATTTTGATGTATATTGCCGTTTGGCGTTTTTTTACTTAAATAAATAAATAATTAAATAAACTAATTTTTTGAACGAAGTTTCGTCAATTTATTACTGTGACTTTTTAAAAACTTCAACTCTTTACAATAAAAACTTAATTGCAGCTTCCGATTTTTTTATACCAATTAATAATTATTATAATTAATTTATAGATTAATCAAACAATTATTTACGTTTCAAGTAATATGTCTATAACAGTACGCAAGTCAATAACAATTGATCACTATAAGAACTTTAAAAAGTTACAATAATAAAGTGACGAAACGTCATTCAAAAAATTAATGCTTGATTAATTAATCAATTAATTTTTTCATAATATCCCTGATAAATTTGAGATATTTACATGTTCTGGAAGTGATCAAGATGAATAATTTATTATAACTACTTGAGTCCTTCAATTTTAATTATAAAATTTATTCCTATAATCTAATTGTAAAACTTATTTTAGACAATTATAGATATTAAAATTTAATTACGGGATTCAAATTATAAACGCACGTACTTTTTTTTCTAAGTAAATACATTTAGTAATTGAAAAAAAGGTTCATGAGCTTAAATCGATCCAATAATATTTGTATGGTTTCAATATAGAATTTTAAAAATAACTTTGTCAATTATTATTATTTGTGTTCTATTTTTAAATCAATTACTGTAATCAAATAATAAGTGTTCAATATTTGGAGCATTGGCTATTATTTTTTTTTAATTTAGTGATATAAAAATAATTCTTAGTAAAATTCTATTATTATTATTATTCTTATAAGTATACGCATAATTTGTTTTCAATATGAAACATGAGAAGTTATTTAATCTTCACCTTGAAGATTCGTCTCGCATTAACTGTAACATTTGCGTAATTAACACAATGAACAGCATTAATTCTAGCAGTTGATAATTAATTCTCGTGTAACAAGATCTCTACCCAGTAAATCAACATACTTAGATAATTTATTTATTCATTTATATTTTTAAAATTCTGCTGAACTAGAAATTTTTCTTTAATTAAAAAATTAACTTTTGTAAAAACAATATTTTCTTCAGTAGTAAATCAATAAAAATTATTACATTATTAATTCATTTTTTAAATTAAAGAATAATTTTCTTGATAGAAAGTCGGAATTTTTTTATATGACTCCAAAAAAAAGTCAGCATATTTTGAGCTGAGCACGGATTTCTACGATTATGAAAATTATTTTTAATGAAATATTCAAATTTTTGTATTAAAAAAATATCCGACTGAAAATTTTCGATAGTGTAATTTTTTGTAAGAAGAAATTCTCTCAGTGTATTGATGAAAAAAATTTTTATCACTGACATAAATTTTTTGTTTAACATTTAATTAGAATTTTTTTGTTTTAATTAATAAATCGCTCAAATAATAATGAGGTAAATTAATATTGATTAAATTTTAATTATTTCTAAAAATTAATTATCGATAATTAGTAATAACTACTAATGGAATAAAAATTAAACGAGTTTTTAAGAAAGGATTCAATAAGAACAAAAGACAAATTGAGGTATGAATTATAATTTTATTTAAATTTAAAAATTTTTCTAATGTAGAATAAATCGGAATAAAAATTCCTTACAAATTTTTAAAAGATTACTAAAAATTAATTAACTTATTGATTATATAAATTAAAAATAAACCCTTTTTTATTGTTTTTTATAAAGATGATAAAAAATAAAGGCTGATTTATCTGGAAGTTTGAAAAAAGAAATTGTATATATATAATTAAATAATAAAAAAAAGGTTTATGGGCTGATTGTTTTAAAATATTATGGCAAACTAAATTTTATCTATAAAAATATTTTTTAAGTATATAATTATCAATTATCTTAATCGATTGAACAATGATTGTAATAATCCCGTGTCATTTGGCAATTAATGTCATACTTTCTTTGTGTATATACACAGAAAAAAAAATTTCTTGCCTCAAAATAATTTTTCGCATTATAAATTAAAAAAAAAATTTTTTCTTCGGGTGAGAAAATTTTTTTTGAAGCAAGAAAGAATTTTTTAGGCGAGAAAAAAATTATTGAGCCAAGAAATACATTATATATATGTATACACTGATTGGGTTTAAAAAAATGTTTTGTCTGCAAGTCATTATTTTTTTTTTATATAAATTAATCGTCATAGAGAAAAGTCTGGTAAAAGTTTATCACAAAATGGATTAGACGGTTGTCGATTGATAGTGAAGAGTGGAAGCAATACTAAAATTGATTTATAAGGCCTTATATAAACTGTATAGATTCTAAAGAAAATTATATAATGTTATGTATGTTAAAATATTCACGTGAAAATTATTAAGGTCCTATATGAATTGTATATATTGTATAGACGCTAAAGTAAATTATATAATGTATGCTAAAATACCCGCGTGAAAATTTATTAATTTTCAGAATGTAATAAGATTTATTAGATGATATTCTAGTTCCAGACTAGAGTGGAACAGAGACAGGTACTGATGGATTTTAAAAAAAGAAGTTATTTTAATTAATAAAGTCTTTTTTCGTAGGAAAAGAGACCGTGTACGTTGCCTTCTTGCTGTGCTGAAGGTGTCCTTCTCTCGAATTTGAGTTCTCCGCTGTATGTTAATGATCGAAGAGTTGAAAGGGATTTGGCTCCGATATCTTGACATCCGTGTTTTATACCACATTGCAGATAGGGTAAGAATTTTAAAACACTGCCTTTGTCGACGATGGATCCACTGACGCCTTGAGCGACCTTCATTTTATCCATTTCATTGTGGAAATAACGATCCATTGCTGATCCTTTTGCGTCTTTCTTATTCATGGCCTCAAGGGATCCCATGCCGCGGTATTTTTTCAAGCGGACACCGTCACTGAAGAAGTACTCACCAGGTGCTTCTGAAGTTCCAGCCAATAACGATCCCATCATCACTGTACTTGCTCCGAGACTGAGTGCTTTGATGATGTGTCCAAGAGATTGGATTCCACCGTCAGCAATTACTGGGACACCAAATTTACGAGCGTACTCACTAACTTTATAAACAGCAGTAGCTTGTGGGCGTCCAACAGCCATAACTTCCTGAGTAATGCAAATAGACCCGCATCCCATACCAACTCGAAGTCCATCAGCGCCAGCTTCAATTAAACTTTTCGCCTGCATCGTTGTAACAACATTACCCGCGACTATTTGTAGCTCTGGATACTCTGCTTTTATGTATTTAATCATCTCTATTTGAAAGACTGAATTACCCTGAGACGAATCAAGAACAATCACATCAACACCTGCAGCCGCTAATAATTTAAGCCTCTCCCGATCAGTGCTTCTTGTCCCAATAGCCGCGCCAACCAGTAGCTGTTTGTTCTCATCTTTGCTGGCATTTGGGTAACTACGGTTCTTCTTTAAATCAGTTCGCGCCATCAAGGACACCAGCTCGCCCTTGTCATTCACAATTGGCAATTTACCTTTTTTAGACTTTTCCAAAATTAAATTTGCCTCTTGCAACGTCACACCTGACTTTGCAGTTACAAGATTTTCTAGTTTGGTCATTATCGTCTCAAGTTTCAAATTTTGCTGGCTAGGTGAGTCCTCCAAGAAATCAATATCCCGAGACGTAACAATACCAACCAATTTGCCACCAATTTTACCGCTTTCTGTGATGGGTACACCGCAAAAACCGTGTTCGGCTTTAACATTCAGCACGTCTCTCACCGTGTGATTCGGTGAAAAAACCACCGGGTCCCGAATAAATCCGTGCTTGTATTTTTTTACCTGCAAAAAATAAAAGATTAATTAAATAATTTTGAGTCACTACTATCAAAAATTCGAGGAATGAACGCGAATTAAATCCGGAGTGAATGCACGCGGATGAATATTTATTTATTTAAGTGAAATTTACTCCCGAGTTTATTTTAATACTAAAACTTCAATCGATTCACTAATGATTTTTACAGTAAATTAAACGTTGCTCAAATATCAAACATCTGTAAAAATATTTGTGCAGCAGTTATCAAATTTAAAATAAAACAAATAATTTACCTTGTGGACTTCTGAGGCCTGGTACTCAGGAGTGCAATTATGATGAATGATTCCTATCCCACCAGACAGTGCCATGGCAATGGCCATGTCTGACTCCGTAACTGTGTCCATCGGCGACGACACCAACGGCACTTTCAGCGTAATTTTCTTCGTCAACGGAGACACCAGGTCAACTTGATCAGCAACAAAGTCAATATAACCAGGCAGAATTATAAAATCATTGTACGTTAACCCTTCGCCGGCTGAAAATAATTTAGCAGCTGATAGACCATCATCTGGGAATTCGATGTCTCCAGGTTTCTCTTGACCAGCTTTATTATTATCCATTATATTTATTTTACTATATTATCACACAGGTGCTTTTTTTTTGTTAAACTTTTTATCGGTTTTTAAATACTCAATTAACTAATTTAAATTTTTAAAGTTAAATAATTATTAATTATTCTTGTCGTTATTGTTTATAAAATAATAATTGTATCGGTTGTAACTGCAGTCAATTGGGTAAAATTAAGTTATTTTTTTTTAATTATTAATATTTTATTAACACGTGGTTCGTTTAATTTAGCGCCAGGTATTCACTTCACAAGATACTTCGGCAAAGTGACCGAGTGCACATTGCGCACATCAGTTTTATAGATCATGAATACTTCGTGTAGTTAAAATTATTATTATTATTATTGTAATACGATTGCCACGCCACGTAACAACAAATAGTGTAACTAAAAAATTGTTTATTTCCCGCCAATTACGAATGTGAATGTAGCAGGCAGACAAATTTAAAATTATTAATAAATAGAGTAAATAATTAATAAATTTAAATTTTTAAAAAATGCGCATTTAAAAAATTTTGTAATTAATAAGTGCTTTTTTTTAACTTCCCGCTAAGAAAATTGCAAATTTTCAAAAATTCGGGAAGTTATTGGTTTTAGTCCGATTTGTGAAAATCGAAATTCCAACAGATGTCGACGTTTTGAGGTGCTAGGAAGCTATTCTGACTAATTTCATGATGCCCGAGTGTATGTATGTATGTATGCACGTACGTATGTAAATATCTATAACTTTTGAACGGATCAACCGATTTTGAACTTTAAGGTGTCATTCGACGCGGCTTGTTATTTACTACGAACACTGAAAATTTGAGCTTAATTGGTCGGGTACGTTCGGAGATATTTCAAAAATAAAATTTTTTCAAAAATGTTTTTTTTTAATAACTTTTAATTCGCTCTATGGATTGATTTCAAAATCTAATCAGTTCTAAAACTTTGTAAGCCGCGTCGAATGCCACCTCAAAAACCAAAATCGGTTTATTCGTTCGAGAGAAACCGTGAACGAAAGAATTAAAAAAAAAAAAATTTTTTAGTGTTTTGGAAATTTCTCAAAAACGAGTCGATAAATCAATTTCAAAATTTGATTAATTGTAGAACTCAATAAAACGCGTCGATTGCCACCTTAAACGTTTCAATCGGTTTATTCGTTCGAGAGATATCGTTGTAGAAAAAATGGTAAAAAACGTTATTTTTCGAAAATAAACGCATACAAAAGTATTTTCTAGCTCGAAAATGTATCCACAACATTTTTTCGAGCTCAAGGAGCTCGAAATGGGCGGGAAGTTTTGGGGCTGGTCCACAGGGTCAACCGACAGACCGATTTTTTTAATATTATTTTTTAAATTATTTATATAATTTTAAATTTGTCTGATGACTGCTACATTCACACTCATTTTAAATTATTATTTATACAAAAAAAAAAAACAACAACAAATGTATTTTGTATTTTCATAAAATTATAATCAAATTTTTATCATTTTTTAAACATCATATTCATAATTTTTAATTAGTTTTCAGATATATATACACATTTTTATTGTCATATAATTAATGAGAGGTTAGCGTAAATTGTTGAAATTTACACTCAAAATATAGGTAATTTTATAGCGCGAATATTTAAATATTTAAATTATTTTTCTCTCTATATATGAGATTACTTGTCATATTACTATCTCTTTCTATCTTTGATTTATCGTTTGAAAATTACTTTATCATCAGTATAATATACTCACGACGGTCGGTACATATTCGACAGGTAAGCACAAAGGAGGCTTCAGATACCTACACACTTTCGTTCTAACTGTGCAAAGAACAAGCTATGAATCTCGACAACTAGCTATGCGTCTCAACCACTACGCGCCAAACTGTCATTGGTTTAAACTTGTTTTGAGTTTCAATGAGATCCTATCTATAGCTAATTTTCCTTACATATCAACTGTTCCATCAACTCCTAACGTTTTTAAAGTAATTGACATAAACTTTTTAACCCTTCAGAACATACGCCTCCCGTACCACAGTCATTGCTATCGTGATGAGAGAAAATCTCACGCCTATTGCGCAAGCGCCTAGAGCGAAATTTAAAAAATATTTAAATAATTTTAGGTTATATATCAAGTAAAATACAACATAAAATATTATTTGTTTGAATACTAAAAATTAAATAATAATTCTTTATAAATTATTTTTTATAAATAATCATTTAGAAATTATTACATTTTTTATTTTGATTAAAATACTGGTATACAGGTACACTTATTGTAAACAACTTTTAGAATACTGTTTATTTGTATATCTATATACATTTAAAATGGCGGCTAGATACCACGGAGACAGCCGAAATAAAACGAAGTAATACGAACAGCAATTTTTTTTGTGCCTGACTTAACTCACGCGATGAGAGAAACTCTCACAGTTAATGAAAAAATAATTTTTTTTCTTTATTTTTCAAGTTTAAAAAATTTTGTTTTTTTAGTATCATTTAGAGCATTAAATTTTAGTAAGCTAAAAAAAATTTCAGGGGGTCATTCCATTTCAATTTAGAAAGAAAAAAAAGTTTTAAAGAAAGTGTGAGAGAATCTCTCTACACGATGGTTCTGAAGGGTTAAACCATACTATAATTTTTACAATTGCTTACGGCTTATCCACCATAATCGTTCTAAATAAATTTCTAATTTAAACATACCGACTCCTTCACAATATGGTTTAAAGTATCTTTATATTAAAATAAATAAACCATACAGCTTACATCGTTCTATATCAGTTGGCATCATTGTTCTGTCATCGCACCTAGTCATATGACTTAATAATACTGCATCCAGCTCTGAAATTCTTACTATAACTTCTCGTCAATCTATTATTAAAACATATTTACTTCTTTCAAACTATAATTATCGTATACAAGTCTGATATCCAACAATTTTTTACTTTTCATACGATTTGGACAAACTAGCTTTTAGAATGAACGTTGTACAACCGCTTGATATTGAAAGTAAACATTACCTTTCAAATTCTGTAACTATATTAGTCAAAGTAAATTACGTATTGAATTATATATCCAATAGAATCGCAGTATTTTCTAATTGCGCAGTTCTATCTTTAGTGAAAATTAGCCTTTAATCTTTAGTCGTCGTTCTCTTTCAGTCTTGCGCGGGATAACGTCACGCGTGTGAGTGAGTGTACTTTTAAATATTAACCTGCAAGAGTAACACGTGTTTCTTAGTAACTGTTGTAACCAGCGTGTTAATTATTTGAGTACCGGTTTGGTTATTTATAATTAATAATTGATGACAGCTTATTTGCACAACAATGAAAGGACTACTGAAGAATCTCAAAGAATTTTGTGATAAAAATTCTTCAATCCATAATTTAAATGAATTATTTTCCATTTATTTAAATAATGATGTGAGTTTTTGTTTTATTCTATATTATTAAATAATATCACTACATTTATAATTAATATTAAGTAAAAAAAAGCTTAATTATAAATTAATGTATTTTACAATAGTTGTAATATAATTGTAATTGTTTTGTATTATTATTTATAGGACTTGACTGAAGATAAGTTCAAGGAAGTAATAGAAAAAATATGCAGTCATATTTTGATGGATAAAAAATATACTCGACATGTAGCTGAGTATTTTCCTCAATATTTAATTCTTTTTTTATCACATGCTATTCCTACAGAATGTAGTGAATTTGACGGAGAATCAAATCCACAATTGCATCGTTTAAATTGTGTAATTCTTGGACAATTAATATCCATTAATCCTGATGTTCTTGGGTAACTAATTAAAATATATTGACATTACTTTTTTTAAAATATAAGTTATATAAATATTTAAAATTAATTATAATCAAAATCGCATGGAGGACAAAAAACACAAGAACCTGTTATCTATGTTATTAACCCTGGTTAAAAATACTGATTGAAAAGAATTGAGAAGCGGTCACCCAATGCAAACTATATCTATATATGCAAACAAAAGAATTGAAATTATTGAAAAGAATTCGAATTTCATCCTCTTTAAACAGGGAAGAGAAAAGAAAAATTTTGTTCCCGTTATGTCTATATATTAAAATAGGTTACTGATATTTAATTTACTATCATTAGGAAGGTCTTGACTTGAATTTGTGTCTTTTCATAGTTTAAACTCTTTTTAATTGCTGAGTTTCGAGATAAATCAACTTATCTACATCATTCGAATAACATTAAAATTACGCGGGAAAAAAGACAATCATATTTATTTTATAGAAATAAATTAATATTTTAATTATTCTGTCACTAAATATGACTGAATATATAAAATTATTATGCATATACAATTGAAAGAAAATGAAAAAAAAAAAAAATTACGACTATGCTTTGTCTTCTATGATTATAAAAATTAAACAGATTTAATTGGATATCAGGGAAAAAAAAAATATTTAAGATGACTCACAACAAAAAATTAGACCATGTGTAGATTTTTTTTTAAGAATCTCATGATTACATTATTGAAACCAATAAGTTTGCGAGTCAACGATGAGATTTGTCTTATTAAATTTTAATAATAACAGAAATAAACAAAAGATTCTAGAGTATAGATTTTAATAAACAGTTAAATTCAAATCATATGAATAAATTTTGTAGTAATACTCGGGCAGTGATTGCAAGTTACTCATACTGATAAATGTTGGATCTTTCGTTACTTTTATTGTGACTTTATCAGCAACTATACAGAAAAGAAGGATCTCTTGATACAAAAAATTTTTTGCATAATGAAATAAAAACGAAAATTTTCTCAAGACTAGAAAAAATTTCTTATCTCTAAAAATTTTTTTTTCTCCCAAGAAAATTTTTGTTTTCTATTTATTTATTTTTGCCAATCGGCAGAATACATAATATTGTTCATATAATTATGAATTTAATTTAAAGAGAAACAAATAGAACCAAAAAACGATTACTGCTTTGATAGATACAAAGATTATTGCGCTATATGCTAGTTAATAGAACATAATAGTTTTTTTGCTTTCTCTGAAAACGATGATGAGGATTCACCAAAGGAATTCAGGTTCGAAGAGTGCAGATTTACTAGCCTAGCGATTCTGTTCCTGGGTCCATTATAAAAAATTCTTTGTGTCAAGACTAGCTTTATAATTTTAAACATTTTAATAAGTATTTATACATTTCCCTCAATCACTCAAATTCTATCGTCTAAATAATATGATAAAAAGTATTAATTTTAATAACAAAAAGTGTTATAGCGATAATTGATTTTGAATAATTACTCAAAAGTATAAATGAAACACAGCCAATGCCAATCTCATGTAACTGTTAGTAAAACAAAGACACTTGATGGTTAAAAACTAGATTTTCTTACGAAAGTATGTTAGAATGTTAAAATATTTAAAATTTTAAAGCTGGTCAGTATTAGGGGAGAGGGGGGTCAATTGAACCACGGGGCAATTGAACCAGTAAGCTTAAAAAATCGAAAAAAATATAAAAATGAGTCGTCATCTTGGAATTATATTTTAATACACTAAACCTTAGTCTGATCAAAATTTCGAACCAATATGATGATTTAATTTTAAAAAATTCAAGTTTTTGTGTTTTTAGGTATCTAAACCTTGATTTCACCTCTTGGCAAATTGTTTAATAACTTTTTAATTTTCAAATGAAATCTTAAAATTTTTTTTGTAATACCTTCTTACATATATTAGTCATAAATTTCTAGCTTTACTTTTAGTAAAATAGTTCTTGAATATATTTTTTTAAACTAATTATTTCAATAAAATCATATGGGGTCAATTGAACCAGTACTCTCGGGGACGGTTGAACCACACGAATCACACTGTGAGTAATCCGACATGCGCGCGCATCTTGACAGAATGTGTAATCAAGCTAAACTAACCAAGAAAAAAAATAATTATATTGACAGAAGTTTTAAAAGTGATTGTTATAACATATAATGTTATATAAAATAATAAATATTATTAGAAGTGTTGTAATTTTAGTTTTAAGCTGTAATGAATAGTAAAATATTCATTAAAGTCATTCATTGGTGGTTCTAATACTCTTGGTTCAATTGTCCCCGACTAGTGGTTCAATTGCCCCCGCAAAGGGGACGATTGAACCATTTGATGCAGTTGCACAATTTCGTATTTATTGAAAATTTTCATCATTTGTTAAGTTATGTGCTTATGAGAAATGATAGTCTATATAATAAATTATAATTTTGTAAAAAAAAAAGTTATCATTTTGCTTTTATTCATATAAAAAAAAAATGTCAAAGTATTTTTGGTTCAATTGACCCCACTCTCCCCTATACTATTGCTCATTATATTTTTATTTGCTGATGAAGTCACAAAAAAAGCGACGAAACGTCAAACATTTATCAATATCACAGATTCTAATTTTTTTATCCTCCGCGATTTCAATTAAAATTATCATTCGGACACGATAAGATTTCTCTACATAAACTAAAAATTAATTTTACAGATTTACTTTACGATATTTTGAAGTTTATCCAGCACCATTTGAAACTCTCACGCAATTAACTCCGGCTAAAAAATTAAAAAGACATGAGGTATCGTTTAAAATTAAAGATGTATCTGACTATGACGTAGTAGTTGCGACTTATAATATTTTACGGGCGGCTTCAAATCATTTTAAACATAAATGGAATTGGTCGAAATTTTATAACTTTTTAGCTTACAATGACAGTGATTTAAAATGGATTGCTTTGAAATGTATAGGAATAGTTTTAAATATGTCTGAATCTATAAAGATTTCATGTGCCAAGGTATTAATTCCTAATTTCCATAAATTTTTAATTAATCATGATGCTCATGATAGTAATATCGTTCTCACAACTGATGATGATAACTATTTACAAGAGTTAGAAAAATCTGTTGAAGATTCAGACTCTCTTGTGTCAATTGCTGGTGTTTTACTACCAGTATTCGATAAAACCAACCGTGTACATTCCTCATTAGTTCCAGTACCATCAATGGAGTCTAATTTACGTAGTCTTGCTCTGGCAGTTGCTTCAAGAAAATGTGTTTGTCTTCAAGGACCAGTTGGCTGTGGAAAAACTGCATTAGTTGAATATTTAGCAAAAGTAACTGGACGCGGATCATCTGATTTTATAAAAGTTCAATTAGGAGAGCAGACTGATTCAAAAATGTTGCTAGGAACTTACAGATGTACAGACATTCCAGGTGAATTTATATGGCAGCCAGGTGTTCTTACTCAAGCAGTTGTGACTGGAAAGTGGTTACTTCTAGAAGATATAGACAGTGCGGCTCTTGATGTCATTAGTGTTCTAAGTAATTTGATGGAGACTGGAACACTGTCAGTACCAGGATATCGTGATACAATTTACGCGAAAAGTGGCTTCCAATTGTTTGTAACCCAGAGATTAATTTCATCAGTATCTGGATTGTTTCGACAATCTGCAAATGCTTGTAATCTACTTGAAAAACATTGGCTGTGTGTTCACATGGACCCGCTTACTAAAGATGAATTAATAATCGTCATAAAAACTCTATTTCCGGTTCTAACTACCACAGCAAATAAAATAATAGATGTATTTTTATTATTTTCAATGGGAAATCACGATACTGAAGATGGAGATGAAAAATTATCAACAGCTGGTAGATTAATATCAACAAGAGATTTAATTAAATGGTGTACCCGATCAATTGTTAATTTTAACGTCTCACAAGAACACACCGCTCGTAAACTTCTTCTAGATGCTGTTGATATTTTTTGCTGCTCTGTACCGGATGTTAAAAAAAGGCTGGATCTTGCCATTGCTATTGGGCATATTCTAGGAATCGTTAAAACTGAAACTGAGAGTATGATTAAAACTCGTGCGATTCAAGTGTCTAAAACAGAAGATGAAAAAGTGATAACTGCCGGACGAGCAATTATCCATTGTAATAAAGAACGTTCTGTACAATACGATCAATCAAAAGATAACTTTACATCTGAATCAAGACCATCAGCAGTTTTGTTGGAACGAGTTGCGTGCTGTATCATGCAAAATGAACCTGTTTTATTAGTTGGTGAAACGGGTACGGGAAAAACTAGTTCTATTCAGCATTTGGCTAAAAATACAGGACACAAACTTATTGTTATAAATATGAATCAACAAAGTGAAAGTGCTGATTTATTGGGAGGATATAAACCTGTTGATGTTAAACTTTTAATTACACCGATTAGAGAAGAGTTTGAAATACTTTTTCGCTCGTACTTTGCCGTTGAGCCTAATCGTAAATTTCTTGAACACTTGGCTACTTCTTATGAGCAAGGCAGCTGGAAAAAACTAGTAGCTTTGATGAGTCACAGTACGATGGCTGCTATAAAAAGATTACGTGGAAGTATAGACGGAAATGAAGAACTTAAAACAGGTAAAAAAAGAAAAAGTACTGATGCTAGTAAAAAAAATAAAATGGAAGTTAACAAAGAACGATTAGTTAAGTGGGAAAAACTGAACATTAAATTAGAAAAATTAAAATCTCAAGTTAAAACAGAATTTTCTTTGGCATTTGCGTTTATAGAGGGTAGTTTAATAAAAGCATTGCAAAAAGGTTACTGGGTATTACTTGATGAAATAAATTTAGCGTCTTCAGAAACACTTGAATGTTTGTCTGGACTATTAGAAGGATCAACGGGATCACTGTCATTATTTGAACGCGGTGATAAAGAGTCTATTAAAAGACATAAAGATTTTAAAATATTTGCCTGTATGAATCCTGCAACGGATGTTGGAAAAAAGGAACTTCCCGTTGGTTTGAGAAACAGATTTACTGAATTTTATGTCGATGAATTAACAGAGCGATCAGATTTACGTGCACTAGTTAAATCTTATCTCAAAGAACTTAATTTATCTCAGAGTATTTTAGAGAATATTGTTAATTTTTATTTAGAAGTTCGTAAGAGAGCTGTCAGTGTATTAAATGATGGGACTGGACACAAACCGCACTACAGTTTAAGAACATTGTGCCGAGCATTGAGTGTAACTGTTTCATTTAACTGCGGTAATATTTTACGATCACTTTATGAATCGTTTTGTCTCAGTTTCTTAACTCAATTAGACAGCGAGTCGTATAAAAATGTTGATAATTTAATTAAAGAAATGATCAATACTAATAAAAGTAAATGGAAAGCGATACTGAATTCTCCGATACCAAATCCTAGTATGAAAAATAACATTTATATTGAATTCAAACCTTACTGGGTACCACGTGGTACTTTAGAGCCTGAAAAACCAACAGATTACATTATCACTAAATCCGTCGAACAAAATTTACGTGATCTTGCTCGAGTTGTCGCAATCAGTAGGATGCCAGTATTAATTCAAGGCAATACGTCTGTTGGTAAAACAAGTTTAATAAAATATCTTGCTAAAGCTTCTGGTCATATTTGTGTGCGTATTAATAATCATGAGCATACGGATCTTCAAGAGTACGTCGGAAATTACGTTGCCGATGAAACAGGAAAGCTTATGTTTAAGGAGGGAATTTTAGTCGAAGCAATGCGTAAAGGATATTGGATTATTTTAGATGAATTAAATTTAGCGCCAAGTGATGTTTTAGAAGCACTAAATCGTGTTCTTGATGATAATAGAGAGCTTTTTATACCGGAAACACAACAAGTAATAAAAGCCCATAATAATTTTATGTTATTTGCAACCCAAAATCCACCTGGTGTCTATGGTGGTCGAAAAGTATTATCACGCGCATTTAGAAATCGTTTTGTTGAGCTTCATTTTGATGAAATACCGTCTGATGAATTAGAAATTATTTTAGAAAATAAATGCAGTGTACCTAAAACGTACTGCAAATCAATGATAAATGTTATGAAAGATCTTCAAATGAGACGTAAAAGTACAGCAGCTTTTATGGGTAAACATGGATTTATTACACTCCGTGATTTATTTAGGTGGGGTCAAAGATATAAAGCTAAAGAAGTTAAAAATGTAACTGATAAAAAAACTAAAGCGGTAACAAATCAGTCTGAGAAATATGATTGGGAGCAACTACTTGCTGATGAAGGATATCTTGTGCTTGCATCAAAAGTACGACAGCAAAATGAAGCTAAAGAAATAAGAGAAGTTATTGAAAAACGTTTTAAGCGAGATGTTGATCCAAACAATTTATTTACTCTTCATGATAAAACTTCTCGTGAAACGAAGCCAATACTTGAAGCTCTTGAGGTAATAAAAAAATCACCAATGCCAGGATTCGAACATATTGTTTGGACCTATCAGATGAGACGCATGGCCGTATTGGTAATCAAGTCTTGTCAATTTAAAGAACCGATTTTGTTGGTTGGTGAAACAGGTGGTGGGAAAACTACCGTTTGTCAATTAGCAGCAGTACTGAGAAATAAAAAACTTTACAGCGTAAATTGTCATATGAATACCGAGTCATCAGATTTTTTGGGTAATTTACGACCCGTTAGAGAACATACTGAAGACAATAAAAAATTATTTGAGTGGGTCGATGGTCCATTGATATCGGCAATGGAAAATGGTGATATATTTTTAGCTGATGAAATTTCTCTTGCTGATGACAGCGTACTTGAACGAATGAATTCGTTGTTAGAACCAGAGCGTACACTTTTGTTAGCTGAGAAAAACAGCGATTCAGTTGATAAAAATAAAGATGAGTGTGGAATTACAGCTCACGAAGATTTTTGTTTTATTGGTACGATGAATCCAGGTGGCGATTATGGTAAAAAAGAACTTTCACCTGCGCTACGAAATCGATTTACTGAAATTTGGTGCGAAGGCTGTGTTTCTGATGATGATCTTCGTGATATTATTGAATATAATTTACAGCCTCAAGTTATTAAAAATGAAAATCAAGATATTGCTACTGCAATATTAGCATTTATAAATTATCTTAAATCATCTGAAGTTGGTAAAAAATTTGTCGTAAGTGTACGAGATATTTTAACTTGGATTAATTTTATAAAAATTTGCCGTGATGCAAGTAATTATAAATTAACAACTTCAGTGGCATTTATTGAAGGAGCTCGACTTACTTATCTCGATAGTTTAGGCTCTGGAGTAACTGGTTCAGAGTCTAAAGAAAAATTGGAAACATTTAAAAATAATATCTTTATATATTTAGAGCCTTATATTAATAAATTAAAAAATTACGACCATACCATTTGTGATGATAAAATAATTGAAAGGGATGATGTATTTGGTATTGATCCATTTTATATTCCCACGGGACCTAATGGAAAATATACAGTAACTAGTTTTACATTTGACGCACCAACTACTAAATCTAATAAATTAAAAATACTGCGAGCATTGCAATTAAAAAAATCACTTTTGTTGGAAGGAAGTCCCGGAGTTGGTAAAACAAGTCTTGTGTCTGCTATCGCAAAAGCATCTGGACATAATTTGTTGAGGATAAATTTAAGTGATCAAACTGATATATCTGATCTATTCGGTGCTGACTTACCAGTTGAGGGGGGTAAAGGTGGACAATTTGCATGGAAAGATGGTCCTTTCTTGCGAGCATTGAGAGCGGGAGATTGGATACTCCTTGATGAATTAAATTTAGCATCTCAATCAGTTCTAGAAGGTTTAAATGCCTGTCTTGATCATCGTGGCGAAATTTATATTCCAGAACTTGCTCGTTCATTTATCGTTAAACCAGGAACAAAATTATTCGCTTGTCAAAACCCTCTAAGTCAGGGCGGAGCAAGACGGGGATTACCAAAATCTTTTCTCAATAGATTTACTCAAGTGTTTGTTGATGCGCTGTCAGATAATGATTTGAAAATTATTGCGGTGACACAATTTAGTGGTATCGATCAGACGATAATTGATAAAATTATTGAATTTAATTCTATAATATCGTCGGAGGCTGGAAGCTCTTGGGGATACCATGGCTCTCCGTGGGAAATGAATTTACGGGACATTACACGGTGGTGTGAACTATATCATATAATGAAAATATCTGATTATAATGACGCTGAAGTTACGGCCACTGAATTAATTTATGTTGATCGTATGCGCACTGCGGATGATAAAGAAAAAGTAAGATATTTTTTTAATAAAAATTTAATATTATTTTTAAACTATTTAATTATTGTTCATGTGATTGAATTTAAATTTGATTTTTCTTTTTTTTTAGGTAAGAGAATTATTCCGCAATGTGTTTCAAGTGCCATCTTATATAAATAAACAACCCTTTATGTATGTTAATGAAGAAAATTTATACTTTGATAATATTATCTTACCCCGGAGTGAAAATTCATTCAGTGTTGATCATAATTTATTGGTCCTACGAGATCAAATTCCCGCGTTAAAGAGTCTTGCTCAGTGTGTTCTAATGAATTGGATGCCTATTCTTGTAAGTACATTTTTTTTGTTACGATTTAAAAATTTCTAATTCAATACAATACAAGAAGATTGGAACGTTTTTCGCGGAATGAAAATAAAAAAAAACAAAATGAAAAATAAAAATCTACTGGATTTAGATTTCTGAAATGTTTTGCACAGGTACTAGTATGTCAGCCGAAAATTTCAGGCCATCCCCAATCTCCGCAACTACCCCTTAAGTCACCTTTATGCAGTCAAATTACATAAATTTTTTTCATTTTCGTTGCATGAAAAACTTTCTGATCTTCAGGTACATAATAATAAGTTACTCAGCTATAAGTTACTTCCCTTTTATTTCTTTTTCGCTCGTCTTGTCGTTAGTTTTACTAACGAAGTTTTTTTCTGCAGTTCTTTTATAAGTTAGTCAAGTATGTACGAAATAATTAATGTAACGGAACGGCATGACCGTCCACCTCCGTTTTACGGGAGGCCGATTCCTCGCCCTTTTGGGCATACTCGCGCTGCGTAATCGCCTATTTTCCACCATAATATTATAAAAGCGAAATATGAGCATAAGCTCACATTAGCTTACCCATTGGGCATGCAGTGCATGTGGGTGCCTCACGCACAGCCACCACGAATCCTACCTCAAATCGACCCACACTCCTCCCATCTCAGGAAATAGAGAGACTGGTCGAAGCGGGGCTTGGAATGGGTCTCCCATGGTACCAATTTCCTGTATTGGTCAACAGAATGCACATGGTTAGTGGTGGGCACAATTTCTTCCCACAGACCCATCAGGGCAACCACCACTCATATAAGCACTAGGATTTCAGACATGCCATTATATACACTTGCCCTCATCCATCACCTAGTGTTCTATTATCTCCGAGTTTTTTGTGGACGCCATGATGTTTTAAGACCCAAAATGGCGGAGGTAGGTCCACTCGGGAAGTCAAGTATGTACATAGATGAATGACAAACGTCAACTAACTTATACAAGGACTGTGGTACAAAAAGACGGCGCACACATATGCAGAAAACCGAGCAATCGCTGAGTAAAAGATAGTAGTATGGGAAAGCCATTTTCTAGAAATTTTTCTTCTGTAGTCTCTAACAGTAACTCATAACCTAACCAGGTTGTACTGTATTAATTTATTTGGTGCTGTAAAATGAACGGCGGAGAATAGAGTAGAATAACACCTCAAGGCCTGGGTTAACCTTTTGTCGATTGCGCTATGAAGGGATTCCCGCCTTTTTTTTTTCTAATAATAATTTCAGAAATTAAGCATTACTTTCCTAAACCAATTCAGAAATTCGTGTATCAATGTCTTACTAACCGATTAAAAAGTTTCTATACTTTTAGTTGCTTTATTTGTTTTTCTAAATTTATGTTCATGCGAATAAATCATAAAATTGCGGCGATTCCCTCACTGTGCGACTTGTAAGTAAAATTTGATGTGCAACGTTGCCATATTTATAAAAAACGTTTTCAGTCGACTCAATCAGTTTAAAAATATGGAGCCTAGTCGTATAAATAATAAATAAATTTCATATAAAATATTTATTTTAAGAAAAATGTAAATAAAAAATTAACAATCTGATGTAAATTAGTAAAACTTGGAAATCGACCTGGCAACGTCGCGCTAAAATTAACATGGCGGTGATTTCTTAATCGTACGATTAACCCTTTAGAGTCTGACCTTGAAACCCCACTCTTAAGTCTGGCAAATCCCGATAGAATTAGAAAGAGCGCGAAGCAAACGTGACAGGGTCGTATTATAAGAGAAAAAATTTTACCTGGGCGGGAAGTAAAAAATAATTTTATTTTTTATTTCTAATTTATTAAATAATAAATATCAAAGGACTTAAATTCAAAGTAAGAACAACAGTTGGTTACATTACAAATATAGTTAAGTAACACTGCAATTACATAGCAATGTATAAAAATTTTTTTTAATTTTTCTAACCTTACTTTCGGAGACTATTGACTCACGTCAACAATACTAACTACGGTACTGTCGATGAACGCAGCGCGAGATTCAAACGAGTGGAAGGGTACTCACAGGCACACTACTACTCTCACATGTCACTCATACAAGCTCACGGGACTCGACGATTCGCGCTCTCCCCACTAGTCTCACACGTAGACGTTTCAAGATCCTCTGACTCTAAAGGGTTAATGATGTTCGGCAAAAGATATGACGGACGGAAGGTTAAGTCCAGGTTTTCATAGAAATATTCACGATTTTAGTTGTTCAAAGCATGGGTTCGATCCCGGCACTAAGCGGTTCACGCCGGTATTTGATTTCGTGTGAGATTTCAAAATTTCTAATTCAATATTATTTATTTTAATATTTTTTTTACTTAAAAATTTTAACATTAAAATTCCTTTTTCTTATTTTAATTTTTTACTATTAAGTTTGTCATTGAACTTAAACTTTTCTTTTACTCCTACAATACAAAAATAGATACTAAGATTAAATATATTATAATTAAGTAGTAAATAAAATAAATTAATAACTGTAATTAAAGGTTGGAGAATCTGGAACAGGAAAGAGCAGCGTTGTTCGTGTGCTTGCTCAGTTAGCAGGACAAAAACTACGATCAATCGTCGTAAATTCTGCAATGGATACAACAGAAATTCTTGGCGGTTTCGAACAAGTAAGTTTTTGAACAATTTTTTAAAATGACCGATGGGTTGTTATTAAAAAATTTCATTTCAACACAAATTTAAACTACGACGTCAGGTATCACGATTTAGTCTTCAAACTGAATTAAATTATTGAATATTAGATATTTAAAATTACTTCACTAGCTAGAGCCTTCATCATATTACAAAACTTTAAAGATAATTATGAATTCAGTAAAGTACTTACATATTTATTTACTCACCATAGAGTAAATTATGTATTATTATTTTCAAAGATTTTTTAATCTTTACACTGAGAAAAAAAAATACTTTTATTGAGAACATTTACTTGATACAAGAACATATATTCTTGATAATTTTCAAGAATATATCATTTTGTCTTAAGAATTTGTAGAATTGAAGGGAATAATTTTTATTTAATTCAAGTAAAGCTATTCTTTTAGTTAGTTAGTTAGTTCTTAAATAAGGCATTGAGCTATTCTTTTGTTTACTCATAATATAATACCTAATTCATACATTAACAAAAATAAATTTGATGCTCTTTTCTCAAGAAATTGATTATTAATAATAATAAAATAAATATTTTGAACGGATTTCTTGAACCAAGAAATTCTTGTTTGGAAAATAGTATTTTTTTTCCTCAGTGTATTAAAATTTTTAAGTTGATTATTATTTTAAATGCAATAGTTAATTTATTTTAAATAAATTACTTACTGTTACTTTAAATTTTTATATGACAATTAATCTATTATCAAATCAAATCTACGAAAAAATTATTTTTGGTTAAGGTACCGACGGGTATTAAGGCCTAGCTAAGGGAGATTTTGAATAGAATCGAAAATATTGCATTTAATTATCGAAATGTATCATTAATCTTCATTTCAATACATTAGCTATAAAATGTAATGAAGTAATAGTAATTTTTACCATAAACAAACAAAAAATTATACTTTTACAAAAACCATACGAATAGGCCTCATTTTATTACGGTAGAGTAATAAGGCCTACGGGTCGAACAAACTGGAATAGTTTAACTATACTTAACAAAATTAGTATTAGAGATGAATCATCACTTAAATTTAGCAGCAATACTTTTAAGAGTCAGAAGACGAGATTGTTTTTTATAATTTTTCCTGCGCTACGACAGCATATGACGGACAATGAAATATAGAAGACAGGGAACGTGGTATCGGGACTCTATAAATTTGTCGTAACATCTTTATGCAAGACCCTTTTACTAGAGTAGCCTTTAGCAGAGGCGGTTATTTTAAATATCATTTCTGTCACTTAGGCCTTATTACTCGACAGACCTTATTACCCCCAGGTACCTTACTTTAAAAACTAAGCTCTCGATTAAATAAAAATTGTATATTTGAAAGCTGATCAGAATTTCCTCGATTCTAATCGAGTAATTTGGAAAGTCACGCACAATCCGAAAATTTTCCGATTAGTCGATTCGATTCAATTCGAATATGATTTTCCCCCTAGCGAGAATATTTAGAATATTATTTTTCTATGACAAGGTAATTTATAGTGGATTTTCAATGATACTTATTAGAAAAATTTTAATAACATTATATTTATATATATATGTATATATTATATTTTATTGACATACTCCCTCAGTTACATGTATATTTCAACGAATATTTACACTACTTATTTTAGTTGATTTCTTTTGACATTTATCCATTCTCTTATTACTATATATATATATATATATATATGTATATATATATACTTATATTCACAATTCACAATAATTATTAATAGATAATATGATTACGTAAATGATTTTCTTTCATTTTTTCACCTGCTTTTGTAGATTTGATGTCAGTTGAGTTTATTTCCTATTTAGGCACATTTTACGTAGCATTCTCTTTCAATTGCAGTATCTATTTTATATATGTATATATATATTTTTATTCTTATACTGTTTATCAGACTATATTAATTTTATTTAAAAATTTTAAACTTTATGGCCTGATTTACCCACCGAGGCGATAAATATATATTATGCGTTGATTAATTTATGTTTAAATTAAAATACAATATCTACTGCACGGAGAGAAATTTACAGTAACCGTTCCTAGTACGTTTATGAATCACCCCATACCGTTATGGTTATGATTACTTGAAACTATGCGATATAGGCCCATACCTTCTGGAAAAAGTTTCCATAACTATAGGAACAATTCCTATCATTCTGGTAATAGTTCTCATAGTGCATAGTAATAGAATTATTGTAATGATTACCATACTTATAGGAAAAGTTTCTATAAGTAAATAGGCATAAATCCTATAATCACATTGTAGCGGTTCTTAAGTTCATATGGGAATAAACCCTATATATTATGGTAACCATTCCCATGATATTATGGTAATCGTTTTTATGATATTATGGTAAATGTTACTATATATTATGGTAATCATTACTATACTATTATAGTATAGGAACAATTACCATAACTCCGTAGGAACTATTCCGATATCATTCCCTGGCAAATCCGAATAATGGTAAATTACTGTAATTTACCGCGCTCGGTCGCAAATTGCTGTAAATTACGGTACGTATATACGGCAAATTTTTCGCATTTCACAGTAATTCAAAGCATTTACGGTATATTGCGGTAAAAAACAGCAATTTGCCGCATTTTCGCCGTAAGCACCGCATGTTTTCTTATTTTTACAATTTTTACAGTGCAATACTTTACTTTACGGTAAAATACCGCAGGCCTGCCGCAATTCCACGATAAATTGTCGCTATTTTACCGTAAGTTTGCAGTAAAAATACGGTACTTTTGCCATGAAATGCCATACGTTTACCATAATGTACCTCAACTTTGAAAAATTCCCATTAAATTTTACTATGACTGCATTGTAATATCGGACCATAAGAAAACTGGTTCAAAATTTACAAGTATCCCATAGTAAACGTATGCGCAGACGATACGATTGGAGCCTATGCGCGTACGTTTTGCTACGGGACATTTTTAAATTTTATACCAGTTTTCTTATGGTCCGGTATTACAATGCATCTATAGTAAAATTTAATGGGAATTTTTCACAGTGTATATTATCATAAAATGCTGTATTTCACGGCAAGCTATCATAATTTACGGCAATTTACCATAGTTTGGATCCGCCAGGGATACAGAAATGAAACTCATATTTATAGAAATGATTACCATAATATCTGTGGTTGTCATTCCTATAATACATTATAGTTTTCACCATACATTTCTCTCCGTGCACAGGAGTTTAGTGTAGAAATAATATTTTTATTCAATTTTTTAGTCATAAAAAGTTATAGATAATGAAAAAAAAAAACAAATTTTTTTTATACTGCATTAACGATCATTTTTAAAAATTTATTTATTAATTTTTATTTCTAAAAAACTAGGGGATCTAATATGCATAGTTAATATTCTTGTAGTTGCAAAAAAAAAAAAAGCCAAAAAATGATATTTACTAAATTTTTTTTTTGTTTACAAACTTACGTGTTACAATGGACCCAACGGATTTTATCTCGGAAGTGCACTTCTAACTTGGACGTGATAATTTTTTTTTTTTTTTTTTTTATATAACGACGAATGATTTTTTTGTGCTGAAAAATTTCGCTGATAGATATCTATTATAATTTTATGGTTTACAATTTTTCTATTCTAATTAAAAAAAAATTTTTCGTGTTACACTTCGGTGGGCGGAATATTTTTATGAGCAATTATTTCAAATTTTTGAATAATTTATTCATTGAATAGATTCAATAGATAAATCTATCCGACACTTATTTTTTAAATAGTATATTAGTTTTAAAAAAAGTTGTGATCACTTACTAATTTTTTTTTTTTTTTTTACTTTAAATTTTAAAACTCAAAATTTTTCTTATGCATATAAAATTACAATAGAGTTATTTAATTTTATATATAAGGGAGAGGCGTTTCATATCATTTACTGATAAATTAAGTTTGCATTTAAATTTTCATCAAACTTTGATATCTTTCAGTAATTATACAAAAACAATATTCTGATTTTTCCAATTTTTTTTTTGGCCAGCACTTACAAGATATACAAAATTTTCAAAAAATTAGACGAGTTCAGTTTAAACAGAAATTGAAAAGAAAACTGATTGATTCTGAAAAGTCATATTATAAAATATTTGTAGGAAAAGTTGATGGAGGTTAAAAAATTTTTTTTTAATGAGTATTGAAAGATATCAAAATTTCAGTGAAACCGTAGTAGTGAATTCACTGCGTAGGTAAATTTGGCATGAAATGCCACATATATATTATACTGTCATTTTGCAGCAAAGTTTTTTTTATTCAATCTCATTAATCATAGTTATTAAATATATAACAAGTGCGGTTTATTGTTCGGAGCATGTATATCTCCATGTATTAAATTTTTTTCAAGCAAAAAAACAAAGACGTGTATAATAAAATATATGAGCTCCGAGCAGCCCAGAGCAAGCGATCGATAAACAACACATCAATAAATTCAAAAAAAATTTTTTTTTTTTTTAGTACAGCACTTGATTCAAAGTTTGGAAAATCGCTTAGAATTTTATTAAATGTGCCATTAAAAGTACAGAAATAAATATTTGTCGTTTATTGTTATTTTTTATGACTAAATAATTCTCTCTTGGCTTTATAAATCATAGAGCGCCACAGGGCGTAAAATTTTCTACAAAAAAGTCCGTTCAGTAAAATCTGTATGTCAGACGGCTTTTTAGTTATGGCTGCTGAAAGCTTATTTATTATGAAAATTTTAATAAAATTATTTGCGATTGATTTGAGCAACGAGTACGAAAAAAATGTTGCTGCAAAATGACATAGTCTAATATATTTATAAATATATATGTATGTTTTATGGGTGTGCGAATAGTTTGAATTTACGAATTATTTGTATCGAATCGAATCGAAGTATTCGAAAATTTATCGATAATTTAATTTAATCTCTGGATCTCCGATTAAAAATCCGTAACCACTTCGAATTCACTCCCGATTTTTACAGTGTAAGCTCTCGATTAAATAAAAATTAAATATTTGAAAGCTGATCAAAATTTTCTCGATTCTTATCGAGCACTGAAAAAAAAAATGCTATAACAACAAAAATCAAGATTACGCAACTATTTGTTATAATAGCAAAACTATCTTGGTTAACGCAACGAAGTGACATTTATTGTGAGAAGTAAAGTGAAGTTACTGTTTTTTGATGTGCATAGAATTTTGTGCTTTAATTAGGTGAACAATATCATTAAGAATTCATCACGAGTTTTGGATTTTGGACATAAATTGTGTTTGTAAATTATGGCTAAAATATTAAACGCTATTTATTTTGAAAAGTATACCAATATGTATTATAGTTAAAGCGAGCCTTGAATAAGTGATTTTCTTGACTCAAGAGAATATATCGCGACGCGATATCTTAGGTGAAGTAAAATTTTCTCGAGTCAGGAAATCTGTATAAAACCTAATTTAAGGGCGTGTTCAGAAATATACTCTGGAGGTGAAGAATTACCTATCTAGGTGTAATTAGTACCTTTGTAATGTTAAATCGCACCTCGGGTTCAACCAGAGGATATTTCTGAACGCAGGATTTGAATATTTTCTCTTCCAGAGTGTGTTTCTGAACATGCCTTAATATTTAGCTCAACGCATGTTATTTGTTATAACGGCAACTTCACTTTACTTACCATAATAAATATTACTTCGTTGCGTTGACCATCGATTTGTTATCTTGACAAATAACTGCGTAATCTTGACTTTTGTTAAGATAACAAATTTTTTTTTTAGTGAGTGATTTGAAAAGTTACAAATAATTAAAGAACTTTTGGATAATTCGAAAATTTACAAATTAATTAAAACGAATTATTCGATTCGCTCACCCTTAATATGTTTTGTTGATATGACTGCCAAAGTAAAAGTAATTAAAAATTATTTTACAATAAATTTTATTTAAAATCTATGTTATATTTCATTCGTATTAGTTTAGATTTTGTGCTTTACCACTTTCATGTAAATTTACGTCTTATAATTTTAATTTAGTTTCATTACTTAATTACATACATACGGGGCTTAATTAAATGGACATCAGTTTAAATGGAATAAATTTACATGAATCATTGCATTATTTATAAAAATTATCTAATGACTAATTACATTTCATGCTTCTGACAGACTAAATAACTATTCTATTAATTTTTAAATATCAACTATTTATTTTATCGTCAGCTAAAAGATATTTTAATAATGTTTTTAAGCAATAGTACAGTAGCTCGACAAATTATTAGTGTTATTATTTTATTTAATGTATGAAAAATTCTAAACTTAATTGATAATAAATTCGTTCATGAAATTCGGTGTCTTATTAAAGCAATGAGACAAAGACACTCTGCGGAAAATTTAATTATGGATAAAGATGTGATGAATAAGATAGAAAAGTGTATTGATTAAATGCAGATTTTTAAAATCAGTCTGTAAGGACATGTCTTGGAAAAAATTTATCATCAATCATCATTATTATATATTAGGTCAGTAGTTTATTATTACTATTATTATATTATTATTAATTATCATTTATTATGGAAGAAACAGCACGAGAGAAATATTTTGATAATTTAAATATATTGTAAAAAAATATTCCGCATCGATGTCAACTATTTTCGAAAATTTCTCAGGAATGCTATTACGATTTTTTTTTTATTTTTATTTTGTAGTTATATTATTTAATTTAGTATCTAATCTATATAGTAATATTAATCACTCGGCATATCGCTACTTGTTGGACTAATTGCCGTAGTCATATCGTTCATAACCGGAAGCACCAAGCTCGGTCTTCTTGATAATTTTTCTTCATATAAACTCAGAATACTTTTGGGTCGTGGTATTACTACACTCCATGGATCAGATGATATCGTAATTGGTTCATCTTGCTATAATAAATATAATATTATAATTTCAATATTTTCACTTGTGGAATTTACGAAAAAATCCTTTGTGTAAGAATTGGATTTTTTTTTTTTATTAATAATTGTAAGGTAAAAGCCCCTCTATCCGTTCAGTACCATTAGTCGTTCACTTTAACTATTTAACGCGTTTTTTGATAATTTTTATAAAAAAAAATTACAACTAAAAATATTATTATTGACAAAGAATTATTGGTGAATCCAAATATATTAAAATATAATGTATCAAATTATTTTATAATAGATTATAAATTTAAATTAAATGACTGTTTTCAAAATTGCGCTCAGTCGGGCATTTTTTACTTTAACGTTAATTCGTTAGATTAAATTTAGGTTACGTCAAATTTTTTAAGAATTGTTATAACTATATCTTATTAAATACATTTTTAAAATTCATGAAATTTTATATAATGAAAGAATAAAGTAGTATAATTTATAAATTATTTGTCCAAATCAATAAACTTATTATAGTTTAATTGATATTGTCTTTGAGCGACTATAGGGCCATGTGCTGATCGAGTAATGGTACATGATAACTTTTAATGAGCGACTATGGGTACACTCAAGGACCTTATTTAAAAAATTAATAATAATTAATTAACAACATTATTCTTCAAACTAAAATTTTATTCTAATACTCGAAACTTGAAAAAATAACTATAAAAAAAAATATGGTTTTTCATATTATTTATTAATTTATATTGAGTGATTTAATCTCTCCAATGAAAAGTGAGCGGGTATAGGGGCTGTTACCTTAAATATAATTATAATTGCAGAAAAAAAAGATTTCGTGGCGCAAGAAATATTTTGCACTATGAATTGAAGACAAGAATTTTTTTCTCGGCTCAAAAAATTTTTTCGTCCCAAGAAAATTTTATTTTCAATTTATACTGCAGAAAAATTCTTGACGCAAGATTTTTTTTCTCTTTTCAAATTTTTTTTTTTTTTTTTTTTTTTTTTTTTTTTCAATTTGTAATCAAAAAAATTTCCGGGGACGAGTAAAAATTTTTTGTGCCAAAAAATCTTTTTTTTTCTTTGTCTATTGAAAAGATAGCTACCGGAAGATATTTAGCTGCTGGAGGCAACGGAGGTTTCAAAAGAGCAACATCACTTAAATCCAAAGACGCAGCTGCAGTAGCTGATATTGGAGGTGGTGGTGGATCTGGTGGTGATGGAGCACTCAATGGTGCTTCATACCTTGGTGGTTGTACCGATTGTATTGGTGTATTTGTCGCTGATCCTAAAATCCATCGTGCAAAACTTTCACAGCAACCGCAGCATACGTCCGAAATACCCTGGCGAAGTCCTCGATGAAGTGTTAGGAACAAAGCGGGGTTGACAAAAGCATGAATGTAGGCAATGTGTAGAGTGACCTTTAGATAAAAGGATAGAAAAAAAAGAGTTTCGGTCACATTGATTGATTGTTGTTTTAAAATTAATTTATGATATTATATTTAAACGGTAACTTTTAATCGTAAATCACCTCATATCCAGTTGCATTGCCAATTACCGGGTGATGAACAAGTGTTACAAAAAATAAGGGACCCCAGAATATAAGATATGCTGCAGTGATGACTAGAAACATTTTGACCCTTTGAACTCCTTCACGTTCCATTCGCCTTAGATAATTTCTCATCTTCCGATGCTCTTCTAATGCACCACCCCTCTGAAACAATTCAACGATCGATAGTTATACACTTTTGTTTTTGCCCTATTGTTGGGTTGTTTCTCTAATGTCTAGTAATTCAGTGAACTGGAAATTATCTTGACTACTCCATCGTTGCTTCATTGCCGTTCTGTCGATTCACTTACTCATTATATTAAGTTGTTAAGAGTTTTCATGAGAATACTCATACTTAATTAGAGTGCATTGTTCAGTACTTGAACTTTGTATGAATGGTATGGATATTTTTTAAAAATTGAATTAAAAAATTATAATAGTAATTTTTTTTTTTTTTTTTTCATTTACTACAAGTAGATAATCTTGAATGTGAAAGTTGAAATTAATTAGTCTTTTTTTAAAGTAGACTCAGTATTATTACCAAATGTCAGTGTAGTTATATTCTTTGACGATTAAACATGAATTACTTGGGAATATTCAAGTCACGTATTTTATAAGATTTTTATCACGATTATTCGTATGAATAAGAAGCAAAGAATATGATGATATGGAATAATTTATTGGTCTTTTAAATTCTCTAGGTTAAGTCGAGAAATATCAGATTTATTTTTATATATTTATTTTTAAAATTTATATTCCGTTTTATACCTTTGGAGTTGTGCCATTTCTCTGATCTGCGGTTCCACCGTCTGCGACTCCGTTCGTTCCACCGTGACCACCGCCTGTGACATTGACGAGTGTCGTGACAAGACCGGCGACCCGAACCTGATGGAAATACAAGAAATTCAAGTATATCCTATTTGTCTTTCTATTACATACTATACATTTCTACACTAAAACGATCTAAATACATGGCAATAAATAATTTAGGTAAAATAAATAAATTAATCTAGCGAATTAAATAATTTGATTAAAATTTTTACAAATTTTAAAATAATTGAAAATACAGTCAAGTCGCGTTATAAGTCCGACTTGTATCTTTTTCTTTTAACCAGACTCGCGTTAATATGAGAGAGACAATAAGAAGATTTATAACGTGACTCGACTGTATTTTAAATCTGAATTAAATTTTTTAAGATTTTTAATAAATTGTAATTATACCCAAGTAGCACAGAGACAACTTTAAGATGTCATAAAGAGATTTTTTAAAGGAACAAGACAAAATTTTTTTTGTCTCAAAGCCAAGTTTTTTTTTAAAAAAATAAACATACAGATGTTGGTCCTAAAAGTCATCGGAAATTTGTGTTCTTTTTTCCGTCTTAAAAAAATCATTTCAATTAAAAAATTGTTTAGGTAACTTATTTGTGATTTACTTTTCGTCGTCACTTGTGTCAAGTCTTTTAAGCAGATATTTTTTCGGTGACAAATCTGATTGTTTTGTCAAAATTTTTATAAAACTTCAAAAAACCTCAAAACTTCTATCTTATAGAAGTCAGAAACCCAAGTGTGCTACTTGGGTAAAGGTGTGCTAATAATTCAGATTTTCAAACAATTTGAAATATTCGAATTATTCGTTAGTTTTCAAAGTTTTTGTAAATTTTCAAATTATTTGAAAAAAAAAGTTCCCGGTCAAAAATTTTGCATTATGAAATTAAAACGAAAATTGTATTAAGACTAAAAAAAATTTCCTGCGTAAAGAAATTTTTGTTCGCCTAAAAACATTTTTGTTTTCAATTCATGATGCAAATAATTTCTTAGGACAAGTAAAAATTTTGTTAGAGTGAGTAAAAATTTTTGGTGCCAAGAAATCTTTTTTTTCTGTGTATATCCATATTCAGTCAAATTTCGTAATCTTCACAAACTAAATAAAATTATATGTTCGAAATTCGAACCAAATATTTGAATTTCAATCGAATTCAAAAATTTACAAATAATTCGAAAGCTTCAGAATATTTCAAATTTCGCGAATTGATTTTAACACTATTCGCACATTCTCAATTGCAATAATCGATTTTAATTCAAAACATATTCGTACAATTCCAATGAATAAAAAAAAAATCTAATTTAAAATATAAAACTCACGGCTTCAACATTGGCTTTAGTGAGATCTCTGTGCAATTTTCTTAGATGAAATAATGTGAGTGCAACACATATTATATTTATAGCTATCCAGAGAACATTTAAAATGTAATGTCGGAATGGACCGTGTACCAGTGGACAACTGGGTGCATTATGACTGGTTTCAGTATTAGCGGCAAGTGCGCCACTCAAAAAAGTAGGCCCGAGGTTTATTGTGATACTAGCAAACCATATCATAAAAGTACCAAAAAGTACACACTGTAAAAAATTTATTTTAAAAATTTTACATTAATATTTTATCTTACTTTATTTTTTTTTTAAGTATCATTATTATATCATATTTATTATTAATGATATTATCATTATCTGTGGGATGTTAAATTAAATGGATTACATAGTAAACGGATTTGACACCGCAGGTGTCAGACCACGTGCATCAGTAAACCTCAATCTATCATCGGCACTTAACCGAACAACAGATGGTTGATGATAGAGGAAATATCATCATAATCTTTATTTAATTAATTATCAAAATTGTAAAACAAGCTTATAGAGCAAGAGATTTAAATATTTTTTTTTTTTAATTAATAATCTTATATCTAACCTGGGGTGAATCCATAAGAAGTGGAGCTGTAAGATCAGCTTCTTCATCACTTTCCGGAAAAACAGGACTGTCATTAAGTACAGTCGTTAGCATATTGACTGTTGAGACTGTCACGAGTAATAAAAATGCAGTCTCAACCAGTGAACACTTGTTAACCGGCTGACAGTTCAAAATACTCGATCCAAGTGGTAATAATATTGCTGCTCTAGCACAATCTACCATTGCTTGATGAAATAACAAGCCCTGCGACCACCTAAAATCAAATATGAGTACAAGTGTATTTTTTTAGCATATGTAAATGTCGGACTATTTTGAAATTTATATTAGGCTTGATGATACACTTGTTTCTATAGTAAGAAAAGTGCAGGTCAAAATTAAATAATAATTACAATCACATTGAAGATTTAAGAAATTAATTATCAAAATGAAACGAGAGATCAGGGTCCGACGGCTCACCCCAAATTTAATAATAAAAAATTTATTTGGAATTTAAAAAATCTGAAGAAATGAGGTTATTTTTTAAAGAGGAGATATTTTGCCCAAAAAACAAGATTTATTAACCTTTCGTCCATCGCGTATTCTTTCCCGAACGTCGATAGAACGTTGCCATGTTAATTTAAGTGCAATGTTGACACATCGATTTCGAAGTTTCACTAATTTAGATCAGATTATTAATTTTTTATTTACATTTTTTTAAATATATATTTTATATGAAATTAATGTGTTATTTATACGACGACACTAAAAAATTATTCTCGTTTAAAATGATATGGTGTCATAGTAAAATCGGGTTATGTTGGCTTGCTAACGGAAATTAAACGATTATATCAAAAGTTACTGTAACTATTAAATTTTACTATGGCTGCCGTAATTTTTGCATGTGTTTATTTCAATTTCCGTCTTTTGAAATAATGAAATAGACGATTTGCGGTGAGCACTGTATCTTAGTTGGAAATTATCCGAAATAAAAAACCATTGAAATTTAGCCAAAGTATCATTAAATCCTCTCCCTAACAATCTCTGATTATGTTTTTTTTTATTTTTTAATTTTTTGTGGTCATTTAAAGTAAAAACTGCTATTTATTACAAAAAATTGCGCTATTTTGTAGGTGGAAAACCCTCTTTATGCAAAAAAAAATTCTAAAACTTATCGTTGGGGGGAAGTATTTTATATGTAAAAAGTGTGGGCCAAGTTTGAAATGAATCGGTAATGTAGTTTTTAAATAGCAGTGCTCAAGGACTTTGAAAAAGTAGTTTGAAGTTTTAAAAGAAAAAAGTGAAAATTTTTTTTTTTTTTCAACTTAGTTAAGGAGAGGGCGAAAAATCTCCCTCAGGCAAGAAGGCCTCCCTGAAAATTTGATTAAAAAAAAATTTTTTTTAAACTTAGGGGAGGGTAACGCAAGGGTTGCACTGATTGACTTGAAATTTTAGGACAATATTCTTGAAATGTTTAACTAAGAAAACCAAAAAAAAAATTCCGATTTTTCAAAAATGCTAACCTTTACCTCCTCTCTCCCTCCCTTTAATGAAAAGTATTGATATATTGATTTGGTTAATGCAAGTAAATTTTTAGTATGTACGTTTATTAAACTCAACAAAAATAAATTAAACATTCATTTTTTCACGAGTAGGTCATTCTGCCACAGAAAAAAAAAGTTTTTTTATTGAAATGACATTAAGTTTGCCCAAAATAAATCCTCATTTGTATCCGGTGCGAAGTTACAAAAAATGATCACTCGCTTAAGTGGTCTGTCGTGCCCCAGTCTTTTCTATTTTTTTCGAAAGGATACAAAAAATTTTATCTAGAGTCGTGAAAATAAGTATCAATTTTCTTTAGTACGAAATTTTTCTTGTGCAAAATATCTAGTTGGCTCCAAAAAATTAAATGAAAAGTTCTCGAGTCGAGAAAATTTTCTGGGAACAATAATAGATACTTTTTTTTTTTTTTTTTTTTTTATTAACGTAGTGTTATCTCTTGATGTTTATTTAATATTATTTACAAGTAATTTATAAAACAATTTAATAATTTTAACCACAAATGTTTGTCATAGTATGTATTTTGTATGACAATACTCATCTCGGAAATGTTCCCCAGAGAGTTTGTCGATTAGCCGCTGGCAAGTACGACAATATTTCTTGCACGATTGGGGACAAGGTTTACCACAAGGGATATACACTTTTGAGACTAAAGGGATGAGAGTTAAGAACCAAAGGACGGAAATAGCTAATCAAATGCCAACAAAAAAGCTAAAGTTGGCTTGCTTGTTCATCCAAAGTTAGTTCTTCTCACTATCAGCTTTAACTTTTTTGTCTCCTAAAAAGAGGTGATAAAAAAAAATAATTGCGACGCTAAGCCAATTTTAGACCATTATGCTCAGTCTCAAGCATATGTAATTATACTTATGGAAAAGACGTGTGAATGAAATGAAAATACTAACATTCATATATTAAAAACATAAGCATATATATTTCTATAACGTATATGTACGGAAATAAATAGGAATATGAGCATGAAAGGATGAGGGTGAATATGAAGAGGACATATGGAAGAGGCAAAATGAATACATGTCACTTGGATCTATGTACAAGGCCATAGCTTGGTTGTGACAGCATCCAAGCTCTCTGTGTCACGTTAGATTCTCTGTCTCTCCTGTCGACCGCATGAAAGTTGTTTCATGATACTGATCTCAAGATAGATATGCCATATACTTACATACCCTCATAAACCTTTATATATATGTATAAATTTATGCTGTTACACTAATACTGAAGCCATAAATTTATACCAGTTACCGCATGTACGAAAAATTCCTTCCAAAGAGATTCGAAAAAAGTTCGACCTGTAGAACTTTTAAATTTGAGACAGATTAGAATTTCAAGTTTAACGTTTTTCGAACTTTTGGGGTTTAAGTATTCGTAAAAAATATTGGAGACTTAGAACTTTATGTGGGCGAATAGTAAAATCCCAAATGTTCGAAAAAAGTAAAACTTGAAGTTATAATCTGTTTCAAATTTAGAAGTTCTACATGTCGAACTTTTTTGAAACGAATTTTTTTTACACGGGGCTATAAATTATTAAAAATTTTCCTTGAAGCTTAAGGAGGTTCGACCGAAACTAGTAAGTCGAAGTAGTTTTTAATTGTTTTGTTTGCTAAATTCTCCTAATAGTTATGAAAATTTATTATTTTAATTTATGATAACTAAACGAATTGTTAAATTAATATTTATTACTTACTTAATTAAAGGAAGTACTGAAATTACTTGGTTATTTTTGACTCCTATGATTTAATAAAAAGATTCAGCAACAGCGCGTTCTAACTTCTTACACATGAATATTCAAAATAAAGCGGGAAAAATTTATTTCTAATCTGGTCTCTCTTATTAATGTATTTCTATCTTTGTTTTTTCTCTCAGCTGCTTCCGCGATGTTGGAAAACCCTCAATAATATGTATCTCTGTCGATGAACGAGATTAAACAATAAAGTTTAACTTCAATTATTTAAATAATTATAACGGTATTACTACACTGAGAAAAAAATTTTCTTCTGACAACTAAATTTTAGTTATGACAACGAAATAATTTGATTGCCCATTGCCAATGATATATTTGGTTGTTTTAACTAAATATTTTATAATCCACCAACAAAACAAATTATTAGAAACTATAAAATATTTAGTAAAGATAACTATGCGTTAAGTAGCAAGCATAAAATCAAATTGATTACCTGTAGAGCTTATAAAGTAGGCATGATAAAATACATTAGTGAGCCTTAGAGAATGAGTTAGTAATAATAATTCAATATTATTTTAGAATGATAGAATATTTATCTAACAATTAAATAAATGCATATGTAGAAAAATAATTTATTTCCTTGACAAGTACTTTTTTTATGTATTGTGAAAAAAATTGTTCAAGAAAACATTAATATAAAACATTAATGTCCTAGTGTAATACAGAATACTCCTATATTACTATCAAAAAGGGTTATCATTACTCCGCTAATTAACAGCGGAGAACCTATCTCATAAATGCTTAACGTTTTGAATATAATAACTATGCAATAAGTGTCTTACCAGGGACACTACAAAAGTTGGGCGCGATCTAGTGACGAGCACCGAACTACTTCCGCTACTGCTGCCTAGCACCATAACTTTTTAAATCAGTAATCATTAGGTTTTAATATATATTTATTAACATCAAACAAATATATATATTTATTCTAAATGAATATATTTTTTTGGTGTCTAAGTAATATTTATTAGAGTTAACATAATGATATTTTGCTTTAATATTTGAGTTTGTTGGTACTACAAAATAATTTAGTTGTCTACACGGAAAGAAAATTATGGGAATGGTTCCTATAATTTTATGAAATTTCATCCTATACCAGTATAGGAATGACGACCAACAATTATAGGAATAGGTCCTATAATTATAGGAATATTACCCATAATTATAGGAATAGTTCATATAATTATAGGAATGATACCTATACCATTATGGGAATGGTTCCTATAATTATAGGAATGGTTCCTATAATTTATGGAAATGGTTCCTATAATATTATAGGAATGGTTACTATAATATATAGTAACCATTCCTATAAATTATAGGAATAGTTCCTATAAATTATAGGAACCATTACTATAATATTATAGGGAATGGTTACTATTTGTGTAGAATGATTTACTATACTATTATAGTAACCATTACTATAATAGTATAAGTAACCATTCCTATAATATTATAGGAATAGGTTCCTATAATATTATAGTAACCATTCCTATAATGTATAAGTAACCATTCCCTATAATAGTATAGTAACCCATTCCTATAATAGTATTAGTAACCATTCTCCTTATAATATTATAGTAACCATTCCTATAATAGTATAGTAACCATTCCTATAATAGTATAGTAACCATTCCTATAATAGTATAGTAACCATTCCTATAATATTATAGTAACCATTCCTATAATATTATAGTAACCATTCCTATAATAGTATAGTAACCATTCCTATAATAGTATAGTAACCATTCCTATAATAGTATAGTAACCATTCCTATAATATTATGAAAATATCAATTTTCAAAAAAGTGTGGAAATCACTTTTACAATACACAAAAGTATTATTAAACATAAAAACAAATATTCAAACATTGAAAAAAAAAAAATTAAAATTAAAAATATCGCAAATAAATTAGAGGGTCTTTTCGGCGGCCATATTGGATTGAAGCTTTTTTGACTTGTGTGGGGTTTCGAAAAAACACTCTACACGAAAATCTAGAGTGTTTTAATTTGAATTGCGATTTTTAAAAATATATAAGTGAAAGGGGTAGGTCGTAGAGGGGTGTTCCGGAGGCTATATTGGATTTTGAAACTTTTTTGACTAGCGTGGGATCTCAAAAAAACACTCCACACAAAAATCCACATTTTTCTAATCATAAAAGTATCTTTAAAAAAAAAAATATATTTTTAGTTGCACGAACGTTCGTAACTTCAGGGACATAAAAAAAATTCGTATTTGGCAAAAATCGTCAAAATTTTTCAACTGAAATTTTTTCAGCATAGAACATTCAAGAAAATTCAAATTTTAAAAATAAAAATTTATATTTCGATAAAATCTCAAATTTGGGTAAAATCTCGAAAAGTTCATATTAGTTTTAATTTAACATGATACTGAAGTAAGCCGATGTCTTATATTTTTTGGATTTTTTAGACATTAAATTTCTACACTATTTTGCAAAAAAAAATTTTATTATATTATACAAGGAACCATTCCCATACTATTATAGTAACCATATTCCTATAATAATTATAGTAACTATCCTTATATAATAGTATAGTAACCATTCCTATAATAGTATATTAACCATTCCTATAATATTATGAAAATATCAATTTTCAAAAAAAAGTGTGGAAATCACTTTTTTACAATACACAAAAGTATTATTAAACATAAAAACAAATATTCAAACATTGAAAAAAAAAAAAATTAAAATTAAAAATATCGCAAATAAATTAGAGGGTCTTTTCGGCAGCCATATTGGATTGAAGCTTTTTGACTTGTGTGGGGTTTTTGAAAAACACTCTACACGAAAATCTAAAGTGTTTTAATTTGAATTGCGATTTTTAAAAATATAGAAGTGAAAGGGGTAGGTCGTAGAGAGAATTTCCGGAGGCTATATTGTTGGATTTTGAAACTTTTTTGACTAGCGTAGGATCTCAAAAAAACACTCCACACAAAAATCCACATTTTTCTAATCATAAAAGTATCTTTAAAAAAAAAAATATATTTTTAGTTGCACGAACGTTCGTAACTTCAGGGACATAAAAAAAAATCGTATTTGGCAAAAATCATCAAAATTTTTCAACTGAAATTTTTTCAGCATATAGAACATTCAAGAAAATTCAAATTTAAAAATAAAAATTTATATTTCGATAAAATCTCAAACTTGGGTAAAATCTCGAAGAGTTCATATGTTTTAATCTAACATGATACTGAAGTAAGCCGATGTCTTATATTTTTTGGATTTTTTTGAACATTAAATTTCTACACTATTTTGCAAAAAAAAAAAATTTTATTATATTATAGGAACCATTCCTATACTATTATAGTAACCATTCCTATAATAGTATAGTAACCATTCCTATAATAGTATAGTAACCATTCCTATAATAGTATAGTAACCATTCCTATAATATTATGAAAATATCAATTTTCAAAAAAGTGTGGAAATCACTTTTACAATACACAAAAGTATTATTAAACATAAAAACAAATATTCAAACATTGAAAAAAAAAAAAATTAAAATTAAAAATATATCGCAAATAAATTAGAGAGATGCTTTTCGGCGGCTATATTGGATTGAAGCTTTTTTGACTTGTGTGGGGTTTCCGAAAAAACACTCTACACGAAAAATCTAGAGTGTTTTAATTTAGGTGCGATTTTTAAAAAATATATAAGTGAAAGGGGTATAATCGTAGAGGGGTGTGTTCCAGAGGCTATATTGGATTTTGAAACTTTTTTGACTAGCGTGGGATCTCAAAAAAACACTCCACACAAAAATCCACATTTTCCCTAATCATAAAAGTATCTTTAAAAAAAAATATATTTTTAGTTGCACGAACGTTCGTAACTTCTTAAGGGACATAAAAAAAAATTCGTATTTGGCAAAAAATCGTCAAAATTTTTCAACTGAAATTTTTTCAGCATAGAACATTCAAGAAAATTCAAATTTTAAAAATAAAAATTTATATTTCGATAAAATCTCAAATTTGGGTAAAATCTCGAAAAGTTCATATTAGTTTTAATTTAACATGATACTGAAGTAAGCCGATGTCTTATATTTTTTGGATTTTTTTGAACATTAAATTTCTACACTATTTTGCAAAAACAGAAAATTTTATTATATTATAGGAACCATTCCTCATACTTATTATAGTAACCATTCCTATAATAGTATAGTAACCATTTCCTATAATATTATGAGAATAGTTACTATACTATTATAGGAATGGTTACTATAATAGTATAGGAATGGTTCCCATAATGGTATAGGGGTGGTTCCTATAATATATAGGAACCATTCCTATAATAGTATAGGTACAATTCCTATACCATTATAGGAACCATTCCTATAATGCATAGGAATACTCCCTATAATTTTCTTTCCGTGTATGAAATAAATATTTTCTTAACTTTACCAAATGATTTTATTATCGTAGCAAAAGAAATATTAACGTCAACCAAATAGAGTCTATCAAATCATTTGTTAAAAATGACAAAATAGATTTTGTTACCATAATAAAATTAAGCTGTCTCAATTAAATATTAATTCAAAAAAATTTAACAAAACCAATTTAATTGTCCGAAGAGAATTCTTTTCTCAGTGTATATTGTCAAAATCTTATCACATTCTAAAAATATTTAAGTGGTTTTTTATTTCTTAAACTTGGGAGATTAAGAATGGTAAAAAAAAATTTTTTAATCTTTTTTTCTAAAAAACTAGACGGTGAATCATACTCAAATTTTGAGAATACATAGATAAAGGACTTCTTCACATGTATACTAAGTTTCAAATCTTAAAGTTGGAAAATTCTTTTTACATTAAATTCGGTCGAACCTCCTTAAAGCAAATTACTTGCAATTATTAATCAGTTGAAATCAATCAAAATATAAAATATAAATATTATAAATTAACTTGTTTATATATTTCATTTTTACATTTTTTTAAATTTCCAAGTGATAAATCTCATGGAAATTCAAATCACAATGTATTTTATTTTATTTTATTTCAATAATTTTTTTATTAATGTCCTCGAGTCAATTAACTTTATATAATATTTATTTTAAAGCTGATGGTTATTTGAAAAGCCTGAATTTTAATTGAAAATTATTGCTCTTTATGTATGATGTTGATGAGTTTTTGAATACGACCAATTTTATAGCAAGACTAATAAACTCGCAATTATCAAAAACTTATTAATATTTAAAAAAAAAAAAGTTGGTACTGTACATTGTAAATATTTTTCAATTAAAATCCAATTCGATATTGATATAAAATAAATAAATTTAATTCGATTTCCATGACAGTTATCGTTGAAAATTGTAAAAATTTTAAACAGCAACACTTTAAGGCATAACATATTGGTGTTTGTAAATAAATTTTGTACTTTAAGATCGGACCGTTTTTCGCGCAACAACCCGAGTCAAAAAATTGAACTTACATTTAACTTACGTTAACTTATAGAACTTACATTGAACTTACATAAGCTTAATGAACTTAAATTAAACTTAAATGACTTATTGGGCTTGATTATAACTTGAATTGACTTAAATAAAAATATTGACTTAATTACAACTTACCTGAAATAAAATGAACTTAGATGTACTCCTGAGTCGAAATTTGAATCGTAAGTCGGACGTTGAAATCGTCATCTGGTTCAATGTTAAAAAAGATGGACAAAATTAATTACCTTCGGCTTTTCCGTGGGGGATTGAACGATAAAAATACTCCTCTTTTTGCATTATCCAGCTTACAGACTTGAATTTTGGCACAAATATTCCCAACAATCTTACGAATCTCCCACCATCGGTATTTTTTCCGAAAAGTAACTCCAAGGGGGGTTTACCGATGGTAAAGGGGTTTGCAAGATTGTTGGGAATATTTGTTCCAACGTTCGAGCCTGTAAGTTAGATAGTCCAAAAACGCGAGTGTTTCAATTTTTAACCCTACTGAAACCCCCCTTGGAGTTAATTATCGGAAAAAATACCGATGGTAGGAGATTCGTAAGATTGTTGGGAACATTTGTGCTGAAGTTCAAGTCTGTAAGCCCGATAGTGTAAAAACGCGAGTATTTTTATTTTTGACCCCACTGAAACCTCCCTCGGAGTTAGTTATCGGAATAAATACCGATGGTGGGAGATTCGTAAGATTGTTGAGAACATTTGTGCTGAAGTTCAAGTCTGTAAGCCCGATAGTGTAAAAACGCGAGTATTTTTATTTTTGACCCCACTGAAACCTCCCTCGGAGTTAGTTATCGGAAAAAATACCGATGGTGGGAGATTCGTAAGATTGTTGGAAATATTTGTGCCAAAATTCAAGTCTGTAAGCTGGATAATGCAAAAACGGGAGTATTTTTATCGTTCAATCCCCCACGGAAAAGCCGAAGGTAATTAATTGTGTCCATCTTTTTTAACATTGAACTAGATGACAATTTCAACGTCCGACTTACGATTTAAATTTCGACTCGGAAGTACATCTAAGTTCATTTTATTCTAGGTAAGTTTTAATTAAGTCAATATTTTTATTTAAGTCGATTCAAGTTATAATCAAGCCCAATAAGTCATTTAAGTTTAATTTAAGTTCATTAAGCTTATGTAAGTTCAATGTAAGTTCTATAAGTTAACGTAAGTTAAATGTAAGTTCAATTTTTTGACTCGGGAAGGAATTAAACAGAACGTGATATTTCCCGGTTTTCCAGTAAAGTTTTTCACATTTTTTCCTGATTTAGAAATTTTATTCGTATCATTTAGATATCCAAAGTTTTTATTATATTTTCATTTTTAATTAAATTTGATAATTAAATCATGCGAGAAACCGTAAAAAATAGCAATAAAATAAATTAATATAGCCTACTTTGGATTATTCGATGTTAAAAATGTGTAAATTAAAATATTTAATAAGAAATTTTATGATTAAAATAAATTCAAAATACACTGGTTACAAAAATTAAGGGATACTAAAAAAATTTCAAATTTTTTAGTAATTTTCGATAGCTTGTAACTCGAAGGAAAATGGTCATACGACAAAAACAAAAAGTCAAACTGCAGTTTCAAGTGTCTAGTTTTCTGATCTGGTAATATTTTTATTATGCGCAGTTCCGGAGTGAAAATTTGGTAAACTTATTTTTCGATAGTTTTCTTAGGATTACTCCGAAACCGCACATAATAAAAAAATTTAAAGATTAAATCAGAAAACTAGACACTTGAAGCTGTTTGCCTTTTTTGTTTTTGTCGTACAACCATTTTCTTTGAGTTACAAACTGTTGAAAGTCACTTGAAAATTTGAAATTTTTTTTAACATCCCTTAATTTTTATAACTAGTGTATTGAAAATTTTTCAAATTTTGAACTGTCACAATTTAATTCCTGGATAAGTTTAAAAATTCCCTGACATTTTCATGATATTTCCCGATTGCATTGAATTCCCTGATAATTCCCGATATTCCCGGTTTGTGGTCACCCTGGTATCGTGAAAAAATCTGTGTAATTTGACTTCTTAAAGGTGACTGAAAGAGTAATTGGGGGCGGCTGCAATTTTCGACTGACATACTAGCGCCTATGCAAAAAATTTCAGCAATCTAGATCCAGTAGATAATTTCCTTTTATTTTATTCCACGAAAAACGTTTTGATCTTCAAGTACATGATATAAATGCATAACAATTTTTCTTTCGCGTTATATATTTAATTTTTATAGACGCTAAGTATTGGCGTGGACTTTTATTACCTTCTGAGCTGACGTTTGGCAAGTATCAGTGCCATAAGTATTATATTGGCGCCCATTCCAAGTGCGCCGAGACTGAATATCACAGTTGCTTCGGTTACTCCACCAGGATGACACTGGAATACTTTTGTCGCATTAGATGTTACATTACCAGACGCACCGATGCCGAACCGCAAATTAGCCCCTATCATGGCTACAGCCGAACCTAGTGAAATCATATAAATACACACATATAATTAATTGTTTTATTCACAAATATTAATTATGTAACTATTATGATACGCATGATAAATGTTTAATTTATTGTCGTGGTCATTTAATAATATGTATAAATGATATATATGGTAGTTTGTTAGGTATTCAAAGTTAAATCTAGTGTTATATTCAACGAGCTGCAGCCAACCGTTCAATTGTTCACTCACTCTGTCGCATATAAAAACAGTTTCATTCATTAAGTACTTTTTTTTTATATTTATCTCACATTTTATTGCGTCTAACAATTGAAATTTTTTTTCTTTTTTTTAAATATTTTTTTATTGGTTTTAAAAATAATTTCTATAATTGCGAGTAATTTAATTATAATTAGACAAAAAGGGATAAGACAGATTACAGAAGATAATGAACCGAATATAAAAAATGAATACTATTATTGTTTTTTTTTTTTTAATATTTTATAATATAAATTTTGAAATTAATTATAACTTCGGTTAATTAACGTCCGTGAGAATTATTTGATTTAAATACGTCGTTTCAATTAAAACTGTACTGAAAATCTGAAATTCGTCAAACCAAATTTACTAAACTGTTCTTCGCTTGTATAAAGTTATCATTTAAAACTTTTAGTACAAATATTCGTAATAAAACCCGCTGAAGTATAAAAGTATTATAAACTTTAATGTATTATTTTTAATGCTTTACTTTATTTCATTTATTTTAAATGAACTTCACTGTTAAAAATCGGGAGTGAATTCTGAGTCGTTACTGATTTTATTTAAATAATTTTTAATAAGGCAATCATATCAACAGCACATGTAAGCGGTAAGCGAATCGAATAACTCTATTTTTCGATATATTCGTAAATTTTCGAATTATCTAAAAGTTGTTGAATTATTTGTAACTTTTCAAATTACTCGATTCAAGTCGAAAGAATTATGACAAGTTTTCAAATGTTCAATTTTTTTTTAAGGGAGAGCTTACACTGTAAAAAATCGGGAATGAATTTAGAGTAATTAGACACTGAGAGAAAAACAGGTTTTCAGAACTATGAAAAACATAGTTCAATGATGCCTCCACTATTACCCTCAATTCAGATAACTAATATATAGTTGTAAAGTGTACGATGTTATCATAGTTGTTTTAACTGTGTTGTAGTTCAATGAACAATGACAATAGCGAACGTAACTAAGTCAAAAATGCTATTTTTATGACAAAAAATCGGTCTGTCGGTTGACCCTGCGGGCCAGTCCCAAAACTTCCCGCGTATTTCGAGCTCCTTGAGCTCGAAAAATTGTAGTAGATACATTTTCGAGTTCTTCGAGCTCGAAAATACTTTTGTATACTTTTGTTTTAAAAAAATAACGTTTTTTACAATTTTTTCTACCACGATATCTCTCGAATGAATAAACCGATTGAGACGTTTAAGGTGGCAGTCGACGCGTTTCATTGAGTTCTATAACTGATTAAATTTTGAAATTGATTCATCGAGTCATTTTTGAGAAATTTTCAAAATACTAAAAAAAATTTTTTTTTTAATTCTTTCGACAACGGTTTCTCTTGAAAGAATTAACCGATTTTGATGTTTGAAGTAGCATTCGACGCGGCTTATGAATCTCCAGAGCCCAGTCCATTTTGGAATTAATCCATCGAGCCCGTAAAAAGTTATCCAAAAAAAACATTTTTGAAAAAAGTTTATTTTTGGAATATCTCCGAACGAACCCTACCGATCAAGCTCAATTTTTTTCAGCGTCAAGATATTAAAAAACTGCGTCGAATGACACCTTGACGATCAAAATTGGTTGATCCGTTCAAAAGTTATCGATATTTACATACATACATACATACATACATGCATACATACATACACTCGGACATCATCGTGAAATTAGTCAGAATAGCTTTCTAGGACCTCAAAACGTCGACATCTTTTGGAATTTCGATTTTCACAAATCGGACTGAAACCAATAACTTCCCGAATTTTTGAAAATTTGCAATTTTCTTAGCGGGAAGTTAAAAAATGATGAAGAAAAATCCTTAATTATATTCGTCGACTTAAATGATGCTAAATTAATGAAATTATAATCGTACAATTGCTGAAACATTTGTGATTCTGCTGAAGTATAAGCTCAGAAATAATATTAAATAGTTATCACAACAAAACAAATGCTTAGTTAAAACTACTACTTTCAAATAGTTTCGGACATTATGATATAGTTCAAGAAACTAGAAATATTAGTTAAGATGACTTTTTTTCATTTCCATCCCTTTCTAGTTACCTCAACCATGCACTTTTCTCTGAGTGCAGATTTTATGTAAATTTTAATTTATTCTGTAACTCGGAGTTACGGAGTTTTAGAAAAAACCACTCCGCATACAGAGTAAATAGAGAGTTTATTTTTCCAGCGGAGTGATTTCGGGTGATCTGAATTTTATTTAAATCCACGTTCACTCCGATTCGGAGTTTTTATATTAAAAAAAATTTTCCTTCGGAGTAAATTTTACTCCAAGAGAATTAAATAAATAAATAAACAGACATCCGCTTCGCATTCACTCCGGATTCTTAATCCGCAAATTTTTTACAGTATAATTAACGTAAACATATTAATAATTAATTTAAATCCAGTTTATGATTATATTGAAAATTAATGCACGTGTCTAACACACGATAGTAAATACAAGTAAATGTGCAGTGGAATAATTAAAGTCGTTACCAATGTCCCGCCTTAAAATTGAATCATCACTTGCATGAATATGTATGGTTAGCTCTATATATTCTATATACCTTTCCTTTACCATCAGAGGTTGAGGTTTTCTCATTAAAAGATCCGTAACGACTACGTCCTGAGTATGTACTACTGAGTATGTATGCATTGCACTAACAAAGCGACCTAAATGCTTTTACTCACGTCACGTAAAGAAATTAAATTTTCGAATATAAAGGATCGAGAAGTAAAAAAAAATATAAAACGAAAATATACATTTTATTATGTGACATGATAAAATAGAATTTCAAGTGCAATTATTTGCACTTATCACACAGAAGTCAAAAAGTCAAAAAAACATCAGACAGTGAAATATTAAACCCATCATGCAGATAAAAATGCTTCAGCTAAAAAATAATATTTTATTATTTTTTTTTTTTACATACAATTTAAACTAGAATAATCAAGTATTCTTAAAGCAGTTGATACTTTTAAAAAGTACTTGGCGCTTTTTTTTACTGTGGTTTAAAGTTTTGTCACATTACGTGTTTACGAGTTTAATTCTGAGGTCTTTTAAAGTATAGATATGTACTATCGTACATTAACATTTTTATTTATATACATATATATGTATTTACTTTTTAGAATTTTTTTTCGGAATTAAAGTAAATTCACGCCGAGACCCAATTATGCAATCGCAAATAAACTCATTAATGCAGCACATCCGAATTCTATCTCATTCACTCGATATATATTTTTTTAATTCTATTTTTATCCATATATTTTTTTTTCTCTACTCTACGATAAAAAGTGACTCTCCAACTTCATCTGCCACTATCAGGGAATCCAATATTCAGAGAATTAAAGATAATGATTTTTTACACTATTCGATTTTTCATTTAACTTGTTAAAGTTTATTTGGGAATTGATATCCGTGTATGTTCATTGAATATGTACATGATATCAAATAACTTATGTTATTTAAATTTAATATTCATGTTGAATTTTATTATTTGTCTACATGAAAATATTTAATGCATTTTTAGAAAATGTATGAGTGAAACTGATAAATTCTTTTACGGCTGAAAATTTAAAAAATAGAAAAAATAATAAATTTTGAGGTGGAATTTAAAAATTGACTCTCAATTCAATTTATTTTCATCTTGAATAAACAAAAAGGAATTTTAAGTTTACATAATTTTAAATTCAGATAATGGATTTTATAATTCTGGACACGTTCCTAAATTTACACTCGTGGTTTTACATGTAAAAATAAAATGCATCCTAGATTTTTTATGAAACATGGCTTTAAATTTAGAACAGGAATTGATTCATTTCTATTTCCAATAATATTTTTCTTAAAATTTTTCATCTTAATTTCAAGCATAAAATTAGTTATTCTATTGTTTTTTTCTACTAAATTAACATATTTATTTCATACATGCATGAAAATTCAATAATTTATAAATGGTCTACTCTATAATTACAAAAATTACTTGTTAAATAGAATTCAATTTTTTTTTTCCTTAAATACAAAATATTACAAAGTTCACATCAGTGTTACCAAAATACGGATAAATTACCCGTTTTTGGTTAATGCGTGTTTTCAGGTTATCATTGCCTTTTTTTTAAATCTGTGATACACTGCACTTATTTGACATATATTACTTGCCATTCTGTGTATTGATTCATAAGTCGAACCACTATAACTTAAGATATATGCTTAATTGCCAAGATATTTGTAGTTTCGTCCTGAGTACGTCAACGGACTTATCAGTAAGGCTGTGATAACGTACTTTTGCCTTAGACTCCCTGATTAAAAATACTCATTGAAAGGGATTGAAAATTATTAAAATTCTTTTCAATCCATACGGAGGTTTTGGAAAGTATTGAATGGAATTGAAATTTTGATCATTTGAATACTTTGTAATTCTTAAAATGGAATTCAAAAGTATTGAAAGGAATTCAATCTTTCATCATTTCAATACCTTCCAATATGGAATCATTTTGGTATTGAGAAGGATTCAGAAAGATTCAAAAATTTCAATTCATTTTAATTCTTTTCAATCCTACACTCGATCCGAAATATCGAACTACTTAGGTATTGAAAAAGATTGAGACAGATTGAAAACTGTCAATTCATTTGAATCTTTTTCAATTTAAGTCTTAACCCGAAATATGGAACTACTTTGGTTTTGAAAGATTGAAAATATCAATTCTTTTGAGTCTTTTTTAATTCCTCGGAAGTTTAGAAATTCTTATATTACTTTTGGATTCAATATAATTGAAAAGTGTTAAATTTATGTCCAGATGAAAACCTTGGGGTATAGAAAGTATTCAAAAGGATTCAATTCTTATCTTATTCAATACTTTTCAATGAGTATTTTTAATCAGAGCTAACATGATAACCTGAAAAACACGCATTAACCAAAAACGGGTAATTTACCCAGATTTTGGCAACATTGGATTACATCCAAAACTAAAATTATTGATGATTCTGAAGTTAGCCGACGTCTAATAATTTTTTAATTTTTTTTAGAACGATAAATTATTAAAAAAAAAAAAAATTGCACCTATAGTTTTTTTAATTTTCTACATGTGCATTTTTTTTTTAAATTGATTTGTTGAAAAAAAAAAATAAAAAACTTTTTAATCGTCTGCTAACTTCAGGATCATACATTAGTGAATATGTAATAAATTTTATTTTCACAATTTTTATTAAACTAAAATAATAAAATACGACAGATGATTTCTCTGCGTACTTCAATTTTATTTATAAAAATTCAATTATTGAAATCAAAAAGTATAATTTTTTTGTGTTTTTTTTTTCAATTCTTCTGAATCTAACAAAAATATTGAACTGTATTTTATAAATATTATTTCAATAAATTATTTAAAAACAAATTTTTTCGATTGGTTTCAGTTGATATTGTAACCGATTTTAGTTTTTGCGATAAATTTTTTATAAAAATATACAATGTATATACCTAGAGTTCTTACGACTTTCTTCAAACTCAATAAAATTTTACTAGCAGGCGACTATAGTCTGGACACGGTTGGATAACTTGAAGTGCTGACCATGTAAGATTTCAAAAATGTAACAAAGAATAAATCAGTAGAAAAAATTGCCTCCGTCGGTGGGTTGAAAGCTTTCTAATTGGGTCGGCGGTACCATTAATTAAATCTAGCCTTTGAATTTTCTCATATCGTAAAGAAAAAACAGTTAAAAGACAAAGGGAAAAGTTCAGTTTTATTACAAAAAACTGAACAAAGTTTAAGTTCTTCTCTATTATGTTCAATTACTCCTTTAAATTGCACATTTACGTTGAAAATGAATAGTTACCATATAATTTTAATAATTTATTTCAGATTTATTTTATGATATAATTAATTCAAACTTTGTCCTTTTTTTTATTTACACTGACAGTAAAAATAACTTTTAAAAACAAAAATATTCTTGATCTAAATAATTAATTTACTTTAAATTTTTAATAAATTAATTTCGTGGATTAAAAATGTTTTTTTTTTTTTTTTTTTTACAAACGTAATTTTTTTTCAGTGCATAGTGGGTTAAGTCTCGATAGAAAAATTCTTGAAAGATCAAAGGGCACAAAACAAAAAATAATTTCTTTTTGTATACAAGAAATAACTTAGCTATCTTTTATAGTTTTAAAAATATATATCATGTTTTTACTTGCATCGTATAAGAAAAAAAAAAAAATAAAGAAAAGAAGCTTATACAGGTTTAAAATTTTTTTTGTTGAACAAAATTTTTTTTAGCGAACAACAGACAATTTATTTGATTATTTTACAACTTAAATGTCTTTTTTGACAGTTAATGTACTATCTTGAACTCGTAAAAATTGACGTAAGTGATAAAAGAAGTCGTTAGATGTGTTAGAAAGATGTGCAACAGCTTTTATTGCGCAATTGGGACGTTAAAACTTATGAGGGTGCTAGCCGATCGGTCAATGGGTCGAATGTCCCTTGCGGGTAAACACCTGGGTGTGATATTCGGTTAACCACATATATCTATTTATGTCCGCAACTGAGTATATCGATAATAGTTTCATGAATTTTTTTTTTTACCCGTTTTAAAATTTTATTTTGCATCGTGCCTGTTTAAATTTAATTTATGTGTGTATTTTTATACATACAGTTTAGAAGCGCCATTAATTTTAAATAGTTTATATATATCGAATTTAAATTAATATTTCAGTTTCGAGTTAACCGCAAATTTCGGATGGTTTCAATCTCTATCAATGAATCATTAACAAGGTTACTGTATATATATATATATATATATATAGAACTAGCTAATCAATTATTCTTATTATTAAAAATACCAGCAATTACTAATTAAAAGAATAAACATTCATTATTACACTTTAATTAATAATGATATATTGAAAAGTTATTTATTATTATTTTATTTCCCAGCAAATTGAAATTTAAATTAAATTTATCGTAAATTGAATTTAGTGAAAATATTTTTTAATGAAATATGTTGAAATAATTTCAATTGAGGTATAAATTAAAAATGAGTAGGTACATGTATGATAAATACTGTTGGTACATTTTTAAACGTTAAAATAAATCATGTTTTCAATTTTTATTTATTCAATACTAGGGATGTGCGAAACGGGTTTGATTCGAATCGAGTATAACTATTCGATTTTAAATTCGAATCGAATTATTCGTAACTTTCCGAATAATTCGTAACATTTTAAATAATTCGACGTTTTTTCATTATCCGAAAATTTTTGAATTTTTATTCAATGAAAAGCTTAGTTTTTTAAGTAACCAAAAATAAGTTTTTCGCAGATTCGTGCCTACGCTTTATCTACCTCTGAAAAAAATTTGAATTATTGGAAAAAGTTATTAGGGGGGGGGGGGCAAAATGGGCCCCTTCAGAAATAAGTGCTTATATGTACTATAAATGCCCGCCCATTTTGCCCCTAGGGCCCATTTTGCCCCACTTTCCCCTAGTAGAGGAAGGAGGGAAGAAACGGGCCACTTAAAATTTTGGGGGCCTATTTTGCCCCTCCCCCTTCCCTACTATTTTAAGTTGTTCAAAAGAAAATTTTGTAATTATTCGTAAATTTCAAATAATTCGGAAAGTTTCGAATTATCCGAAAAGTTACGATTCGTTTAAAAATTTACGAATAATATAATTTGAATTTTTCAAATGATTCTAAAATTCGAATTATTCGATTTGAATAATTCAATTCAATACCAAAAATTCGTAAATTCGAATTATTTGCACACCCCTATTAAATACTCGCGTTTTTATGAAATTTCTTGTAAGCTTTAATTAATTAATTGAACGTGATATATAGATTGAATTATTTGCTTGAATGAAGGAAACCAAAGGTAGATAAAAAAAGTAATAAATAAAAAGGAAATGGAAGAGAAATTGAAGCTGAGGTTCTGTCGGCTGGAAAAAAGTGACGGCTGTGAGATTTGAAAACGAAAGAAGGAAGGAAGGAAGGAAGGAAATAAAGTAGTATAGGAATAGAATAAAAAAATTAGAGAGATGATGTGAGGATGTGTGAAAATTTAATCTGAATCTCTGTCCCGGATGTGAAGCTGTCTTTTAAATGTACATTCTACAAGCTTATTCTTGAAACTGAAACCCTTTTATTCTGACTAATGCTTATTTTCCTTATCTTCAAACGTGTCATTGCCATTTCACGGCTTTAAGTATCGCGTTTACAAAGCCACAGTTAAAACCGGTATTTTCTTTCTTGATTGACCCTGAGCTTTAAAATAAAAGAAAACATTTTACTTTTTTTTTTATTTTTATTTTCATTTTTCTATTTTCTCATTTGATATATCTTTTATTGTATTACATTTCTTTCTTCCAATATGTGCTATGGATTTATTTTACTATACATGGTTCTTCATTTTTTTTTTATTTTTTGCTTGTACATACTCTTTGATATTTTATCTAGTTCGAGTTGTACACGAGACAGTGCACAAGAATTAGGTATTCTCTGCCTATCGATCCGACAACAATTTATATGAGATAAAATTTGACGAAGATTGAGCATAGATATTTCGCTTAGTTAATAATCAATGAGATGAATAATTTATTAATACCGCTGCTATTATTATGTTCTTATAAGGGATGTGCAAATGATTCAAACTTCCGAAATATTTGTGTCGAATAAATGATTCTGATACACTGATAGAAGGATTTTTTAATATTTAATAAGCCTTATTAACTGTTAATAAATGATTTTTTAACATGAGATGATTTAATAAATATTTATTAACAGTTAATAAATCATTTATTAAATGCGATTTATTAACAGTTAATAAATATTTATTAACAGTTAACAAATATTTATTAACTATTAATAAATCATTTATTAAAGACAATTTATTAACTATTAATAAATATTCGTTAACTGTTAATAAATATTTATTAACTGTTAATAAATCATTTATTAAAAAAGTTTAATAAAAAATAAGCATAAAAGCTTTATTTTGACACTTTTTGTAACCTCAGAACTTTAATAAATAATAGAGTTTAATTAGATGAGTAGATTTATAGTTTTCTTATGGAAAAAATAGACAAAATGAAATGAATCATAAAAAAATAGTTGTAATAAATTACAGTTTTTTTTTTGCGGTGAAAATTATTAGGGTAATATAAATTGAAAGAAGTTAAAATGTAAATTAGAAATATTCATAATTAATATTCATTTGATTAAAATTTTTTTATTTTTTTTGACAACAAATATGTAAAAAATATAACATGAATGATGGTAAATGAATATTTACATAAATATATCTTAAATTAAGTCACGGCGAGAAACAACATGAACTCTGCTTGATGTAACATGGATTTCATTTCATCTCTACTATTTTCTATGATTATTTCGGAGTATCCAAATCAGTCATATCATGCTCTACAGAAAAATAAGAAAAACTATTTAACTAAAATGATAATTATTTTTATATTAATAAGTTTAAAGATTTCCGATATGTATGAAGACTTTAATCTTATCCGTTTAATTGTACTGACTCATTAACATTGTATATAGTTCACCTAGACCCCATGAATTGACCAACACATCCATTTCAATCAATTTTTAAAAAACTTTATGGGCCACTTTAAACTTTTTTATTTAAAATTCGACACAAAAATATGTGTTTATGTTCAGTATTCAGTATCATATCTTTGTTAAGAAGGGTTATAGCTTTATTTGTTTATGAACGATCTTCACAGCGCACCGTAAAAAAAGACACATTCACTCCAAAAATAATTTATTAACTGTTAATAAATATTTGTTAATTATTAATGCATATTTATTAACTGTTAATAAATGTACTTTTATTCCAAAGAAATATTTATTAAATGCTAACAAATATTTATTTGTATTTAATAAATGAAATTATTGCATCCAAACAAATGAATTTATTAACATTAAATAAATTCTTCTATCAGTGTAATTCGAATTTTTTGTAAGTTTTCGAATTAATCAAAAATTTTCTTTTGAATGACCTAAATTGCAATATTTTTTCCAATAATTCAAATTTTTTATGATAGAGCTAGACACGAATTTAGATAAATAGAGCTGAGACACGAATCTACGGAGAAATTATTTTTGGTTACTTGAGAACTACACAGTAAAAAAATTTTCGTAAAATTTAACATAAAATTTTGTGTAGATGATTTTTTTACATAAAATTTATGTTAATTCTACACAAACTGTTTGTATTGATCAATCCATCCATTTTTTGACATACTCAAGTGTTAATTCAAAGTAAAACTACACTTTTTTAATGTTACTGGCCAACCAACATAAAATTTATGTTAAAGAACATTCCCTTTCGGTTAGTAGTATAAATAACACTTTTTAAATGTCAATTCAACATAAAGGATGTGTTGATGTCTTCTATAGTAACACAAATAATATGTTAAATTTACACAAAGATATGTTAAATTATGGCGCCACTTTGCTTTGTTTTGCGCGGGATCTCGGGAGTACGAGCATAGTCACGTATGTTACACACGTTAGACATGTGAAAGTGCCAAGCTCAACATTATTTTAATTTTTTGGTGATTTGTGATTTGTGTCATTGAGTGAAACACTTAAATACAGTTAATTAATAAATAATTGTAGTGTATAACATATATAAAATATAAATTATATTAATTTAATATATATATATATATTATTTTTATATATTTTAAATATATTATTTTTATTATTATCTCTAAATAAAAAAATATTTATTTTCCATTAATATATAATTAATGAGTTTATTAATAATTAATAATTAGAAATTAATAAACAAATAAATCAATAAATAAATTAATAACATCATTAATCCCAATCATCTATTGCCACTGACTTATAATAAGGTAGCAACTATTGATTAAAATTTATTAATTACTGTTTAAAAATTTTGAATTATTTATTGAGTTATATAACTTTGTATTTATGGAAAACAATTTATCTTTTATTCAGAAATTAAAATCTATTTAAATATATATGGGGTTATGTACATATGATTAATTATTAATAGAATTCACATATTTGACAGCTGATCTGAGTAACACAAAGAAAATGTTAAAATCGACACTTTATATATGTTATGGTTAACATTTCAGTGTGTAGAAATCCGAGAATCAGCCGATGAAAGTTTTAACATATTTTTGTGTTACTTTTAACACAGAATTATGTTGATTTTATCAATACAAACGGTTTGTGTAGAATTAACATAAATTTTATGTGAAAAAATCATCTACACAAAATTTTATGTTAAATTTTACGAAAATTTTTTTACTGTGTAACCTTTTCATTAAATAAAAATTGAATATTTGAAAGCTGATCAGAGTTTTCGTAATTCGAATCGAGTAGTTTTTTTGTTTTGAAAGTTTTGAATTTGAAAAGTTACAAATAATTAGAAGGCTTTCGAATAATTCGAAAATTGATAAATAATTCAAAAAATTGTCAATAATTTGAACAGTTGCGAATTATTTCAAATGTGACGAATTATTCAAAAATTAGAACTATTTGATTTGAAGATTTACACTTTCTTAGTTCTTATTTTAGAAAATATGCTAATTTCAATAATCAATCAGTAAATTATAGACCTCACACTGAAAGAAAAGTACATGGTTGTGGTAGCTAAAAAGAGATGGGAATGAAAAAATAGTCATCTTAACGAATATTTCTAGTTCCTTGAACTATATCATAATGTCCGAAACTATTTGAAAGTAATAGTTTTAATTAAGCATTTGATTTGTTGTGGTAACTATTTAATATTATTTCTCAGAACTTATACTTCAGCAGAATTACAAATGTTTCAGCAATTGTACGATTATAATTTCATTAATTTAGCATCATTTAAGTCGCCGACGAATATAATTAAGGATTTTTCTTCATTATTTTTTTGTAATAAGAATAACATTTTTTACTTAGTTAAGTTCACTATTGTCATTGTTCATTGAACTATAACACGGTAAAACAACTATGATATCATCGTACATTTTACAACTACATACTAGTTATCTGAGCTAAGGGTAATAGTGGAGGCTTCATTAAACTATGTTTTTTATAGTTCAGAAAAGCAGTTTTTTCTCTCAGTGCATACATTCAAAAATTTAAAAATAATTTTGTTTCGAAAATTCAATCCTCTTTACAGTACATTTTGTTTTTCATTTATTTTGTTGATAGAAAATATTTTACTTTATGGAGAAAAAATTTGTTCGAAAAAATATCATATCAGTGAATTTCCAAATTTCAGACTGTTCTGAACTTTGAGTTAATTATTTCAAGAATTAAACTTTAAAAAAATTTTCAACCTCTTGACATCCTTCTTAAACCGTTCTGATTAAAGTGAACAAAACGTTCAAACATCAAAACTGGTTTGTTTTAGTTTCTTTTTAATAACGTTCTCCAATTCAGCAAAATTCTCAAATCGATTTATTTTTTTTTTTAAATTTCCAAAACGTGCCTTGTTGAAGAAGTGCTTTGTTGAAAATTTCTCTTTGCGAATTCATTTCAAGTTCCAAAAATGATTACCTGAAATTTCAGAACTGTTTTAAGTATGGAAATTTGCTGTTATAAATATTTTTAGAACCAACTTTTAGTACACGGATTTCAACGAGTTTATTTCGATTCGATTTTAATTCCAAACCAATTAATGTAGCATTCGTTATTTATTGAGTTCAGAATAATTAACTACGATACTTTAATCGATAAAAGTGACAGTTTCCAATGTTTTCTTTTGTTTTTTTTATTTAACAACAACGGCTACAAATGTATTTGTTTTGATAATTTCTATAAATATTGCATGATTATAAATAAACAAAGCTTAATAACTCAGTGACGAAATAAAATTATGTCAGCACCACAGTGAGATATTCAATTGATATGTGAATACCAAAACAATCAACTGCTCATTGTAATATTTATAATACATTAAACATTAATTAACACAAGCTTTGGTTAATCGTTTAAAATTATGAATAATTTAAATTTATAGATTTGTTAATTACATTAACATTTTCCATTCTAGTTGAAATAATTATATTTTAATTTTAATGAGAATTAAATTTATGATAAATTGATAAATAAATATTAAGGGTGTGTGAATTGTGCTTGAATAGAATCGAATTATTCAAAAGTTTTTGAATTATTCGTAACTTTTAAAACTATTCGATTCGAATTCTATAAATTCCACGTAAAAAAGGTGTAGTTGAATTTACCACATTTGGGGATACATATACTACACTGACTAGTAATATATAGAATGACTACACATCTAGTAATGACTACAAGCCTCTTGTGATACACAAACTGTAGTAATATCTCCTACTGTCGTTGGTTAAAACAACTTCTTGGTAAATGACAACTGTGTTTCTTACTACTCCACATCATAGTTTATAATTTTTTATCCTTAATTTATTTTTCAAATATATATTAATCGATATTTATTATTTTCATGGTATTTAAAGTTTAAAAATTTTTAAATTTATATCATATTATTCGCACAAAGAGTTTTTAAATATATTAAAATGGATTTATAAGTAATAAATCCGAAATGTCACACGCACTAAATTTTTAAAGTAGTTTTTTTTTTTTCTATACGTCATGATATTTATTTTTCATTTGGAATTATCTTTATGACAAATTAATTCTTATATTACTAACATAGTTTCATTGAGTATTTAATTTTTGTTGATATAAAATACAAGCGCGTAATTTTAAAGGTTATAATTCCCACATTTAAAGATGTAGTAATTTTAACTACAGTAGTGGAGCTAGTACAACCACACAGTCGGGTAAAAAAGTTTAAGGTGGCGCTGTCGTTTTCGTTTGTCAGTCATTTTACTCCACATCGAAGTAGATTGTACAAATAATGTGATACTGCGTACTTCAAAAATAGTAATACCCACTAAATCTTATAAAATTGTGTGGTTAAAGAAGCCACATATGAGTTTCCATACTACATTAAGTAGTTACTGGGCCTACAAATTTTTACCCCAGTCGAATAATAAATAGAACAACTGCAGTAGAAATTAATCTTATACAGTGTCATTTACGCTACTCTATTTGTCGCTAAGATGACCACAAAGTGTAGTTTAATTATTACTAGTTTAGTGTGGTAAATTTAACTCCATTCGAGTTCTATTTGTTTCTGAGAAAAATTCGAATTATTTGATAAAATATCATAATTTAAATTCGTTTAGAAGAAAAGTTTTGAATCATTCGAAAATCTTCGAATAATTTGAAAAGTTTCAAATTATCCGAATTTTTGGAAATTCGAATTATTCTATTCAAAGTTCGAATCGAACAGTTTGATTCGACTCTATACGAATAATTCTTAGGCTCCAACTATTCACTCATTCCTAATAAATATATTAATTAATTAATGTATAATTTCAGTATGATTTAAAATTCTTTAATTATTACGAAATGACAATTTTAATATATAATTTCTACAAAACAATATATTTTTATAATAGAATTAGATATAAATCGTATTTGAGCTCAACAATAAATATCAAGTTGGATACAATAAAAAACTACATTTTCGGCATATTCGGACATTCGATATTTTTCCCATTTAATTTTAAATATTTATATACCGTTTCGCCTATAAAAACACAAAATATAGTAGATAAAAAAATAATAATAAAAATGAAATATGAATGAGAATATTTTATTTTCATGTATCGGTAAAAATTTTTTAGGATCCTTTGTTGTTTGGATACGGACTAAGCTAAGACGTTGAAACGATAAGATGAGCAAAGAGCTGTGAAGGGATTCGTTTCCGACTTATATGTACGTATGTGGGGTCGTAAATCAGGCTTTATAAATCGTAAAACACAAAAGAAAAGTAAAAATAAAATCATGATGAAGATTAAGCTGCGCTGAGAAAAAGAATAAATTTTAAATTGATGAATAGAATAATTTCAGTCCACATACAAGTATTCATTCCAAATATTAATTTATTACTTTCCAGCAGATTTTAACTCTTAAAATAGAATTTCACTTTATCAGATATTTTATACATACATTAAGATTATTTTTAGAGTATTCAATTTATTTCATTATCTAAGATTATTGATGTAAAATGTATAATTTTACTTAATCAATTTGCATATTTTATTGTTATTGATTTACTTGGATTATTTATTCACTAAAACACTGAATATTAATAATCGCTTCAATTGTGTTAGTGTAGTATTTTCGATTATAGAATTACGAAAGTGTGTTCTAATTTAGTAAAACTGGATAGTATATTAGCTGCTGAATAAGTATAAACTTCCGGCAACAAAAATGCATTTATGCTGCGACTCACAGGCAAGTAACGTAAACACGAGTATCGAAGTCCTGTTATCTTCCGGTAGCACATAATAGTTTTTTGTATTTAATGCAGGCAAATAATATATTTTAACTTGGCGCTAAGAACTTTAGAAACTTTCAAAAAAAGAAAAGTTATCGCTCGCGTCAAAATAATTAATTCCAAAACGAATTCTAAAAATTCGAAATGTAGAACTTTTAAATTTGGGACAGATTCGAACTTCAAGTTTAACTTTTTTTTTTTAATTTTATAGAATTTTATAAGTAAAAAATTTCATTAATTTACAATTTTACATGAATGAGTTTGAAGCCAGATGATAATTTTTTCGAAACATAATTTTTCACATTTTTCCCTCATTTAGAAAAAGTTTGAAAATCTTTGACTTGAAAGCTTTTTAATAGAAGGAAAAAATATTGAAAGTCCGTTTTTAGAATCGTGTTCAAAAATGTTATTATCTGGCTTAAGACTCGCCTGTATAAATTTCTAATCAATGATTTTTTTTACTACTAAAATCGTAAAAGTTAAACTTTAAGTTCTAATCTGTCTCAAATTCAGGAGTTCCAAATGTCGAAATTTTGTGGAATTTTTTGACTAAAATTTTTTTTTTCACTGCTGATTTTAGTCCAATTTTTGAAAACTGAAATTTCAACATCTGTTCTCTTTGCGAACAAACCCTATCATAAAAATTTATGTGGGATTGGGAACCCATAGGAATCCATATAGGAAAGTATGAATTTACGTAAGATCCCATATTACTTAATATATAGGAGTATATGGACTTCTATAAGAATCCATGCAGGGAACCATGGGTATCTGGATTTCCATTTTGACATGGTGCAGATTTCCATGCAAAATCAAAGTAAAAATCCACATAGGAACCCACAGTAGATTCCCATTTGAGTTTGGCATGATGAGGATTTCCATAGAAACCTATGTGAGAATCTACGCTGGATTCTTATAGGAAACCATGTGAGAATTCATCCCAAAACGCCATGTGGCAGTCTACATAGAAATCTAGGCTGGATTCCCGAATGGATTTTTTTAATAGGAAAGCATTAGAATATTAAAAAATTAGTGGTTTTAGCAAAAATACTAAAACACGTTCGCTTACATTGACGATAATTTTATCACCATATTCATATTTATTTTTATCGCATGACAAAAAAGTTATAAACAAAACTAATCACAGTATTGTAGATAATATTTATTTTATTTTGGTCTTCTCCTTTGTCAATCAAAGGCGTATTTTTTCTTATATAGTTGGAAATGATTTGTTTTATGATGGCTTTGAAGTTTTGTTGCATAACAATTCTACATTAATCTATTGAAATGTTAATCGGTACAAATGTTTTTAACCACATAATTATTTTGTTTGAAGTAACTAATGAATGAGTTCTCAAGTTATATTTTATTTTTTAATGCAAATAGAACAATTAACATTTTAACTAGTCTTCAGTTAAAATATGTAAAACAAGTTTTAATTAGTATTTTTTTTTATCACAAATAATTAAAAAATAATAATGCAAAGCATTTTAATTGAGTAATTTCATATGAAACGGTACTTTTTTTATTACACGGAAAAAAAAATTGAGTAATTTTTACTAAATTTGAAAAAAAAATTACAATCCGATATATCGAAGTTAATAGGTACGATTAATTAATTTATTGATTTTGATAAACTGTACTGTTTTTCACAGAGAAATAAAAAATATCAGTTTATTTTTTTACAAGTATGTTAGTTTTATTAATTTTCGTTAAAGTATAAACTGATATTTCTTATTCATCTATAAAAAACAGCAAAGCTTATCATTATTAATAAATTAATTAATCGTACCTATTATGAAGGGCAAGCTAAAGGTCATTTAATATTTGTGATAGAGGTTTATAAAGTCGAAATGAGGTTGAAATAACCTCATTTCAACCTCAAAGCCATCTCGACTTTGAGGTTAAAGATGTTGAATTGAGATTATATTTCAACCTCAATTCAACCTCCTACCTGCAGAAAAGGAAAAAAATGTAACATGGAGGTTGAAATGAGGTTGAAAATTATATTCGATGAGTTCAGATTAAAACTTCATTTCAACCGCCTAAACCTCACTAGTTGTGAGGTTTAGGCGGTTGAAATGAGGGTAGATTTTTCGACTCGGGTAAGCAATCTTGAAACGTTGAAAAGGAATCAAAACTTGTACAAAACTCAAAGTAAAAATTACCATATATAATTTAGAATAATAATTTCTATTGATTATAAAAATTACTACATTCAAAATAAAATTTGCTAGCGACAAATAAAAATTATAATGTACCAATAATTTTGACTATTGTACTTAGTAAATATTAGTTAAGGCGCTTTGTGAAAGATGTATTCTGCCGAGTAATTTTTACAATCCAGATAGTCATTTTTACAATCTCAAATAGTAATTTTATCTCCTGGAGTAGCAATTTGTCTTATCGACATTTTAAAATGTATAGTACCTACGTAGAATTACATTGGAGATGTAATATTTATCAACTACAAAACAAAAATTGCGACTAATGTACTAACTTTTAATAATTCTGAAAACAATTTCTACTTTTTGTAACATTGAACTATTTTTATATGAACAAGTAAATATTGATTTTTTCCAAACGAAAATTTAACGAAGCTGTATTGTAATTATTATGATAAGTGAAAATTACAATCTAGATAGTAATAATTCAAATAAAAATATAATTTTCTATAAATCATCGTAATTTTTTTTATGGATTGTAATTTTTTATTTGCGATAGCAAATTCTTCAATGTTATTGTAATTATTATTTAATTTTGACCTGGGTTTTTTTTCCATGTATGCAATCGTCAATTTACATATTTTCCAATATTCATGTAAGATTATTAGAAGTGTTTGACGTTTTTAGAATACGAAATTTTATTTTAGTTATCGAACGCCAATCCAATTTTTTTTGTTGCAGACAAATGTACGCTAGACATTTTTATCCGTTTTTTTTATTTTCACGATTTTTTACAGGATGAAAATAGCATTCAGTTTACTTTGAAAATGATTAATGCTAAATTTATTTAAGCAGATTTATAAAAAACCATAAACTTTATTCAATATCAATTGAGCTTATAAATATAACATATCAATTGATTGTAAGCTTTTACTTGAATCCACCTCATTGATTTAATGAATAAATTCAACGCTTTATACCTCCAGAAGTGTTGATCAAACATTTTAGCTGTTCGAGGACTTGGGAAATAATCTCGAACAAGTCGGAAATTTATCGTAAACGTTTAAATAAGATTTAAATATATGAAAGATAGAAAAATATTTTTCTATTCATTGCTCATATTTCAGTAATAATTAATTATTCATTTTATGTTCAAAATTACTATAAATTTCTTCTACAATCATCTTTGTGACGAAAAGTCTTTGGGAAAAGTTTTTTTAATCCTCTGTTACACCATTCTCGCATTCTCGGGTCGTTGCATTGCCTGATGACTGCTTCATTTTCCCTTGAGATTCGGTTAAAGTTTGCGCATGCTCTGATTGTTCTTCTAGTTAAAATGTGCATAATTTTGTATTCTTTTCTCCTTCTTCCTTTTTTAACCCCTTGACGACGAAAAACTCTCTGTAGTAGCGAAAACTGTGAGCTTTCCAGATTTATGGATGCTTGAAATTCTGAGTTGAATGCGCTGATTGGTTTTTTTTTTTATAACTTCAACTACATCCTCATTTAAAAATCTTACGTTCATAATTTTTTTTCTTATGTAAGTTTAACTTTTTAAACTTATCAGATTCAAAATTCCGAAGACTATTTATGCAAAATATGTATTGAAGGAGCTTTACATATTAATACGATTAATATGCATGTATATATTGAGTGTTTTAATTCATATGTTAATTTAATTGTCAGCCTGTAAGACCGAAGAACTCATTCAAAACAAGCAAACCCAATGGTATTATTAGAAACTTTGTAACTTTTCCTATTCATGCATAAATGTTCTATAACTTTTGTTTCTGGCAGCTCAAATTATTATTTTTTTGTTATTAAATAATTATAGTATATTTTAGTGATCATTACGTTGACAATAAACTAAAAGTAGTATATAATTTTGTGCTTTCTCAGTCCCAGCTGACTCACTGACGTAAAAATTATATTTACATTTAATTGAATATTTTCAAGTAGAACAAATTCGTACCATTTGAAAATTAATTTATTAGTGAATAAAACAAACAATTTTAAGTCGCTTTTTTAAAAAAATAATGGTTTCAAAAAACTGTAAAAAAACTGACGTCTATCAGTATGTACGGATGTTGGTAAACACAATAACCTAAAAAATACACGACCGAATGGTCTATTTCATTTTTTATTACACTTGAATTCTTCAATAAAAGAACCTTATGGAAAATCACTATCCGAATATTTTTGGTTTAGTTATAATTAATAAAAACTTAAAACTGGCAATTCATTGAAAAACTCATCTGCCATTTTTTTTCTTCATTATTATTATTATTTTATTTTTTTTTACTATCTTGTATATAGGAGCGCTATCTATTGATCACTTTTTGAATGAGAAAGTGTGTTGTGGACTTTTGAATTTTCCAACCTTTTACTTTTTAAATTCAGTGAATTTTATTGAAAATTTTTCTATTGTGACTTTCAAAAATTGGATAAAGTGTAATTAGTGATTATCAATAATCTAATTTAAAAAAATTCCAAAATAGAAATTCATAGATACGTTTCTAAGTAAATAAATTATTTATGAATTCAATGTTATTTAATATATAATACAATTTATTTGATTTCAATGAATTAACAGTAATGCCAGTTGAAAATTTTCAAATTTATTAAATGGAAATTAGTATCGTAAAGAAAAAATTTTCTGATGTCTTATTTTGACTAGTACAGTAGTTCCGGTTAATTGGAAAGACCTAACCTTCATAAAACTCGTTTTCTAATTAAGCGATTCAAAGTATTCCTCATTAACTTCGAGAAACATGGAATCGTTTAAAAGTTTTGTAAATGTAATTGATGCATTTAATTTGAATGCAGACTTCGTTAAAATATTTCCAATAGAGATAACTCAAATGATTTTCAATAAATTAGATCCTTGGTCTTTGTTAATCGTTGCTAAAGTTTCTCGTAAATGGCGAAGTGTCTGTGAAAGTGATTCTCGGTTAAGAAAAACTGCCAGAGATTATCTTCGTAAAAGAAAACAACGATTATTTAGTATTAAACCAAATCGTATATTTGAGATACGGGCATGTAATCGTGAGAGTAGATCACGTTCTTTTGTTTGTTATTTAACAAACACTTGTGTCGGAAAAAGAAAAAGATCAGCCTCTTTGGATGATAGACTAAATAATGCTGCGAAAAGACTAAAAAGAAGTATTTCAAAATTAAGGTACATAATAGTCCATTCATACACGGAAAAAACAAGATAGTAATGGTTACTGTTCTGCGCAGTAATCAAGGAACAATACAGGTAAAAATACATTTTAACATGACTGATTCATATTAGAACAGGAGTGAGTCATAGCTTAACACGAACTATTTCTTTTTAAACAGTAACCAGTGTTGTCCTACACAGTACATGCACAGTAAAAAAGGATTCGTCAAAATTGACACTTGCTGTGTGTAAAACGATCGATTGACACTTATTTATATGTTATTTCAGCGTACGTCGTTTGTTTTGAAACAGTTACACTCGTGTATGTTAAAAGTAACACGTTATGAGTGTCAAAATCTTCGAAAACGTAACCTTCAATTTTAACACACTTATATGTTATTTGCAACACTTGAAGAGTGTTGAATTTGACATACGCTTTTGTGTTACTTGGACACTTCTTAAAAATGTTTTTCACATTATTTAATGTAAAGTTAAAATCAATGAATTAACTGTAGTAATTGATTCTTCAGCAATGAAATATTAAAAATAACGATAAAATTAGTAATAGAAATATAAATAAAACTAAAATAAAAAAAAAATAGTAATAATAATATCACGTATTGTTCAATATATATAATATCATCTATTATTTATCTTCAATATTCAAATATGTATAAAAAAATTACTATAAATTCTCTCACAATAACAAAAATAAAATAATTATTTTAATATCAAAAAAATAATTATATTTCATCAACATTAGTTTAAAAGTTTAGGTTATGTATTTTAAAAACGATTACAAATTAAACAGGCGATATTTTTAATACGTCATTTTTACTTGAAATTTTCTGAGAATTCTTTTATGATGGTCGAGATTATTTTTAACATATTTTGTGTGTTGATTTCACAGTAACACATAAAAAGTGTTACTCTCGTATAAAATAGCATTTTTGTGTGTCAAAAAATCAATCGATTGCGACAGTTGAAACAAGATAAATATTGTATGTTAAATTGACACACAAAAGTGTTGAAAATTCAACACTCAGAATTTTAACATACCCTTTTTTTTACACTTTGACGATTCGTTTTTTACTGTGTGAAACATATGACTGGTTACTGTCAAAATAGTTGTCATTAATATCCAAAACAGTACTCAGTCCTGTTTTTACATGAACGGTTACTACATTTATATGTCTCTTTACTATTCTTGACAGTAAAGGTCTATAATTGAAATCTGTCAAGTATAGATTATTTAAATTTTTCAGGTTATTATTAATATATATGTGTCGTTATAGATAAGATTGCGTAAATATATAAAAATAATCAGTTTTTCTTCTTTTTCAAATAAAGATTACTAATAAAATAAAAATAAAATAGAGCTTGATAACTTAGATTAATGGATAATCAGATTTCTTAAAAGTATCTTTATTTGACTCTCGCTTACATAAATTAACTATAATTATTTTATAAAATAAAAAGCTTCTTACATTTCAGATAAGTAACATCTAAATCCATCGTTTTAAAATATACCGACCTCCGCTTTTATTGATAGTTATGTATGTAACTGAACAGTTAGTTAAGTCTTCAATAGTTAAATATTTTTAATTCGTACAAGAACCAAAGTCCCTATTAACTTCATATGCATGTAATGATAAAGTCACTATTATTTATTTATTTGTAACTTTTTTTTAAAATAAATTATTTTTTATCATAATTATTAAAGCACACTGACAGATTTAACTTTAGAGAAAGGTTGAAATAGACCTCTACTGTTAAGAATAGTAAAGAGACATATGAATGTAGTAGCCGTTCTTGTAAGAACAGGACTGAGTACTGTTTTGGATATTAATGACAACTATTTTGACAGTAACCAGTCATATGTTTCATGTACTATGTAGGACAGCACTGGTTACTGTTTAAATAGTAATAGTTCATGTTAAGCTATGATCCACTCCTGTTCTAACATGAATCAGTCATGTTAAAATGTATTTTTACCTATATTGTTCGTTGATTACTGCACAGAACAGTAACCGGTACTATCTTGTTTTTTCCGTGTATTATTTTAGATCAAATTTTTAAATTCAAAATTTAATTCACTTTTTTTTTTATTTAGATAGCTCATGTTTTGACCAAATTAACAATAAAAAAAATGACGAGTTGTTATTTATTCCAACAAAACATACAATGACATTATTTATAACATTTATTTTAAAAAATGTTATCAAAACATAAAAAACGAAATTAGAAAATGGGCATGGAAATTTTAAACAGAAAACAAAGCAAAATTAAAATTTTTTTAGTTCTATTTTCTCGTGTTATATTTTTTTTTTTTATAAATTATATTTTTGTATTTTCAAATTTATTTAAATATAATTTGAATATTTATCAAATACATTAAACATTAAATACAATAGGGAGCTCATAAATCTTTTGGATCATACTTCGTATAATGTAAACTCTAATGAAGTTTCAAAAACTTTATTATAACTTACTACCAGTATTTTGATCTTCATAAACACATCACGTATATATTTGTATTATTATTATTAGAGATTATACATCTCTTGAACGATAATTGTAATAATTATTACGAGTATTTGTTTGTTTGCGATAAATATTTTTTGATTTGTCATTAAATTACATGACATACTAAAAAAAATTTATATTTATGTTTATAATTCAGTATCAGTGAATGAAAATAAATAAAATGAAATGCAAATAAACTTTGATAATAAATATAGATTAAAAACTCTTCGCTTTAATTTATTATTTTATCAGGATAGCCGCATCAATTAATAGGATAATTTAGTTCAAAGTAGTTTTTAATAGCCTACTACTTAAGAAGTATTTCCTTAAGTATAAAGGTTGAGGAATTTGTTATAAAGACGAGTATTTAAAACTTTTTTCGTATTTACGATATGCAGAATGTAAACAAAATCATTTGAGATTATTTTTATTGTATTTAAAATTTAACAATCGATAAATACGTGTATACACAGAAAAAAAAAAATTCTTGGTTGAAGGTAAATATTCTTAATTCAAGAAAATTTTTTTGGAGACCTAAACTTTCTCAGATAAAGTAGTAATTTTATCTGACCAAGATAAATTCACTTAGCTCAAGAAAATCTTGACTTGGTTCCCGAAAACGGTGGTCTTCAAAAATATTTTCTTGACTCAAGATAACTTTTTTTTCTGTGTATATATTTATAGGGGTGGGAGGGGTAAAATGGTAACTTCGAAAAATACTAAGTTTTTGAAGACTTATGTTATGTTATGTTATATTATGTTAATCTGTTTTTTTTTTTTATGATATTCGAAGAAAATAGAAAAATTTTCAGCCGTTAAATAAAACTCTCATTTTTGTGGGTAAAATGGGTACCCCCCTAAAAAAGGTAAAAAAGAAATTTCTGGAAATTAAATTAAATTTTCTTGTATGTAATTTACATAAAGAAAAATTATGTGAAGTCCCGAGTTAAAATACAAATTCCAGTTCGAACCTCAAAATACTACGTGAGATATTTGAGGGACAAGTTGGACTTTGGAGATTGAGAACTCTGTGGAAAGTAATTCCAGTTTAGGCCGCAATGTTGTAGTTACGGACAACTTTACATAATTGAGGGCTAAACTGGTATAAAAAAAATTTTTGCGGGGACTCCAAAATCCTCAGAATATAAAAAAATTAAGTTGGCGACAACCCTGTTTTGACATTTGACGACAGTAGAGCACTACCTCGCCGCTTCGCGTTCGAGGTGTGCAACTTACTGCTCCAGATTTAGGCCTCAATTTCTCAAATGACGTAACCTATGTAGATTTCCTCACTATATTTCGTAAGAAAAAAATACTTTAGACCGAGAATCTCAAAAAAATTGACCCAAAAATGAATAATTATTTACTAATTTACAAAAAAATTACCGGAACCTCTATAAAGTATAACAAATGAAAATGAATATTTATTTTTATTTATATTCATTTAAAAAAATTAAATGGTCACTAAGAAAATAGTTAATCTGAAGAAAATTCAGTACACGGAAAGAAAATTATGGGAATGGTTCCTATAATTTTATGAAATTTCATCCTATACCAGTATAGGAATGACGACCAACAATTATAGGAACACGTCCTATAATTATAGGAATATTACCCATAATTATAGGAATAGTTCATATAATTATAGGAATGATACCTATACCATTATGGGAATGGTTCCTATAATTTATGGGAATGGTTCCTATAATATTATAGGAATGGTTACTATAATATATAGTAACTACTCCTATAAATTATAGGAACCATTCCTATAATATTATAGGAATGGTTACTATACTATTATAAGAATGGTTACTATACTATTATAGTAACTATTACTATAATAGTATAGTAACCATTCCTATAATATTATAGGAATGGTTCCTATAATATTATAGTAACCATTCCTATAATAGTATAGTAACCATTCCTATAATATTATAGTAACCATTCCTATAATATTATAGTAACCATTCCTATAATATTATAGTAACCATTCCTATAATAGTATAGTAACCATTCCTATAATAGTATAGTAACCATTCCTATAATGGTATAGTAACCATTCCTATAATATTATAGTAACCATTCCTATAATAGTATAGTAACCATTCCTATAATGGTATAGTAACCATTCCTATAATATTATAGTAACCATTCCTATAATATTATAGTAACCATTCCTATAATATTATAGTAACCATTCCTTTAATAGTATAGTAACCATTCCTATAATAGTATAGTAACCATTCCTATAATGGTATAGTAACCATTCCTATAATATTATAGTAACCATTCCTATAATAGTATAGTAACCATTCCTATAATATTATAGGAATGGTTCCTATAATATTATAGGAATGGTTCCTATAATATTATAGTAACCATTCCTATAATAGTATAGTAACCATTCCTATAATGGTATAGTAACCATTCCTATAATATTATAGTAACCATTCCTATAATATTATAGTAACCATTCCTATAATATTATAGTAACCATTCCTATAATAGTATAGTAACCATTCCTATAATAGTATAGTAACCATTCCTATAATGGTATAGTAACCATTCCTATAATATTATAGTAACCATTCCTATAATAGTATAGTAACCATTCCTATAATATTATAGGAATGGTTCCTATAATATTATAGGAATGGTTCCTATAATATTATAGGAATGGTTCCTATAATATTATAGTAACCATTCCTATAATAGTATAGTAACCATTCCTATAATATTATAGTAACCATTCCTATAATATTATAGTAACCATTCCTATAATGGTATAGTAACCATTCCTATAATATTATAGTAACCATTCCTATAATGGTATAGTAACCATTCCTATAATATTATAGTAACCATTCCTATAATAGTATAGTAACCATTCCTATAAATTATAGGAACCATTCCTATAATATTATAGGAACCATTCTTATAATATTATAGGAATGGTTACTATACTATTATAGGAATGGTTACTATAATAGTATAGGAATGGTTCCCATAATGGTATAGGGGTGGTTCCTATAATATATAGGAACCATTCCTATAATAGTATAGGTACAATTCCTATACCATTATAGGAACCATTCCTATAATGCATAGGAATACTCCCTATAATTTTCTTTCCGTGTATACATTTTTCCAATCAAAATACAAAAATTTATTGAGGACAAAATGTTTGATATTGTATTCTATATTATTTAGAAAGTTTAAAAAAAATTTTTTTTTAAGCCTATTAAAAGTTTGTCCAGGAATATATAAAAACGAATTATAATAATAAATTAATGGATTTATTTTATTTGATATATAAATTTTTGTAAGTACTCAGATTTTTTTTTAATTCGAAAATTTTCTAAGTCCAGAAAACGATAATTTATTTTTCGAGGATTTTGAGAGCTTCGTTAGAATTTTAAACCGATAAAGGGTTCGCATTTAGACCTCATAATTCTCACTGAGGATTTAGAGTGCCAATATCGTATCATGTGTCGTCCGGTAAATAAAAAATCAGAGGAATTTAATTTTTTGAGGCCCAAACTAGAATTTATTTTTTGACTCGGGCGAGGAAAAAAAATTTAGTTTTTATCATAAAGCAAATGTCATTAATATTTTTCGGCTGAAACTTTCGGTTTTTGAAAAAGTTTAACAAAAAAAAAAATACAAAATAATGCTCAATTATATTTACAAAAATGATTTTGGAATTAAAATTATTTTCTTCACAACAATAAATTAAGACTAAATATTTTTCATAAAAAAAATTCGAAAAACTTAAAATAGATGAAAGTTAATATTAATAAAAAAAAAAAGCTACGAAAAAAAGTTTTAAAATTTCATCTATATGAAATTAGTGTAGAATCGTTTTCATCGATTTTCAGTGTATCGTAACTGGGTGATCCATCTGTCTCGTTACGTATATAATACATCCTAGTTAGGATAGAAGGTTCTCTCGGAAGGAGAAATGTCGAGCTGACGCCAACAAATGCTTTATAGGACGCCTGTAAGCGGGGGTAAGTGACCGGGGACAAAGTGTTAGGGCAACTGTAATTCGCGAAATCCTATCTTCTAGAAATCTTGGCCAGCATTCCCTAGCATCAGGTATACGAGTAATAGGCAAATCTGCCAAGGCAAAAGGGAACTAGAGTTAGGATGGAATTTCTCAGCAAGGTAGGATGGTCAAGTGGATAATATAAGCGTACCACCAGTAGTTTCTACCTCAGTATATATAGTTACTAGTTACCACAGTTACCACCGACACTCCTGCTCTCTCTTTCTCTCTTTCTCTTTCTCTCTCTCACTATTCGTCTCTTTAGATTAGCTTTATAGCTGAGTAAATAATCTATAGTTCATATACAGCCATATATCTATTTTAGTATGCTATAAAGGTCATACAATCGTCAATAACATAAATTATCCTATGATTACAGTTGTAATTTCAACTTTTACTAATTGATCATTTATCCTCGTTTATTCGACTACATTTACAAATCCATAGGATTGTATTGAACTAATAACTATTTTAAATTATTCATAAATACATTATTCCAATGAGTTCATTATTGAAACTGCGATCAAAGTATTATTAGGCACAAAGGTTCTGTAAATAGATTTTTCTACAATATTATATGAAAAAAGGGATTTTTTAGTGCAAAAAATTTTTACTAGCTTCAAGAAAATTTTTATTTATCCGAAGAAATTTTTTGCGCTACGAATTGAAAATGAAAATTTTCTAGGGATGGTAAAAAATTTTTCGAGCATAGAAAAAATTTCTTACGCCAAGAAATATTTTTTTTGTGTAATATTCAAATTTTTTTTTTGACAAAATTAAACAAAAATGATTTTAATCTATTACTATCATTATTAGAAATTTTTTTAACTATATCATATATTTAGTATAATGATTTGTTCAATACTTTGATTTTATTTCTTTAAGACGTTTATTATTTGTTTTTATATTTTTTTAGACAGTTAATGAATTCGGGTAGTAAATCATTGATTGCGAACAAAATAAAAAGTATTATTTAAAATAATGTATACTATACCCTGGAGTATTATACATAAATATTTAATGAGTTTATGAAGGCTCGTAACAAGATGCAAATATTTAATTATTTTTTTTTTTTTTTTTCAAATAACATTCATAAAATTATTCAAAAAATATTTAACTATAACCTTCTTGGTTAAAATTTATTAAATTACTGTATATTTATTTATCAAATATTAATAGTCTAAATTTATTGATACTAAATATATTCCTAATATAAATTATTTTCTTGCAAATTTTATTTTATTTAAAGAAAATTAAATTATTCAAACTTTTTTTTCATTCATGAATTTACGATTTTATTTTATATCATTAAATATTTAAATTTTTGAAACTTTTTTTTATTTTTATCTTTTATTTAATTATTATCTTCGGAATAGATCTACCCGTGTAAAAACTATTTGTTTCAAAAGCGTTCTTGACAGTGAACTTCCAAAATTGAGACAATTCTAAATTTTCAGTTAGCCATTTTTGGACCTTTAAAATAATCAAGTGTGAAAAATTTTCAACTACTGTAGACTTTTCTGCAGGTTTTTTTTTTATTTTTTGAGCGAAATTGATTCGAATTGAAAATTTTGTAAGCTAATAATAAATTTATGAAAAGTTTATAATTAGTACTAATCACTTTTTTTGGACTTTTTCTTCAACAATTCAAAAAGTAAAAAAAAACTGATCTTACTAAAAAAACAAAATATTTAAAATAATTTCACCTATAGTTTTTTTTAATTTTCTACAAGTGCATATTTTTTTTTTTTTTTTTATAATTAAATTGTTGAAAAAGAATACTAAAATTATTATTTTTGTCTGCTGATAACTTTAAGATCATAAAAAATATATGAGACTGAAGTTAGCCGACATTCAATAATTTTTGGATTTTTTTCTAAACAATAAATTTAAAAAAAAAAATATTTGAAAAAATTACACTAAGAGTTTTTAAATTTTTCTACATGTGCATATTTGTTTATAATTTAAATTGTTGAGGAAAAATCCGAAATTTCTAAATTGTCTGCTAATTCCAAGATCATAAAAATATTCATAAAAATTTTCAAATCATGATTTATTATTTTTTTTTTTTTATTTATACCTGAATAATTCTGGTAAGACTCGTAAATGTTCAAAATTCCTAATTATTTCGTTTTTTTATAATTTTCTTCAAACTCAAAAAATTGTCAAATCAAATTATTTTTGCCCAAAAAATTAAAAAAAACAACGTGCAGGAAAAACCTTCACCAGTCGAAAATTTTTCACTTTCCCGTTTTTTCAGTTCAAAAAATGTTCAACTTTCAGTTCAGAATTGTCTCAATTTTTGAAGTGTTTTGTCATGAACGTTTTTGGAACGAATTTTTTTTACACGGGTATAGTTATGAATATAATTTATAAAAATTGAAAAATGATTGATATTTGAAGTTGAATGGATAAAACTTTATTTTCTACTTAAAGAGTTTTCAAATTACTAAAGAATAAATGTAAAAAAAAATATTTAAAATGAGTTTTAAAAACATTGAGCAATAATTTCTAAGCTTAACTTTTCCAATAACGTCTTTTGTCTCCAATTACAAACCTTAAGACTTTTGATTCAGTCAATCAATAAAAGAAAAATTATTGAGTCTAAGCCTAGTGAAAGTGTGAATAGTGATAAAACAGATAAAAAAAAATAAAGAAAGAAAGAAAGAGATAGAAGAAGAAGCTTAAGAGTTGATAAAATTCTGCCAAGTAATACTGTGAAATTTCTACTTGTAATTTCGGATAATATCAACGTTTGGTCTACTGCCAGGTGGATTTATATAAAGATATTTTTTCAAATGAAAAAACTTTTTGCAAAGAAAATTTCAAGAACTTTATTGTTCATTTTTAAAGTCAGTTTTATAATTCTTCCTTCCTTTTCCTACGCTCACTTTTTTTTCGCTTCTATGGCAAGTGACAGAAGTTAAATGAACAACAAAATACAGTCAGAGAGTAAAGTAGATTGTACAAGGAGGTTTCAGTGCTGTAATAGTAGGCGGAAAAGCTTATAAACTGAGGTGTAGCAGCAACACAGTTATCCAAACTCCCTGACCTCTTGAACTTTGAGAACCTACAGAACTGAACAACTTTCCTTAATGGTGGAAGCTCTTTTGGAACTCCTTTGAAGTATTGTTCGGTATCAATAGAAAAAAAGGTGGAAAATGTTACAAGTCAATCGATGTCTCGAGGTATTATCGCTATCCATGCATTCCAATCCTTCTAAGTGAACTGTTTTATCAATCTTATTGGTATGATGAATTTCCTACAGAATATTCGATCAATAGTTTACTTTTTTTTTCTTTATTTCTACTTTTGTTTATTTTATTCTTGTTTACCGAACATACAATACTAGACAAGCTTGCTTAAGACAACTTTTAAGATTATACATTTTTTGTACGACTTTGTTCTTCACTTTGTTTGTTTTTTAGAATTTGTGAAAAGTGAGTTTTTAGCTTCTTTTTATTTTCTTAGCTTTTAGTGAAAAAAAAAAATTAAACAAATTTAAAGAAGAAAAAAAATATAAGAAAATTCACCTTTTGTCAAACTTAGAGTCACCCGAAACAGCTAGTAGTACATGAGTTTGTTAGCGAGACTCATACTTCAGATGTCGAGTAAAAATTTTTTTCATACAAGTGTCATTAAATATTCAACGTTTTGCCTATAGCTAGTTTTCTTCGGTTCTGTTAGTTTTATAAAATATTTTTTTTAAAGTCCCTGCATATTTTTATTTTGTTACGAAATTTTTATTGTAGAAAAATAATAAATCTCAATTCCACATTTTGTTTCATTAATTTTGTAAAATTATATGTGAAAAATATTTCACTATTACATCACAGAGTGTTCAAGCAAATTTATTATTTTTTTTATTTAAATAATTCAGGAATTTAAATTATGCAGCGAAGTAAAAAATTTTTTTTTATGTGTTGAAAACAAATATTGTTTTGTTTCTTTACTGAAAATTTGTGAGAGAAAATATTCTGCAAGTAACTTCTTGTTATTGTTGTATGGAAAAACAAATATATGAATTTTTATCAGAACAACTTTGTATAAATTTAGATAACGAAAAAAGTCAAGTCAGCGTTCAAAAAATATCGCACAGAAGTGCATGGAATATGGATTCTTTATTTTATAAACTTTTTTTTATTTTATTTCAAATTCTTTTTATTGACTCTGACGTATCAATCGTTCTTCATTAGAGTGCGCTCATCCTTATACCATGATAAATATCTTGAATTTTTTATTTTATACTATTTCTCTTAGGTAATATTATCAATAAAGATCGATATCTTAGTAGCATTCGGTTCTCGTTTTAATTTAACATATTGAAACTAGACTGAATGTTCAAGTATCATAAAATATTACTATTTTTACACTTGAGTTATCTTTTAATATATTAATAGGGGAAGGGCGGGGGGCAAAATGGACTGTCTAGACTCCATGGAAAAAAATGATGCTCAAAATTTGAATAGTTTGTAGTTTATTTTTGACTTGAAATTAGTATATTTGTATACTAATATCAAACCAGTATCATTATATATTACTAAATGGCTATGATTTATCTTAAAATTTGATACACATCGAAGAGCAAAATTTGTAATTTTGTATATTAAAATTAATATGAAAAAGAATCGATAAATTGATATCTACAGTTGTTACTATTCAAATAAACATAGAAAAATTTTAAAAATTTACCACTTATTCGATTTATGTATGGGGCATTCCACGCCAAATCGGACGGTTTCAAAATTTATTTTTCCGATTTTCTTAATTTTTGGGTATTTTTTAGTACCCCTCAAAAGAGGCTTCCTGGTAAATTTTGAGATTTTTTTGATCAATGGTTTAAAAACTATCGAATTTTAGAAAAAACCGCTCTTTTTATGGTTTTTTGATCATAACTTTCGTAATAATGGTCGAAATTCAATGTTTTTTTTTTCAAAATTTTTGTTTTTAGATGGCCTTTAAAGAAAAAAATACAAAACAAATATACGAAATGATTTTAATCGCGATTTTTGAATTTTAAGTTTTCAACTGTGTTTTTAAAAAAAGATGCATCCTTCGATTTCCTTGAAAATTTTCTATTTTAAACTTCTATCCATTCTGCAACTTTTAAGCCCGGTCCGGTAGTGGGCCTTCCATAATTACTATTTTTTTCGATTTTTGAAAATTTGAAATATTTTTTTTTCGCTATAAATCATTATCAGTTCCGATTTTTGACACTGTATACTTGTTTTTTTTGCATATTATAAATTGATTTCAATATTTTTTGGTTTGAGTAGGGATTTAAAAGCAGTAAGTAAAAGTTAATGCTATTTATGAGCAGTTATAATAAATGTTTTTATTTATTAAGAAGCAACTATTTCGAAGCAAAAGAAACATTAGATTTGCTATAAATTACAGCTAAGACCATTACAGGAGCTCAAAAATTCAATATAATTATTCGAAAACGCGCAAAGCATGAAATAATCGTTAATATTAAATTTTCGAAAAAACCCGGAAATAATTAAAAACGTTTCATGCTTTACGCGTTTTCGAATAATTATATTGAATTTTTGAGCTCCTGTAATGGTCTTAGCTGTAATTTATAGCAAATCTAATGTTTCTTTTGCTTCGAAATAGTTGCTTCTTAATAAATAAAAACATTTATTATAACTGCTCATAAATAGCATTAACTTTTACTTACTGCTTTTAAATCCCTCAAAACCAAAAAATATTGAAATCAATTTATAATATGCAAAAAAAACAAGTATACAGTGTCAAAAATCGGAACTGATAATCATTTATAGCGAAAAAATTATTTCAAATTTTCAAAAATCGAAAAAAAATAGTAATTATGGAAGGCCCACTACCGGACCGGGCTTAAAAGTTGCAGAATGGATAGAAGTTTAAAATAGAAAATTTTCAAGGAAATCGAAGGATGCATCTTTTTTTAAAAACACAGTTGAAAACTTAAAATTCAAAAATCGCGATTAAAATCATTTCGTATATTTGTTTTGTATTTTTTTCTTTAAAGGCCATCTAAAAACAAAAATTTTGAAAAAAAAAACATTGAATTTCGACCATTATTACGAAAGTTATGATCAAAAAACCATAAAAAGAGCGGTTTTTTCTAAAATTCGATAGTTTTTAAACCATTGATCAAAAAAATCTCAAAATTTACCAGGAAGCCTCTTTTGAGGGGTACTAAAAAATACCCAAAAATTAAGAAAATCGGAAAAATAAATTTTGAAACCGTCCGATTTGGCGTGGAATGCCCCGTATATAATAAATTAATTTATAATAACGAATAAATGACATTTTATATTAATTATTAATCAATGGGATAGAATTTATAAAAAAAGAGTTAAAAATTTCCGGTATTTTTATGAGCAAAAAATCAGTATCTAGTATACTAATTTTTCTTTTTATTATTTACCACTTATTCGATTTATGTATATTGTAAATTAATTTATAATGATGAATAAATGATATTTTAAGCTAATAATTGATCAGTGATATCGAATTTATAAAATAAAAGTTTGTAGCTTTTGCAATTTTTCGGCTGGAAAAATCAGTATCTAAGATACCAATTCTTAATTTGACCAATCATTACTTTTTAATATATGTATGCCATAAATTAATTAATTTTCACTAATAAGTCACGTATTAATACCTAAAAGTAATAATATTCACTTACTTTTTGAAATAATTGATAGTAGTTTTTAGGAATCTACAAAAATTAGTAAACTACTTTGCATTAAGTACATAATAGTACTAATTATTGATAACAGATTTCACCTTTTAACTATTATTTATTAATTTTTAATATTCTGTTTTTTTGGTATGAAAACCTACGAATATTTATTAGCCAAACGGGTTCCTAAAATTTTTTAGCAGAAATGATTAAAGAATTATGATAAAGGGTAAACTAGGTCACGAGTTCAACAGCATTACTAACTATAATTTTTTTCAAAAACAATTTATTCTATATAAACGAAAATAATTAAATTGTAAGTAATTAAGTAATGAAATTATTAGTTGTTACAACGAGTGATTGAAAACTTTGAAGTAAGTTATTTTAAGGTCCAATTCTTCACTATCGACTCTTTTTTATTCTAAATACATAGCAAAAAGTTTTAAAACATAAAACAAGCGAGAAACATACATTGAGTTTTGTTAGGGGCCCGTTTTACTCAACTGTTTAGGATTTTACAATTTTGATAGACAGCAAATTAAGACCAAAAACTCAGCAGAAGGAAAAAAAAGTGAAACAAGCTGAAAAACACATTATAAAAATTTTTTGAGTGGGACCCATTTTGCCCCATATTTTTTAATTTTTAATAGACAGAACAAATTAAGATCAAATACTTGGCAGAGAGTAAAAAACAAGTAAAAAAAACTGAGGATTTGAAAATTTTTTCCTTAAGGGGCCCATTTTGTCCTCTCCCCTTTCTTTACTGTGAAATATTCGGAGTGATCTGGATTTTATTTTAATCCAAATTCACTCCAATTCCAAGTTTTAACATTTCAATCCACTACTGAGTGAATTTCACTCTGAGGGGATTAAATAAATAAAGTCATCCGTTCCGCAATCACTCCGTATTTATCCCGCGTTCACTCCGCTAATTTTTTACAGTGTAATCATACTATAAAATATTAATAAATCGAAATACTCGAAATAAATCCAACGAAATTCATTATAAGTAAAAAGTTTTTTCATTACAGAATTCATTAAAACTTGAGAACTGAGAAAAACACGACAAAAAAAATCTATCAGCATTTTATTATCATAAAAGTTTATATTTATTATTGATTTAATAGTTTATATCACAGTTTACATAAATTTACAACGGATTAAACAGTTTATGAAAACATGAATCTACACTTATGCAGTTCTCTGTCTGATCGAGCATACGTTAACATTCAAATCACGCGTTATTAGCTTACCTCAAATTTATTGCTACGTTACGGCATGTCAGCATTAATTTCCTGCATTTTTAATTTGATTTATTACTGATCAATCTGAATAATTTTAAACGAATTCTACTTATAATTAGAAATGAAAGTCGCAGATGAAAAAATCATCTTATTAATGAGAAATTAAAAATGTAAAATCAAAAAACAATTATGGAGGAAAACAAATGTAATCAAATATTATCAATTGTTCGCATAAAATTTCCTTCAGTAATTCTATAAATATTTAAAATTATTCAGGCGAAAGTAGTAATGTAAGATAGAGAAATTTTCAGACAATTGACCAGCGAAAAATTTACCAATGGTCATTTTTTGAATTAAATGGCGATTTCTGCGCCAACTTAATTCTGCTCAGAAAATTTTAAGAAAAATTGACTGACAGATTTTTCACAGAAAAAAAATAGGCGCTGCAACAGAACAAAATCCTGTTGCAGCGACAGGATTTTGTCCTGTTGCAGTGCTTATTTTTTTCCGTGTTTAAATAAACAAATCGGTTGTTATGTTGAGTAATACCTTTTCCAGTTTACTTACAATTACAAGTACTTATACATTGAAAATTGTGTAAGAAATTGCTTTATAAAAAATGGACCGAAAACTTTTTGACGTCAATTGACAAGCAATGGCTAACCAATTTTTCGTGAACTGACTGCACATAAAAATGGTGATCATTTCGCATCACTCGAAAGTTATTATCTATGGATCTTATTTCAGGATTTTTATCCTATTAATTTTCATCAATTTTCAAAAAACGCAGTAATGAAATATTTGCTCAGAGTTTTTTTTTTTTCATTTTAAAATCATTTATCCTGACTAAATTGATGAGAAACTTAAAATATTCGTAGCTGATATTCTCTCATTGATTGCATATTTTATTCTTGGAATAATAAATTATCAACTAATTTTATTTCAGATCCTATTTAACCTTAGTTTTCTAGTCACATAAATATCAATCATAGTAATAGATTCAGTAATAAAAAAAAATGCTTATAAAATTTCTATATAATCAATTTTTTAACCAAAAAAAATTTATTTGTCAGTATTTGATTCATTATCTATTTTGTCTTGTCGAAATTTATTATTTAGAAGTACCTTTAAACTATCGGGGCTTATAGTCACTGATTGCAGTAGTATATGAAAGTCTCAGTGTGGATATAATCCTAAATGTTTAATTGTCTCTGGAGAAACACTCAACCGCGCTTCCTTGCTTTCGTATCGACTGCTTGTAATTTGCTAAAGCTTCCTATTATCCGTTTTCTGGTCTTTTGTGTTACAACAGAAGCATAATATATATATATTTTTGTACATGATATGTATCATGTTTTGTACAACAGTAAGTGAGGTCTGATCTCTGTACATTTCGTTAATTAAGTTGTGATCAAGAATGTCGCTGTAGACAATGTATCACACGTCTAAATGAGTCCTTCGAGAATATCATGAATAGACATGATATATGTCTCATGGGTTGTCTAAGCGCTCATGCATCGTCTGGTGTGAAATGAATTACTGTGATGATTCTAATCAGCTTATTAACTATTTTTTTATATTATTAATAAACTGTAAAAAAATTTTGGTGTGAAAATGGTCCTTGAGGACTTTCCACGGTCTATTCGTTGTGAATTGATGGTGTGAAATTTTCTTGGTGTGAAATATTGAGCGGTGTGCTTTTGACACTTTATGAGTGTTTTTTTTCACAGCATTTGGGGTTATAAGCTCAAACATTGCCTGGTAATATAATCTGCGAATTATTTTAAAATAAAAATTAAATACCTAGTGTCGAAGTAATCGAAAATTTGAAATAAATAACTTATACATTTAGACCATTGGCGGTGTGAACGTCTAACTCAAACGGTCTAAAATTTAACACCGTGTTATAGCTCATGTAAAAAAAATTAGTTCCAAAAAGATACCAAATAAGTTCCGCATGTGGAACTTCTAAACATGAGACAGATTAGAACTTTGAATGGAACTTTTTTGGAACGTTACTAATTTTTATGGTAGAAAAAAAAGTTTTTAGGAGTAAACTTAGAGTCAAAAAAAGATGTTTCTGAAACTTTTTTGGAATTTTTTTATAGTCGTTCCAAAAAAGTTCTAGAATCACCACTTTTGAACTTTTTATGGACTAAAAAAGACGTTCCAAAAACATTCAAAAATGGTCCAAAAATCATTACTTCACAACCTTTCCTAGAACTAAAAAGACCTCCATAAGAAATTCCAAAAAAGTTCCAAGAACGTCCTTTTTTGACTCTAAGATTACTCATAAAAAATTTTGTTTTTACCATCAAAATTACTAACGTTCCAAAAAAATTCCATTCAAAGTTCGAATCCGTCTCATGTTAAGAAGTTTCACATGCGAAACTTTTTTGGAATCTTTTTGGAAGAGTGTGTAACTTTCACACTGGTAGTATTCAAAATTTTAACACCAAACCATTTACTCAACAGCTCGAACTCGAAATTTTTTACAGTATTCTAGTAGTTTTACTGTAAAATTTAAAAAATAAAATTTTGATGTAAAAATAGCCCCCGAGAACTTTACATGGCCGTGTAGTGTAAAATGGTGTGAAAAAACCCTCGGAGTAAATTATCCATCTGTGTAATTTTAATACGGTGTAATTTACTTTTGATACACCATTCAGTGTTACTCGTAATAATTTTGATTAATGAGCAACAAATTATCATTGAACATTTTTAACTACTTAATCAATAAGTATGTTAATTTTATTGAGATATTTTGAACATTTAAATATTTAGATATTTTTCTTAACTCAAAATTATCATAAATTACACATTTACACGTTTGGTGTAAATTTTTAATTCAAACCTCCTAAATCCAACACGATATTTGATGCATTTTTCACACCAAAATTTTGACACCCAGTCACTTACACTACACCGAATCAAAAATTTTTTTACAGCGTATAAAATATTAATTAATAAAATTGAATTGAAGTATACCACTTACCAGCAGCCATAACTTTTTTAGTCTTCCGTTGGACTCCTGATAAGGAATCTTCCTCTCTGAAACGGTTCTTAGTGTTTGTTTGATGTCTTTCTTACCGAAAACGTCACTTTGTCTCTCTAATTGGCTTGACAAAGTCTTAATGACTGAACACTTCTTCTCTCATCGATTTTCACCACTTCAATCGTCGTTTTACGTCCAGACAGCATCCACATCTTTTTTTCCTGTATTATTTAACGGTATATGTATATACTTCAATTTTTATTCTTTGTCATTGCTCTGTCTTTTTCACATTGTTTTAATACTACTTCACGTGATGTACATCGGATTTCTACATGAGAGAAAGAGAACGAGAGAAGTTGGTATTGTACGAGAGATAAATTTTTTTAGTTCAAAAGAAGTAAAAAAGTTTAAACTAGTTTATGACTAATTTAAATGTTGAATTTTTTTTTTTTAACTATTTTATAAATTTGAGTAATGGTATTAATAAAGTAGGTTAAATGCACTCTAGTATATTTTTTTATAAGATCATGCTAACTTTTGAAAGTGTTTTATTATTATTAATTTTTTTTTTTTTTTTTTTTTCAAATTGAAATAATTTTTTTTCTTAAATACCTCAGTAAAATAATGATCAAAAAAAGACTATTAATTAAAAAAAAAAAAAAATATCAATAGAACATTATTGTATAAAGAAATCGAGTCAATATTTTTTCTTTAACTATCCAACTATTAGTCTTCCCTTCAGTTGAAAAGAACATGAAAAGAAAAAGTACAATCAAGTCTATATAAATTTAGTGCGAAATAAAGAAAAATAAATAAAAAAAAAATTTATATAAACGAGTAATTGATTTTAAAGTAGAATTTATTTTAAATTTTATTTTTAAAAATCTTCTTTAAACATCTTGTACTCTGAAAAGATGGAAGGATAAAAGGAGAAGTAGTTACATACGAAAGAGTTTGTTGCTGTCTGTAGAAACTCACTGTATGTTGGCTGCCCACGACGACGTCGTACTAAAATCGCTCCAAAACTCTTTATATTTTTCTCTGTACTATGTAACTCTTCTTTTACCACTTTTACTCTTTTTCTCCTCGACATCATTCGTCATTTCTCTTTTCCTTAGATACTAACGTTTTCTCGTTAAGCTTCTGAATTCTTCAATATTTTTTTTCAATTTTTTTCTTATATCATTTTTTTTCTCTTTTTATTCTTTATTCTTTTCCGTGTCCTTATCTTGTGTTCACACGATTGACTTTATCGATTCGCGTTTTTTTTTTTCTGTAAAAAATCAAACGTTAATTATTGTACTTGAAATAATAATAATTATCATTTAGTATTTAATTAGCTTGAATTATATTGTATAGAGATAAATATCGAATAGTTTGTAAATTAAGTTGTTCAGAAGTTGATATTTATTAAACTGCTGACAAATTGACAGCCGCAAAACTAATCAATTGATTTTTGATAGACGAAAACGTCCACAAAGTTTCAGACCGCAATTGACACCTATAAAAATATTGGGTATAATTTTTTATCCAATAAAAAAAAAAGAAAAAAGTTTTTTTTTCTATCTCCATTTGTATTGGCCTCAATTAAATAAATTGATTCTGATTATACGGGCCTTCAGTTAAGCCAAAAAAAAGAGGGAGAGACTGAGCAAACGATTATTCCTAACTGCAGTAGTGACAGAATGGTTCATGTCAGTAGTACAAATCGATTAACGTCAGCCACAGTAGCTTCCAGTTAATCACATGCCTATTCTGTTCTGTTAATATTTTCAAAAATATTTCATATCTATTTATTGTTGACTTAATAGTTTTTTATATTTATTTTAGTGTTGGTATTATTGCACTATTGAGTTTAAATTTATTAGTTTATATAAAATTCTAGGGCAATACAATAATTCAAGCCAACTTTTAGTAGATTAATTATTCAAATTTGAATAATAAAAAACTCCCGGCTTTCAAGTTTGGTGGCAGCGGAGCATTACCTCCGCTTCGTATTCGAGGTGTGCAATTGTCACCGTTAATTATTACGTAGATTATTCCATGTTCAATCAGATACTTTTGATCGCTTGTATTTTTAATTGAGTTGAATTTTTTATGCTGATGTATTTATACACGGTAACAAATATTGTGTATCTGTACGGAGAAAAACATTAAGGAATTTATACTAAATTTGAAAAAAAAATTACAATCCGAGAAGTAATCCTGAAACGTTAAAAAAAATCAAAACTTGTACAAAACTCAAAGTAAAAATTACAACATTATTTAGAATAATAATTTCTATTGATTATAAAAATTACTGCATTCAAAATAAAATTTACTAGCGACAAATAAAAATTATAATGTACCAATAATTTTGACTATTGTACTTAGTAAATATTAGTTAACGCGGTTTGTTAAAGATGTATTCTGGCGAGTAATTTTTATAATCCAGATAGTCATTTTTACAATCTCAAATAGTAATTTTATCTCCCGGAGTAGCAATTTGTCTTACCGACATTCTAAAATGTACAGTACCTACGTAGAATTACCTTGGAGATGTAATATTTATCAACTACAAAACAAAAATTCCGACTAATGTACTAACTTTTAATAATTCTGAAAACAATTTCTACTTTTTGTAACACTGAACTATTTTTATGTGAATAAGTAAATATTGATTCTCTCCAAGCAAAAATTTAAGGAAGCTGTATTGTAATTATTATGATAAGTGAAAATTACAATCTAGATAGTAAAAATTGAAATAAAAAATTAATTTTCTATAAATCATGGTCATTTTTTTTATGGATTGTAATTTTTTTTTTTTTTTGAAATAGCAAATTTTTCATTGTGATTGTAATTATTATTTAATTTTAAACTGCATTTTTCTTCGTGCATGAAATATTACATGATTTTTTCAATGTTGACTTTAGTAAAAACATTGTTTACTATCAAAAAATAGTTGAATGTTAAACACACAGAAAAAAAAATATTTCTTGGCACAAAAAATTTTTAATCGATTCAAGAAAATTCTTACTTTGCCCCAAAAAATATTTTTCTTCTGTATATTAATTCTTGTTACTATTTGTTAACAAGAAAATAATATATAAACTATATTTACTCAATATCTTTGGTACGAATAAAATATAAAAGTTTGGACTTTTTTTTTGTGTCGCCACTGGGCATTAAAAAGTGTTGAGTTCACTTCTCGTATTACTCGAATTTAGTGTAGAAATTTTAACTCAAATTTTGTGTTTGAATTCAACACAAATAGTCTGTGTTAAAAAATAATACAAGTATTTCGTGGACCGCTTCTAACACACAGATCGTGTTAATATTAACACAATAGTTTTTACTGTTTTGAAAGAAGCACTTTTTTTTAATCTTCAGATTTTTTCATTTAAATAGAATTTTTTTTCTACAAATAATTAACAAAACTATTTGCACTGCTCGCAATAAATTTATTTTTCATAATTTTTAATTATTCATAAGAATAATAAATTATTTTCACGAATAATTATGAAAATTAAATACATTGTAACTTTAAAAAATTTTTTTTTTATTAATTATACTAAAGAGTCGGTACATTACAAACATTCTTACTGCTGTCGAAAGTACTCAGAAAATGTTCAGATGAATTGAAAGATAAGATTTAGTAATCCAGGAATATACTTTTTTGAAAAGTTTATCAACTTGAATCTTGAGTTAATTATTTTTTTTTTTTTTTTATTAAAACAAGAAATTATTTTTTTTCTTTTTTATTTTTTAACAGTGTAAAAAAAGTTTACTTGTTTAATTAAGTAAAAAAAAATTTCAACCTGCTGATCCCTTCAAAAAAATATCATAAAATAAAATTTCGCATACACATCATCAATTCTAATGTTTATTTAAAAATATTTGCAATCAATTTTTTTGCTGTCAAAACATGAATATTTGTTGTAAAAACAATTTTTAAAAATCAGTGAACTTTTTTTTTTTTTTTATTACAGAAAATTGAAACTCTGTCAGCGAAACGTTAAAAAAAAACTTCCTTTGTTCAAGTAGATAAAATAAACAAAGGGTCAAGTGCTCGTGGGAAAGTTAAACTAGATCGGGTTGCTTGAATTATTATAAGACATGAGCTTTGAAACTCAGAGATCAAAGCGCATATTCACATATAGATGATGCTCTCGTATGGCCATTATTCCTCTAGCCAAGTTCCTGTGTTATTATCGATTTGTCAGAAACGCACACAGTGCATTGTCTTGTTGTAATTCACGCGTAACTCACGTTCAATTGCGTTAGACATAACGTTCTTGTTTAATATGTCGACGCCTCTTGTCAGTTGAGCAAACAGAATATATATGTGCTTGGCATATATATTTTCCCACTCACTCAAAAATTTTATTACACTGTAAAAAATCAGGAGTGAATTCGGATTGAGTATGGACTTTATTTAAACCAGAATTTACTCCGTCACTTGTAGTTTCGGAGTAAAAAAAAACCACTCCGCATACGGAATAAATCGGGAATTTGTTTTTCCAGCGGAGTCATTTTAGAGTAATCTGGATTTTATTTAACTCCACAATCACTTCAAATCGGAGTTTCAATATTAAAATAAACTTCCCTTTGAACTGGATTTTACTCGGAGTTTAATCCGCGTTCACTCCGAAAATCTTTTACAGTATATTACATGATACACGTAAAAAAATGGAGTTAAATTTACCACACTAAACTAGTAATAATTAAACTACACTTTGTGGTCATTGTAGTGACAAATGGAGTAGCATAAATGACACTGTGTAAGATTAATCTCTACTGTAGTAGTTCTATTTACTATTCGACTGGGGTAAAAATTTGTAGGCCCAGTAACTACTTAATGTAGTATGGAAACTCATCTGTGGTTTCTTTAACCACACAATTTTATAAGATTTAGTTGGTATTACTATTTTTCGAGTACGCAATATCACACAATTTGTACAATCTACTCCAAAGTGGAGTAAAATGACTGACAAACGAAAACAACAGCGCCACCTTAAACTTTTTTACCCCACTGTGTGGTTGTACTAGCTCCACAATTGTAGTTAAAATTACTACATCTTTAAATGTGGGAATTATAACCTTTAAAATTACGCGCTTGTATTTTATATCAACAAAAATTAAATACTCAATGAAACTATGTTTGTAATATAAGAATTAATTTGTCATAAAGATAATTCCAAATGAATCATAAATATCATGACGTATAGAAAAAAAATGTACTTTAAAAATTTCGTGCGTGTGACATTTTGAATTTATTACTTATAAATCCATTTTAATATACTCAAAAACTCTTTGTGCGAACAATATGATATAAATTTTAAAATTTTTAAAACTTTTTAAATACCATGAAAATAATAAATATCGATTAATATATATTTGAAAAATAAATTAAGGATAAAAAATTATAAACTATGATGTGGAGTAGTAAGAAACACAGCTGTCATTTACCAAGAAGTTGTTTTAACCAACGACAGTAGTAGATGTTACCACAGTTTGTGTATCCCAATAGGCTAGTAGTTATTACTAAATGTGTAGTCATCCAATATATTACTATTCAGTCTAGTATATGTATCCTCAATTGTGGTAAATTCAACTACACCTTTTTTTATGTGTATATTTAAATTATTATCAATATACTGGCCTCTAATAATATTTGTTATCAAATTTTCTATTAAAAACAGACAAAAGTTTTATTTTTTTGCTTAAAATAAATATCCATATCTGCGGTAATAAATAGTCAAGTATAAAAAAATATCAATTAAATTTCGCAGTGTTGAAACTCGTGGAATAATACGGCAAACATTTCATTTCACTGTCGAGGGTGTCGAGGTGAATTAACCCGTGCGATAATTCCCTGTATGAATTTCACTAATCACACTACGGCTTGGTGAGCTTGTGCACTTCTAGCCTCCGGGTTCTATTTCTCTCTGTACCTGGTCTACTTACTGGCTAACAAGAGGGGGCTTGCACTAGTTATTATCACAGCTCCCATGGGTTTATGATTAACAAGCACCTAGCTTTCGCTTTTTCTACAAATTCTATTTTTTTTTTTTTCTTTTTTTCACGAGTGTTACAAATTTTACTCTCGTATTCTAATGAGTCCACTCATTTTATTTCTTTAAGTTTTTTTCCTCTTAAATACAACTCTAAACATTATTATTATTTTAATTAAAATTTGATTTATTTCACTTTTTTTTTTTTTTTAACTAAAGTGTGTATGAGTTTAAAAAATTATTAAATTGCAAAATTAAATACGAGTAATGAACTTGGTAAAAATATACTAAGAAAAATTATTAAAATTAATTTTTGTAAGTGAGTGTATATTTTATTTCTTTAATTACTCAAGTACTCAAGTTAAAAAAATTTCAAAACAATATTTTGTAAATAAAAATAAAAATAAAAATATCTAATAGAAAAAAGAAATTCCATTGCGGAAAAACTTTTCTCAGCGGTTTTTTATTACAAGTGAAAACTTTTAATTTTTTTTTAGCTTTGTTTCGTTTTACTATTTTATTCCCCTGTCATTGAATCGAATTCAACGAGTACTCAAAAGCCCTTTGTTCTATCTCGATTCATTTGTACTTTTAACTGAAGTCCATTGAGAAACTCCTATATCAACTTGATATATCAACGCTTTGAAAAGAATATTATACCTCTTTAAATGCATCTCGACTTAATTTATAATAATATTATAAATTTAAAAAAAAAAAATTTTATTTTTTTAATTAACTAACAGATCTTTAAAAATTTTCTTTATGACTTTTTTTTCGCAATTATATTCTTGAGTGTATAAAAAGCTTATTGTCAATGGTTTAAATTTTTAATTTGTATTATGAAAAGAAAAAAATTTCAAAAATGACATTTTATTATTCTACGTTGTCTGTCTCTCTCAGTTCAATTGTGTGGCGCTTTTCTTTGACGGAAGAAATATTCACTACCTTATGCTAAAGAGGTTAAAACAATGTCCGCGTAATTATATGCTCTTGACTTAAGAGAATGAGGGAGAAATAACTCGAGAAACCACCGTTACTTTGAATATCAAAATTATTTGATGCAATAAAGACTAAACTCTGTCTTTTGCATATCATTTTTTACTTAAAAGAAATATTATCAGCCATTTTTTCGTGTAAAACAAATTCGACATGTGAAACTTCTGAACTTGAAACAGATTCGAACTTTTAGTGGAACTTTTTTTTGAACTTTTGTGATTTGATAGTAAAAAAAAACTAACTAGGATTGTAAACTATAAAAAATTTGCGGAATGAACGCGGATTGAATGCGGAGTGATTACGAAACGGATGACGATTTATTTATTTGATTCCTTCGGAGTAAAATTCACTCCGAAGGGAAGTTTATTTCAGTATTTAAACTTCGAATCGGAGTGAATGTGGATTTAAATAAAATCTAGATCACTTTGAAATTACTCCGCTGAAAAATCAAACTCCCTATTTACTCCGTATGCGGAGTGATTTTTTTTTACTCCGAAACTCCCAGAGAATTTGAATTTAAATAAAATTCATAATCACTTCGGATTTTTCACTGTGTTTGTGTCCGAATTTTGAGTAAAAAAATAATGTTTCAAAACACATTTCTCAAAACCTAATTTTACTATAATAGGGATGGTAAAATCGATTCCAATTCTACCCGCGAATCGATTTTGTGGTCAAAAGACACGACTTCCGGTTATCAGAATCGATCAAGAATCGATTCTTATAATTTATTTTTAATGCTGAACTAACGACCCTATTGAATGAAAAATGGCGTGAAGTAATTGTATATATAATTACGAAAATATTTTTAATTTAGCGCCCTCTGTGCGTTCGCGTCGTTTTCTAATCTTACATTTTTCTATTAATACTCAAACACCTTACAAATATATATTTTGATGACATATATAGTCAATTTCCTTTTCATTATAGCATGAAGATAACATCTAAATAATATACAACTCATTTTCAGAATATAGTCTGTAGCTGTTCTAGTACGTCATATTTGTCTGTACCAGTTTAGTTCTCATTGTTTAGTCATCATGACATTAATATTGTCAAAATTGCTTTTTTAATAAAATATAAAATTTCTAATATTTTTATAAATTTACATTTTATTATACTTCTAACCTCATTTTATTGGTTTTATTTTTAGGTAGATTTTTTTAAAAATCTAACTATTGTATTTGTCCTCATGGTCGATTTTACAAGGAATTTTGTCATAAACTATCATAATTAGTTGAGTAGAGTTCAAAAATACCATTCGTTAAAAAATTTATATATGTATGTATATATATATATATATATATATATATATATATATGTATATATATATATATATAGATATATTTATGTAATAGAACCGACTTTTGAGGACACGATTGCGTCTACAGTTCTTATCCGATCTTAATGAAACTTTCTACACTTATTTTATGTGTAATTATCACGGTTAAGTTCGAAGATGGGCTGAATCGGTCGATTAGTTTAGAAGTTATAGCTGTTTGAAATTTTAACGATTTTTCGAAAAAATCAGTATTTAATCACTTTTAAAGTCCATATAACTTTAAAACTAAAACTCATAGATAATTTCTGTAAAAAGTATTTTAAAGCTTGACTAATAAGCTTCAATTTGTGACCTTAAACTTTATATTTAGACCATTTCTTCCAATAATTTTATAGCCTTGAAAATTTTAACGGAATCAAAAAATGTTGTAACTATGGTTTTCATCCCACATAAATTATGTTTGTCTCATTAAAATCCAGTTTCGTCAGTTGTATTTTATTGTGCACAAAATAACCTGTAAATTTCACTGCTATTTTGTATTTTAAATGTATTTCTTTTATTATTTATGATGTATCAAATGTACCTCTCATCCCAATGATTATCACTGGTCTTGTCATTACGATAGCGCCCACACTTCTTATCGGACTTTAATGAAATTTACCACACTTATTCTATAGGTGACTACCTCGATCAAGTTCAAAGATGGGCTGAATCGTTCAGATAGTTTTGAAATTATGGCTGTTTGAAATTTTCATGATTTTTCGTAAAAATCAGTTATTAATCACTACTAAAGCTTATATAACTTCAAAACTTATATTCATAGACGATTTCCGTAAAAAGTATCTGAAAACTCGTCTAATAATCTTTAATTTATGACTCTAAGCTTCATGTTTTGACTATTTCTTCCAATAATTTGATAGCCTTGAAAATTTTAATGGAATCAAAAAATGTTGAAAATATGGTTTCCATACCAGATAACTTATGCATTTCTCATTATAAAACAATTTTGTTACGTGCATTTTATTGTGAACCAAATAACCTTTAAATTTCACAGCTATTTCATATTTTAAAAGTATTTCTCTTATTATTTATGATGTTCCAATGGTACCTGTACGTCCTATAATTATAACTGATCTTGCCATTGTAACAGCGATTACAATTATGATCTAATACTAATTAAATTTTCAATATTTTTTATTTATGTGAAGGTTAGTTTGGTACAACGTTTATTACCTATATAATGTTATGTCAAATCAACTATCTGAAGTTCTCTATCGAAAATAATCGTTGTCCTTTTTTACCCTAACTCTTGGAAAATGAGTTTAATTTATGACATGACTATACACTAACATATATCACAAGATATGTATGTATAAAACTAACTTTTTATATTGATTAATTGAAAAATCTACCTTCCATTTCGGCTACCGAATGGCCTTTTTTTAAGATTGAAAAATTTCTGAAATTTTAATTTTCTTAAAAAAAAAATTTTTTTTTTACTCAGAATCGATTAAATTTAAAAGATCGATTCTTGAGATTGATTACTTGATTCTGAGAATCGAAATTTATAAAAAAAAAATCGGATTCAAGAATCGATTCTTCATCTTAAGTTTCCATCCCTATACTACATTTTACCCTCGAACCAAAAAAAGTTACCATTAGAACCCAATAGTCTCATCAAAATCAAAAAATGTTCATAAATTCGAATTTCTAAGTTAGAGGTTTTTAAATTTTTTCGGAACTAGAGTAAAATGTTCTATAATTACGTTTTGAAAAATATGTTTTAAAAATGTTTTTTCTTTTGACTTAAATTTCGCTTTATAAAATGCCAGTAAACGTTTTTTTTTTGCTATCAAAATTACAAAAGTTCCACTAAAAGTTTTAATCTGTCTTAAGTTTAGAAGTTCCACATGTCGAACTTCTTTGTAATCTTTTCGGAACGATTTTTTTTTTACACGGGTTAAGTAAATTGATATTTTTTAAAATAAAAAAAAGTATGTTTTCACAGATCGTGTATGAAATAGCCAATTTTTTTTTCTCTACTTATAAACATGTTTTATAAAAAAAAAAAAATATTTCCCGTGTACTGTGAAAATTCAGTGATTTATAAAACGCATTGAGAGGTTTTTTAAAATTATTTTTTATAAAAGTTATGTCCGGTTATATATTTTGGTTTAAAATAAAGTAGTAAAATATTTAACAATAAATACAAAATAATATTCATTGATTATTCGATTAATATTTACACGAATATTTTTCACAAAATTTTTCTACATTACACATGAAAACTCGCATGTCAGCAAGAGAATCGGATGTTACTTTCCCACGGTCTCCGTGATGCCGTGACGCCGTGACGCTTGAACGAGCGAAAAATAATGCCATAGAAATTCTCTTGAGGCAAGTAATGCTCTTTCAAACCAGACCTTTATCTAACACTCTGGAGACTTGCTTTTAAAAAATAAGTAAAATTGTCAGTTTTTAAAGACAGTTTTCTGCGTTACAAAAAAAAACTCAAGTGATTATATTTAATAATACAGTTTTTTTTCTTTATAATAATAAACTACTGAAATAAACTTTTTTTTGTTTTTTTTGCTAAAATGTCAACAATTTTCTAATACAATACAAGTTTTATGACGTAATAAAATTGTATAGTTTAGTTTGTATAGAACCGGAAAATTGGATACCACGAAAACACGCAAAGAATTTGATGTACGGTAAACAAAAAGACATTACAATAAATAATCTGTAAGCTTTCAAAAATCACACGTTCTTTTCGGCATTGAACATCAATTATATACTGCACGATACTATTGTGCTGGATGGCTATAAATATTATTTTAAAAATTCAAAAAAATACTTCCTGAATATAACTGCCGTATCACAGCTGTGCGATGCGATAAAAAAAAACCTACATCAGTATATACGGTACGATAACGTTAATGAAACACAAATTGATTCAGCTTGTGGAACATGTCCATTACGGATCAGCATCGAGGGTATACCGTTTGAAATAACGATGAGGAAAAATAAAAAAAAACAAACGGTATTTAATCAACTTTCCCAGTGCAAAAGCATACACTGGGGAAAAAAAAATACTTGGATATCGATATAAAAGTCTATCAAGTAAGCGTACGTGCGAAAACCAACGCGTGGTAAAATGTTCAGGTGTTTTATCCTATTGGGTTTTTTTTAAATTCTATGTTAATTGTATTTTGATTTTTTAGCACAAACCAGCTTATAAATAATTTCGTAAATTTTTTTTTTTTTAATCTATTTGATAATTCACGAGATTCAAGATTTATTGTTTAAAAACTTTTCGACTTTGAATTTATTATTTAGGGAAATGCGGAAAAAATGTAACCATTTTTGTTACAAAAAAAAATATTATGTTCACAAATACTAACACTGTAAAAAATTTGTGAAGTGAACGCGTATTAAGTCCGAAGTGAATGCGGATTGAATGACTATATATTGATTTAATCCTCTTGGAGTAAATTTCACTCCGAAGATGAGTTTATTTTAATATTAAAACCGCGAACTGGAGTGTTCGATATGATTTTTTCTAAAACTCCGGGCCTCTGAGTGTCGGAGTGAAATCGAATTTAAATAAAATCCGCAATCACTCCGAATTTACTCCCGATTTTTTTACAGTGTAGTTAATGTTTATAGATAAAAATGAGGTAATTTGATCAGTCCGAAAATGTAACTAATTTGAAATTTTTAATATAAAGTTTTTTTTTTACAATTGTGAGCCAATTTGACTTCTAACTAAAAATCTTTACAATCTAAAAGAAAAAAAAATTTAGATGCATAGGGGAGGGAGGGGCAAAAGGGGGTACTTAAGGAAATACCAAGTTTTCGAGGACTCAAATACTGAATCTTTTTTTTTTAATGATATTCAAAGTAAATAGAAAAAATTTTCAGTTACCGTTAAAAAAAAAATTCAAAATAACGCTCAATTATATTTACAAAAGTGATTTTGGAATGGTTAAAAGTTATTTAAAATATAAAATTTTTTTTTTTACAAAATTTTGGAGTACCGCGTTTTGCCTACCCTATCGCCTTTACCCCCCCCCCCCCCCTGCTACCCTTACTTGAAAAAAAAATTTTTTTTTTTCTGAAAATTTTAAATTTCCTGCATTATCCGAACCGATCAATTGCCCCGTTCTTTTCTAAAGATTGTAACCACGTATTTAAAAAAAAAAAATTTCCAGGTTCTCCTATATTATCTGTTATCGAGTATATAATTCTTTGTTAAAAGAATTCTAAAGTACAAAAAATCTCCAAGAAAATCCGTCTCAAATGTCTTTACAAAGAAACAAAATATCACTGACATATTTAAATTTAAATCCAAATCGCTTTAAAATAATACTGCAGAAATATGCAGGCTTCTAAAAATATATTTTTTATCGACAAATTGAATCCAATTACAAAAAAAACAAAAGTACTATTGTTAAGTGAATCTACGCTCTGTACATAAAAAATATTGTGTTTTATTTAAGAACAAGTGAAAGCTAAAAATAGATAAGAGATGAAAATAACAATACTGTAAAATGAAAATAAATTCCGCGGGACTTTGTGAGAAGAATACTTCTTATACTGTACGATGCAACATCATACCTGTTATATAAATTCGAGAAAATCATTCGCACTTGTGCCTAAAGCATTCTTACGGAATAACGAATACTTTTCGCATCTGTACGTTTTCTTTATGTCGATAAAACCGAGAAAGTAAAACTAAAAATAAAAATAAAAGTTTTTTAAATCAATTTATCAAATAATTTAAAACCAAAAAAATGCTCGATTATAATTTCGGTTTCCATAAATCACTTGTACTATTAGTATGTAACATAAGCCCAGGCATTTGTTAGCTTTCTATTGGCTGAGTTATGATTATGGGTCATGTACCTGAGTGTTAATTTTATCAACGTCCATTTGAAATTTTCTAGTAGCAATTATTGTTTTCATTTTCTCTATGGGACTACTGTTATATCATACCTCTCATATGATAGTTTATAGCATATATGATACCATAGCAGACTTTCAGGTACTTTTGTTACCACTGCGCTTCGAAACATTTACGTACCTAGTGGATTTCAAGTACAAACTCTGTCGTAAAAATAAAATGGTTCGTAAACGGCATTCGTTTGTGTGAACATTTAAAATTTTTTTCAGAAAAAAAAAAATTAATAGCAATTTAGTATACGTTTTAGTTCTTCAGTTTTTGAAAAATTTTAAGTAGAGGCGGTAAAAAGACTCCCTGGGGCAAAATGACCTATTCCAAAAATTTGATCAAAAAAAATTTTCTCTGTTTTCTTCTAATTACTGTAAATTTAATATATTTGGGGATTTGTAGCCCTATGATACCTGGGGCAAAATGAACCAGCCGAAAATTCTGAAAAAAAGATGTTTTCATCTTTTCAAATTATAAAAAATTTAATATACTTATTTATTTTCCGGCTGATACTCTATGCTTGGGGCAAATTCGGCCACTCAAAATATTTAGGATTAATTATTTTTTTTTTTTAATTGATAAATTTTATAAGTCAATTAAGTCAGTATTCACAAATATACACATCGGAATAATATTCATCTACACTTGCTCAGAAATCATAAGATCATTTTTTACAACTTTAGCATTGAATCCATGATTTCTTAGATTTTGAATAAAGTACATTGCAATAAAGACAGTTTATAATCATCAGTTTTAACTTTTGAACAACTTTTTTTCTTCAATATTGTGTCAGACTTTATTTTACTTTTGCTAAATTCACACGGAAAAAAATAATCGATAGCAGCTACCGTTTTTTTTTCGGTACCAGCTACTGAAATAATCGGGAGCGGCTACCAATTGCCAATCGGTAGCTGCTATCGATTATTTTTTTCCGTGCAGGTGTTTTTTTTTTATTTTGGCGGCAATTCAAAATTCAAATTCCATTGTATTGCAATAGTTGTGAAAAAATCATTGCGATCAATTTTTTTTTAGCAAGAGTGGGGGAACGATTTATTACACCTTAAAATTTTTTTTTTTAAAAATGTAAAAGTATATATAGTTGTCAAGAGAAAGAAATTCTTAACGTTGAGAACAATTTTACTAAACCAAAAAAAAATATCATTTTTTAAAGAGAGCCGTTGTGCTCCAGAAAATGAATTTTTTTTTTTAAGTTTCGGAAAAATATCCAAGGATTTGTTCGAGATAGGACAAACGTAAACTGATTTGATCGTTGAGGCCACAAAAAGTAATAACCGACTGAGGGGTAGGGGAGGGGGTTGTCCGACCCTCCCCTACGTAACAAAAAAATTTTTTATTTTTATTCTAGTCGTAAAATTATTTTGTTTTATTTTTTTTTTAATTTTTAGTAGACAAAATTAATAACAAAGAAAAATAAACAAATAAAAAATATTACATTTCCAATGAAACTTGTAACTCAAGTGTGATGAAATTTTACCAACAACTTTCATTTTATCATATATATATTACCTTCAATATTTCTTTTCTGAATTCGCTACAACTTTAGCTAAACTTTTTTTTAGATAAAGTTGATATATTTTTTTTGTTAATAATAACTTAATAACTCTTGAAATGAAAGTTTTTAAATTTTTAATTTAACTTAATCAAATATTAGTTAATACTAAGATAAATATAAATGTAGTGATAAAATCCAATAAAAGTTTAAAGTTCAAAAGTACTTTTTCAAAGAGCCATAGATTTGGATCCCACGTAAACAGAACAGTTTATCAAGGAATCTAGTAACAGATAAAAATAATAATAAAAAAAATATACCTAGTATTTATATTCATCTCGACCGACCGATAAATCGAAGTACATATCTGATAATAAATGAGCGTCTTGTCTATTAAAATTGATTGCTTTATTACATACAGTATCAGTGTGGATTACATCCTTAAGCGGGATTAAATAACGCTCGCACAGTTGCCCTAAAGTTCGGTTAGTTCAATGACATTTACCTTGTACTTAAATTATAATTAAGGTGGTTATGTATTTTAATAATAAAATTATATGTTGTACGTTGTAAAAATTTATCAGAGTGAATGCGTAGCAGATAACTGTTTTATTATTTAATCTCCTATAGTTTATTTTAATATTAAAACTACAAATTTGAGTGAATGCGGATTTAAATAAAATGCGGATCACTCTAAAATCATTTCGCTGAAAAGACAAACTCTCTATTTACTCCTATGCGGAGTGATTTTTTTTTTAAACTCCGGAACTCCGAGTTCGAATTTAAATACAGTCGAGTCGCATTATAAGTCCGCTTAGTGTCTCTCTCATATTTACGCGAGTCTGGTTAAAAGAAAAAGATACAAGCCGGACTTATAACGCGATTCGACTGTACACGGAAAAAACGATGCTCAAAATTTTAATAGCTTGTAGTTTATTTTTGGCTTAAAATTAGTACTCTGTCAACATGAATAAGTGGAATCGGTTAATATTTACTGATTTCAAGTGCAAACCGAACCACTTACTTTAAAAAGTGGTTCGATTGGCACTCAGAATTGGTGAATATTCACTTATTTCACTTATTCATGTTTACAGAGTAAATTTGTATACTAATATCAAACCAGGACCATTATATATTACCAAATGGCTATAATTTATATTAAAATTTGATACACATAGAAGATGAGCAAACTTTGTAATTTTGTATATTAAAATTAATACGGAAAAGAATCGATAAATTGGTATCTACAGTTATTTATTACTATTCAAATAAACATGAAAAATTTAAAAAATTTACCACTTATTCAATTTATGTATATAATAAATTAATTCATAATAACGAATAAATAACATTTTATATTAATTATTAATCAATGGGATAGAATTTATAAAATAAGAGTTAAAAGTTTTCGGTATTTTTATGAGCAAAAAATCAGTATCTAGTATACTAATTTTTCATTTTATTATTTACCACTTATTCGATTTATGTATATTGTAAATAAATTAATAATGATGAATAAATGATATTTTAAGCTAATAATTGATCAGTGATATCGAATTTATAAAATAAAAGTTTGTAGCTTTTGCAATTTTTCGGCTGGAAAAATCAGTATCTAAGATAGCAATTCTTAATTTGACCAATCATTACTTTTTAATATATGTATGCCATGAATTAATTAATTTTCACTAATAAGTCATGTATTATACCTAAAAGTAATAATATTTATTTACTTTTTGAAATAATTGATAGTAGTTTTTAGGAATCTACAAAAATTAGTAAACTACTTTGCATTAAGTACATAATAGTACTAATTATTAATAACAAATTCCACTTTTTACTATTATTTATTAATTTTTAATATTCTGTTTTTTCCGTGTAGAATCCGTAGTCACTCCGAATTCACTCCTGATGTTTTTCAATGTATACATCATACAGCCACTATACTTAATATATTTATTTCTCAATTTATGAAACCACAGTGATATACATTTTTATTGACTTCCACTTTATGAGTTTTATTTTCGTACTGTCAGCTAGTAATTTTTTTATTTGATAAATGTTTGTAATATTTTATGTGTAAAAGGGATACCAGTAGGACAAACAGAGTGTGACGACACCACAAGTTAAAGTAGAAATAAACTTGAAGACTTCTCATAGAAATAGAGTTAGTAGCTCAACTCTTTCACGTAAACTTGACAATTGACAATTCCTTTTACCCATTTTTATATTTATCAACTTCATGTAACCACTTTAAATTATTATATACATTTTTGACGTTATGAAAAATTTATTTAATTATTATTATTATTTTTTTTGTAAATATTTTTTGCAGATATTTTATTCCACAATTTTGTTTCAGACAAAATTTACTTTCGTAATCATTTAAAAGCAAATATTGAAAATTTTTTTTTTTTTTTATTGTTTATAGTGTAACTTAATTTGAATAATAAAAAATACTGATAGTATAGTATAGTGCTGTACTTGAAAGTCAAAATAAATTTGACGGAACGTCCTACAATAAATTAATCCCGTGAAAAAAAACAAAGTTCGAATAGTCGAGCTTCGTAATTTAAGACAATTTCAAACTTTTGCCGAACTTTTACAAAACCTCAATACTAAAAAAGAAATACAGAAAGAAATAAATTAGAGAGGATAAAATTATACGGCAAAATAGAAAATTATACTAATTGGTATAAAAATTCGAAATTTTCTATTTTAAGAATTTTTTTCGAATAGAATAAAATCAGATTTGTCACAGAAGTAGTCGAAACTTTCGAGTGCCTACAACTTTTGTGCTAACAGTAATCGGTATAAAAATTAAAAGTTTTTGAATTTCGCGGACTTTTGTTCAATAGGAAAAAAATCGATTTCAATCGCAGAAATGGTCGGGTTTTTATAATTCTCATTGGTGTTGACATTTCAATTTTTCTTATTGTCCAACTTCTTTTTCCGTAAAAATTTAACTTTGTATTTTATTTTTCACATACTTGTGAGGATTTTCGTCTACTTTCTGAAAAGGAATTAGTGAAAATCACTACTTGCCAGTGAATAGTCACTTATCGGCTGTAAAATGTATACCACTATTTGAATTAGTGACATACTTTTCACTAGTAAACAGTAAATAGTCACTATTTTCACTATTTCAAATCTAAGAGAGAATATAGACCCAAATATTTCAAGCAAATGATATTTAAAATATTTATTTATTGTAACAGTTTATTACTTTTCTCTTTTGGCGATGGTAGAGTTTATTGTCTGTAGTAGGAGTTGTTTATCTTCTGTTCATTGTTTCTGGTGACTTAGATTTTGACCAGAAAATATCAGGGTTAAAGTCAAACCTCGTTAAGCAGTTAGTTCCCTACTGGGATCTGGGCCAAGCGGTTTAAAGTTATGTACTGTCTTGGTTAATTTATTTAAACTACACTGTAAAAAATTTGATGGACCCGGTGTGGTGTAAATGCATCGGTGTAAAAATTTTGGTGTGAAAATTACACCGAATCCCGTGTGAAATTGAAATAATGTGAATTTTTATTTTTTACACCGCCAAACGAGTAAATGTATAAATGTAAGGGAAGGGCGGGGTAAAATGGGCTCCCCAAAATGGTTGACGCCTCGGAATATTTAGGGGCAAAATGGGCCCCCTAAAATTTCTGACGCCTTGATATATTTGGAGGCAAATTAGGCCGACCAACATTCTTAACATGAAAAGTGTTGGGACAGGAGGGGCAAAATGGATCACCGGGGAAAATGGGCCACCAGGGCAAAATGGGTCGCTGAGGCGAATTGGGCCCGCCAAAAATTCATAACATGAAAAGTGTTGGGAGGGACAGGGGTAAAAAGTGTCACAGGGGCAAAATGGGTCACTGAGGTAAATTGGGCTCGCTAAATATTGTAACATGAAAAGTGTTGGGAGGGGGAGGGGTAAAATGGGTCACTGGGGCAAAATGGGCCACTGAGGCAAATTGGGCCCGCCAAATATCGTAACATGAAAAGTGTTGGGACGGGGAGGGGTAAAATGGGTCACTGGGGCAAAATGTGCCGCTGAGGCGAATTGGGCCCGCCAAAATTTGTAACATGAAAAGTGTTGGGACGGGGAGGGGTAAAATGGGTCTCCGGGGCAAAACGGGCCACTGAGGCAAAATAGTCCCTCCAAAATTCGTAACATGAAAAGTGTTAGGAGGGGGAGGGGTAAAATGGGTCACAGAGGCAAAATCGTCCCTTTAAAATTTTGGAGGGACCATTTTACCTCAGTGGCACATTTTGCCTCTGTGAACCATTTTACCCCTCCCCGTCCCAACACTTTTCATGTTACGAATTTTGGCGGGCCCAATTCACCTCAGCGGCACATTTTGTCCCAGTGACCCATTTTACCCCTCCCCGTCCCAACACTTTTCATGTTACGATATTTGGCGGGCCCAATTTGCCTCAGTGGCCCATTTTGTCCCAGTGACCCATTTTACCCCTCCCCCTCCCAACACTTTTCATGTTACAATATTTAGCGAGCCCAATTTACCTCAGTGGCACATTTTGCCTCTGTGAACCATTTTACCCCTCCCCCTCCCAACACTTTTCATGTTACGAATTTTGGCGGGCCCAATTCACCTCAGCGGCACATTTTGTCCCAGTGATCCATTTTGCCCCTCCTGTCCCAACACTTTTCATGTTAAGAATGTTGGTCGGCCTAATTTGCCTCCAAATATATCAAGGCGTCAGAAATTTTAGGGGGCCCATTTTGCCCCTAAATATTCCGAGGCGTCAACCATTTTGGGGAGCCCATTTTACCCCGCCCTTCCCTTACATTTATACATTTACTCGTTTGGCGGTGTAAAAAATAAAAATTCACATTATTTCAATTTCACACGGGATTCGGTGTAATTTTCACACCAAAATTTTTACACCGATGCATTTACACCACACCGGGTCCATCAAATTTTTTACAGTGTATATTTTTTTTTAATTTTAACTTTTTTTATTATACTCATTGAAATTACGAAAATTGAATAATAACAACTATCAACATTAGAACTGTAATTAATTTACATGTATATTATTAGGGGAGGGAGGGGCAAAATGGGTCTTTAAGGAAATACCAAGTTTTCGAGGACTCAAATACGCTAAATTTTTTTTTTTAATGATATTCAAAGTAAATAGAAAAAAATTCAGTTAATGTTAAAACAAAAATTTTTTCATTTTTACGGCCTAAACCCGAGTCAAAATTTAAAACCTTGCTAAAACATAAAAATTCTAGGATCAAAAAAGAAAAGGACTTACTAAATACTTAATTTGTATGGATAAACAACTCCTATATAAATCCTACAAATGTCAGTTATGGAAAAAAATGACATGTTTAGTTGTTATATAGTTGTTATATAGGCGCTAAAATTTAAAATTGTTAATACTTATCAGAGCCTAAACATACCATAAAAGCTTATTTAGGCCTATGAATTCTACATTATTTATTAGGACCTAGCAGACCTACAGTTTTAACATATTTGTTTGAACCTATCAATTTAAATTTAAAAACGAATTATATTTTTCTGATATAGAATCGCTATAAGTTATTAAGCGTATACAGTGCTAATAGAGGTTCGATAGGTCCACCGAAAGATTTTAAATTAAAGAAATAAAAATTAGAATTTAAAATACTAATGTAGGAGTTAGGAATTGGTCATACGTAGAATACTTAGGTTTTAATCAGGAATTTAAGAATTTATTCTACCAAGTGAGAATTAATAGTTTTTATAGGTTCTAAAGAGATGTTAAATTTTGATTTTTTAGAATCGATAAGAAATAAGAGTATAAAGTATGAAAAATACTTATTTAGGTACGCTTAAGAATGCCAAGTACTAAAATAGGTATATTCAAGTATATTGAGTACTTAAAGCGAACGTAAATTTCGACTTGGGAATGGGGTACCCCGTAATAAAAGTACGAAAATAATTTCTGTATTTTAAATGAATTTGATTAAGTTAAATTTTTTTGAAAGTAATCACATGAAGAAAAATTATATTTCACATGATTATTGGATACAAAGGATAAAAAATTTTTTAATAGTTTTTATCATAAAACAAGTCATTAATATTTTTCAACTGACAATCGACTTTTGAAAAAGTTTAACAAAAAAAATTCAAAATGATAATAATTTACAAAAGTGATTTGGGAATGTTTAAAAAACATTTAAAAAATAAAATTTTTTTTTTTAATTTTGGATACCCCGTTTTGCCCCCCCTTCCCCTATGATCATGTTTATATAAATATGAAATTTTTATAAAATTAAATTCAAAAGAAATTAAAACTTTTCATTTGTCAAATCGATAGGTGCGAAAGAAATAAATTTAGTAGTAAATTAAATTTTAGCTCTTTCGCTCACCATTTCGTCTGTATCTAAATTGACCTGAATTCGACAGTTATATTAAATTAAACAACACACAAAAATTTAATGTAATAAAAAATATTGCGTTTAAATTTTTTTTCCGAAGATACACTGAACCCCAGTGAAAAAATAGTACTATTATATGAATAGTACTACATCTATATGTAGGAAAAGTAATAATACTAACACTATTTATCAATTGAATTAAAAAAAAATTCTCACTTCAATAAGTATAAGTACCCACAAATTCATATTTTTTTCTATTTTTCCAATAAGCCGATTTTGTGGTACTCAATAATTTTATTGAGTTTTACGAAATTTCAGACGCTCAAATAAAAAAAACTAGAAAAAATAGTACCGTTTAAGTTTACAGTTATTTTTTATAAACTAAAAAATTGAAATAACAGATAAATAAATTCTGAACTTCTAGTTCTTCGATTTATCTGCTGAATTATCTAATAATAGAATAACCTTTTACTAGAATAAAAGGCTTTACCATTTCATTCTTTTTTTAACTCTAATTTTGTGCTAAAAATGTATGTAATTCCAAGTTTTATAAATAAATTACCAGTGATTGTACTATAAAAAAATAAATTTTTTATTTCAAATATTTGCGGACTTTATCTCCGTAAAATTTATAGCGCATGTTGTTTATGTTGTTTCGAAACTAACAACCGGAATATTAAACAAGAGTAAATCTAAGGGTTGCATCGAAATCTGTTGTGATGTAAAGGAAAATCATGCGTGTGCATATAGTCAGTAGGAAACCAAGGGGCGTATGCAGGCGGTCGGTCGCATAATCGGAACGTTAAACAGAAAGACAAACTGAGGCTCATCGTACTGCTGTACAATTACACAAGTGTACAACCTCTAACAAGTAGTGATAGTCAACCGACTAACTACTGACTCTCTTTCTTCACACTTTTATTCTTACACATATATCTTTTCTATTTATATTAATATTCAAAAATATTTATTAATATCTTTCTATCGTCCATATTTAATTAATAATTATAATCAACCCCAAAAAAAATTTTTTTTTCATTTACCTTTAATTTTTAATTTTATTATTTTAATCACAAAATTTATTTACACATTTACTTTATTCAATTTTTTTTATAAATTAATTTTTTTAAATAAAAATAAATTTTTAAAAAATAAAAATTTTGAGTCAAAATAAAAATGAAAAATAATGAATTTAAAAAAAAATTTTTTTTTATCAGATACACACGATTGATAGTAAATAAATAAAAGAACGCATGTATAAGCGTAATTAATAATCGCGAGTGTCGGTTCTCTCGGTTCGCGAGACGAGAGAGCACTGCGTACTCGTCTGAAAGCAACCCCCGATTCGAAGCTCTAAAACCCACCCATTCGCTCTCTGCCTCACCACTAGCTTTTTCATCCCCCGCTTCAGTTGTACATGTAGCTCTTGGTTCTCTTAGTTATACATCTATATAATACAGGACGCAACATATCCCACACTTGGAACTCGAAATTCTCAAGCTCCGTTTCTTTATAAACTAAAAATGTGTGCATACCTCTCTACTAGACTTATATTTCGCTGCTGTAAACTTAAATAAAGATGATACAATGAAAAAAATTATCGTCACGCCCTCACACATCACTGTGGCTATGAAGGAGACGCCCTGATTGCCCGGGACATGTTGACTTGCATCAATTTGATTTGTTATTATTATTATTTGTTTTTTTTTACTTATTTTTCAGTAGTTTTTTTTACTCTTTAACGAACTACATCTGATGCCATGCACTTTTGTTTCCGATCCAGAATCCTATTCTAGTTTTGCGAGAATTTATAGCGTAGCGTACTTTACATTCTAATGGATATTGGTTTTAATTATTTGTAAAAACGTTTCATGCTTTTTAAAATTTACATGTTAGTTATTCTTTTTTTTTTCTTTTACAAAATTGACCGAGTTGATTAAATGGAAAGTTAAAAAGCTAATAAGTAATTTTTTTTTTTTTTTTTTTATGAAATAAAGTGTATTAATAAAACTGCAATAATGTTTATAGTGCAGATTAGTTTTATCCATGAATAATAATTGAGATATTAATTCATAAGAGGATCGTATATATTATTTGTATTTTAATAAAACATGCAACTAGTAAATGTTTATTTAAAATTTTTTTTTTATTTTTTTCTTGATGCAAAAAAAAATTTTATTATTAATAAAAGTTATCGAGTTACGAATTATGAAATAATTATGAAGATAAGAATTTAATTTTAATTACAACGGAAGCTAAGAACTTTTATACTCGATTTATGTGATGTGAAATTTCAAGAAGCATTAACATTCAAAACTATACAATTTCAAAAAGTTATACATTTTATAAGTTAGAAACTTTAAAATCAAATATTTTCTATCATACAAATAAAATTTCGAGTAGTTTGAAATTTATGATTTGAAATATTTCGTGTTGTTTCCTGTGTGATGATTTTTTTATTTCGGCAATTATTTTGATTGTTAAAATAAAATGTGTAATTTAATTTTTATTTTAGTAATTAAAAAATACCAAATGCTAATGGAAAATAAACTTGTACATTTACTTTTGGTGATTACTTTGATTATTTATTCGTGTATATGTATTTGAAGTTCATTAGAGACCTCGAACTTTATAAGAGTATACTGAATGTTAAATGAAAACTGTGATAAACATATGTCAAGTAATATTTACTATTTATTAGTATCTAAATCTACGGATGAAACATTTAATTGAATATCGGTGTGAAGAAATTTTTATCTAAAAATGTTCATAAACGTGAGCTTTCAAATTTGAGATAACCCGTGTGAAAAAAATTCGTTCCTAATACATTCATGACAGTAAATTTCCAAAATTGAGACAATTCTAAACTTTATTGAACGGTTATAGAACTTTGAAGGCAACTAGTGTAGGTTTTTTCTGCGTTTTTTTTTTTTTTAATTTTTGAGGAAAAATAATTTGATTCGACAATTTTTTGGGTTTGAAGAACTTTACACTGTAAAAAATTCGCGGAGTGAATGCGGATTAAATCCGGAGTGAATGCGGAGTGGATGAGTTTTTAATTATTCACTCCGAAAGGGAGTTTTCGCGGAGTGGATAATTTTTTATTAATTTAGTTCCTCCGGAGTGGATTTCACTCCGCTCGGAGTGAAATTCACTCCGAAAGGGAGTTTTCGCGGAGTGGATAATTTTTTATTAATTTAATTCCTCCGGAGTGGATTTCACTCCGCTCGGAGTGAAATTCACTCCGAAAGGGAGTTTTCGCGGAGTGGATAATTTTTTATTAATTTAATTCCTCCGGAGTGGATTTCACTCCGCTCGGAGTGAAATTCACTCCGAAAGGGAGTTTTCGCGGAGTGGATAATTTTTTATTAATTTAATTCCTCCGGAGTGGATTTCACTCCGCTCGGAGTGAAATTCACTCCGAAAGGGAGTTTTCGCGGAGTGGATAATTTTTTATTAATTTAATTCCTCCGGAGTGGATTTCACTCCGGTCAGAGTGAAATTCACTCCGGTCAGAGTGAAATTCACTCCGGAAAAGAGTTTTAAGGATATAATTAATAAAATATAACTCCACTTAATATAAGCGAAGTAAAAACTCGTGTATAAAATTACTGATCAGCTGATACGCACACACACACCCATACACATATTCGGACTCACACACGCACACACAATTACGCACTCGCACATACGCGCACGCACACATACACACACGCGCACACATTCGCACATGTGCACACACGCACACATGCACTCATTTGCACACACATACGGACACACGCACATATTTGCACACACGCACACATTTGCACACCCGAACACACACATTGTTTAACGGTTTAATATAAATTTATTTAAGTATTAAAACTCCGGACCGGAGTGAATTGGGAGTGAAATAAAATCCGCGTCACTCCGCAATCACTCCGCACGCGGAGTCATTTTTTGTAAAACTCCGGAACTCCAAGTGGTGGAGTGAATGCGGAGTGAATTCGGATTTAATTTCACTCCGAATTCACTCCCGATTTTTTACAGTGTAAAAAAAAGGGAATTAAATAGGAATTATAAAAATTTTTGACTTCTTCCAAAATTACTCAAGTATGAGACAAAAAAAATAAAAATGGTTTGAAAATATTAATGAAGATTTTTTTACTTTTATTAGAACTTTTTAGGAAAGTCAGTTTTTTTTTTTCCACTTTTTGACTTGTTCAAAAAAAGTTCAAAAAATGAGTGATTGGAACTAATTATGAACTTATTATGAACTCACAAAATTGTCAATTCAAATCAATTTTGCTTGGAAATTTCAAAAAAAAAAAAAAAATAGAAACCCGCAAGAAAAGTTTCCACTCGTTAAAAATTTTTCACAATTCAAATTATTTTAAAGTTCCAAAACTGTTCAATTTAAAGTTTAGAATTGTCAAACTTCGAAGTTTACTGTCCGGAACGTTTTTGAAACATTTTTGGAACCAACGTTATTTAAATGGATAATATAAATAAAAAAAATCCTTTTAATAAACCAAATAAACATTTCAATATTTATTAATGTATACATCTCCCGTGAGTAAATATAAACATTTTAAAAATGTTTTAATAAATTTGAATCAACAAAATATATATTTGTTTTAAACATTAAATCTTATAAATTATTTTTCTAAAACTAAATAAATTCTATACTGACAATTTAATTCGATATTAATCATTTAAATTTGTCAGTTGTGAAAAATGAAATAGAAATATTATTTTAAGCGAAAATAAAATTTAATTTAAAATTTAAAATGTAATTGTCCTTTAAAGTATACAGGTACTTTTAATAAAATATATCTGTGAAACATATACCAAAAGTCGTGCCAATGCGACGCTTTTTATAGACGTGGGTCAGCGATTTCACGTTAAACAAAAATAGCACACATCGTTCGTTCATACTAAAGTGCAAAAAAATCAATTATTTTGTCCCTTGAAAATTTATCTTAATCCAAATAATATTTTTATCGTACTAATGTATGTAACTATTTATTATTAATTTATACCGCATGGAAAATAGTATATTGAGTGACGAGAGATAAAACAATATGAATGCAGGCCAGGGTGAAATCGTCTGCTTGAGCTAAAGGGGAGGTCTGACATCACCCTGGCCTGCATTCATGTTTCATCCTGTGTCACTAATTATATTTTTCATAACATCTGTTCGAACCTTTAAGTTTCCATGTTTAAGGTCAGTCGAAATAAGATAATTTCAAGTTCATGATGTGAGAAGCTATTGGCGTAAAGGCAGTAGTGGTAAAACAAGGCAGCGGGGGGGGGGGGGGGGGTACTCCTAAATTTTTATAAGAAAATCTTGTTTTTTGAAATGTTTTTGAAACATTCCATTTATACTTTTGTAAAATCAAATTGAGCATTATTTTGAATTTTTTTTTTTAGTATTTTCGAAAATTCTTTTTTTTATGAAAAGATAGTATGAAATCAATTTGATTTTTGTTTCTTATCAATTTATAATAAAAGAACACCGTGTCAAATTACTTCAAATGTATTTCAGTAATAAATTTTAAAATATTTAAATAACTACACGGAAAAACAAAATAGTACTGGTTACTGTTCTGCGCAGTAATCAACGACTAATATAGGTAAAAATATATTTTAACATGATTGATTCATATTAGAACAGGAGTGAGTCATAGCTTAACACGAACTATTACTTTTTAAACAGTAACCAGTGCTGTCCTACACAGTACATGTAACATATGACTGGTTACTGTCAAAATAGGTCGGTATATTTTAAAACGATGGATTTAGATGTTACTTATCTTAAATGTAAGAAGCTTTTTATTTTATAAAATAATTATAGTTAATTTATGTAAGCAAGAGTCAAATAAAGATACTTTTAAGAAATCTGATTATCCATTAAACTAAGTTATCAAGCTCTATTTTATTTTTATTTTATTATAGTAATCCTTATTTGAAAAAGAAGAAAAACTGATTATTTTTAAATATATACGCAATCCTATTTATAACGACATATATATATTAATAATAACCTGAAAAATTTTAATAATCTATACTTGACAGATTTCAATTATAGACCTCTACTGTCAAGAATAGTAAAGAGACATATAAATGTCGTAACCGTTCATGTCAGAACAGGACTGAGTACTGTTTTGGATATTAATGACAACTATTTTGACAGTAACCAGTCATATGTTTCATGTACTGTGTAGGACAGCAATGGTTACTATTTAAAAAGTAATAGTTCGTGTTAAGCTATGACTCACTCCTGTTCTAATTTGAATCAGTCATGTTAAAATGTATTTTTACCTATATTAGTCGTTGATTACTGCGCAGAACAGTAACCAGTACTATCTTGTTTTTTCCGTGTAGAAAACAAATTCCTTCTTCTCTTGTTTTATAGAAACGCGACTAGAGTCAGTTAGTCACTTAATGACAACTAAATAGGGAACATTCTGAATCTCAAACTATCTTTTTTTTTCTTTCTTTTATCGCTGTAATTGTGATGTTATTATTTCTAATTTAAGTGTATTGTTATTATAATATAAGTGGAATTAATTCATAAGTTACCAGATATTACAATATTTACAATTTTGATAATTTTGAAATTTAATCAACTTTTAATAATTTTTTTTTCTATTACTTTACACAATATATAATTGCTTTTTTAAAAATATCTTATTTGGAATCAAACCTTGCTTAAATCTTTTACTTTGAAATTAATAGTAAATAGTGATTAACAAATAAAAAATTAACAATTTAAAGTAGGTAGTTAAACTTTTCCGAAAATCGAAAGTATCCATCGAAAAATGTAAATGACTTGTTTTATAATAAAAACTATTAAAAAATTTTTTTTCCTCTGCATCCAATAATTATGTGGAATGTAATTTTTCTTTATGCAAATTACTTATAAGAAAATTTAATTTATTTCATTTCCAGAAATTTTTTTTTCACCTCTTTTAGAAGGTATCCCATTTTGCCCACAAAAAAAAAGAAAATTTTTTTTAACGGCCGCTGAAAATTTTTTCTATTCACTTTGAATATCATTAAAAAAAAATATTTACCATATTTGAGTCCTCGAAAACTTTGTATTTCTTCAAGTACCCCCTCCCAACCCCTATATTTAAATCATGAATTACAATCAAAATTGTTTTTATTTACTTATAACTAAAAGCTGTCAGTTACTTTGACATTTAAAACATAATTGGAAAGTCTGAAATTGGAAACAAACAATTGACATGCCGATAAGGTTTAAATGAATATAAATTTTAGCTTTGACGGGCAGAATTCAAAATTGCTTTGAGCCCTAGGGATCAAAGAAGCCGCTTTCATCCTGCTAATTTATCGAATTCGCTATTTAAGTGTACGTCACAGTTTGTCACGGCATTAGCTTGAAATTGGCTTGTTTCGACTGGTTAAACAACCATTGAAAGTTTTTGTTTCAGAGCAGATGTCATTAAAAAGAATAATAATTACAGTGAATAATAAAAACAAGCTCTTTGAATGAGAAAATATAAAAGCTGCAAATTCGCGTTGTAATTTTAAAAATATATTGTAAAGATCACAATAAACACTTCATGAAAATTAGTTCTGAAAAGATTCCAGAGCGTTCGCTCGCTGCGTAAAATTTTTGAATTTGAAACGTCGTAAACTTTTTTGAAACTTTGAAAATAAAAAATTGATTTCGAGCTTACGTAAAATTAACTTGGACTTATTGTTTAAAATTTTTTCTTCACTTTTTAATAATAAATGATTTGTCAGTCATAAAATAGTCTCGCAAATAGGATGTCGCATTGAGAAACAAAAGGCAGCATCAATGTCCTCTCTTCCAATTTATCTATTCTCTTGAGGTTGGTGTCGATCTAGTTCGGTAAAATAAACGTATAGACCATCGGTGTGCCTTTCGGGGTGCTCAGAGATTCATTGTTTTCCAATAGTGTGAGGATGTACCACCTGGGGCATCATCGATTGAGATGCCCAGTGACCAAAATAGTTATTATTATCACAATCTTCATATTATAAACTCTAGTGATTTATTTAATTGGATAAACAATCAATAATGATAATATAGTTCTAAACATACGCATTGCTGCAATATATATCTATATATATATATATACATACGAACTTAAATTCAAAAGTTGTATCGAGTCACTGTGTCTCCAACGATACTCTCGTACTTGCAGTTAATCTCATTGTGGTTCCGTGTACTAAATATATTACGTACTCGTGATCTAATATTATCTGTCATTAGATTAAATGTGAAGAAAGAGAACAAGCTGTAAGCCAGTGGTAAGATGAAATTCTAGGAATTTAAGATAGAGCAGTTCCATGTACGGAATTGAGTAAGTAGACTATTTGTGGTTCCATCAGCGTACAGGACTTGAATATTAAATCACTATTTTGCGATACCGTACAAATATCTCGTGTGAATATTCATTATTTTCTAATGATATTCATTATTCTTTTTTTTAAATTCTATAATCAGTGTTACGAACATAAAAACAATTACCACTAAGGTAAAAACCTCTATACCCGCTCAATACCATTAGCCGCTCACTTTAAATGTTTAAGGCGTTTTTTTATAATTTTTATAAAAAAAAATTACAGCTAAAAATATTATTATTGATAAATAATTATTTGTGAATCTAAATATATTAAAATATTATGTATCAAATTATTTTGTAATAGATTATAAATTTAAATTAAATGACTGTTTTCAAAATCGCGCATAGCCGAGCATTTTTTACTTTAACGTTCATTCGTTAGATTAAATTTAAATTACGGCAAATTTTTTAAGAATTGTTATAACTATATCTTATTAAATATATTTTTAAAATTCATGAAATTTTATATTATGAAAGAATAAAGTAGTATAATTTATAAATTATTTGTCCAAATCACTAAACTTATGATAGTTGAATTGATATTGTCTTTGAGCGACTATAGGGCCATGTGTTGATCGAGTAATGGTACATGACAACTTTTAGTGAGCGACTATGGGTACACTCAAGGACCTTATTTCAAAAATTAATAATAATTAATTATCAATATTATTCTTCAAACTAAAATTTTATTCTAAGACTCAAAACTTCAAAAAATAACTATAAAAAAAAATATAATTTTTAATTTTATTTATTAATTTATATTGAGTGATTTAATCTCACTCCAATGAAAAGTGAGCGGGTATAGGGGCTTTTACCTTACTCTTAACTTGTTAAAAATATTTTTTTCAATAATAAATTCATAGGATAAAAAAGGGCAAACATACTACGAAAACTTTGGAATCACCGAGTACATTTTATTCATATTTTTATAGTGTGTTTTATTAAAAAGCAAAGATCTTAAAAATTTAAAACCTTTACCTTCGGTAGTTTCCAGATAAACAAAAAAATTCTTCTTAGAGCTCTATAAAAAATTAGTTTTAGAATGTTATGTCTTCAAAAAAATAAGTTATCAAAAAAATGAATATTTTTTTTTGTCTCACTATGATAGTATCCGAAAAAAATCATAGCACCGGATGACTGTATTATTTAATCCCCTCGGAGTGAGGAGTGATTTTTTATTTAAACTCCGGGATTCCTACACGAAGAAAAAAATAAAGTAATGTTTACTAAATTTGAAAAAAAAATTACAATCCGAGAAGTAATCTCGAAACGTTAAAAAAAATCAAAACTTGTACAAAACTTAAAGTAAAAATTATAACGTATTATTTAGAGTAATAATTTCTATTGATTACAAAAATTACTGCATCCAAAATAAAATGAACTAGCGACAAATAAAAATTATAATGTACCAATAATTTTGACTATTGTACTTAGTAAATATTAGTTAACGCGCTTTGTGAAAGATGTATTCTGCCGAGTAATTTTTACAATCTCAAATAGCAATTTTATCTCTCGGACTAGCAATTTGCCTTACCGACATTCTAAAATGTACAGTACCTACGTAGAATTACATTGGAGATGTAATATTTATCAACTACGAAACAAAAATTCCGACTAATGTACTAACTTTTAATAATTCTGAAAACAATTTCTACTTTTTGTAACACTGAACTATTTTTATATGAATAAGTAAATATTGATTTTTTCCAAAAGAAAATTTAAGGAAGCTGTATTGTAATTAATATGATAAGTGAACATTACAATCTAGATAGTAATAATTCAAATAAAAAATTAATTTTCTACAAATCATCATAATTTTTTTGTAGGATTGTAATTTTTCATTTGAGATAGCAAATTTTTCATTGTGATTGTAATTATTATTCAATTTTGACCTGCATTTTTCTCCGTGCAATGACGGAGTGAATTCGGATTAAAATAAAATCCGAAATCACTCCTGATTAATTCCCTGCGAGTGTAACTACGTATTTTAAATTTTAAATAATTTTGTTTTTTGTCTCAAAACTAGTATCTCATTTTGCCCTAGCTTTCCCTACAGTAGTTTTAATTTATTGCCAATATTTTTTTCACCCTAATTTTACCCAGTTCTCCCTCACCTATTAAATAAATCCCAAATATTTCAAGATTTTACATTATTAATATTAATATGAACTCTAATGATACAATTTCACGCAATTTATAAAAAAATTACCTTTTAGAATGAAATTTTTTATCATAAAAAAAAGAGGCAATTAATCTTTGAAGTTTGTATTAATTCAACCTCAGAGAAATTTTAAATATTTATTTGTGTGAGTAGTTAAACAAAATTAAAAAAATTCACATATAAATTAACTCAACACACTCATCATTCGCGGCTTTTCTCTTTTGAATTTACGAGCGTGCTATGCATTTTATACTCTTTAGGTTATTAGTTTCGCCTCTGTGAGTGATGCAGTAGGCGTATAAAATCCTTGCATTTACCCTTAAATTCCTGTCTATATCTTTATCTTGTGAAGTTGAAAAGACGATGTTGCATCCTCGTGTATTTAAAGGGTTGATAGAGTTAGAAAACGTCAAGCATAAGAAGTTAGATGAGGTTGCCGTAACCAGTTATACTGCCTTTGTAAAAGCCATTTCTCCTGCACATGTAATTTATAACCATTTTAGTTTTTTTCCGTTTTTATATAATTTTATTATGCATTTAATCTAAGTTATAAAAATTACTTTTCTTCTAAACTTTTAAGAAGAATAATTTTTCTATTGAATTACTAAGTTAATAATTTTTATATTTTTTTCTTGAATAAAATGAAAAAGATGATTGTTGCTGCAAATACTTTTGACAATAAATAATACCACACAGTAAAAAATATTGTGTATCTGTATTAAATTTTTTATGTTGATTATTTTGTGCTAAATTTTGAACTGATCTACTGCTTAACACTTTTGAAGTGTTGCTTAGTACGAACATTTGAATTATCACCATTTATTAAGTGTCACTTTGAAATTAACACAAAATTTATCTTAAAAAGTCAATCGATAGTCACGGAAGAATTATTAGAAAAATGAAAGTGAAATCGATATTTTATAAATGTCAATTTAACTTGAATATTTTAATTGACAGTTTATTAAAGTTATCATTCACTAAAAGCTGGAATATTTATTATATTAATGAAAAACTTTTAATTATAATTACTAATCATTTTATGGGATGTTAACATTATTTTTTCACTGAATAAAAATTCGTTTTTTTTTTTTTTATTATAGAAATCAATTGTATTATTATTCACAGCTTGTATGAAATATTACGTGTTTTTTTTTAATGTTGACTTGTAAAAATATTGTTAACTATCGAAAAATAGTTGAATGTTGAGTTTACAGGAAAAAATGTTTTTTTGGCGCACAAAAATTTGAATCGCTTCAAGAAAATTCTTACTTTGCGCCAAGAAATTTTTTCTGTGCAATAATTATTGTCACTATTTGTTAACTGCACGGAGAAAAATGCAAGTCATAATTGAATAATAATTACAATCACAATGAAAAATTACAATCCTAAAAAAAATTATGATGATTTGTAGAAAATTAATTTTTTATTTGAATTATTACTATCTAGATTGTAATTTTCACTTATCATAATAATTACAATGAAGCTTCGTTTAATTTTCGCTTGGAAAAAATCAATATTTACTTAGTCATATAAAAATAGTTCAATGTTACAAAAAGTAGAAATTGTTTTCAGAATTATTAAAAGTTAGTACATTAGTCGGAATTTTTGTTTCGTAGTTGATAAATATTACAACTCCAATGTAATTCTACGTAAGTTACTGTACATTTTAGAATGTCGATAAGACAAATTGCTACTCCGGGAGATAAAATTACTATCTGAGATTGTAAAAATTACTCGGCAGAATACATTTTTCACAAAGCGCGTTAACTAATATTTACTAAGTATAATAGTCAAAATTATTGGTACATTATAATTTTTATTTGTCACTAGTAAATTTTATTTTGAATGTAGTAATTTTTGTAATCAACAGAAATTATTATTCTATATAATATGTTGTAATTTTTACTTTGAGTTTTGTACAAGTTTTGATTTTTTTTTAACGTTTTAAGATTACTTCTCGGATTGTAACTCTTTTTTCAAATTTACTAAACATTACTTAATTTTTTTCTCTGTGTACAAAATAATACATGAATTATATGTACTGAATATCCATAGTACAAAAATAAATTGTAAAAGTTAAAATTTTTTTGTCACCGCTGACCTTTAAAAAGTGTTGAATTCACTTCTCGCACTACCCGAATTTCGTGTTGAAATTTAACGCAAATAGTCTGTGTTAAAAAATAACACAAATATTGTGTAGACCGTTTCTAACATGCAAGTTTTGTTGATTTTAACACAATATTTTTTACTGTGCACTTAACCATAAATTCTATTACATACGTTAGCTTAAATAGACAATGATCTTAAGACTAAAGAAAGTTTATCGTGCCATGGGAGAGACCGTAGTGCCTTGAGTCCTTGTAACTCTTACATAGCAACTGAGAAAACATTGAAAAATCTCTTTGCTCTTTTATTCTTTTCTTTTCACAGCTTTTCACTATTTTTCTGTTGTACTAGCAACTACCCCAATACCCCAGGAATCTCGTTCGAACGTAAGAAATCGTCTATCATTTCGCGCCGTGATACCATTGGGAATTTCACAATGTGCGACATTGTATCACGTGTTTTATTTTTTCACATAAAACCATTTTTTTTTTTTAGACTTCTTAAGTCTTGATATAATTTTTTATTATTTGTTTTAGCTTTCTTTTATACTTTTATTAAAAAATAAAAACAAACCTTCTATTACTTAAAACAAAGAGATTTAATATAATGCACTGAAAAAAATTGCCAAGTGAACCCGGATTAAATCTGAAATGCTAAGCGGATGACTGTTTATTTATTTGATTCCCTCGGAATAAAATTCATTCCTACAGGGAGTTTATATTAATATCAAAATTCCAAATCGAAGTAAATACGAATTTAAATAAAATCCAGATCACTTCGAAATCACTCCGCTGAAAAAACAAACTCCCATTTACTCCGTATGCGGAGTGATTTTTTCTAAAAATCCGGAACTTTGAGTGACGGAGTGAATCCAGATTTAAATAAAATCCGCAATCACTACAAATCTACTCCTAATTTTGTACAGTTTCTGAAGGATTTAACGATAAAATAAAATTCAATTAATTTTAAGTAGTAAAAATAAGCGTTTGATTGGTTAAATCTGCTGATGATGGAAAATAAAGAAAAAACGTACGTTGAAGCTTTAAGAAGAATGGCCGTAGGTGCTAGAGGCGCCGCAATGTCTTACCCAGAAATCTTCAATTAATCTTCCAATTTACTCATTCTCTTTTAATGCAACAGATCTATTTATAACAACAAACGGAACTACGGAACAGAATCTCACTCTAAAACTTTATTAATCTTCATTTTACGGCTAAAAACTAAAAAATTAATTATCTACCATTTAAATCATTTATACATAGATACTTGTTATAATGATAACATTGATAATAATTGATAATTAATTTAATTAGTATTCAACTATAAATATTGACATTTAAATTAAATTAATTAACATTTATCCCGCATTTAATTCAAGCTTGTCAATTGGTTCAACCCGCAGAGTTTATTATCACCAGTCACTTTAATTTATCATTTTCATGTTTCAATCAATAACAATAATTTCTTCAAAAATATATATATACTATATATATATCACCGTTATCTATATTGCGTACCGTTAATATTCTTTTTTCTTATTGTCATTTCACTTTGTAATTAAATTATTTTGTTTTTTAATCTGATTTCTACACTATAATAATTTTGCGGAATGAATGCGGATTAAATCCGGATTGAATGCGGAGCAGATGACTGTCTATTTATTTAATTCTTTGGAGTAAAATTAACTCCAAAGCGAAGTTTATTTTAATATTAAAAGCTCTAAATCGGAGTGAATGCGGGTTTAAATAAGATCCACGCCATTCCAAAATTACTCCGTTGAACAAATAAACTCCATACTTACTCCATACACTGAGAAAAAAAAATTTTTATCAAGTATCTATATCTTTGTATCCTACCGAGAAAACTATTTATTTAATCTTACTAAAAATATACTCTAATCAAGTATATCGACGTTCTAATTAGCAAATTGTCTAACTGATTATTTTTCATAGGTGATTCTGTGTAATTTTTACATACTCATAATCAGAGAAAATATCATTTGAGTAACTTTGACAAAAATACTACTTCCTTTTTTTCGCATAAATGGAGGATTTTTTGAACTGGAGTTAGACAATTTGCTAATTAGAACGTCGAATATTTTTTTAAAATAAGTATAGAAATTCTAAAATCAAGAAAATATTTCTTGGTTGGAGTAGGGTAAACTACCCAATGAATGACCGGTTTTTTATGGTGCCAGATATTTCGACTAATAACTACAATAATTAACTTTAACAACTTTAATAACTACAATAATTAACTTTAAAATAGTCAAGTTTTTATAATTGCATTGTGACATCATTTATCTTTTGATATTTATCATGATTTTTTATTTATTTCATTATAGTTTTTGCCAAATTACATTTAGTCAACGTAAAAACAAATTTTACTGAGTAGGATACGACATACAGTTGAAAAAATTTTTTGTTTGTCAGTGTATGCAGAGTGGTTTTTTTTTAACTCCGGGATTCCCAGTGATGGAGTGAATTCGGATTGAAATGAAATCCGAAATTACTCCGAATAAATTCTCAACTTTTTACAATGTATTCAATATTAATACATGGAAAGAAAATTATGGAAGTGGTTCCTATAATTTTGTGAAATTTTATCCTATACCAGTATAGGAATGACGACCATAAATTATGGGAACACGTCCTATAGATATAGGAATATTACCCATAAGTATAGGAATAGTTCCTATAATTATGGGAATGATACCTATACCATTATGGGAATAGTTTCTATAATTATAGGAATGGTTCCTATAATTTATGGGAATGGTTCCTACAATATTATAGGAATGGTTCCTATAATATATAGTAACGATTCCTATAAATTATAGGGGCCATTCCTATAAAATATAGAAACCATTCCTATAATATTATAGGAATAGTTCCTATAATATTATAGAAATAGTTACTATACTATTATAGGAACCATTCCTATAATTATAGGAGCTATTCCCATTTTCATAATATTATAGAAATGGTTCCTATAATTATAGGAATAGTTCCTATAATATTATAGGAATAGTTCCTATACTATTATAGGAATAGTTCCTATAATATTATAGGAACCATTCCTATAATAGTATGGGTACAATTCCTATACCATTATAGGAATCATTCCTATAATGCATAGGAATACTCCCTATAATTTTCTTTCCGTGTACTATAATATATTCACATGTACGAAAATAACTATTAAATATGTATACTGATACATATATGTATAGGTTGTGATTGTTATTATGTTATTTTATTGTTTCCAACATGTCGAACAAACTGAAAACGATGAAACACTAGTTATCGTCAATGTTAAACAGGTCAACAAGAGATTTCTGTACATGGTGCTAGAAATGTTGTATACTATTAAAAGCTCGTGAATATGCTTTGTACTTGTCTAGATTGCTCTTATACACGTGTATTATTATTTCGTAAGCCGTACAAGACTACTACAGTTTTCATACATAATATTTATTTTATATGAAATAAATACAAATTATTATAATTATTTAAATAGTTAATTAATTACTTTATAATTATCTATTTTATTACTTTTTTTCTATTTTTCTTTCCCGAATTTTTTTAAGATTAATTACTTTCTCACTAATTAACGTTCCAATTTAATCGATTAAGTACTGAAAGAAAAATAAACGAATAAAGTTAAGTGTTCTCATTTCGGATTGAATTAATATTACAAAAATTAAAATATTGTTAATTAATTATTATTAAACTTTTATAGTTGTAAAACTATTTAAATTAGCTATTTATTCAATTAAAGTTTTTTTTTTTTGCTTATTATTTACAAATAAAATTTTTTTTTTAACTCTTATATTTTTTTTTTGTACTTAATGTTTACTCTTGAATTTTTTATTAAGTTGCTCTAAGCTTTTTTTAATTAAATTTTATTGTAATTAAGTTGAATACAAAAAAAAAATAATTAAAAATTTTCTGCATTGTAAATTCTATGCGTTCTTTACTTCATATAAACAACGTGTTTCATTTAAAGTATCTATTATTTCTATATTTAGCTGTATAAAAATGTACAAAGTTTTAATTATTAACTTTGTCATAAAATAAACCCTAAGATAAACCATAAAAATTTTATACCACTAATGAGTTAAAGTTCAATATCTCAGAAAATATTGATCTAAGGAATTAGGTCGATAGGTCTTTTTTGTAGGAAATTAAATTTCCAACAAATTTGTTACCTACATTTTTTTTGTAAAGTCGATTGTTTCGAAGATAACAGCAAAAATACGAGAATTTTAAGTGAAAATCAACTTCAACGACCCGTACCAACTCACAAGTAAAAGTTACACTTTCGCCGCAATGAACACTATTGTAGGTTGTTCAATTTTGAGTAAATCGCAACCAAGCACGATTTACGTGTATTTTAAATAGAAAATCTTTTCACGCTTAGGGAAAGTCCTTAAAATTAATATGAAGAGCTGTAACTTTCATGGACTTCTTTTCCGACATACACAAAAAAACTTCGAGTGAGAACCGAAAAAAAAAAACTGGGCATCGGTTGACCTTGCGAGCCGGCCCTAAAACTTCTCGCTGTTTTCGAGCTTAAGGATCTCAGTAGCTGGTGACCGGCCAAAATAACTCACATACAAACAACTCCGACCATAATAACTCACCAAATCAGGTGATAAACGTGACTCGTGATATGTTGTATATATTCACATGACTCTTTAGTATGAAAGTGAGTCAAAATAGCTCGGCAGCAATAGCTCAAACAAAAAAAAATTATTGTGAGACTCATTATTTTCCGAGTTATTTTTGTTGGAGTTATTATTGCCGAGTTATTTTGACCTAGCACCCAGTAGCTCAATTTTTCATAGCTTGTAGGAAATAATAAGCCCTGCCGAATACCACCTTGGAGATCGAAATCGGCTTATCCGTTCAAAAGTTACAGAATATTTACATACGTAGGGGAGGGTGGGACAAAGTGGGCCCTTCCTAAAATTTGAGAGCAAAGTGAGCACCCTGAAATTTTCTATGAACGAGGCTCATAATAAGTCACCTTTACTTTTTTACGACTATTCATTTATTACTTATTAGCTTCTTTGGGTCTTACCTATTTTTGCCCACTTTGCCCCATATTTTAAAATTCGTAATTTATTATGAGCACAACTTATTCATAACATTTTTAAAATGAAGACTTAAAAAAAATTAAAACGAGCAATAAATTTGTCTCACACAGTTTTTTAGATGGGGGCCAACTTTGCCCCTAATTTTCGATTTTTCAATTTTAATGGACACATCTAATCAATGTTAAATAACAAACAAAGGCCTATAAAGTAGTGTAACGAGTGAAAAAAAGTAAAGATAATCCCATTTCTCGCTTACGGGGCCCACTTTGCCCCACCCTCCTCTCCGTACGTACACACATACATATACTTGGACATCATCTTGAAATTAGTCAGAATAATTCCTTAGAACATCAAAACGTCATGACCTGTTATAAATTCAATTTTCGAAAATCGGACCAAAACCAATAACTTCCCTTTTTTTTGAAAATTTTCAATTGTCTTAGCGGGAAATTCAAAATCACCCTAATAAAAACATACATAAAAGAAGTTATATTGATAAATATGTAATTTATATATTGTAGCAATATATTTTTTTTCAATATATTATTGTATATTAATACGGCGAAAATACATCCAATATTCATAAAATTTATATATCTTATCATATGTAAAGTTTTTTCATGCGGTTTCAATATATGGTTTGAATATTTCTAGAGCGAGGATGTATTTTTTTTTCTTTTATTACTACAAAAATTGATAGTTTATTTTTATAGCTTTCTTAATTTTTTTTACAATCTTTATCTCATCTTGTGTTATGTAACCAGATGCCAACGCGCTGAGTCATTAATAATTCCTTCCAGGTCGATGTACAGTCAAATTGAGTACAAATACTTAAAATTGTTTTATCGTTTCCTTGTCTTTCATTTTCAGTCGTGAATTATTGTTATAACCGACAATAAATTATTTGAGATTTGTATTATAAAAGGAAACATCACATTGCAATTAGTCTTTAAGTTATACACTAAACAATTTATTATGTTTTTATCTAAACACACTATAAAATAATAAAACATTTGTTAATTTGATAAAAGACATTTTGCAGATTATGTAGCTCTAGTGAATTTATTTTCACTTTGAATTGTAATTTTCTACGGCAAACTAAAATAATGTCTTGTTTCTAACAATGAAACCTTACGACAAACTATAAACACAATACCCTCGTGAAAATTCTATTCAATTTAAAAGAAAAATATCACTCTCGTTGAAATTTAATGAGGCGACTAGCAAGCACAAATAAATTAACAGTTTATGTCAAAAACACATATTTTTTTTTATTTTTATTTTTCCTTATTATTTTTAATGATTTTCAAAAATTATTACCCACATAAATATATGCGAAAACTCATAAGTATTGAAGTTACTGATAAAATAAATCATAAGTTTTATTGATTTGAATTCAGAGTTAGAATTTTTTTTTTCTCATAAAACTGAAAGTCATAATAATATATTTTCATAAAAAGTTTCAACTTCTAAAAATGCATTTTTTTAAAATTAATTATTATAGAAATTTTCAGTCATATTTTTTTTTTTTTTCCTTAATTTACAAATGTAATTTTTCTATTAGAATTCATCAGCGATAATTTTTATGTGATAACTTTCCAGTTCAATTATTTTCTTAAAGTAAAGTGTATACTGTTTTACGGAAGCTAAAATTTTATTTTTTTCAAGGTTTATTTTATAAATTTTATTTTTATAACACTTTACTTTACAATTTCATAGTTTTTTTTATAACCGTAGATACTTTTTATGTCTTTTCTTATGTTTGTAAAAATAAGAAGAAAAAAAATCTTAAATGGTTATTTTATAAAGTATCCATTGCATTTTAATATTTGTAACAAAAAAAATTTGATCGTTGAAAAAATATATTTATTGTAGTGAATCTAGTTTTTTTTTCTCTAAAAAAATAGTAAAAAGACCTCAATGCGTATTCTAAAAAAAAATAATAGTGTAATGAATTCCCTCTCATTTGTAACAGAACAAACAAAAAAAAAAAAAAATTCCGCGTTATTTTTCAAAGTGTCTACACGAATATTTGTTGTTTTAGACTAAAAAGATAAAAGGAGGGTGAAAAAGAAAATCATGATCCCATAGATCTTGACACACACGTGTAAAAAATTAATATCCCCTAAGTCTTGGAAAAATTATTAGCATTCATTGAAAAATTAATCTATTGTTAAAAGTAGTCAATAAAAGGATCGATTGAAAAGCATATAACGTTTTACGGAAATCTAAGATGCCGTGATCGACGTTAAAAAAGTAGAATGAACGTTGAAAGAGACGACAAAAGCAAAAAAAAACTCTAAATCCATTGAGATCATCAAGGGGTAAAAGTGTTCGAACGACCCCTATCAATCATTTTGATTCATGTGGGGTAGGCTGTGCTATACTGGCTGCCCTATACTAGGATTATCCTGACGGATATCCGCAAGAAATGATGCTTTCTACATCGCCTTCAAGACTTGTTTTTTTTTCTTCAATACTTTTTTTTTATTAAGTACTTATTAGGTCACATAAAAAAAATGATAAATTTTTAGTAGATTTCATAGAAATTTATCTTTTGCATTCGTCATGGTGGAATTTTCAAATAATTTTGCCATAATCTATCATAATTCATCGAGTAGGTTCCAAAAATATCATTGGTTCAAGAGTTTATATATATTTATCGATCAGATGAATATTTTTTTTAAGAGCTTGACTAAAAATGGAGTTAACTAGATAACATTGCAGAATTTTAAAAAACTTTATCAGAGATAATTTGTAAGGAATAAAATTGTCTACAAAAAAGGTCCCATGACATTTTGTGATAAGTCTGATAGTTTTATCGGAAAAGTAAAAAGATCTCGAAATTTACTATAAATTTGACTTTGAGTTCCAATAACTTTTGAAAAGATGAATTTATCAACAAATAATAAAAGACTTTTTTTTTAGAGCGTTTAATTTTCTAAGAAATTATATCCTGAACTTATCTGTACAATGAGCCAATGCCGAAGTATAACATTGTTTTTTTCCCATGTTATTTAAATGGGAAATCGAGAATTACGATGAGCGACCTCTGAAAATTAATATTAATAGCTCATCTTTTAACAAGCATCTTATTTCACCCCCCCCCCTCCCGCATTTATTTAAGAGAGGATTTTAAGTCAAAAAAGGATATTCTTGAAACTTTAAAAAAAAAAGTTTTGGTCGTCTTTTTTAGTTTTATAAAAGGCTCAAAAGTAATGGTTTTTGAACAGTTATGGAATATTTTCAAAACATCTTTTTTTTACAATAGATTCAAAAACGTCGTTCAAAAAAGTTCTAAGATTACCACTTTTGACCTTTTTCTGAAGCTAAAAAAGAGGTTCTAAAAACATTTCAAAAAAATTCAAAAATTACTATTTTTGAACCTTTTATAAAACTGAAAAGTACAACCAAATAAAATTCTAAAAAGCCCCAAGAATATCTTTTTCCAACTCAAAAATTGCTTATAAGAAATTTTGCTGTACTATTGAAATTACTAAACTTCCAAAAAAGTTCTACTCGAAATTCTAATCTGTCTCATGTTTAGAAGTTTCACATGTTGAACTGTTTTGGAACGGATTTTTTTTACGGGTAAAATTTGTATATATGTATGAAGAACCCCAAAGCTGAGAAAATAATCTATGGTTTCCTTTTTTTACTTTATGGTTTATGATAACTTTTCAATTTTTAATAAAGGTTTAAAGTTACATTAATATCTAAATTATGGTTAAAATTCTATTTTTCTTTCTTTGGAAATTCATCAAAAATGTCAAAAAGAAATTAAATTTGAACTTAATTTCATTTTAAAACTTTGAAATAAAGAAATAATGAGAAATATACTTCTATTTCGGATACCGAATGACTTTTTTTTATTTTATTTTTGATCTTATGGTATAATATCTTACAAAGTAATTTTTAATATTTTTTTCAGACCGACTACAACCGGCACTTGGAGCAGTTGATTGAAAAGACTGAGAATCTTTTGATTGCCGCTTTGAGACAAACACTTGATGAACAAAATCTTGATAATGTTTCAGAGCTTTATGAGCAGCTAGAAAAAATAAAAAATCTATCTTACGGTAATTTAAATTTTATTACTTAAGACATCTAAGTATTCGTTTTAAAAAATTATTAATTTTCACAGATGAGAGTCTTTCCACGACGATGGCAATTGAGACTAAAAATTTTATACAACGAACTGAACAACTCTCGACACTAATTTCCCGAATGGAAAAACTAAAAACACTTGAAGCTCTTGAGAGGACAGAGTTAGCATCGATCAATGACAAACTACTGAATCTGTCGAATCTCGTGAAGCAAGAAAACTGCCTCAATGCAGGAGGAAAGTTTGAATGGATCGATAGTGTACTTGTGAAGGTAAACTTAAGCTTTGAATTTTGTTAGTTAAATTGTTATTGATCTACTTTATATCATACATATCGAGTAAATATTTAATGTTTATTGCATACCTTAAGCGCGAAGCTAAGGCTAAGCTCTGCACTCGCTTGAAAAATTCGATTTCGTCATATATTTATTTAATTTTTTTTTTTTAAAGTGTTTACAAGATGGTACGTGGCTTCTGATAGATCAAGTAAATCTCTGCAGCCCAGCGGTGTTAGATAGATTAAATGGTTTACTTGAACCTGGTGGTGTCCTTACGATCGGTGAACGAGGTGTAGACAATGATGGTAATATCCATACAATAAAACCTCACAATAATTTCCGTCTTTTCTTAACGATGGATTCACGTTATGGTGAAATCTCAAGGTAAAAATTTTTTTATTATTTTTTATTGCGCACCTCAAGCACGAAGGCTATGTGCTTACGATCAAAATTATTTTTTCAACTGATTCGCTCACATTAAATCATCTCTACACTTTTTTTATTACACTAGGGTGTATTAAATTGTTTACTAGTACAGAAATAATTTGTTGAAGAATAATTTCGACCCTGTATTTTGATTCATTATTTCATTAATTTAAAATGTCATTTTAATCCAAGAAACTAGCGCTGTCAGTTGTTACGCATGAAACTTCGGAAACACGATAACTTTTGAAAAACATAATAATTTGGCCTAATTGCACGACTTCTTAATGCGAAGCATTAGAGTGTGCTTTACGATCGAAAAATTCTGTCTCTTTTTCGCTATTGCTTTTACTGTTCCACTCTTGTTAGTCCACGGATCTTAACCAAGTTACACGTCATCGGATAGAGAATTTGATAAGGATTAGTTCTATGACTTATAAAGACCAATTTGATGTATTAAATAACTAAAAAAACATCAAACTTTAAAAAAAAATTTTCTGTCGCGCAATAGAAAAAGTGTCCGTAACCCGTAAACACAAAAACTAAAGAAAAAAGTCATTATTTGAATCACTTTTTTTTAAAAGATTATTTTAGGGCCAAAGAAGAAGTGTGTCATTAATGGCCATTAAATTTGGGCCCGTTTAATTATAATTAATATAAATAACTTAACTAATTTTGCATATCTATATATGTTTTTTTGCATATACTTTTATCACACTAATCGCGCCTGCGCGAAAAAATATCTGATTATTTAAATTAAAATTTCTAGTGTAATAGACAGAAAAAAAAAATTGTCCTTGAAACTTTTGTCGTACATTTTTGTTTTTATATATATTTTCCACGATTAAATGAGCATTAAGAGTCGTGCACTTTTGGATTTACCAATTTTTTTTTTATTAACTTTGTATCTTTTGTCGGAAGAACGCATTTGAAAATTACAATCTAAATATTTTTTATTTAATTAGTTTAGCTACCATTTTTTATTTTTATTATTATTAATTTATCTCGTTTTTCCTCCATTAACTACTGGCAGCATCACTAGTATGACAGTAGGAGTAAAAAAGAAAAATCGACGTCTAAAAAAAAAGACGGAGAGTTCAAAAAAAATTTTAAATAATGAAAATTAACCCGAAAAAAAAATGAAACAAAATAAAAATTGAGGCAGTAGTCAGATCGTATTTAACAATTTTTTTATTACAATCTTAAATTACTTTTCTTGTCTTTATGACAGTAATAAAAACAACAATAAAAAGATAATTAAATAATTAATAAAAAACTAATTCAAGTTTTTTATTTTCATCTTATTATTTTTTTTATTTCATTTATAAACTCATTTTAAAATTTAAAATACTCATCACTACCGTCTATTTTTATTTATGTCCTCGTGAATTTTTCGATCTTACCTTTTACAATCCAAATAAAAATATTTACATCACAAAATTAAAGATAAGAAAAGAAATATTTTATCATCGAAATATTAATATTTATAAATTTTAACGATATACTATCTGACATATTTTATTATCATACATTTATTTTTTATTTCCTTCTTTTTTTTTATTAATCATAAATAATATTTATTATTTTACAGAGCAATGAGAAATAGAGGCGTTGAAATATTTTTACTTGGTCACAAGGGATTTAAAAGTGAAAATGAGCTTGACATAAAGTCATTGATGTTCGATATAGGTCTGACACGAAATAATCATCAAGAGACGATGTTGAACATTAATCGGGAGATATTGAGTCAAAAGCTTTTGTCAGATAAACTCAGCACTATTCAACTGCTGCACTCAGTCTTTCTGATTACTCAGCAAATATTAAGAGGATTTTCCGTAAAAAAAGCATTCACAAGAGCTTGTATCGACGTTTATATAAAATCGCGATACATCCACCATTCAAATATTAAAAATCATCTGTTATCAATTATAAATAACATTATCGATCAAAATGACATTCAAAATAATCATCAATCAATAATTGATTTAAGCGCAATTACTTTGAGTGTACGAGACCTTCAAGATAATGTCAAGTTGACACTAATTAATCAACAAGCGACATTGTTACTGTCATTAATTAATAAATATCAAGACTCGTCTACTGAGTTTCTCAATAAATATCTTGATCCAGAAGACAGTAAAAATTTAATTGCCATCGATATTAAAAAAATAGTTCCATATTTACTTCTAATGTTCTTTGAAAAATCTTCAGTTAAAGATTTAAGACTGAGAAGCGCATGGTTACAAAAAAAACTTGATGATTTACCACCCGATGATTTTATCATATCAATAAAGTCCAAAATTGAGGAAATCACTCAAGAAATTTTTGATAACAAAAATAATTTACCGGATTCATTACCTTGGTATCGATGTATATCGAATAATATTGAGTCTGATCAAAACAATGCGCAGTTATTGTCAATAAGACTTTATTTGAAGACAATGGATATTAAATATCCACAAGAATTATCTGTAGCTGATGATAAAAATATAATATCATTAGAAAAATATTCGGACAGAGTATGCGGAAGTAATGAACATGATGATAATGTGGCACCGATCGCGACATTCTTTTCACCTTTTATTACTTTAGTAAACCAGTGGATAAATAATTACTTGAAATATCTGTGTGATTGCAGTAATAATATCAAGTACATTGAAATAAGACAAGATCTCCAATGGTTCCGTCGGTTTTACGAGCAAGGAAAATTGACATTCATAAATAAACTACACCGCGTAAATGAAAGAGTGGAAAGCGATCATACGGAAATGTTACTAAAGGTCCATTACCGTTGGCTGAGAAAATTATTGACTAAAACATTCGAAGAATCAAATAATTCACTGGCTACAAATGAAGACAAAAAAACTATTGAAACTCTCAAGGAATTTATGGAGCAATTTGATGATTATCTGCGCGAGCAACAATCGTTTAAAAAATTGACTAAAAAAATAAAAGAACAATTGAATATCCTTCGTCCTTTTACGTCTGAATTAATTATCAAAAATTACAAACAACTTGATCATTATTCTGATGATTTATTTTTGCCTAAAAATAATGAGTTTAATTACCAATTAAATTTGGTATTCATCCAATTAGAAGAAACCAAAATAATAAGACGTAAATTTGAAAAATTGTGGGAAAATATTTTAAATGATGAATTTAATGAAGACATAGCAGCTGACGTAATGTCTAGTGTTGATATATTTTTAAATAAATATAAATTATCAAACAGATTTAATATAAAAGAAGTAATGGAAATAATTTTATCATCTTATTCAAGTAAAACTTTAATAGAAATGTCATCAAATATAAAACTATGGCCCATTTATGAGTACACTTTTATTATGTTTGCTCATAAATTACACTGTCAGTTAAATGAAAAATTGAGTAGTGACATAAATATCAATAACTCAGAAATAGTAAACAAATTTTTGAATTTATCTTGTGTACCAACAAATTTAATAGCAGTATTAGCGACTCTGTTAAATAAAAATACTCAGCGAGATAATTGCGAACGTTTATTACCAGAATTATTCCGATATCTTACTCAATATAGAACTCGTGATACTTACGAGCATTCAAATTTTGTTAATTATTTGAAGAGCGTATTTGAAGAAGACTCAAAACCCGACGAATTAATCGAATCGAATTGTAAATTTAATTATTCTGACGATGATCCAGTTCTGATAAATGCAATATCTGACATTCTATTATCTCAAGACAGCAAAGAAAATTTTGTAGTATCGACTGCGGCAATTGGATTCTATAATTCGCATATAAAACAAATCAATACAATTAATAGTATACTCTGGCGCAATAGTATATCTTTTAATTCTGATGAGTACAATTTAATTTTAAATGATCGTAAGGCTTTTATCGAATACGCTGACGTTTATCTGACAGCGATTGATAAAATAGAAAAAAATTGGGACATAAATAAATTGATAAAAAACAATAAAGTAAATAATCAAGACAAATTGACTCAAGATTTTTATAATGAGTGTTACAAAAATCCGATCGATAAATTGAAATCAATTAGAAATAATTTAACAGCTGATTGCAATTACAGTACAGAAAGTATCGATAGAGGAATTGCGTGGATATATTTAGGATTTCATAAATATTTTATATTCAGTCATCTAGGTTTTATAGACCCGGTACTAAAAACAGAATTAAAACTTAAGTATATAAATGATGACATTGAAGACCTTGAAAATTTAATATACGCAAATAAATTGGATTGTTATTTATTTGATGACGAGGGCTGGATTGCTCATGGAGGTGATTCTTCTCGTATCGCAAGTGCCAATAAATGTATCGATATATTGTATGACGTACAGGGGGAATTAAAAAAATCAACGGGTTATCGATCATCAGATGTGCGGTTTGTTGATTTGGCTAAAAAAGTAACTCGCTTTAGAGACGACATTGGCACGGCGGAAAATATTATAAAGACTTGTGAAAATTTATACAAATTAGCAGAAAGTAAAATAACCTGTAGCGAATCTGATTATGATGAATTATTGACAGCAGTTAATATTTTGATAAATAAAAGAAATACATGGAAAATATTTTATCAATCATTGGATAAAAATTTCATGGCATATTATCGTGAGCTCGTGTCGCCTATTATCAACGGATTAAGTAAAATAATCCACGGCGCAAATATTTTAATTGACCAAACAAACCGTTTAATTTCACGTGAAAAAACGAGTGTCTGTCTAAAAGAAAATAAATTATCAGCGCAAGATTATCTGTATAATTTAGTAAGATTCCCTACTATTGGTAAAGACCAAGAAAATTTACTTGAATTAATAGACTTGCATACATCAAAAAATAGCAAAGAATTTATTATTAAATTTATTGACAAATCCAAGTCGTACTTTGAAGTCTTTCGTATGCTGAAAAATAGTTTAGTCGAACTTTATAATCACATAACTCTGACAAAACAACTGACGAAGCCTCTGTGGAATAAATTGAATGAATTACTTTCGCAAATTTGTCTAGTGTGGAAAAAACAACAGTTGGAAGAGGAAAAAGCAGCTGCGGAATCGCAGAGTTTGTATAAAGGGAACGTTAGTATACATTGCGAAACATTGACCGATGACGAAGAAATGAACAAACAATTACAGGAATTGTTCCCAGCAAGTAAAGACTTTGATGACATTAAAAATTTAAATACACTTGAAGCTCAACAGAATTTAAAAGGTTCAGATGAAACAATAAAGTCATGTGGTAACTTGATAACTACCGATGATTTGGAACAAGTCTATAAAATTCATTCGCGAATTGTTAAGTCGTTTACTTCCGCTCCATGGTTAAAACATTACAGTTTTATTGAACTACCAACTCGTGATTATGTAGACTCATTGCTTCAAAGGTATCATACTTTCGGATTACTCCGACCGGAGCTTGAAAAATCTTTATCTGCAGACTTGTCGAAAAAATTACACGTCAGTTTGAATTTACTTTCATCAATAACATTGGCAACAAGCCTCGGCGAGAATAATAATTTAAATAAAAGTAATGAAAAAACTTATGACTTTTACAAGAGCAGTAACATCGAAGAAGTAAAACAATGCGTGGAAATTCTCGATGGTTTAACGGAAGTCGTTGAAAATTATTTGACGGACTGGCCAGAACATCCGACACTGCAGTCAATAAAAACGATCATTACCAGAATAAATAACTTCCCAATAACGTCACCTGTATCTAGATTTTTAACGGGACTTGAAATTCTTCTGAGCAAAACCCGCGAGTGGAAAGAAACGGCAGCTCGTAAGGGCGATCGCTTAGCAGAGTATTCATTTTCATTGGAAAAACAAATAAAAATTTGGCGACGTCTTGAACTCGGTTGCTGGAAAGACTGTTTGGACTCTGCGTTCAAAAGGTTACAAGCCAAAGCATCTAAGTGGTGGTTTTTTATTTATTCTATTATCGAATCTTATGTCAATAAAACTTCATTGACTACAGAAATTCCACAGGAAGTGATTGAAAAATCTTGCGATAATGAAATAGTAACAGCTAAAAAATTAATTAAGTTATTGGAGATTTTTATGACTCAGTCTTCGCTTGTTGAGTTCAAAGCTCGGCTTGATTTGTTATTAACATTCCACTCCCATGTATTTTATTTAGAGCCGAGTGTTGAAAGAGATGAACTGCTGTCTATATTTTGGAATATATATAATTATTATAATAAATTTACAGATGATGTTGATAAAAAAATAAGTCAGTTAAAAACAACAGTAGGAAAAGAAATAAAAGATCAAGTAACGATTGCTAACAGAACGAACATTGACCGTTGGACCGTAGAAGAATTGGTGAAAAAAGTTCATAGAAAATTACTCGACTGCATTAAAAAGTACGAGACTGTTTTAAAAGAAAGTGTTGGTAAATATTTGACATTTAAATCATCAAGTGAATCATCTGAAGACGATAAAGGCGAATGGGATCGTTATAAAATTCGTTACTACTCAATAAATCCCGAAGATTTTATTGTATCTGAGAATAAATTCAATGAAATTTATCCTGGTAAATCTAAAGGACTAAGAGCGGATATCATAAAACATTTAAATGAAATAAAAAACTCCTGCCGGAATACAATTCTGTCATCAGTTTATCCTGGACTGCGTATCGAACTCGAGCAACGAATTGAAGAATTTATTACCCATGCCACAGAATTAAAAAATATGAAAGTAAATGATAAATTGAGTATTGAAAAACAAAAGTCTCATGCGAAAAGTATTCTGCAAACTAAAAAGAAAGCCCTCAAAGATTATTTTGATACTCTGAAGAACTTTGGATTTTCTTATAGAAGAGGTCTAGCAGATTGGAGAAATTCACCAGATCAAGTTCAAGATTTTACTGTACCACCGTTGGATATTTCAAGGACTCTCGAGAGACTTGAAAGTTTGGGAGAATCTGATAAGCAAATGTTAACTCATTGGGATGGAAGTGAGCACTATTATTACCAGTCATGTATTAAATTAAATGCGCTAATTAGCACACTTACCAAAACTCAAACAGACTTGGGTCCAATGAACATGGATCAGTGCAAAGGTTATTCAGTTAATATCATAACTAAAGCACACAAGCAAAAAATAATTCTAGGCAGATCTATAAATACTTATGCAGCATTGAGACAACAAGTTTCGAATTTATCAAATATTGATAACAAAAATTTAAGCCTTCCGCTTCATCATGATATAGCCCAGTGCGCTAATGAATTAAATGATTTACTAGCGTGCTTGTCAATCGGATTAGAGCAGATTGAAATTTATTTACAAGCTTGCCCTCGAGATAATCTCGGGATAAATGACCAGGTAATTGTCTTGGAATCATCTGATCTTCCGCTTATTAACGCGACAAAAGGGGATCAAACTTGGGAATCCGCGAGTGTTTTAATTAAAGACGCAATTAAATCAATCAGTACTCTATCTACTGATCACAGTAAATTATTTTCTAATACATCTGCAACTTTTATAAGAACTCATGGTCATTTTAAGTCATTAGAAAATAGTTGTAAAAATATTTTGAAAATAAATAAAATCATAACGACACTTGGAGAAATGTTTGGTAGTGATAAAGATAAATATCACCCGCTTTTAGCGACTATCAAATTTCTTATGGATCGATCTAATCAGTGGATTGATAAATTCAGTGTAATAAAAAAATTTGAAAGTGATCCGGGAATGAAAAATGACTCTGGTATACAAGACATAAGAAATAAAATAAAGTGTCTTGTAGAAATTATTTTACGGGTTATAAAAACTAATGAAGAAGTATCACAAAGTGATGTGTCATCTAACGATATAACTTGCGAAAATAAAAATGATGATGATAAAGAAGAAGAAAATGAAGATTCACTTTTAGATAAAAACGGATTACGTAAACATTTAATTGAATCTCTGGAAAAAGATATCAAAAATTTGGAGATTGAAAAAATAAATAAACAATTAGAAAATATTATTTTTATTGCAGAAGAATTAAATCCACTTTATACTTCATACTATAATTCATGTTTATTGACATGTCTGCCTTTACTAAATCAATATATTTTATTTACCCAATTTTATTTGACAGAACAGGTCGCTGCTTTTAGGGTAACATGCAAGCTTTTGTATTTACAACTTAAATTCTTTTTAAATTTATCAGCAAATGGATTTTGTGTACCGAAAAATTTAGATGACAATGAAGCTGATGCTAATGGTGGTGAAGACAGTAAAAGTAAAGATGGTATGGGACTGGGTGATGGTGAAGGTAAAAAAGATGTTTCTGATAAAATAGAATCAGAGGACCAGTTGGAAGAAGCGAGACCAGCTGATGAAGAAGAAAAGAATGAAGATGGTGATTGTAAGGAAGAAGATAAAGGCATTGAGATGAGTGATAATTTTGATGGTAAACTACAAGATTTAGATAAAAATGATAACGACCAAGAGAACAGTGATGATGAGAATGATGATAATGATTTGGATAAAGAAATGGGTGAGACTGAAACAGGAGCGGATCAGATGACTGATGATATTTGGGGTGATGATACTGATGAATCGGAAACTGAAGAACAGGTTGATGATACTGACGAACAGGGAAAAGGTGAACAAGCTGGTGAAAAAGAACTGGGTGCTCGAGATGAATCAAAACATCAGGGCGAAGATAAAAAAGACGACAACAATGGCGAAGAAGAAAAAGAAGATAAAGACAAACCAGAAATTAATGAAATGAATGAGCCTGATATTAATGATGATCAGATAGATCCATATCATGGCAAACATAATCCTCAACCTGAACCAGAGCCAATGGATCTTCCAGATGATTTAAATTTGGATGGTGAAGATGAGGCCAAAGAAGATAAAGATGAAGAAGGAGAAAATCCGTTTGATATTGACGCGATGAAAGAAGCTGTACCGCCAGAAAATGATGATACTGAAGCTGATAATCAGGAAACGAACAAGAATGCTGATGAAAATTTAGGTGATGATAGTAGTGATGAAGAAGGTGGTCCGACAACGGAAGATACTGAGATGAAAGACCTAGATTCTAAAGAACCTGAAGAACCTGAGGCTTCTGATCAACAAGTTCCGGATAAAGGAGAAGAAAAAAGTGAAGAAGGAGATCAACCGGATAAAGAAAATGAAGAAGAAAAAGGAGAAAGAGCTGTACCTAGTACGGATGACGGTAGCAAAGAAACTGACACCGCTGATCAGTTGGAAAATAAAGTCGGATCTCGTGATAAAGTTGCTAATGATCCGAATCAGGAGAGTAGAAAAGATACAGCTCCTGTGGAAGAAAACAGCCAAGACGATGGCAATGATAAAGGAACTGGTCAAGCGCAATCTAATGAACAAAATGAAGGACATTTTGGAAGTACTGCGGAGAAGAATACAACCGTCCAGCAGCAGCAAGAAGAACAAAAGTCTAGAGAGAAAAGAAAAAACCCTGGAGAGAGTGATGAGAATCGGGCTTTGATTGATAAAGCACAGCCGAATAAGAAGAAACAAAGGATCATTAATACTCGAGAAGAATTAGGAAATGATGAAGATGATACTGGAGCTGATGAAAATAAAGATAACGGTGACATAGACATGTGCCAACATGTGAAGAATACAGAAAAATTTGATGACTACGCAACTGACGCTGCTACTGAAGAGCAGGCCAAGAAGCAGACAATTGCAGATGATGAAGAAGAACCAGATGCACGCGACGAAGAAATGGATGTTGATATGCATGATGATAAAGAAGAAATCATTGAGGAAGATATTAAAAAAATGGATGCTGAGCCGACTCCAAAGACTGATAAAGATAAGGCTAAATCTAATTCGAAGAATAGTGTAGAAGAAACTTGTAATATGGAAACGAAACTTGACGTTGAAGGTGATATTGTACCGACAGTTACTGTAGCACAGGAAGTTGAATCGGCTTTTTACACAAATTTAAAAGAAGATGATACTATTGATTTAACGCAAGAAGAAAATGTTGAAGAAGAAAAATGTATCAGTCGATGGATTTATAAACCATCTTCTGAACAAGCGTTAACGATGTGGAACAACGTTAGCTCGCGAATGGAAACAGCAGCAAGAGATTTATCAGAAAAATTACGACTGGTACTTGAGCCAACACAAGCGACTAGGCTGAGAGGTGATTATCGTACTGGCAAAAGGATAAATATGAGAAAAATAATTCCTTATATTGCAAGTCAATTTAGAAAAGATAAAATTTGGTTAAGACGAACGAAACCATCGAAGAGAAATTATCAAATTTTGTTGGCATTAGATGACAGCAGTAGTATGAAAGATAATTTATCTCATGAGTTAACATTTGAATCGATTTCATTGATCAGCAAAGCTATGGAGTATCTTGAAGTTGGAGATCTTGGTGTTATCAGTTTTGGAGAAAAGGTTGAAATTCTTCATCCATTGGGTAAACCATTTAATGAAGAAAGTGGATCGAGACTTATTGAAGAAATGAATTTTGAACAGAAGAAAACTAAAATTGTTAAAATGATAAATGATGCTGTTGATATGTTTGAAGAACAGAGAAGTTCCACTGATAGCGCTAAGCTTCTTATTATACTCTCTGATGGGCGTATTAACGAACAAGAAAACAGTGTTAATCTTGCTGTAAGGAGAGCTCAACTTGCTAATATCTTCTTGGTTTATATAATTATCGAGACACCAGAGAAAAGAGTAAGTTTTATTCAATTATTTGATAATAGTATATGACACATCAAGGGAGGAAGCAGCGCATTCAAGTCCGCGTGTAATTCCTTATCAAGTCAAAGGCGAAGGTATCAAACACGTGGATTGGGTCGTACCTTTCTTCGTGGTGTGCATACGATTTTTCATCAGATCTGCATCTGAAAGTTTAAATTTTTGCCTCTGTTTATAGAGAAAATGGCGCATGCGCTAATTATTATCAATTGTTTCTTCGTGAGAGAAAAAGTACGACTTTCTTCCTTTTAAACAGTGCAAGAATCTAAGCTTCCGGTGCAGTTGTGGAAAAATTTTCCCCTTCCAATCCGCGTGTTTGCCATCCTCGCCTTCGGCTCAGGCAGGCAATTGCACACGTGGGTTAGAATGTCCCAATTTGCTCCCTAAATGTGTAATATACTAATAATAGTCTATTGAGTGACAAGGAATAAAATAATATGAATGCAGACTAGAGTGAAGTTGTCTGCCTGAATAAAAAGCGAGGTCTGACATCATCGGTGTTTGCATTTATGTTTCATCCTGTCTTACTCATTATATTTTTCATAACATTTGCTCGAGAAGTTTCAGTATTCAATGTTTGATACCAGTCGGAACAAGTTAATTTCAGGTTAATGATGTAAGAAGCTATTGGCGTATATTTAAATCATGAATTACAATCAGGATTAATTTTATTTACTTATAAATTCATGCTATTAGTTACTTAGACATTTAAACTATAATTTGAAAGTCTGAAGTTTGTAACAAACAATTGACTACCGACAAAGTTTGAATAAATATGAATTTTAACATGAAGCCGAAGCTAGCGGCCAGTAATTTTTTGCCTGGCCGCTACTTATTACGGCCGCTAGCTTCAGCTTCATGAATTTTAACTATAACGGGATGAAAGCAAAACCTTTTTTGATGCCTAGGAATTAAAGAAGCCCCTTCGATTTTACTAATTCAATAAATTCGCAATTTAAGCGTACGTCACAGTTTGTCACGGGATTAACTTTAAAAGATCATGAGTGTGAACGGAGCTGAATAAAATTTAAATAGATTAAAATTTTAAAAATGCATATTCAAATAATTTAAAAAGCAGTACGCGAGTTTTTTTTTCGATTTTATTATATCAATTAATTAGTTAATTTATTTAAAAATTATAACTTGTCTCACATCTGGGACATTCACATGAGTAAAATAATGTAGCTGACAATTAGTAATTTTTTAAGTTTGTAAATGAATAATGAAAATGTAAGTCGAATGAATATTAATAAATCCGTAATTAAATGAGTGTGAATGTAACAGACATGAGACAATTTATAAATTTTAAATAAATAAATTGATTAATTAAAATAATGAAATTTAAAAAAATGCGCGCACTGAGTTTTCATTGATCTAAATAGGGTAACAATACCAAATATTGACCGAGCTCCAATTAATGACCAGCTGCTAAAATATCGTTAAAAATTTTTAAAATGTTGAATTTAATTGATAAAAAATTTATAACATACAACTACATATTTTTCATGGATTAAACTCAACAATTTAAAAATTTTGTAGAGTATTAAAGTACCTGATCATTTAATGGAACGACGTCAATATTTGGCACTGTTACCCTATGTATTTTTTAAATTTTTATTCTAGTTACATTTTTTTTATTTATTCAAAAGCTTTGAAAATTCCCACTTGTCAGTTACAGAATGCATTCCGAGATGCGCTGCGAGTAGTTGTAGCGTAATGCATTTTGAAATGCACCCTTATTAATTATTCTTATTACTTGCGCGGTAAATTTAAATATTCGAAAAATAAATTATTAGAAACTGGAGAAAATTAAAAGTCGTCAAAATAAAATGGCGGCGGAATATGATAGAAAAATATTTAAAAAATAAAAAAAAAACACTTGAGTGTTCGAACAAACCTTGGTGGAGAAATAATATGCAGAAGGGTATCCTAATACACTTGGAGATTTAATTTAAATTGCTCCAAGTCTATTGCAGCTAAAAAAACGTCACTTGACTGCTATTTCCCACCAGACGATGCCAGATGATTTTGCTCAGGAACTTGGAAGTTATCAGCATCAGCAATTTGCAACACTTTACCCTAACACTGAACACTCAACACTTAATGACACCACAGACACTTTGCACAATTTTAATTTTACATACACTACACATTTTAATTAAACATTTACTATGAGCAATAAATTTTATGGATGATTCCGCGAATTAATTGCAATACTGTGATTCAATTTAAACCTAAAGAAGGATCTAGACTACTGCTGCCGTTGTCGATGATACTGACTGCCGCTATTGGACCGCCAGTTGATACAAAGCAATCGATTTTGCAATTCATTCTCCCACCTCCCACTTTAGCAAAAATTTAAACGTTGAATACAGCAACAGTAGCGCCAACTTGGCGCGAAATTTCAAAATTGTAATTTAATAATTTTATTAAAATTTATTTGTGTCAATAATTATATTAATTTGACTAAAAAGTATACTCGGAATTTTTTATTTTTATCAATAATTTATTAATTATTCTTATTACTTGCGCGGTAAATTTGAATATTTGAAAAATAACTTATTAGAAATGGGAGAAAAATTAAAAATCGTAAATCAAAATAAAATGGCGGCAGAATATTGAGAAATATTTAAAATATTAAAAAAAAAAAAAAAACGCGCGTTTTACGCAAAAGTTGTGATGCTACAACTGCTCACATTCAAAATTTATAAATTATTTTATATCTGCGACATTCACACTCACAAAATATCTTGTCTCGCCTGGCTAAATAAGCATTGAAAGTTTAAATTTCAGAGCAGATGTTATAAAAAATATTATAATAGTGATTTTAATTGATAATAATTATTTTAAATTTATTATTTCAGGATTCTGTGTTGGATATTACAAAAGTGATACCTTTATCTGCAAAAGAAGGAGGAGGAGTTCAATTACTATCTTACATGGATAGTTTTCCATTTAAATTTTATATGATACTTCGTAACATAAATTCACTGCCGGGAATTTTGAGTGACGCTTTGAGGCAATGGTTCGAGATTGTCGGAAAAATAGATACATAATTTAATTTTTAGACAGTATTTATTTGTGTTATAAATAAATAAAGAAATAAATAAATAAAACAAATTGTCATAACAATTACATGTATAATAATCCTGTTTTTTTTATTGTAAAAAATTTATAGTTTGTAAAATAAATTTTTCTTTACCACTTTAACTGAATATTGAAAATGATTATTGTAAAAAAACAATATAATAGTTTTAATGTCAGAAAGAGAAAAATAATTTTTTATGATTTAAGTAGCGGCAAAGTAAATTCAAATTTTTGTGTTCTAACTCAATAATTATAATTAAAAAAAATATGAAAGAGATTATCTAATAGTTTTTTTACGAGACTATTGATCAAATATATTGTAATTGTATCCAAAATTTTTTTTAAAAATATAAACGAAACTCAAAAACAATTAATTAAAGATGATACTAAGTATAGCTGATGTCTAATAGTTTTTTGATTTTTTTTTCAAATCGATAAATTAAAAAAAAAATATTTCAGAAAATTGCATCTATAGTTTTTTTAATTTTCTACATGTGCATATTTTTAGTTTTTTTTTTTTTTATGTAATTAACATCTTAAAAAAAAATCCAAAAATTGTTAATTGTCTGATAACTGCAGGATCATAAATAAACTAAAATTCTTATAAGTCTTTAATAAATAGATAACAAATTAATATGAATGATAATGATAATCTAAGAAAATTTATCACAAATATGACTTTTATTTTTAAAAATCAAAAAATTATTAAATAAAAACAAAATTTTTTTTAAACTTATTTTAAATAAAGCGCGCCAATTTCAAACTCAATATTATTCGTGGAAAAAATAAAAAACAGTTTATTTAATTGTTGTTGATTAGTGAAAAAGGAACCAATAGGATTCAAGTAATTTTTAAACTGACCAATAGAGTTCCATTTTTATTTAAACGACCGGTAAATTTATATTATTTACACAAATGCAATTTTTCTAAATATTTACAAAAATCTGACACGTCATTTTTATTCGCACTACTCTTGAAGTGACACGTTTCATTAACACAAGTCAATTAAAATTCCAATCTAATTGATTGATTACTGATATTTTTAAAGTTTACTCCATTACTTGTAGTAAATATTATTAATAACAAAATTAATGAGAAATGGATAAAAATGAATTTGTAATTCCGATAATTGCCAGGAAATTACTGTGCTGTGTCGTATGCAGTGTAGATTGCAATGATGTTAAATGTTTATCATCCGCTAAATCATCTTGGCATTGGCAACAATTAAAATGCAGGTACTGATCAATATAATTTTTTAAATTCTTTTAATTAACAAAAAATACATGAGTGTAAATGTAGCAGACATACGAAAGTTTTTTAATTACGTACAAAAAAATTAAATAATTAAAATAAAAAAATTTTTTTTAATTTTTTGTATCTCAGCAATTTGAGATATTTTTAAAAAATTAAATAAACAAAAAATACGTTAAAGAGAACTAGACAACAATGAAAAAAATTTGAACGTATGAGTAAATGATCCGATAACAAATATAATTGATGAATTTTTAATAGCGACACACGGACAGTCACGTAGGAACTGCGGGTTGCTAGTTTATTTCATGTTAATTTAATAAAAATTATCAGCAACTTACTTGTCAAAAAATAATTTAAAAAAACATCAAACTAAATTATAAAGTACTTATTTAATTTAATCTTAAAATTATTTTAATATATTTACAGATTGATGATTTACTTGCTGAAAGATGATTTTATAATTGGATCTCCAATTCCTAGAAACGACAAATCTTTCTATATTATTGTAACAAATGAGTTTTATAGAAGCGAGTCTTTAACTGCAACCATCAAAAAATTAAATCTCCATGTAAATTATTAATATCTTTGATAAATTACTTACTTTTTCATGATACCAGCATCGAAACTTGAAGTTTCAGTGTCTCTACAGCTCATCGAAATAAGCTAATTTCAAGCCGATGCTGCAAACAACTACTAGCGAATTCGTAATTAAAAAAATAATTTCATACAGGAGGCAGAAACATGCATGTTTCTTCCCTTGGGAAGAAACACAATTGTTTCTGCTTAGTGTCAGTTATATTTAATGTTCATTTGCAACCTTATTACTCTCATTTGTTTACTTGTCACTTCGATTTACTCATTTCATTTTTTAAGTGACAGTGTTAATTAACCAAATAAAATTATTAAAAAAATAAGTGAAAATAATATTTTTGTCTTATTTACTAATTAATAAGTGACTGTAAATCACATATTGCTCATTCTCTAACAGTTCTCCGCATCATCGGCTTGAAATTAACTTGTTTCTTACTGGCTACTGACACTGAATTTTGAAGTTCCGAAGCAGGTACTCATGAAAAATATAGTGTGTGACTCAGGATAAAACACGATTTCAGACTGCGGGTGATGTTAACCCTCGCCTGCGGTTCGGGCAGCCAACCTCACCCTAATCTGAAATCGTCTTGTTTCATCCCTTGTCACACAATAGTATATTGTGACAAATACTTCATTGATAACAAAGATTTTTCATGATACCCAGCATCGAAACTTCAAGTTTCAGTGTCTATACAGCCAATGGAAAAAAGCTAATTTCAGTTCAATGCCATATAAACATGTAAATTTAGTACCAATTTCAGACCATTAATTTTATTTACATAAATAACAGTTCTAACTTTGTAATGAAGTTTTACAAAAATTAGTGTTAATAATAAATAGTATTTATAGCTTCTGCTTAATTATAAATTACAAGTGACAATTTATGATTACGTCATAGTTGATCACACGATTGGTCTTAAATTAACTTGTTTCTGACTGGCTGCTAACACTGTAAGTTCTAATGCAGTTAATCATGAAAAATCTCGTATGAATCTCAGGATGAAACACGATTTCATATAGTATACTATTAAAGAATAAATAAATGTATGAAATATATTTTTTATAGGCTTCAGAACCGCAGCCAGTAACAGCTCGAGCATACATCACCTGCATAAGATACACTGTTAATTTTTATTTATCACCGGAATGGAATAAAGTTTCAGCACTTTACTTCGAAGGTGATGACTTTTGGAAGAAAACTGAACATTGTACGGCTGTACAGGCTGATATTAATTTAATTACTCCCGAAGGATCAGATGTTGATAAAATTTGTGTTGTAGTAAATCCTATGAAAGCTAAATTATTCCCATTGAGACTTTCTGATTTTTGTATTCCTCATTCAGTTATATCAGATTTTATGGCTGATCCAAATGGAATTATTGACGTAACTCTTTTTGGTAACAGCAGAGTTCCTGTATTGCCAAGGTACTGTACAAAAACACTAGCTAATTATTACACAGAAAAAAAGGATTTCTGAGCGTAAGAAAAAATTTTTCATAATAAAATGAAGAAAAAAATTTTCTTAGAACTAGAAAAATTTTTTTCTCGCCCCAAGAAAATTTAAGTTTTTAATTCATAAAGCAAAAGATTTTGTAGAGCAAGTTAAAATTTTTTGCATCAAGAATCTTTTTTTTCTGTGTATTTAACACTCAATTATTCCTTGATAGTAAAAAATATTGTTACTAGAATCGATTTTTAAAAAATCACGTAATAATTCACACTAAAAACGAAATAAATAATTATTTAATTGCAGTATGAAGCTTGGAAAAGTTCTCAGAGTATTAAAAAATATTCCATTGTCATGTCCGTACAGTAATTGGATTGAGATGAGACGTTTTTGGAAAAATATGGTAAGTTAATTTAATATTCATTTAAATACTTAAAATTAATATATGATTATAAATTTTTTTTAAAAACAGTACGGATACAGATTACCAAAAACAGCTGATGGAATTATATTTTATGACATTCAGTTTCCATCACTTAAACCGAATGATCGGTTTGTTTATCCTGATATTTGTATAAGAGATGGTATAGATCAGACTCCTCTACGCGAAGATACTGAAGCGATTGTTCAGAGATTCATGATTAATTTGAGACAGACTATGCCTAAAATTTGTGTTGAAACGGCTGATAAATTTAGTGATCAAAATTCAACTCAAGTCCAAACAGTTATTAATGCTTCAGCAGAAATAAAAACTCCAGTTAACCAACCGGAATCCAAAAATTTGATAGGGTCCAGTAAGCTTTCTGTTCCAACTTCGTTAAAAAATTTAAATATACCATCAACTTCAACGGCTGGTATAGAATCGGCTTCTGATATTATGTACCGAGCATCCGAATCAGTTAAAATAGAAAGCAACAGACAACTGACGACTTCAATGTCTCCAACAAAAAGCCTTCTTGGTAAAAGACTTGGCCCGCAAACATTAAACTCAGATAATTTGATTAAAATTAAACAAATTCATCAACCACAAAATCCTCCCAAAAAACCTCACGTTAACATTTTTAAAAATGCTTCAAAATTTTTTGCTAATGATTCAACAGAATCATCAGCACCACAAGCTTCAAGTATTTTTTCACCTTTTGTACATCCAAAAAACTTAAGAAATTCTGCAAATGTTACTCGCAATAAATTTTCATCAAATGCTGATCAAGTAACAAAAGGTTCCATTGAAAATTTTACTGATAAAAAACCGAAAATAAAAGATGAAGAAAATATTATTCCGCCAATAAAAATTAAAAAACAATAATTTCCGTATTTTATTAATAAATAAATTATTTAAGTCAAAAATAAGTATATGGAAATTTAATTATTAATTATATTTTTAATAAGCAATTTAAGTACAAAAAATAATAATAATTAGACTTGATTAAATTAGTAAGTATATTTTAAATATAAATAAATTTATACTCTGACTTTAATAACAATAATTATAAATGGGAAGGCATCGATTGCCTACATTGTTTTTGTCAAATATAGCAAATGCCTACATTACTTTTTCGAACACTATGAATAATTACTACTCAGTTGCTTACTAAACTTTACTTTCTACAGTTCTATAGCCTGCATAAATATAAAATATATAATTTAATTGCATACAAAAATTATTGCACTTCTATTGCCTACTTAAAAATATTTCATGATGTTAAATTGATTACTATTTAATTGTGTACCCAAATCAAAGAAAACCTGATTAATGTAGACAAGCTTCTGATTTATTTGCTGAGAAAATCTTGTACTTGTTGTGGAGAAATGATCAACGTTCACGACCGATGACTTGAGAAAAACAACACAGCTATTCTGTAAAATATCAGAACCACGGCAATTTTCACAATAGTATAACTCGCCCGGTCCATCTTAAAATACTGGGCTGAATCTCATAGTCGGTGTAGAAAATGACCTGACCAGGCCACTAATTTCTAATAGAAAACTCGTAATTTTCCAGTTGCTATTGTGAAGACTACAGTAGTTCTGATATTTTTCAGATCAGCTGTGTTTTTTTTTCTCAAGTGATCGGTCGTAAACGTTGATCATTTCTCCTCAACAAGTACTTGATTTTCTCAGCGAATAAATCAGAAGCTTGTCTACATTAATTAGGGTTTTCTTTAATTCGGTACACAGTTAAATAGTAATCAATTGAACGTCATGAAATATTTTTCCGCAGACAATAGAACTGCAATAATTTTTATATGCAATTAAATTATATATGTTATATTTTCGTAGGCATTAGAACCGTAGAAAATAAATTTTAGTAAGCAACTGAATAGTAAAAAATTTGGCAGCAAGCATTTATAATATACGAAAAAATAATGGAGGCATCTGATACCTTCTCACTATAAATTTTAAACTTAGTTAAATAATTAACAATAACGTTTGTTACATTCTTCAATAACAGATAATATCATATTACGATCAGTTTTTCTATTTATTCCAATTTCCTTCAAATCATCATTAGTAAGCGTAAGAAATAAATCCACATCTACCTATAAAATAAATCACGTTAATTAATTTAAAATTGTAATTTTAAAATAAATATGATAAAGAAAAGATTAAAAATGTGATAAAGTTACTTCTTGTTCAATAAATATGAAAGCAAAATGATTAAGACCAAATCGTCCGAGTAAATTCATTAATTTAGTTTCTCGTAGATTGAATGGTGAATCTTTTGGTGAACTATCGAAAGAAGTTGCTAGCAGAGTATCATCCAATCCCAACGACGAATCATTCAGAGAATCAGATGATGGAAACGGAGATCGTACTGGACTACATTCGATTGCATCGATCACATCAGTATCTTCATCAATTGAGTCATTAATTATTAATTTTGGCGGTGGAAACATTTTGTATCTAAAGAATTTTTAAAATAAATAAAAAGTTAATAGTAAAAATCTCAAAATCGGTTGACCCACAGGATCAACCACAAAACTTCCCGCTGTTTTCGAGCTCTTTGAGATCAAAAAACGATTAGACCGAAAAAACGTATACATTTCGATAAAAAAAAGTAATTTTTTTCCGACGATATCTTTCATAAAAATCAACCGATTTACACCTGCTCTGCTGCAATCAAAAGAGCTTGCTGAGACTTAGATTTTACTCGACCGATCGACTCCAAAATCCAATCAGTTTTAAGTCTTAGTGAGGTCTTTCGATTATTCACACACACGACTGGACGTCAACCCGGAAGTAGTCAAAATAGCTTCCTAGGACCTCAAAACGTCGAGATCTGATGAAAATTCAATTTTCGAAAATTAGAGCGAAATCAATCCGTGAAAAAAAAAATCGTTCCAAAAAAGAATCCAAAAAAGTTCGACATGTGGCACTTTTGAACTTGAGACAGATTAGAACTTTTGTAATTTTGATAGTATAAAAAAGTTTGTCGAGGACATTATATGAGCGATTTTTGAGTAATAAACAGTATATCGACGTTTTAATTAGCAAATGGTATAACTCCATTTTAGAAAATCCTCCATTTATGTGAAAAAAAAGTAATTTAAAAATTTTTTTTCATCTAAAAATCAATTCTATATCTAGTATATGCATAATATTTTTGTCTAGGTTACTCAAATAATATTTTTTCCGACTCTCAGCTAATGAAAAGTATTAAGTTAGACAATTTGCGAATTAGAACGTCGATACTAGTAATAAAATTTTAAGGACCTACCAAAATTTTGAGAAAGAATAGATTATTAGATTTACCTCAAGACAAGAGGAAATTTATAATGAGTGGTCCCAGGAACAGAATATTCGCTACAGTAAATGAATGCGTCAATGATCTAAACTTTTTCGATGGTAGCTACACTATTTTTGAAAAAGTAGTATCAAAAATGTTAAGTGATTTCTAATTATGGAATTTTGTATTAAACTATTGTAAATTGCAGATAGCGTTAAATAAATAAATATTACACACCCAGGGGAGTAAATAAGAAAGCCTCAGATCACATGTAATTGTTGGCCGAGATATTTCTTACTTTACTACGCTAGGTGTATAATATGCTATTTTAAAACATTCCTCAAAATGTATTTTTACATTTGTCCCGTCCTCCAAAAAAGTACTTATTAGAAATCATAGTTCCATAAGAATCAAAAAATATTCATCAAACGTTTCAAATTTGAGGTTTTTGATCTTTTACAGAATGAAGATAAAATGTAGTAAAAATACCTTTCAAGAAATATGTTTTAAAAACGCTCGTTTTAACTCAAATTTCGCTCATACAAAGTCCTAGTAAACTTTTTATTTAACTATCGAAATTATAAAAGTTCAAAAAAAGTTCCGCTTGAAGTTCTAATCTGTTACAAGTTAGTTCTACATGTCAAACTTTTCTGAAATCTTTTTGAAACGAATTTTTTTTAGACGGGAATAATTTTCCTTCTTTTTTTTTTTGAAAATTTTCAATTTTTATAGCGGGAAGTTAACAAATAATATTATTGTTTATAAACAACATACTTGTGACGTTCCGGTCGGTCTTTACGTTCAGGAGTTGATGTACTCGGATCTGGATCATCACTCGAATTTAATGATTTTTCACAATTACTATCTTTACATTCAGAGTCATCGTCCATTATTAATGTTGATGATCTCGTTAATAATTTTTTATTAATTCTAGACTTTATAATTGATTTAGATTCTGAAAAATCTGGAGGAGACTTAAAAATATTTAATAATCCAAAGTTTTCTTCAAATTCTTTTATATCAGAATCCAGTACAGGGTTGCCACCGTAATTATTTTTTGGACATTGATCATGATAATGATGATCAGATAATTCTTCTTGTTTAGTAGATATGTTATCAACATCTTCACAGAATAATTCCAGTGGTTTACGATCTTTTTTTAACCATTCCATTGTCTTAAACATATTAATTACATTATAAATATATTTCACTCCTGTCTGATTGACTACTTTTAGAATTTCAATTGTAATTTTTTTGAATCCTTTCAAGATAAAAGACCTAGTACCTGATGAGAGAACTAGTATCCAATTACTCCATGTATTTTTATAATTATATTTACTAAATTTTACTGAATATAGATGAGTGATCCGATACTAGTTCCTTGATCAAGTATTAGGTCTTTTACGATCGTTAATTCACTGATTCAGTGTTCACTTACTGGCTCAATCACTCTTTTTGATCATCATTAATGAAAAAAATTAATTTTGTGAAGATAAAAGACCCAATACCAACAGGGAACTAGTACTCGATCACTCCATACATTTTTATATCTATATTTAGTGAAATTTAGTATATATAAATATAAAAATACATGGAGTGATCTGGTACTAGGTCTTTTACCTTGCTAACAATTAATTTTGATACATCGATAATTATAAAATTTATATGACAGCAAAAATAGCAAACGTCTGACAGTCTTTTATATTTTTATTAACAAATTATTTGTTATTACAAATAATTATTTAAAAATTTAAAAAAGTACTCGGTGTGTAAATTTCATTTATAAAATTGAACATAGTTTTTTAAATTGTGAAATTGACATTCATTAATTTTAATAAATTATTAATTAAACTTACTTTTGTCACACCTTTTTTTATATTTAATATACTCAATATATGTATTAGTAATTAGTATCAATATAAATAAATTTAAAAATTATAATAATTAATTTTATAATAACAATGACACAAACACCAGGTACGCACGTGTGTTTTTATTATTATCATTGATATATGCGTTTTTTCAAGAGTGTGAATGTAGCAGACATCAGACAAATTTAAAACTATTAATAAATAAAGTAAATAATTAATAAAGTTAAATTAAAAAAAAAATGCGCATTTAAAAAATTTTGAAATTAATAAGTGCATTTTTTATATATGTTATTTTATTAATTATTTATTCTATTTATTAATAATTTAAAATTTGTCTGATGTCTGCTACATTCACACTCGTCTTTTTGTAGCGTAAACGTTTTCTTCATTGACGCCAGTTCATATCTACGTAACCTGTAAAAAAAAAATACAATCTATGCGATCTTATCGTTAAGTTAGCCGTAGATGCTTCACTGCAGAAGTTTTGAGCAATTATATTTAGAGTGTGGCTATCAGGGTTATTGCAAAATGAAACTTAGAAGATACTTTTAAAGAGTTTGTCAGCCATACTATTTGCTTTTTTAATCTTTTTAACTGGATTTTTGTTCAAATATAACGTTTCACTTTTACAGTATGAGTTATATCAATTGAAATTTTGTATTTCGATGTAATATATAACCCAGATAGCAAAATAACGTCTTGATGAGTTCTGAATGAATTCCTATTTATGAATTGGATTTTTCATCAACATCTTAAAGAAGTCTTTAAGAGGTTTTCTAGATGTCGAATCAGTCACCTAGCGAACTCAGTAAGACGTCTTTAAAAAGAGTACTCAATGAGTTCTTTTTCTGACTTCGCAAATAAGACTATAGTATGAATTTACCATGATATCTACAGGAGCTCCTTCGAATACAACGATCATTATTTCAAATTAATTAATTTCTAACGGTGGAAAAATGAATTAAAATCAAATCTAACTTGAGAAATATTTTAGGATAAAAATAATTCTGGGGTCAAAATGACCCCCAGTGTACTCCGAGGGTTAATGAAAAAATTTTAAAATTTCATTCAAAATCCCTTTCTAAATGAAGAAATCCAAGCTCAGCTCGGGATAAATATTTAATTTATAAATAAATTATTTAAATTGATGAATTTGAAAAAAAAAAAAAACGCGCGTATTGGTTTTTAAATATTCTCAATACGAATTTTTAAATTTTTATTCTTACATTTTATTTATTCATTCAAAAATTCAAGAAGTTGCCAATTATACTACTACACATTCACACTCCTTTTTTTACTTATGTGATGTAGGAGATGTGAGACGATTTTTAAATTATAAATAAATTAATTTTTAATTATCCAACTACACGCAAAAAAAAAATAATAAATATTATTCGGATTTTCAATTCATTTTTATTGTTTGAACAATAAACCCGCATCAAAAAAGGTAATCTATAAATAATATAATATTGAAAGCGAAAAAGTATAAGAATAATTCTCTAAAATATATTGATGTGAAAAAAAAAATAGTCACTCTTGGTCTTTAAATTTTATTGTTTGAAGTGATAAAATACGTCATCTTGCCATATAGATATAGCCGCGCATCAGTAATACTTTAGGTTAATTCTTTCACATACATTAATATAGTCGTCCCAATGAAAATTTGGGATTTTGCCCTACCACAATTATTCCACCTCTACCATAATATTCAGCTTTGCGCATGCGCAGAATATCTTTTTCAGAATATTATAATAGAGGGGGAAAAAATAATAGTGGGAAAAAATCCCATGCTTTCTCCGGGACGACTATAGCTTACAAACACAAGTAAAATTTTATTGTTTCAAACTATAAAAACTGATGCGCTTAAAATATACTTTTTGACAATTTGAAGAAAGTAATAATTATATACCATTGCACATAAAATCAGATGTTCGACATTGAAAATTTTATTTATCATATTGAATGTTTTTTTACTTTCTTACTATAAACTTAAATGTTCCAAACATCGAATGTTGAAGCTGAAACGTTAAATTATTATAATTTCATTTTTTTATCTAGCAAACAGTAATTTCTATTACTTGTAACATGATTTATTTACATATAAACTTTAAATTTCAATATTCAAATTAAGATTATTAAAATATATTCTATAAAACCATGAAATTACTGTTTGAAATGATATTAAATTGTGACCACATTCTAAATTTTTAGTTATCAATTACTAATTTTTATAATTCATTTTTTTGCGTGTACGCCTTTTTAAATTTGCGTTTTTCTTAAATTTTATTTATTCATTCAAAAATTTAAAAAATTCTCAATTGTGAGCAAAATTCATGAGTGTGAATGTAGCAGATAATTGTCATTTTTTAAAGTTTTAAATAAATGAATAAAATGTAAGTAAAAAAAAATTCAAAAACGCATATTTAGATAAATGCTAAATCCGTATGCGCATTTGTTTAAATTTCATTATTTTAATTAATTAATTCATTTATTTCAAATTTATAAATTGTCTAATGTCTGCTACATTCAACTCATCCCAATTCACACTCGTCTAATGATAATTAATAAATAAATAAATCGAAATTTAAAATTCGAAGCTTTTTTTGAGTACGGCCCAGCTTTGTCTCAAGTATTTGTATAATATTCCAAAAAAAAATACAATTACAAGTACACTCAGTACACTAAGAAATACCAAGTACCACCATCTGTCTCTGTAAAAACCAAACTAAATAATCAAGTATCTGTAAAATGTGACACTCGTATATAGACTTTGCTCTGACAGCGTTTGAATCTGATTTTATTTAGTCATTTAACTTGATTTATAATAAATGTAAAATAAAAACAATAATAAAAATATTTTTAAAAAACAATAATAAGATCTATAAATATAATAGAAGTGTACAGTTTAGTTGATAAAAAAATAAAACAACAATAAATAAATTTAACTTGTGATAAAATTTAACCTACAGATCTTTTTTTGTCTATAGTTTTACATACTTTCACCTTCTTAAGTAAATATAATCCTCATTGCAGGTAAGTTATGTTCAATGTACGTGTTATTTATATAATTAAGTTATTTAATTTATTATTTATTACCAAGCATTTATTTTTTATTTTATTTTTTGGTTAAGTTTTTTTGTTGCAAAAACGACGACGCCGAATGATTTATTTTATTTTGGGTGGGGATAGTAATTAAGTGATGGTGGGGGACGGAACTTTCCTTGTCTTACATCCAGACAATTTACTTTTAACAAAAAAAAACAAGATTACTTTAATTTTATTAAGTAATTTTATTTTATTATTTTAATAATCTTGTTATCATTCTTTTTTTTTATTCTTTAATCAATCCCATGATTTTTTTATCTCCAATTTCAAGTTCAAGTTTGAAATTAAGTCATGTTTAATTTACTAAATTTTTAAATAAACTTTTTATTGTCCAGTTAATTATTAATAACTTTAATTGTCAGATTTTTTAAAATCAAAACTTGTAATTTTATTTACCACAAATTTTTCAAATAATTCAGTATGTAATTTTATTTAAATTTCAAAAATTATTATTTAGAATTTTTTTTTTTAAATAAAATACTCGTTGAAAATTTTTAAAAATAATTTCAGACTAGTAAAAATGATGTTATGATATTACTTTATTTTAAGATTCCGGATGAGTATATTTATGTAAATAAATATATATAGATATAGTAGAATATTATTGAGGAAATAAATTAATTGATGTGATTGTTTTGTAGAATGGGGAGCAGTGCTCAATTGTACAGTTTATCTTGGGGTGAATTTAGCACATCACTGACATCAGCAGTGCAACTGCTCCGAGGACATGGTGATCTTGTTGATGTAACATTGGCAGCTGGTGGTCGTAGTTATCCGGCCCATAAAATAGTTCTTTCTGCCGCAAGCCCATTTTTATTAGATCTGCTTAAGGTATAATTTATATTTTAATTGTATATTATTTGCTATTAATTTAAAAAGTAAAAATTATTGATGATAATTATACTTTTAGAGTACACCATGTGAGCATCCAGTTGTTCTGCTTGCTGGAGTAAGCTCTGATGATTTAGAATCTCTGTTAGAATTTGTTTATAAAGGTGAAGTGAGTGTAGAACCATCTCAATTGCCTTCATTACTGCAAGCAGCTCATTGTTTGAGTATCCATGGACTTGCATCTCCAACAATATTGACTGAAGTAATTATTTTTTTATTAACGCTTTTCGCAATTTAACAACAAATTTTTCAATATTTATTCGCTTTATCACAGTGCTAATAACAAATAAAACAACGACAATAAAAAAAATCTGAAAACTGCCTGATCCTGCAGGCCAGCTCGAAAACATTATTACTTGTAAATTTTTGAGCTCTTCGAGCTCAAAAACTGTTAGACCAACAAAATACACATTTCATTGAAAAAAAATAATTGTTGTCCGATGATATCTTTGGAACAAATCAATCGATTTGAACATTCTTGGTGGTAATCGAAAAAGCTCCCCAAGACTTAGAACTAGTTACATTTTGAGACGATTCGGGCAAGTGGTCTATTCATTATACACAAAAAACCGAAAAAAAAAATAAAATTAATTTTTATTTTTCGTAAAACTTGTTAACTACGTGACCGGTCGACTCCGAAATCTATTCAATTCCAAGTCTCGGCTTAATCTTTCGATTGCCACCAAGAACGTTCAAATCGGTTGAATCGTTCCAAAGATATTGTCGGACTAAAAAAGTTTACACACACACACACATCCACACGCATGCACACGGACGTCCATCTGGAAATAGCCAGGATAGCTTCATAGGACCTCAAAACGTCGACATCTGATGAAAACTCGATTTTTGAAAATTGAACCGAAACCAATAACTTTCCTTTTCTTCTTTTAAATGGAATATGGAATTTCTAAAAGTCTATTTTTCTTTAGACTCTTTTTTAGGATATTAAACTTGATATCTAACAAAATTTCTAGAGAATCGATCAAATTATTCATTGCCTTAAAAAAGAAGTAATTATTATACTATCAAATTATAATTATATATTTGGTAACGTAAAAGCTGGTATTACTGTCAGAAGAGTATCAACTATTGACGTTTTATTTTATTTTATTTTTTATTTATTTATTAATATTATACGCCATAGAATTTTGTCATAGCCTATCATAATTCTTCGAGTGACTGAGTAATTGACAGTACTAGTTTCAGGGACCAACTATAACTCAAATCACTTTCGTTAAGCTAAAGCATTTCTGCTACTTGTGAGAAATTAATTAATTTTTGCGGTCAAAATTGCAATACGATGTGCCAAATAATTATTTTAGGGTCGTCTTAGAATGGATTATTTTTATTATTGATAATAAATAAATTATAACATCTAGAATACTGTTTGTAGTGGCAATAACTAGAGCTTTTCTTTAAATAAAATTTAATTTTAATATTTATTAATTAAAAAAAAACTTGTTTTTTTTTGTTAAGAATGGCGAAGAAGTACCTCCTACAGCAATACCAACAGCAACTGAACCAGTAACACGAGAAATAATGAATTCATGTATCCCAATAAATCGTAGAAAAAAAAGAAGAAGAAAATCATCGTCTTCATCTGGTAAATGGGCAAGAATAGATACAGCAAATGACAGTGAAGATCGACATGATGGACATGGAGATGATGATAGAACAACAGATTATGATCACAAAAATGATGAATCTGGCGTTCATGCCGATGATGGTAAGATTAGTACTATTATTATAAAATATTTTATGTTTATTGATAAATAAGTTAATTGCAGTATCCGTATTTTGTGTTTGCTTTCTATAATTTATTATTGCCAATACAAATTACATGTCGGAAAATTTAAAAAAAATGCTGGAAAATCCAAAAGTGCACACCTCAATCATTCATGATAAGCGTTAATATTTTATTTTTGTTTATTATTACTTTGAGTATACTATTATTTTAATAATTTTTTTACAGTGATTATTCTTTAACTTTTAACATAATAATTTAATTTTCTATTTTTAGTTTTCTTTTTCGATTTAATTTTTATTATTCAAATTTTTTTTTAATATTCAGCTTTTCTCATAGATACGTTTTTTATTTTTTAATCCTACTGTCACACTAGTGCTGCTGCCAGTAGTTGGTGGAAGAAAAAAAAATAATAATAATAAAAATAAAAAATGGCAGCTAAACTTTTGATGAATTACCGATTTTAAGTTTTTTATTAATTACAATTAAACAAAAAATATTTAGATTGATTTAGCGTGATTTTTAAAAGGGGGTTTTAAATACCTTTTTTTTTTTAAATAAACAGTTTAGCCCTGCATAGTAAAAATTGTATGTTGTGTCTATTGACAGCAGGTGAGCGGTCAAAATATTCAAATAATCGAACACTTAACGACTGGGCTACAAGTACTGGAGCACATATACCGCCATCATTAACCGTCACGGAAGTTCAAACAGCACTGACGGCAGACAACTTTACAGATATAAAACCTTCATTACAAACTTTAATGGCGATGCAACAACAGTACTCACCATTGCACATTCCCACATTTTCTGGGTCGCTCAGTATGGCATTACCAGGTTTTCCACTCCCAACAACAAGTTCATCAACGCTAAAAGTACGCGGTGCATCCGATTGTCCAGGAATTTGTCCATTATGTGGCGCAACATTAAGACAGGCTAGAAATCTTCGTAGGCATTTATTATCATCATGCAAATATCGACTAAATAGTTTTCATACGTTGCAGCAATCAACTGATCATGTTGTTGTTGATATTGAACCGAAAATAGAAATAGGCGCATTTAGTAATCAAAATCATGTAAATGATAGCGGAGAAAGCAATAGCTGTGAACAAATTGTTTGTCATCCAAGTCCTTTACCGTCACCTACACACAATTCAAATAATATGTCACCTCATCAAAATATATCTGAAACTATCGCCAGATGAGATACATAATTCAGAGTTAATTTATTATGTAATACTACAGTCGAATTCCATTAACTCGGAGTTAGTCTACGGAGGAGCGGAAATTTCTTGAAATTTCCGAGTTAACGGATGCCCCTTCTCTCTTAAAAAGTAAATTGCACGCATGCGCTCTTACATGAATGATGTATGTAGTGTGACTACTGCGCCAGACAAAATATGAACTACGGGAGGCTATCAGAGTATGTTTTTATACGTATGTTAATAGCAAGAAACAAAAATAAATAAATAGTAAAAAAACAAGTTATAAAAAATATGTGACAGTTTTATATTAATTGCAGTTTTGTTTTTTAGTTAAATAAATTAACTACAAGTAATTGTAATGATAAAAAAATAAAAAAGAATGCAGTAAACATTTAGGTTGTTGTTTGAAATTCATATTAAAGTCAAGAAATGATACTAAGAAAAAAAACAAAATGAAAAATGAATAATAATAAAATAAATACTTTCACGTGAGCTTGCTTACAATTTTAGTAATAATAGCCTCCTGTAACTCCAAAAGTAACCACTGCCAACGCTTCAGTCGATTTAATTTCCCCTACCATGGCTTCACTCAGAGCGAATAGATATTTATATATATATAGACGTACAAATGTATAACATCGGGTGGGAGATAGCGTAGCTCGTAGTGGGGGTCAAGATTCAGGGGAAGTTCCGAGATAATGGAATTTGAGTTAATGGAGTTTGACTATAAATTCAAGAGATCAATTTTTAAAAATAATTCATTCTCAATGCAAAGATACAAAAAAAAAATAAATAAAATAAAATAAAATATTTATATATTTTGTTCTTCCGCTTTTTTTTTGTTTAGTAATACGTACTTATAGATTTGTAATTTTTTTACAATTTAAATTATAAAGTAATAGAATTGTATATTAATTGATAGATATTAAAAATAAAAAAAAAAATTCCATACATGATCAAAAAATGAATAAGTTAGTTCACCTGAATATTTATATAAGAATATGTATAAAAAAAATTAATTATATCTGTAGATATGCCTTTCATTAATTATTTTTGTTTGTCAATGTATTTTATATTACGTATTAAATTTTTTCTATAATATTACATTTTTTTTTTTTACTGTTATTTAGTAGATATATATTAGTTGTGATTGGTTAATTTATGTGGATTAAATTTTTTTAGCTTTCTGTGAGTTCAGTTGCCAAAATAATGATTGAAAAAAAGAAATAGTGAAATTTTTAAAGATTATACATCACATGTATGACATTTTTATATGATTGATCGATTATAATATTATATTAATATTATTTAAGCATAAATAAACCATGTCATTGCGTAAATTTATTTAATAATTATAAAATGATAATTATTGTTCATTTATTTTAATGCATTTGTAAATAAATATCATATAACGATAAAAAAAATGTTAGATTTTATTGATAATTTAATCCTTTATCAAGGGGGAAAAAGGTCTGAGATACCAAAAAAAAGCATATTTTTGTGATTTTTTTCAGAGCACATTCTTTATTAAAATTTTTAAAATTTGTGGAATTATTAAGCATCATTCCAAGAATATTCTGCTAAATTTTCATAAAAAAATATTGAAAAACAAGTCCGTGGTAGTGAGGAGAGACGAGTCACTTAAAAAAAAGTCTCTATGCTGTAGGCAGGATAACTCGTGACTGCATCATGTGAAATCAAAAAACCAAAAGGATTTCTTTAGTACATGAGTTTACCTAGAATTTGCATGAAGGATTTTTTTTTCAATAACTACTTATTTTTTAATTATACAAACGAAGCAACTTTTGTCAAAAAAAGTTTTATGATTGCACTTTTACCCAAAATTCAAAAGTAAATAAGTTATCCATTTATGAGTAAGAAATAAATACTTTAGACCAACAATCTCAAAAAAAAAGACCCAAAAATAAATAATTAATTACAAATTTGCGGAAAAATTACCGGAACTTCTAAAAAGTATAACAAATGAAAATGAATATTTATTTTTGTTTATATCCATTTAAAAAAGAATATAATGGTTACTATAAGAAAATAGTTAACCGAAAGAAAATTTAGTATACATTTTTTCAATTAAAATACAAAAAGTTATTGAGGACAAAATGTTTGATATTGTATTCTATATCATTTAGCAAGTTAAAAAAAAAACTTTTTTTTAAGACCTATTAAAAGTTTGTCCAAGAATATAAAAAAACGAATAATAATAATAATAATAAATCAATGAATTTATTTTATTTGACATATAAATTTTTGTAAGTACTCAGATTTTTTTTTCAACTCGAAAATTTTTTAAGTCCAGAAAACGATAATTTATTTTTTGACGATTTTGAGAGCTTCGTTAGAATTTAAAACCGATAAAGGCTTCGCATTTATACCTCATAATTCTCACTGAGGATTTAAAGTGCCAATATTGTACCATTGTTTGTCCGGTAAATAAAAAATCAAAGGAATTCAATTTTTTGAAGCCCAAACTAGAATTTGTTTTTTGACTTAGGATTGGTTTCAATCAGAGTTTTTAGTCAGGGAATGAAATATTGAATTGTCTTTGTTTCAAATACTAAATGATTTTTTATCTAAAAAAATATTGAATTGATATCATTTAATTAATTTTAACTATCTGTGTATTTGCGTGCGTTATTTCTTTGTTCCCATTGAGTATTTAAGCATCTGACAACAACAAAGTATTTAATTTGTCATTAAAGTTTCAACGAATCAAAGTTAATGATCCCAGGCATCAAAATGAGTGAGTAAAATTATAATAAATATTTCAGAATTAATAGCAAGTTTATGAACAATCTAATATTATTAAAGCTGACAATACATAAATTAAATGTAAATCGAATAAAATAAAAAAATGCGCATTGATAAAATTCAAAAATCAGTATGTGCATTTTTTAATTTTTATATTTTTAATTGTTTAATTTGTTTATTTGTAATTTAAAATTTGTCTCATATCTGCTACATTCACACTTATAAAATAATAGATTATATAATTTCTTAAATATGCAATGACATAATTATTTTTTGTATTTTTTCAGAAAAACTTTCATCTCATTATTACAATACAATTTTTTTTTTACGAAGATTTTTTGGGAATTCCCTGGATAAATTTTCAAATACTATGTAATTTACTTAATTTTACGAATATTAAGGGAGCTTAAATATATTGTAATCTGTAAAATATTCGACACGTCTGCTTATAGAGAACAATCGACATAGGTAAATGGCAAGCACAGATTTAGCGCCTATCATTTAAATCCTTGGCATTGTGAAGGTACTTTTACCGTGTAGTTACCTGGATCATTAAAGATAAGGTGCCGATGCCTGTAGCGATAATTAAATCTTCTATAAATATATGACTATCGTAAAAATTAGTAAAGATGTTTAATGGTACTTTGAAGATTACAGAAAAATAAGTCCTTATGCATAAATAGAAAATTTTAATGATTAATTTTTAAAACCTTTTCGGAATAGACTGAATTTACCATTATAATGTTAAATATTTTGAATATTGTTGTAAAATATGGATTGAAATCAATTTAAATCATTTCGTAAACAGGAATGTCAAATATTTTACAGATTACAATAAATTTAAGCTCCCTCAATATTCGTAAATTTAAGTAAATTACATAGTATTTTAAAATTTATCCGGGGAATCCCCAAAAGATCTTCGTAAAAAAAAAAATTGTATTATAATAGTGAGATAAAAGTTTTTCTGGAGAAATAAAAAAAAAATAATTATGTGATTGCATATTGAAAAAATTATATTATCTATTATTATGTAAGTGTGAATCTAGCAGATATGAGACAGATTTTAAACCACAAAGACACGAATTAAACAATTAAAAATATAAAAATGTTTCGCATCATGAGTGGTGCAATATCATTTTCGAATGCTTTTAGTGACCAAATTTGCCCTAGCTATAGAGAATCAGACGAAAAATGGATTCAACATTAAATTTTTTTTTTAACTTGCCGATAAAAAAATGAAAATATCATTTTTTCGAAATTTTCGGCTGGTCCATTTTGCCCCAGGCGTCATGTGTAGGGCTAAAAATGCGCAAATATATTGGATTTAAAGTAGTTAGATGAAAAAAAAAATTTTTTTTTTTATAAAATTTTGGGAGTACCCCGTTTTGTGTACCCTACTCACTGCTCCTAGAACGCGGGCGAAAAGTTCCCCTTCCCAAACATCACGATGCTGAAGAGATGCTTGGGAAGGGGAACTTTTCATCTACTTCCTGGCAGTAGAAATGCTCAGAGATCATTTAATAGGTAAACGTCTTTCGAATAAGTGGTTTTTAAAATATAGTGCGCTCAGTTACCGTAAAACAGTTAAACAATATAAACTTGTATAATTAATACATCTTTCATATACATTACGTTAAAAGTTAATAATTAATTGTTGAGTGATAAAATTAGAAGAATTCAAATTATTGATATTTTATTGCGTTTTGTTTAAAAGTTATAAGTCTTTTAAATTAAGTGGTTTTTGAATATATGTAAAACTTGTTGAGCTACTGAGAAGTTAAAAGTTAATATTTTAATTTAGTTAAAAAACTCTCCTCTATTATTCATACTTGATAAAAAAAAATTATTGTCACCTAATTTTTTTTTGTAATTTGTGTTTTCATTTCGTTCTAATAATTATCAAGATAATATTGATCGAAATGTCATCTACTACAAGAGGCCAGTTAATGTCTGCAATTTTCTTCGAAAATGATACTAAAAAGTGTAAAAAATTATTAAAATCAGCAAACATGTTGCAACTTCCCATTCTTCGTGACAAATATTATATTCTTAAAATGGTGGTGAGGCGCAAACGTGTAAAAATGGTTGAATTATTGACAAAAGATTGCATTAAAATAAGACACAAGAAATTGGATCGTTCTTTGAACACCCTACTCCACGATGCTGTCCGATTAGGGCAGCTTAAAGTTGTTAGAAGACTTGTAAGTATAGGTGCTGATGTTAATGCAACTCATAGAAATGGGATGACTCCTCTTCACGTTGCAGCAAAACATGGATATCTCAAGATTATGGATTTTCTTATACGTAATGGTGCACATGTGAATGCAAGATCTACAGGACCTTATAGATGTGGATTTACGCCACTACACTTCACTTGCGAATTGAATAATTTTAAGTGTGCGAAATTATTACTCAAACATAATGCTTCTGTTATTCCAACAAACGTTGATGATTATCATCCGATTGATATTACAGTTGTTTGTCTTTTTTTCAAAATGACTCAATTGTTATTGAACTATGGCGCAAGTATGGCTGTTAATAAAATAGTCGATGGATACCAGAAGTCTGGAATATCATCATATGAAGATGAAAATTTAACTTTATTACACTACACAGTTATACGTCGTTCTCTACCTATGGCAAAATTGTTATTAAAATATGGAGCAGATGTAAATATTAAGAGTAATTATAATACATCTCCATTGTCGGATGCCATAATGGGCCATAATATTCAAATGGTTAAGCTCTTATTAAACAACGGAGCTCTTATGAGCTACGATTTGAATGGTAAAAAAATGGAACTAACAAATTGTCTATTTTTTAACCGACTCGGTATTTATCCATATTATTGTAAGTCACAGTATAATTTAGTCGATAAAAAATTTGAAATAATCAAGCTACTAATTAATGCAAGAGCTAACAACAAGTTGTCAGACGGTCCGTCGAAACTTCTCTGTCACTGTATATGGCGCGGATTCAGAAAAATTGTCAACTATCTTTTGTATCATACCAATTTCAATTTTTATAATTTAAATGATGAGATAGTACAATCTGCTGCTTTTTATAAAAATTGTATAGATCAATTTTCAGAGATTGCTAATGACACAGAGTATTTAACAAAGCGCAAGCTCGAATGTAAAGAACTTACTTACGACTTGATAGCGGAAAAATATTCGAGATTTTTGATTGGTTTGCCGGTGGACTACTACCAGATAAGTTATGAAGACCTTACCAGATTTCCAACTTGGTTTGAAGTTACAAAGGAAGAACATGAAGATAGAATTAAAAAAATGAAAAACAATATTCAAGGAGTCGTGGATGAAATGAAACGTGAGAAAATAGGTGACAGTAATGTTACTTTTTTTCATATTTTAACTTCTGATATGGACAAAATAATAAAGTTTGCATCAAACGAAAACTTTAGAGCGTTATGTATCGATAATTACAAAGAAAAATATTTTATATACTTTAATAAGCTAAAAAGCGACATAAGTTATGCCGTTAAAAAAAGCTTATCGATAGAAAAATGTAATAAGTTAGTTTATTCTTTATTTAAAAATGTACTACCATATGACTGTTGTGAAGAAATTGTTACATATTTAGATTGTGATGAATTTATAAGTAAATTTGTTTTTGATCATCAATAAAAAAAACGATAAAAAAATTGTTTCTTGTTATTCCCATCTCCTATCGTATCTGATATATAGATATAAAAATAAATAAATAAATATATACACGGAAAAAAATAAACTTTAAAAAATAATGTTTAAAATTATAACCCGGAAACCCGGGTGTCAATATGGGGAATTTTAACATTCTAAATAATAAATTTTATACTACGTATCGTCTATTTTCTGAGTTTCACTTACGATTTTTAAAGTTTAAATAGTCATTTTTCTTATATAGACACTAAATTTTAATATTCATTCTATAACTATTTACGTTTTAATAAATAAATTAAAGAATTACTATTAAGAATGATAGTATTTACTGATCACTTTACTATTATATTATTTGTCACTTCTTAATTTATGTAGTTCACTTTTTTCCGTATATATATAAATAATATAATATTAAATATATAACCTGAAATCTCAACTCATTTAATTTTAAGATCAAAGACAAGTTATTAAATCAAATTTGACAGACTTTGTCTCATATATTTTTTATTAATAAAATTAATTTGAGTTATATATTAGCAACAGTAATCTACAATTTATAAATAAGAATTGTCATGTCATATAAATTAAATCAGGAATATTCAAAAACTTGAAAATAAAACAAAGCCACCGATCAACTACACGAAAAGAAAATTATTTTTTTTTTTTTTTTTTTTTTTTTTTATTAAACAAATGCGTAACTACAATCTGTCTATTGACAATAAATAATTGGGATGTAAGAGTAAAACATGGTGATTAGAGGTTTGCCCAATGGCAAAATACTCAAGTACGGGAGGAATATTAGAATCGCTGTGGAAGGTCCAGGACCTTGATACGCTTAAGGCGTGTGGGTTCTCTTCTGTGCTCTATGATGTCTTTCACTAATGGATTCGGATGTTTGTGGAGTCTGAATTGATATTTTCTGCTGTACCGCGAGATTTCCTCTTTGACTGTGGCTACATGTAGATCCTTATGAAGAGTTTTGTTGGATACGAACCACGGTGCGTTGATGATCGTTCTGAGAGTCTTAGATTGAAATCGCTGAAGAATTTCGACGTTACTAGTGCTAGCAGTTCCCCAGAGTTGGATGCCGTAGGTCCAAATTGGTTTCAGGATGGTCTTGTAAAGCAAAAGTTTATTTTCAATGGATAGTTGGGACTTTCTACCGATCAGCCAGTACATTTTGTTTAATTTGATGTTGAGTTCGTTTCTTTTTGTGGTTAGATGTTTTTTCCAAGTTAGTCGTCTATCGAGATGTAGTCCTAGATATTTGACCTCTTCAGCAACTGGTAACTCCCGGTTATTTAGTTTGACTTTAGGGCAGTCACCTCTACGCAGTGTAAATGTAATTTGAAGTGATTTGATTTCACTGGCTTTAATTCTCCATTTCAAGAGCCATTCCTGGATGGTCGAAAAGAAAATTATGGAAATGGTAACCATTACTCTGTAAACATGAATAAGTGAAATCGGTAAAAATTCACTAATTTTAAATGCTATTTTTAAAATAAGTGGTTCGGTTTGCACTCAGAATTAGTGAATATTCACTTATTCATTTTTATTTCACTTATTCATGTTTAGAGAGTATTTTACGAAATTTTTTTCTATAAAATCATAGGAACTACGACCATAAATTATGAGAGCAGTTATATACTAAGCTTAAAGAAATAATTATCATTATTATAAGCTACTAGTAATAATTAATTGTATTGGAAATTTGAAGCATCCCTTTCTTATGACTACTATCGTAATTTGGAAACCACATTCAATGGTAAGTAAATTTGTAAGTAAAACAACTTAAAAAACTAATTACCCTGATTAAGAAATCTAATTTGGAATGATTTGAGATTACCCGTGAAAAATGAATCATACATGGCCATATATGGCTCATACATGAAGCATATATGGCCATATATGGAGCATACAAACTTTTGTAACCATTTGATGCAGTTGTACAATTTCGTATTTATTTAAAATTTTCATCATTCGTTAAGTTATGTGCTTATGAGAAATGATAGTCAATATAATAAATTATAATTTTGTAAAAAACAAAGTTATCATTTTGCTTTTATTCATATGAAAAAAAAATGTCAAAGTATTTTTGGTTCAATTGACCCCACTCTCCCATACAGTCATGCATGGCCATACATGGCCTTCTATGGTTCATGTATGACCATGCATGACTGTATTAAAAAAGTTGGTATGTCCATGTATGGTTAATTTTTCATGGTATTAAATTAGAAAATAATTACAAAACTAGCAGGAACGTGACAATACTCAGGAAAATTTTTGAAAATTCTTCCAGTGCAATTTTTAAAATTTTTACCCGTTAGTATTTAAACAAATAAATTTTTTTAATGACTGCTACTTTCAGCTTCATATTTTTTTCTATACCTACTTCATAATTTTGTCCAGTACAAAAAAATTGATTAAGTGGGGAAAGTTTTTTCGGACTCAGTAGTTGCTGATTGAGGAAAAGTCTTATAACGGATACACGGAAAAAAATGATGCTCATAATTTAAATAGTTTATAGTTTATTTTTGACTTAAAATTAGAATATTTGTATACTAATATCAAACCAGGATCATTATATATGACAAAATGGCTATTATTTATATTAAAATTTGATACACATACAAGAGCTAAATTTGTAATTTCGTATATTAAAATTAATATGAAAAAGAATCGATAAATTGCTATCTACAGTTATTAATTACTATTCAAATAAACATAGAAAAATTAAAATAATTTACCACTTATTCGATTTATGTATATTGTAAATTAATTTATGATGATGAATAAATGATATTTTAAGCTAATAATTGATCAGTGATATCGAATTTATAAAATAAAAGTCAGTAACTTTTGCAATTTTCGGCTGGAAAATTCAGAATCTAAGATAGCAATTCTTAACTTGACCAATCATTACTTTTTAATATATGTATGCCATAAATTAATTAGTTTTCACCGATAAGTCACATATTATACTTAAAAATAATAAACCAGTATTTGTGGTCGAGTGGATAACACTCTTGTCTCCGAACACAAGTACTGGTCAGGCTCAGGTTCGAATCCCACAGAGTGCAAATGAATTATCGACGTTCAAATTAGCAAATGGTCTATAACTCCATTTCAGAAAATCCTCCATTTATGCAAAAAAAAGAAAGTTAAAAATTTTTTTTCATCTAAAAATCAATTCTATATCTAGTACATGTAGAGTATTTTTGTCAAGGTTACTCAAATGATTTTTTCTTTGACTATTAGTATCTGAAAATTGCACACAATCACCTACGAAAATTAATCAGTTAGACACTTTGCTAATTAGAACGTCGTTATTTTTCACAAGTTGATATAATGCTTTGATCTGTGGGATTCGTTCCATATAGCCGCCCCAGACTGACACCTGCCTGCAATCTCCCCCACTAGAAAGCACTCAGTAATGGCAAAAAAAAGTATGGAAAAAGAAATGGAAATAGACCGCAAATAATGAGATATATGAAATAGAAAAAGAAAAAAAGATGGCAAAAGAACATAGTCCGATAAAGTTTAGAGTAGTTTGTTAGAAATATATGAAAAATATTTACTCAGGAAAAATAGGGACTTAAAAATTGCTTGCAACGTAACCTAAAGACTATGTAATGTAAGGAAAGAGAATAAAAACTGTAGAAAACGGAAGTTATACAGTTAAGATGGCAACAATTTATATATACTTAAAAATAATAATATTTACTTACTTTTTGAAATAATTGATAGTAGTTCTTCGGAATCTACAATAATTAGTAAACCTTTGCATTAAGTACATAATAGTACTAATTATTGATAACAGATTCCACTTTTTACAACTATTTATTCATTTTTAATTTCTTCTGTTTTTTTCCGTGCAGGCTTATGACGGGTAGTCGACTGTAATATCAAAAAAAAAAAAAAAAAAATGAAAAAAAAAAGTAATCACTTCATCATAATATTTTATATTTATTATTATAATATGAAATATTCTCGCAAAATTAAATGATTAAACTGACATTTTAATATCTAATATTTAAATGATATTTTTAAAATGTATATTATTTTCTACAACTCTTGTTTATTTTTATTTATACTTCGTAATTACTTTATTCGCTTAATTTTTTTTGTTTAAATATAAGACAGGTCTACATTAATAATGAAAGACAAACGCAGTAAGACAATAATTAACTTATAATAATAATAATAATAATAATAATAATAATAATAATAATAATAATATAATAGTAATTATAATAAAAACAAACAAACAAATGATACAAAAAGATGATGATGCTTTTTAGTATCATGCTATTATTACACACTATAGTCACTTTTTTTTTATCTTTTAATAATAAACATTACAATTATATCAATTCTTCATTATTATATTACATTAAAGTCAGGCGGAAATTGACGACGAATTCTCTCGTAATTATACACAGATATCGGGTCAAGCTATTTTTTTTTTTGGTAAAAAAAAAGCTTTTAAAAAAAATCTATTACATTTATAAATCACAAATTTATTTTAGTTCTTTTTTTTTTTTTAAATCATTCGTTCCACGGCGCGTGAATCATCTGCTCATTTTATTATATTTTTTTAAACTAAATTACGACCATGTTACGGGAGAGATTTATCCTTTCACAACTTTTTTAAAATTTTAAAACTTGATTTATTTACAGGCCGTCTGACAGCCGTAAAAAGAGACACAGTATTAATTGTAGTACCCAGAAGTTTTAGAGGCCGGTTTGTTACATGTTTTTTTTTAATCTATTAATTATTTTATTTTAAATTAATGAAAGTTTATTTCGTTAATGGTCATGACAAACAAAACTCTCCCTCAGACAATAGGCAGCATTTTTTAATAATTATTCATATTTATTAAATTACTAAAATATTTATTATAATTAATAATTATAAATTTAAAATTGATTGTCCTAACGAATTCTAACGCTGACTATTTTTTTTTATTTTTTCAATATCGACTTTTTTTATTTAGTTAAAAATCTTACAAATTTTTTGATAAAATTTTCTTTTTTAGTAACAAAAATAAAAAAAAAAGGGAGAGTTTATTAATCTAAAATTAATTTTCTAACTTACATACGTAAATTATTAATGCATATACTCTCAGTTTATTTATAATTCAGTATTATATTAATTTAGCTCAGTACATAAATGGTTTAAAGTCAATTGTTATCAATATACGAGTATATAAAGCACATTAGGTAGATAGGCGTCTAATACATTATCATTATCATCATTCAAAAGGACTAGCCGCGATCTTGTCCTTTTGTTCGTGACTAGTCTTCAAGGTTTTTATACCTCAGCTGTTAAAAAAAAAAAAACTTCTTGTCTTCTCCCGTGTAAAAAAAAATCACTTCGAAAAAATTCTAGATGTTGAACTTCTAAGCTTGAGTCGAATTTTTTATTTAAACTTTTGTAATTTTGATAGTAAAAAAAGTTTACCTAGAATTTTATGAGCAAATTTTGAGTCAAAAAAGAACATTTTTATCCTCGTTCCGACAAAGTTCCCATTAGAAATCAATAGCTCCATAAAAATCAAAAAATGTTTATAAAAAATTTCAAGTTTTCAAAATTTATTCATATATAGTTCTAGTAAACTTTTTTTTTTACTATAAAAATTACAAAAGTTCAAAAAAAGTTCCGCTCAAAATTCTATTCTGTCTCAAGTCTAAAAGTTATTTTTAAATCTTTTCGTAACGCATTTTTTTTACGCGGGCAATTTTTTAATTTATTTTAAACTTTCTTCCATTTATTTAATTATTTATTATCCATAAATCCGTAGATGTATTGCACACATTAGAGATTTATTTTTTAAAAATTCACATGATTATTTTAGTATCATTCTTTCGTTAAGTTTTAATTAGAATAGGCGTACGTAAAGGTTGGGTTGGTATTATGTAATGATAGTATGTTAAAGAAGATACCACTAAATTTTTTTTTTTGTTTTTTTTTTTAAATACACATACTTTGTTCCCGCTGTATATAATTGAACACCTAAGCACATGACTGTACATATACGAGAGTATCGTCTTCTGTATTAGGATTCCGCTTATTGATTTAATTCCTTGTTATTAAAAAAAAAATTTTTTTTTTATTTTTTATTGATTTTTTGTTTTAAATCTAATTTTAACATCTACATTTATAATAATTGCCTAATTCATTGTTTATTTTTTCATTCCGTATTTTTTTTGTCAATCTGCATATCGGTCGTCACATTTTTTGATATTTTATACACAACTTTTTTTTTTTTTTTTTAATATTTCGTTTTTTAGAAACACGTCTCTTAAAATTTTAATGCTTATCAATAAAATACAAGTTTACTATAGATATAGTAATGATAATTAATTATATAATAATAATTATAATTATAATTATAATAATAACAACTAGAACGAGATGATTCCATAGGGAAAAAAAAAGATATAATTATTTATTTATATTTTTGTTGTTGTTTCGTATTATTAATTTAGCTCGATGTCAATCAATCGCTCGACACATGTCAGCAACATTAATTATTATTTGAAAATTAAATTTAAACTATAATATTTATTTTATTATTTCAGTCATTACAAATAGATCAGTCACTCGATCTACAATTTATAAAATTCACTTGTCTCGTCGTCACAATTGACATTTTTAGTTTTATTAAATCGTCATTTAATTATTTATTTAAATGTCATTTTTTTTATCTTACGGATATTAAGTTACAGGATTTTACTTATGACAAAAAAAAATTTTTTTTTTTAAGTAACAAATTAACACAGAAATAAATATTTTTTTTTGTTGAGCTGCTGTAGACTTTTTTTTTTAATTTTATTAATACTTTTTTTTAAAAAAAAGTATTAAATTATTTTAAAAATATGACATGAATTAAGTGAATACGAAAAGAATATAAATTTTCAGACAACAGTTTTTCAGTCTTCACACCTTTTTTTCTAGACTCTACATTCTGAATGGACGACATTATTTTTTAAAAATAATAATTAATTACAAGGACATTAATTATGACAATGACAATAAAAAAAAGTTGTAATCGAATCATAAACGAGACATAATTTAAACAAGTAAACATTAAACACAAGTAGCATGCTAATAATTTACAATTTTTTTTTTCTGGACGTAATACTTATGTATGGGAAAGCATCATTTGCCTACAATGTTTTTGCTGATGTATCGAATGTATCGAATGCCTACAATATTTATCCGTACATTAAAATGCTTACTGTCCAATTTCTTACTGTAAGTTGCCTACTAAAATTTATTTTCTACAGTTCTATTGCCAGCATAAATATAAAATATATAATTTAATTGCATAAAAAAATTATTGCAGTTCTATTGCCTACGGAAAAATATTTCATGACGTTCAATTGATTGCTATTTAACTGTGTACCGAATCAAAGAAAACCCTAATTAATGGAGACAAGCTTCTGATTTATTTGCTGAGAAAATCTTGTACTTGTTGAGGAGAAATGATCAACGTTCACGACCGATCACTTGAGAAAAAAAAAACACAGCTGATCCGAGAAATATCAGAACTACTGTAGTCTTCACAATAGCAACTGGAAAATTTCGAGTTTTCTATTAGAAATTAGTGGTCTGGTCAGGTCATTTTCTACATCGACTATGAGATTCAGCCCAGTATTTTATGATGGACCGTGCGAGTTATACTACCGTGAAGATTACCGTCGTCTTGATATTTTACAGATCAACTGTGTTGTTTTTCTCAAGTGATCGATTGTGAACGTTGATCATTTCTCCACAACAAGTACTTGATTTTCTCAGCAAGTAAATCAGAAGCTTGTCTACATTAATTAGGTATTTCTTTGATTTGGATACAGTTAAATAGTAAATTGAACATCACGAAATATTTTTGAGTAGGCAATAGAACTGCAATAATTTTTGTATGTAATTAAATTATATATTTTATATTTATGCAGGCAACAGAACCATAGAAAACAAATCTTTGTAGGCAACTGAAGAGTAAGAAATTGGACAGTAAGCATTGATAATAAACGAAAAAATAATGTAGGCGATGCTTTCCCATATTTATTGACAATTTCAATGAATGAAAAATTATTTAAATAATGAGATTACTTTAATTACTAAAAAAAAATTATTTTCTTTTTGTTTTATATAAATCGAATGTTACTTAGGCAGTGGTCGTGATTGCATTAATAATTTATAAATCATTCCTGAGCTTATATAAAAAAAAAATTTATAAAATGGCATTATAATTGAAAAAAAAAAAAATGATAATATAATTAACAAATAATTATATATATAATATATTCGTTTACTAAATAAAGTATATGAGCGCATGCTTAGCTCAATTAAAATAATATACTTTGTTATGATAATTATACGATAATTACTTTTCTTTTGTTTACTATTTTTTTTTTTTTTTTTTTTTTAATGATTCAGTTATTGATTTGTAATAACTGTGAATATTGCATTCGCACATAGTGATAGCGATGACGACAGTACGAAAAAAAAACTAAATTAATATAATATAATAATAATAATAATAATAATAATAATAGTTAGTAATTAAAGAAAAATTATTATTAAATGTTAATTCTTATCGGAGATCTAAGTAAGACAGTGGTAGATTAATATCACAATAAGACTACTCAGGCCTCGTGAAACTTGGGCACAATCATTTGCTCATCATCATTCGCCTTCTGAGATTTGTCTCAATTCATCATGTTTTGATACATTTATAAACTTTCATTCTACTATAAGATACAATTTACTTTTCCCTGTTATCATAAAATTACTAGGGCCTTTATTAATCTATATCTATATTTATATATATAGATATATATATTCCCCTGAAGATGTGCGAGTATGCAAGTCTATCGCGAGATCGCAAAATTTTTTTTTCGACTATTTGGAAGATTAAATGACGTCAAAATCATTTGTGTTGTCCACTCAGCAGTCTTAATACAATAAAATAAAATCTGAATTATTATTTTGTCATGGTTTTCGTTCACTCAAAATTAAAAAAAAAAGTTTAAAAATGTTAAAAAAAAAAATTGATAGAGTGATAGATTTTTTGCTGTTGCCATCATAATTAAACATGCATGTAGACACTTGTCATTTTTTTCCCTTCCACTCACTCGCCTTCTTCGCAATATATTTTTTAATATTTTTTTCAACACGTGAGGCTGTTACCTGGATCTACTTTAGCCTCTTAACTCTCACTGCAAGCTGCGTGACTAACGACAGTAATTACACCTCGATCTCAGTTGATGGGAAAAATTGTCGAGCCAGTTAAGTTCTTCACAATCTCGTATTCTGCTTATTTCGTTCGTTCTTATATTCTTTATAACTTTTTTTTCTTCTTTCAACTTCTTATCATCATTGCAGGCCGGAATTATTCTCGTTGCGTTTTTATTTTTTTTTTCATAACAGAAAAAAAAAAAAAAAAAAATACATAAATATCGTTGTTGTCTTCGTTAACCGGCCGAAGGTTTACTTTTTTATGATGGTATTTATTGTCGGAACTCACAGTAAGAAGATAATGAAATAGATGATGCGGTCCCAAACAGCAAGAAGTTCAAACTCGGTTCCGTTTATTGCCAAGGACAATTGATTATACAAAAAAAAAAAACGTGCGCTAGTAAACATCCTGAAGCAAAAAATAATAATTCAGAAGTGACTGGCGCACACGCGGCTTCATAGTATTGCAGGCAAATAAGTTCCAGAATCATCAAGATTGGGATCAAGACTTGCGACAATATCTCCGGTTGATGCGTGTCTTGAGGCAGCAGGCTGAGTTCCACTTGCTAAAGCATGACTACTTGCACTACCGTTTAGTTTACTTTTAACTGCAAGTGTATTATTGTCGGTACTATCAATAGCCGTAATCTTCGATACGCACTTTCTACCTCTATATAGTCTATACAAACTATACTGCTGCTGTTCATCCTCTAGCGTTATTGCACGTTGTCGAGGTGCACTAACTGAGACTGATTGACTGTGGCTTGTTTGATTTGGCTCTATTGTCGAATTAATCATTGAACTTACAACCGACGAACCCATCGACGATGACGTACTCAAGTGCGAAGACGACGAAGTATTGAGCCACTTGTGACGCATCGCTTCATCTGGTGTCATTCGTTCCTTTGGATCCCATCTAATAAATCAAATCATTTTATTTAATAAATTAGTTATCAAAGTTCTTTTTTTTTCATACCTGCACTGAAAGTTTAAATTTCTGTCCTGTTTAGTGGGAATAAAGTCGTACTTTTCTCTTATGGGAAAACAAATGATACAAAATAACGCATGTGCTATTTTTCCTGCATACAGAGACAAAAATTTAAACTTTCAGGTACAGATTTGGTGAAAAAAAGTATACTACGGAGGAAGGTACGATGTTTCAATCTGCGTGTTTGTCACCATCACCTTCGGCTCGGTAGGAAATCACACTTTGGAAGTCCTACTTTCCTTCCTTGGGGTGTAATATACTATTTTTTTTATTAATTAGTACATTACACACCTAGAGAGAAAAGTAGGACTTCCGGCCCTCGTGTGATTACCTACTGGGCCGAAGGCGATGGTGATATACACGCAGGTTGAGACGTCGTACCTTTCTCCGTAGTACGTATACTTTTTTTCACTAAATTTGCACCTGACAGTTTAAATTTTTGTCTCAGTTTGCGGAAAAAATGGCGTATGCGCTAATTTTTATCATTTGCTTTCTCCTGAGAGAAAAAAACGACTTTCTTTCCTTTGAACAGGGCAAGAATCAGCTTCCGGTACAGTTTTGGTGAAAAATAATTAAAAAAAAAAAAAATTTGGTACATTCAAAAGTGCACGACTCTTAATACTTATTCGATCGTGGAAAATATATATAAAAACAAAAAAAAAGTCGTGCAAAAAAAAATGTACGATAAAAGTTTTAAGGACAATTTTTTTTTTTCTATTACACTAGAAATTTTAATTTCGCTCCTAAAAATAATCAGATGTTTTTTCGTGCAAGCGTGGCTAGTGTGACGAAAGTATATGTAAAAAAACATATAGATATACAAAATTAGTTAAGTTCTTTTTATTAATTATAATTAAACGGGCCCGAATTTGATGGCCATTAATGACACACTTCTTCTTTGGCCCTAAAATAATCTTTTAAAAAAAAGTGATTCAAATAATGACTTTTTTCTCGAGTTTTTGTGTTTACGGGTTACGGACACTTTTTCTACTGCTTGACGGAAAAATTTTTTTTACATTTTGATGTTTTTTGAGTTATTTAATCCATCAAATTGGTCTTTATAAGTCATAGAACTAATCCTTATCAAATTCTCTATCCGATGACGTGTAACTTGGTTAAGATCCGTGGACTAACAAGAGTGTAACAGTAAAAGCAGTAGCGAAAAAGAGGCAAACAGAATTTTTCGATCGTAAAGCACACTCTAATGTTTTGCATTAAAAGTCGTGCAAAAAAAAAAAAAATACAATAATAAAGAAGTCTTACTCGAGGCATCTGCTGACAAAATCAATGAAAAGTGGATCATTTGATCTAAGCGCTATTGCAACATTCTTATTGCCAGGTCTTCTTTTTCTTCCTTTGCTGTTGACTATACACCTCGGATTGCCCTTGGAATCGAAAAATAGTCTACGACGAGTGGCATGAGAGATTAACGATTCTGGCGGCGGTCCCAAGACTTCCATGATACATGCGAGCTGCTCGATTTCATTCTCCCCAGGAAAAAGGGGATATCCGGTGTGTAATTCAGCAAGAATACAGCCCAGACTCCACATGTCTATTGGAGTACCGTATGGTAATCCAAGAATCACTTCAGGACTTCGATAAAATCTTGATTGGATGTACGTGTAAACACGCTGATGACTGTAGCAAGATGAACCAAAGTCTATTACTTTTATTGAGCTGCTGCCACGTTGTTTCAAGAGAACGTTTTCCTTGAAAAAAATAAATATATAAATAAATAAGACTCAAGTATGATAAATAATGTAATTAAAGGTAATAAATTCAGTGGCTATATGAGTTAAAATGTGTAGACGTAATACATTACTCTATGAATACATAAAAATAAAATAAATAATATATAGATACGCGTGAATACCGTAGTGCGGGTTTTGTCTCGGTCATCAGACACGGACATAAATACTTTTAAAATACCAAGTGAGACTTATAAGTGCGTACAAGAACGTTTATAGCATAAAAATTTATAAAACCGTATGAGCTTTAATGTGAAGCTATATAATCTATAGTTTCTCTATTCGTTTTTGCGCATTTACGTCGGACGAGATAAAGAAATTCTCAAGTTAAACGACGCATATGTATAAACTTAGGCTCTAGGCTATTCCCATTTGACAAATGCTTTAATTTTCTTCAACTTACTGGTTTTAAATCGCAGTGGATAATGTTCTCACGGTGCAACAATCTCAGACAGTTTATGAGTGAATTGGCGAAACGACGAATTAAGCTCAGACTGAATCCCTGATAGTTGTTCTTCTTGATCAACTCGTAAAGATTCAAGCTGTAAAATTAATTAACATTTATTTTTAGTTAATATCACAATATAATTAACAATTTATTTTACCAAATACGCTATTGCTTATAATATATTTTTATTTTCAGTGTTTAATCTATTGATTTTATATTATGATAACCAGAAAAAAAATTAGGTATTGTATCATTTGTTTATGAATAATAATTTTGCGAATTTATCCTGAGTAATATTCTCGTGATCGATGTAAATAAATGTAATCATCTCTTGTAATGGATATCAATAGATAAAAATATTAAATAAATATCAACGTCAATTTATTCAAGTGTTTTGTATTCGTAGAATAAATTGTTTTTTTTTTATTTATTATTATTATAATAATTATTTTATTTTATTTTGTGTTTTGCATTGCACATGGTCATATATTTGGCATAGATCTTTTATTTATTAAATTTTTGGTGTTTTATTATATTGGAAAATCATCCAGGACCTTCATGAATATAATATATATTCATGACAATTTAATAATAAATTTATTAATTTTTGAGTAAATTCAATGTTATAATAAAAGACCTGCTCTTAAACTGAATCAGTAAAAATGTTTCTGATTTTTCTAGTAGTTAAAAAATTAACTGAAAGATCAGTAGCTTTAAATCAATTTAATGACTAATCAGTTAATTTAGCTTCACGGCAGTAAAGAGTGCCATCTATACTAGGAAGGTTGTTCGTTAGACAGAGTTTGTTTGCAAGTTACAATTAAAGATTATTATTTATAATACACTATTATTACGGTAAGTTTAAAATATAATAACAAACAAAAGTTAATTTATAATTTATATACTATAATGAAACTTATGTATTTGTCAATTGAATATGAGTAGAATAATTCTGAAATGTTTTTGTGCACAGTAAAAAAGGATTCGTCAAAATCGACACTTGCTGTGTGTAAAACGATCGAATGACACTTATTTATATGTTATTTCAGCGTACGTCGTTTGTTTTGAAACAGTTACACTCGTGTATGTTAAAAGTAACACGTTATGAGTGTCAAAATCTTCGAAAACGTAACCTTCAATTTTAACACACTTATATGTTATTTGCAACACTTGAAGAGTGTTGAATTTGACATACGCTTTTGTGTTACTTGGACACTTCTTAAAAATGTTTTTCACATTATTTAATCTAAAGTTAAAATCAATGAATTAACTGTAGTAATTGATTCTTCAGCAATGAAATATTAAAAATAACGATAATATTAGTAATAGTAATATAAATAAAACTAAAATAAAAAAAAAAAAATAGTAATAATAATATCACGTATTGTTCAATATATATAATATCATCTATTATTTATCTTCAATATTCAAATATGTATAAAAAAATTACTATGAATTCTCTCACAATAACAAAAATAAAATAATTATTTTAATATCAAAAAAATAATTATATTTCATCAACATTAGCTTAAAAGTTTAGGTTATGTATTTTAAAAACGATTACAAATTAAACAGGCGATATTTTTAATACGTCATTTTTACTTGAAATTTTCTGAGAATTGTTTTGTGATGGTCGAGATTATTTTTAACATATTTTGTGTGTTGATTTCACAGTAACACATAAAAAGTGTTACTCTCGTATAAAATAACATTTTTGTGTGTTAAAAAATCAATCGATTGCGACAGTTGAAACAAGATAAATATTGTATGTTAAATTGACACACAAAAGTGTTGAAAATTCAACACTCAGAATTTTAACATACGCTTTTTTTTACACTTTGACGATTCGTTTTTTACTGTGTGTATGTAGTTGATTTACATTTTAGGTTATGAATAACCTAAAATTGTTTTATTAATTATTTCATGTTTAGAAATAAATATCATTATTGTTTTCAGATAAATGTCTATAATTATTTTTAATGGAAAATTACTATAATTTAACAGACGATAATTTGATAATATTGAAATGAAAGACTTATTAAATAAATTTAGCTTTCAAACCCATTTGATGGATTGAAGAATTTAAATCAACAAATCGATGTATCAAAAAAATGCAGTGAATATGTAGAGGGTGAAGAAATACTACTCGATTATAGAATGGAGAACGTATTTGATCAAAAAATTTGTATATATGTTGATTCTATTTTCAACAACGGCTTAATGTGTGATCATGATATGAATTTTTGTATTTTTAATGTGCTTTAATCAATAAATACTGATTTTTCTTCGCATCAAAAACTGAATCAGTAGTTATGACTAATTACATCTGTTACGACCACTATTTTATTCAGTAACAATTTTATTAATTTACAATGATATACGTGGGACTATTTACATCAGTGAATATTGATTGATAATCAGTGAATATTCACTGATTCAGATTAAGAGATTCGGTTCCTTTCCTAGACTAAACCATCATTATTTTATCTCGGTTCCTTTCTATTGTAACATTAAATTCATTCACAAAAATTATTATTATTATTGTTATGATTAATAATCATTAACGTACCTCATGAGTTCGAAACTAATGCACAAATGGTTTCTGAAGTAAAAGTACTCCAGCATGTGTATCACATTGTGTTGCGAATCCGCGTCAAGATCTTTCTTCCTCAGATGATCTAAGATCCTCACCTCAATAAGAGCTTGATGATGGAATCTCTTTTTATTTCTATCAAAACAGACATTCATAAATTTATTAACATAGGATCTTATATTTATATAAGTAAAACACTTACGATTTTCAAAGATAATTGTTACGGAATTTTATTAAAATTCATGAATATTGATTTGTTCAGATAATTAAAAAAATTAAAGCATAATTTTTAATGAAAAAACAATGTGACTGTTTAGAAATATGTTCTATGTAATTAATCATGATATTGAGTTGAATTTAAATTTAAAAAATTTGAAAAATGCAGTACTAACTTTTTTTAAAAAAACCTTAATTAGATTTTAATAATCGCGAGTTTATTAAAATCTCGCTATAAAATTTATCGTATGTAAAATCTAATTCTGCATGAAAAAAAAAAGAATTTTCAATTAAAATTCAGGTTTTTAAAATAACCAGCTTTAAAATTAATTGACTTATAGACAATAAAAAAAGCCATTCTCTAAATAAATAAAACAAAATACATTGTGATTGGAATCTTCATGACATTTATCACTTGGAAATTCAAAGTTATTTAAAAATAAAGTACATGAATAAGTCAATTTATATTTTTTGTTTCTGATTGATTTGAAAGTATTAATAACTTAAAGTAATTTGCTTTAAATTTAAATAAAAATTTCAAACAGTGTAAAGATATTATATAAAATATGTATTTTTATTTAATGTACCTGATTATCTTGATGGCGATATGCTGACCGGTTTTATGATCTAACGCTCGAATAACTTGCCCAAAGCTTCCTTTCCCTATTACTTCCAATATTTCATATCTAGTAGTGTAAAGAAGATAATATTTATACATTTATAAGGAAAAAAATTTCTTTTACAAGTCATTGTATTGATTTAAATAATTAACAAACCTGTAAGATATATGGTCGTGCGGAATTTTATGGTAACTTCCCGTATCATCGTCATATCCACTATTTTCGGCACCCTCTTCACCATGAATTTTACACGCCGACAATCCTAAGTACCAAATCTCCGAATATTTTTCAATTTCAGTACGCTCGTACTCAGTCAGTCGTGAGCCATAATATTTGGCTGCTTCTTGTGGTGTCATGGGTAATCTACGTCCTATTTAATAGACAGTATTTATTCAGTAATTATAATTAAGAAAGACATTCGAGATAATTAAGCAACAAGTAGCTATCTCGAGTTAACGATATTTAAGATGTATTGACTTAACAATCAACATTAATTTAGTTTAAGGTCGTGGGATTTTATGACAATTATATACTCAAACAAATAAATAAATAAATCATAAATAGTACTTAATCTTTTACTCAAGACTTTAGAAACATACATAGAAAGAGATAAACTTTAACCTTTAAATGACACACGTCTGTGAAAAGACGTATGTGTCATACGGTGACATTTTGACCCCGCCTGGAAAAGTGACCAATATTCTAATAGTTTTCAAAATTTCTCTTTCAAATTCTGGAACATGGTTCTACTTTTATAAAGCAGCCTAAATTTTTATCATTTTGAACTTTTTGAATTTTGCGCGCTACTCAAGTATGCGCTGTTTTCAAAATTTGAAATATTAAAAAAGAAAAATCTAAATTTTACGTCATAAATTGACTAATTTAAGATAATTTTGGTCTCGTACACTGAGAAAAAAATACCTATTGCATTGTTAATTTTATATCTAGCGCGAGGTATCATTTTCTTGACAGAAAAAATCAAAATTCATTTACACTACTGCAAAAAAAAAGTAAAAATATCTTGAAATAAACTTGGGTATTTTTGATTAGGAAAATTATTTTGAATGACATCTTCAAATTTTTACATAAAAAATTAATTAGATTGAAAATTTTGAATATAATAATCACTGGTGGTAGAAATTTATCATGATTTGAAAAGATTTGTCTTCTCTCAGTTTGAGTAGATTTTGGAAAAAGGATCTTCATTCTGAAGGATGAATATTGAAGTTTTTAAGAAAATGTTGTATGCCTAAATTGACAGATAACCTGACTAACCCCGTTTTTAAAGGAGAAATTTAAAAAAATAAATCGATTGAAAATTGTGAGGAGTCAGAATGGTACCTGGAGTCATTCAAAGATTAAAAGTTTTTTTTTGAAACACTAACGAAGCGATAAATAGTTTATTTAAGATATCAAAATTTTAACTTTTGAAACAGCTTAAAATTTTGAAATTTTAGGTTGAATAAAAATTTTTGAGGCTGCTTTTAGATTTAAATTTTGTAAGTAATTTTGGATGACCTAAATCATCTCAAGCTTATAGGTTACCCCCATGTACAATTTTAAAACAATTTCAGAAGGCAGGTTTTATTTAATTATTGTTCTATACTATTGTACAGTCTAAAGTTTTGAATATTTGATAGAATTTTCCGGGTCGAGAAATTTGATTTGTTTTAAAATCAAATACAAATTTTAAGCTATTTAAATTTTCTGTTTTTATCCATAGAACAAAATCAGACTTTTAATGTCTATTATTTTTATTTGATCGTCTTTAAATAAAAAAAAGTTTAAAATTTATGATCCTAGTTAGCAGACAATTCAAAATTTTCTGATTTTTTTTAACAAATCAATTGTAAAAAAAACGAAAAACTAAAAAATGCACATGTAGAAAATTAAAAAATCTACGGATGTAATTTTTTAAAATATTTTTTTTTCCATTATTTATCGTTAAAAAAAAAATCAAAAAATTATTAGACGTCGGCTAACTTCAGGATGATTAAAATTTTTACAAAAATTTAAAGACAGACCAATTAAAGACCAAAATCAGATCAAATTTTTCGACTCGGGACTGCAATTCATACTCACATATTTAAATAATTGTCTGAAAATCCCATTACATGTTTTAATAGTTTATTCATATCATATATTGTTGAAAATTATTATTGTTATTGTTATTTATTTATTTGATAAACTTTTTTCTTAACATACCATAAGCATCAACGTGGACACTTGTGTTGAGTGGATCATGCAGGGGTACATTGTTGTGGTTATTGTTAGAGGCGGAGTGGTTTCCATTGTTGTTGTCAGTCGTGTCCCGCGATGTTTTGCTATTGCTGAGTGACGGTAGTTTCTGTAACAAAAAAAAGAAAAACTATTAATAATAAATTCAAAATATTAATTTAATTATTTATTGATTTATTATTTTTTTTTGTATTCTGTTTTATCTAGCCGTAGACTTTTATGTCAGAAAACTTGAAAAAAAAAAAAAAAAATAAAAAGTAACATAAATATTGCCGCTGTTTTGGTGAAGATGTAAATTACTTTCAGCTAAGAGTGCGGATTTATTTTTAGATTATTATTTCTCTCACCCCCTCTAAAAAAGCAACTAAGAGACATGAAATATTTTTTTTCTTGTTACCCTCGTTTATATCTTTTCAGACTCTTCCGTTCTCTTTGTATACTTGTGACACTCAACTAGCCACGTATCACATGAAAATAAAAATAAAACAAGAAAATAAAAATACATAAAATGTACTCGCAACAGTATGATAACGTACGTCACTAGAGGAATAGTATTTTATAATAAACTTGACACACTAATTATTTTAAAAATTAATCACAAATATTTGGAAAACACTTTTGTCATTTATTTCAATAATACCAGTAGCATTCCATATTTCTATTGGTCAGCAGTATTTCACAATCAACAAAAATAACTTTTTCTAAACTTTAACTAAATAGTATGTAATGCAACTCGTTGGCGTTTGGTCCACTATTTTTCTAAACTGTCACAACTAATAACAAAAAATGTCAAGCTTTTAATGGATAACTATCTTCTATTACAAACTTTGCCATTTACTAAGTACATAAAAATATAAAAAATATAAAAAACAACCAAATACACAAGCCAGAAAAATATAACTCGACAATTTCCACGCTCGTTATTGATCCAATACTGGGTCGTTGTATACTCATAAAGTTTCGCAAAATAAACAAAAAGAATTTAAATTTAATAAATATATTTTACGGAGGCTTGACAAAAATTTTTTTAAAAAAGAAATAATTTATTTAATACTTCAACAAAATTTCAAAATTCTTGTGATCTCTTGAAATTAAATTTTTGAGATGAAATGGTGAAAATTTTGTATTATTACCGGACACTAATTTTTCAAAGGTGAGAGGGAAAAAATTCAAACTTCTTTTAGCCGCCGCATATATTTATATAAATATATTTTAGGGTGGCTCAAAAACAAAAAAAAACCAAATAAAGACACTCGATTGTGCCAATATTTAAAAAATTTTCAAAATTCTTAAATGACTTCTGGAAATTAAATTTTTGAGTTTAAACTTAATGAAATTTTTTTTTTACATTTTTACCTCACACTAACTTTTCAAAAGATGATTTTCCAAATGAGTAAAATCCCAATTTTTTCGAGCCGCCCTAATATCTATAAACGAATAAATAGATTTTAGAGTGGCTCAAAACAAAATTAAACATAAAAAAACACCCGATTTTTTATGATAGTGGAATTATCCAACGTCTGATAATTGTTAGAATTTTTTCAAAACGATAAATTAAGGAAAAATATTTTTAAAAATTGCACTTTTAGTTTTTTTTTTTAATTTCCTACATATGCATATTTTTAGTCCTTCATTAAAAAATTTAATTTTTGAATTCAAACTTTATATTCATTTCTATTTTACCATATAACACTAACTTTTCAAATGGTGAAAGTAAAAAAAATTTCAAATTTTTTTCAAGCCGCCCTAATACATATATATTAAAATATATAATGATATAATAGTATTAATAACGCCTAAAGGTTTGAACCTAATTCAAGTGCGTTATCGTAGTCTATTGCAATGTGTCAACGAGGTCTGTCAACGACCCTCCCACTCGGTTAACGACTCCGGAAAGTCGCTGAATGGCTTTTTCCGTGCTCCTATTACCCGATCACTTGCCGTTCGTCGTATCATATGACTATAATCCAACGGTAGTAATAGTAGTGTGCTGCTGGTGGTGTTATTTTGCCAAGCTGTTCAGGTGCTTTTCTAGACTAGGTGTCTCCTGTCAGGATCGATGATATTCCAACATACAACGATCACTGTAAAATAGTGGGCAGCCCTGAACAGGCAATTATTCCTCACCGACTATGTGGTTTACCTTGTGCTAGCGCATCACCACTGGAGTCCAAGCCTTTCTAATACCGTATGTAGTTGATGGTGCAGTAATAACAACAGCAACAGCAACAGCAACAGCAACATCAATGTAGCCTAGCAATAGCAAAAGCACTGAGCGACTATCTATTCAAACTGTCGTATGTATACTACGCGTACATACATATATATGTCTTCATAGAAATAACTGTATGTACACCTACTCAGGCTTATATCCCGTGTAATGAACATACATGTGGGCGTAGTCAACGCCGTCAACGCCAACATATATTTACTATGTCGCGTTACATTAGGTAAGAACAGAAGCCTTGTTAGGAAATTTTAAAAGTAACTTAATAATTATTTTTGACACTTTTACTTTTATATTATATCACTATTTATTTTTTTTCATTTCATAATTTCTTTGAATGTTTCAAATATAAAGGACGGGGTACGGCGGGAAAAATGGAGTACCCCAAAAAAATTTTTTTTTAAAATGTTTTTTAAACATTCAAAAATCACTTTTGTAAAGATTGAGCATTATTTTGAATTTTTTTTGTTAAACTTTTTCAAAAATCGAGTGCCAGTCGGAAAATATTAATGACTTGTTTTATGATAGACTATTAAAATTTTTTTTTCTTCTTTTGTATCCAATAATTACGTGAAATGTAATTTTTCTTTATGTAAATTACTTGCAAAAAAATTTAATTTAATCAAATTTATTTAATATCACGGAGAAAAAAATTAAGTAATTTTTACTAAATTTGAAAAAAATTACTATCCGGGAAGTAATCTTGAAACGTTGAAAAAAAATCAAAACTTTTACAAAACTCAAAGTAAAAATTACAACATTATTTAGAGCAATAATTTCTGTTGATTAAAAAAATTACTGCATTCAAAATAAAATTTACTAGTGACAAATAAAAATTATAATGCACCAATAATTTTGACTATTGTACTTAGTAAATATTAGTTAACGCGCTTTGTGAAAGATGCATTCTGCCGAGTAATTTTTACAATCCAGATAGTCATTTTTACAATCTCAAATAGTAATTTTATCTCCCGGAGTAGCAATTTATCTTACCGACATTCTAAAATGTCCAGTACCTACGTAGAATTACATTGGAGATGTAATATTTATCAACTAGGAAACAAAAATTCCGACTAATGTACTAACTTTTAATAATTCTGAAAACAATTTCTACTTTTTGTAACATTAAACTATTTTTGTATGAATAAGTAAATATTTATTTTTTCCATGCGAAAATTTAACGAAGCTGTATTGTAATTATTATGATAAGTGAAAATTACAATCTAGATAGTAATAATTGAAATAAAAAATTAATTTTCTACAAATCATCGTAATTATTTTTATGGATTGTAATTTTTTATTTGCGATAGCAAATTTTTCATTGTGATTGTAATTATTATTTAATTTTGACCTGCATATTTCTCCGTGTAGAAATTTTTTTTCCCACCTTTTTTAGGGAGTACCCCATTTTGCCCCATAAAAATAAAAATTCTTTATTTACTTGGAATATTTAAAAAAAGAAGATTAAACATATTTGAGTCCTCGAAAAGATATTTTCTTAAGTACCCCGTTTTGCCCCCCTCCCCATAAAATAATTCCATACTCAAATTACGTATGTAATTTCTTAAATTATATCACAATGATATAATATGTAAGTTTATGTAAACACATTGGAATTTAAAAAACACAAGAATAATTTCCAATAAAAGTTATGAACATTCTGTTCTATGTCGCTTAACTTTTTTGACTGTTTAACATAATTTTATAAAAACGAGGCTCCAAGGGATTCATAAAGTTGCATTCATATGCAATATCCCATCAAAAGTTATTCGAGTGTATCCAAACAAACAATTTGTCGACTTGGGTCTTGACTCATCTCATCAGTAAACTCGCGTTCAACAGAATTTATTTACTCTAGCTTTCTGATTCAAGATAAACTTCTTCAGCCGACTCTACTAGAAAATTCAAAGGACCCTCGAGATTGTAATGACATTTGACCATTTACATATTTCATTGTCACTTCTTTTTTTTTTACAATAGAAAAATTTTCTTCACTGTCAAAAATTATGATTTACATGACGACGTTGTGTATCTGGTTGATAAATTTTATTATTTAGTATTACAATGGGACAGTTATTTATATAATTTTGAAATATTAAAACCTGTTTGAAGTAAATTTTTTATGGAGCCATAAATCTTAAATAAAAAAATAAATCTCAAGTGGAATCTTGTGTTTGTCGTAAGCAATTATTTGATCCGTAATAATCCAAGTTTATTATCTCGAGCTATTGTAACTCGATTGGAAAATTGTCTGTGACATGTATATATCCTACAAGAGAAGTAATTTCATCTTTTATTTTTTTTTAGTCACCGCCTCTAGGCATGAAGTAGAAATGATAGGACAAGAATCTCGTGGTCAACCACACTCGCGGCAAATTCGTAACAATTAATTTCAATTAAAGTTCCATTTAGTACGGCGCAGATAAATCAAGTAGAATGACATCAACATGCCTTGAAGCCTCTTCATATCGTCCAGCCGGTTTAACAAATTGTCGTTTTAATAACCGAAGGCGTTTATACCATCGCTTGAACGCATCTTTGTCTTCCTTGTTCTCTAAAATTTATTATTATTATTTGATTAGAGAATATATATGTAGCGTCATAGTTCATCAATAATCGTATGTGATTCAAGCTCTAATCCCACTTTCTTCTGATATGACGTCCTCTACTCTATCACCGTAATATTTCTATACATTTTTTGTTGTCATCGATATTGAGTTCAGGTACAATAGATTCTTTCATTTGGTTTTTATTTACAATATACAATTACTGTCTATTATCTTGTATACTAAAAAAATTTTATTCATTTTCAAAGATAGGGGAGACCGGAGCACGACGGCCCCCTTAAGCCAGTAATTACTTTTTATGGCTTTTAATCTATAGGTCAACCTCATTTGGTCCTTTCTTAAGCAAATCCATTAAGGTTTTACCGAAACTCAAAAAAAAAATTTTTTTTGGGGCACGACGGTCCCCCTCAAAAAAAAAAACTTAATTTTTTTTTTATTGAAAAAAAAATTTTAAGCACAAATAGACTATTTTGGTACCTTTATAATCCCATGAACTTCAAATTTATTAAAAAAAATTTTATTTAGCTAATATAACCAGTTTTATTAAAGTTTTTATTTTAACGACAGTATAATTTATTGACCTAAAAGAGCTTTAATCAATAAGTTTTTCAAATTCATTTTGCTTTAGAAAAAAAAAATAATTTTCTTGTAGCAAACTTTTTTTTAGGTGGTCCATTATGCCTCAAATATTGCAGATTAGCCTAAAATATCTTTGAAACATCAGAGATAATTTGACCGAAAATGAAAAAAAAAATTTTTACCAAATTTTTGAGGGGGTTCTTCGTGCCCGGGTTCCCCTATTAAATTTTTTCGTGACCAATTAAAAAGTAATTTAATTCTGTAAGTGCATATTCTAAAATTTTCCATTAAATTTAAAGGAAATTCCTTCAAGTTGTCAAGTTTTAAGTAGTCAGAAATATAAAATATGATTATTGTTTTAAAATGATTCATTTATAGAATTTGGGGTAAAATGAGACATTCATTTTGGAGGAAAAAATTTTGTTTGAAAATATTTAGTTGCGGCATGCAGACAAGGATAAAATAAGTTGGTCAGGTTAAACAGTGAACTCACTTTCCAAGTTCCAGTAATTTTTTTTTTCTCTTTCAAGTTTTTTTAACTGAACTATTTTATGGAAAACTAGAAAAAGTTGAGCTTGAAATAAAATGAACCACGATTGTAAGAAAAATAATTTTTTTTGTTCATAAATTGGTGTCTGATTTTACCCCATATTCTCATATACTTGATTTTGACATGACTTTAAATTACCGAGTGATGAATAAATTAAAATGTATTTTATTTCCTTCCATTTCAATTATTCTCTCTTATGGCCATAAATCAATTAATTTAATAACTAATAGCTATTTAAAAAACTATAAATTTTAATTGTCAATCATTATTTATCATTGATAATTATTTTTTAAATACTTCAATTTTCATGTCAAGGCTTCAATGAACTTATAACCTATAAAAAAACTAATTAAGATTCTGAAAAAAATTAGTATTATATTTTTAAAAAATATCCAATTCAAATCTAACTGAATATCTTGACATTACATAAAAAGTTTCTATTTTTAATTAGTCGAATGTATTTTCATTAATAATTACCCAATTTATGTTTTTAAATTACACTATATTAAAATCGAAATTATTTTTGAAAATGAATAAAAATTTTACCAATACAGAATTTATCAAACTTAAAAATTAAATCTTTCCATTACCCATGTAAAAAAAAAATTGTTTCAAGATTTCCAAAAAAGTTTGATATTCGAAACTTCGAAACTTGAGACAGATTATAACTGCGAGTGGAACTTTTTTTGATTTTTTACAATTTTGATCCTAAAAAAAAAGTTCATCTGTGATTTCATATGAGCGAATTTTGAGTAAAAAAAAGAATGTTTTTAAAAGACTTTTTCAAAACGTATTTATACTACATTTTACCCTCGTTCCGAAAAAAGTTCCATTAGAAACCAATAGCCTCATAGGAATCATAAAACGTTCATAAAAAATTTGAAATTACAGTTTTCTTTAACTTTTTCAGAACTAGAGTAAAGTGTAGTAAAACAACGTTTTAGGAAATATGTTTTGAAATCGTTCTTTTTTGAAACAAATTCCCCTCATAAAATCTTAGATAAACTTTTTCACTGTGAAAATTACAAAAGTTCAAAAAGTTTCACTTGGTTTTAATCTGTTTCAAGCTTAGAAGTTCCATACGTCAAACTTTTTTGGTATCTTCGGAATGAATTTTTTTTACACGGGATATATTGATGATTTTGATGTTTAAATTAAAAACAGCTAACAAATTTTTAAATTCATACGCGAACCAGCGAAATATCAATAAAATAATTACTGATAAAGGATCTGATCTGCCTTCAATTATACTCAAATTATAAGTATCGATCAAAAATATATATTTTAATAAATATATAATATTTTGAAACAATGAATAATATAGTTTAGATTGAATGTTGATGTCAAATCATGACTTGTCAAGTATTAAATTTTTTTTCTCTTGATACTTGATTATAATGATTGATAATAAAGATTATTATCTAAATGAATATTTACTGATGTGTACAAAACAATATCAGAGCAGAGCATAACTCCAATCAATAAGAGATTAATTCAATACCAATGATTTCATCGTATCCGTGTTGAATATATATATTGAATACAACTATAGCAAGTAAAGCTGGAGCTGGACACTTGATAAAAGCCGATTGGTGAATCGGGTTTTGGCCGTTAGTTCATTTCACATGAATAACCATTCGATCCATTGGGGATTATCGGATGTATTTTTGGCCTCTATACATAAGGTTAAAGAAGTACCATCATATCATAAAGCCAGAGGGGTTTATACTAAACTTTAAAAGTCGGTTTAAAGCTACTTGCAGACACGTGCCGGTAGCAAGTATAGACGTCATCAAGCCTCTAAGCGATTTGTCGGTCAGAATATACTATCGCTGACCTAGTTGCAACAACTTCAGGTGCACTCTCAAGCTTACTGATCCGAAAACGTGTTCAGATATTATATATATATATATATTTTTTTTTTTTTAATAGTATTTTGTGTCGTATAAAAATAATCATGTTATCACAATAATTTATCTTAATCCAGTTTGAAATCATGACGAATCCCGGGTTGAAAAATTGGATTTATTTTAAATCAAATGACAATTTTAAGTTATTATTATTCAATTTCATTTTTTATTTACATTCAATTAAAATGAGAAATTTAACCTAAAGATCAGAATGTTCTTCGTGCAACAAAAAAAAAAAAATTGGAAAGTAAAAAATCTACTGAATGACTAGATTTTTGAAATGTTTCGCGTATAGATGCTAGTGTGTCAACCGGAAATCTTAAACCGCTGCCAATCTTCGGAACTACCCCTTGTCAAATTAACCGAGTTCTGTCCTACTATTCCTTATTTAGACTATATTCAGACATATTTTCAATCATTTTTGGTCTGATTTTGGTCACTCTAGATCAAAATTATAATTTTTGTCTTGTAACCAGACTAAAATCAGACTTGTACTGCGAATTATTTTTAATAGTCTATTTTTGATCGTCTTAAATTTTTTATAAAAATTAAAAAAGTGGCCAATTAGTCCAAATACAATCTAGGTAGACTGAAATTAGATCAAATTTTTCAATCCGGAATTATCTGAAAGTTCGTTTAGTGTTTAGATAACAACCGCTTAAAAATAAATTGTAATATATAGATAGATAGATAAATAAATAAGTGAATGAGTTAAGAGAAAATAGTTTAAATGGGTGTAAAAACTTGATTATTTAGTTTTCTAGTTAGATTCTTTAGTTCATCTTATAACCGACTTACGACCATGTAAGGTCCGAGAAACGTTCAAGAGAATATGAGCGAAAAAATAAAACGAACAATAAAGAAACATCAAGATCTGGTTTTCCACCGACATAGAAAACCGGACGTCTCGTCTAAGGGATAAAAAAAATTTGGTACATACAAGTATAATTAAAATAAAGTTAAAAAAAAAAAAATAATAATAGCAATAATGAGCAAGTAATGCAGTCAGTGAGTCAGTCTTAACTTTTTCGCAGAGTAGAACAGTTGTTGAAAAAAATAAAGTGTTATGTACTGTAAGCAAGATAAACGTTTAAATTTGACAAACGGTTAAATTCGTAATGTAAATTATTTTTAAGCGGAAACCGTTGTAGTCTCTGACAACAACCATCGAATAAAGGCTTATATTTATTTTATTATTTTTCTCTTACTCACTCACTCACTCTCATTTGTGCCAGATGCAGTAACGGGATTGGATTTCAGTATACAGAAGCTCATAAAGACAATTCTAGCGGTTTGCACAGAATTCATTTTTATGATAATTTATAAAACAGGCTCGAGAATTTCAAATTTTATCACTATACAAAAAATGGTTCAAGTTCACGATATCTTGGTGTTGAAATATTTTTATGTTACGATGTTCAAAAACAAAGTCTTATTTTTGAAGTATCAGAAGTCAATTGTATTTCAAATTCAGAAAAAAATTTTTTAGTGTTTCAAAAATTAACGATACGACAGATTTACTAATTTGAGGAGAAATTCAAAAAATATTTGTCTACATTGACATGTATGTAGAATGAAGGTAATAGATTTTTATGACTTGAATGGATACTATGCAGGCCAAATTAGCTAAAAGCAATTAAAAAATGAATGAAAACCCCGTTTGATTCATACTTTTGGTTAACTCGACTTTATTAATATCTATTTAGAAAATAAAGTCAAATTTGATTTGGTTTTGGTTTAGTTGACTTAAATGTAAGTCCAAAAATTCAAATTTAAGTTATTGTTTTGACCCGGGTAGTATACAATACAGAGAAAAAAAATGACTTTTTTTTTTCTACACTCATATGGGAAATTCCTATCTGTTGACTAAAAAAAATCCCGATGCCACATACTAATAATCCAGATGCGAAAATGATAAAAATATCCATTTTTTCTGTGTAAGTACTAATGCGTTATTTTCGTAAGTTTTTAAAACTTTTTAAAACTGCCGCTAATTTGGAAATCTTTTTTCATTGAATATTTATATTTACGCGGAACTTGGGACATGAGTAAACGCAATGCGGCATTTGGATTACCAATGGCTTACTGTCTTACAGAAGGAAGTCACAGACACGTGAATGTATTAAGACAGTGGCTGAACTGTGTTCTTTGACAGCACTAGTAGGCTTAGCGGTTTTTTTTTTTTTTTTTTTTTTTTTCAAATTTTATTTTCTTTTTAATCTTGTTTGGTTCTCTTTTAAATTTCTGTTATTCCCATCCTGATGTTTAGATAGACTTGGATTGGATCCAGAGAATGCTTCGAGAATGTGAGAAAAACAGTGTGGCTCTGGAGACACGATAAAGTAAGGAAAGAAGAACTTGACTTGGATAACGACATTTTCTCCTCTCTTGTTGGTAGAAATAATGTCGATTAAGTCTCGAGTACACTTGCGACGAATTATTGTTCTGAAGAGGTTCAAGATGTCAATTGTGCTTTTGTACAAGTTGATTATATTTTATAACATTTATACATAAAATATAGAAGTATGCGAATCAGACTTGAATCGAATATATCTAATATCGAAGTTCGAACTATTCGCATACCCCTAATAAAATATCATAATAATATTAAATGCAAGAGAATAAATTTTTCTTCTTTTGTTTCAACAGTATAAAGATAATGTAGATTTGATATTTAAATATAAATAATAATGTAATGTAACAGACTCTCAATGATTTAACTGACAATGATAACTTTTATTTACAAGTCGTACATATGCAAGAACGACTGCTGAATACAGATGATAATGCGTTCTCAACATCAATTGCACGTCTATACACGTACAAATGGTACACCGGAAATCACGTGACATTACGACGGAAACAACATCAATGTATCGTCAACGACGATGATCATTCTGATGATAATGACGAGGATGATGATGAAAATATGGTTGAACATTGGGTCAAGTCCAATGTCAATTATTATAATAATTATTGTTGCTGAAGTTAATTATAAATTTGATTGATAGTAAATTTGTGTTTTAAGGCGGATGCAAAAAATAATTGTTTAAATTAGCTCTATCGATTCGAATTACAGACATTTAATATTTCCGCTTAGGGCGATCCCTTTGATAGGCTCACGGTTACATTGGGAAAATTACTAACCAGGTGGTGAGACGTATAGGTATGAAAATATATGTGTCTATATATATATACACACATGTATCTATAAATATATAATGATGTTTAGTGCAATAACCTTTATTCTTTACTAGGTTTATCAGCTAAACCGGTTAGTATGGAAAAAAATTGTCGCTAAAAATAATTCTCATGTAATCAATGGAATAGATTATTTCAAGTATGTATACAAATTTTTTATCATCATTTTTTTATGCTTCATAATATAGGATTTCTTGGTGCAAGAAATTTTTTCTCCCCGAGTTGAAAAACAAATTCTAGTTTGGATCTCAAAAAATTAAATTCCTTTGATTTTTTATTTATTGGACGAAAAATGATACGATATTGGCATTTTAAATCCTCAGTGAGAATTATGAGGTCTAAATGCAAACTCTTGATCGGTTTTAAATTCTAACGAAGCTCTCGAAATCCTCAAAAAATAAATTATCGTTTTCTGGACTTAGAAAATTTTCGAGTTGAAAAAAAATCTGAGAACTTACAAAAATTTATATGTCAAATAAAATAAACTCATTAATTTATTATTATAATTCGTTTTTATATATTCCTGGACAAACTTTTAATAGGCTTAAAAAAAAATTATTTTTTAAACTTCCGAAATAATATAGAATACAATATCAAACATTTTGTTCTCAATAAATTTTTGTATTTTGATTGAATAAATGTATACTGAATTTTCTTCAGGTTAACTATTTTCTTATAGTGACCATTAAATTTTTTTGAATGGATATAAGTAAAAATCAATATTCATTTTCATTTGTTATACTTTTTAAAAGTTCCGGTATTTTTCTGCAAATTTGTAATTAATTATTTATTTTTGGGTCAATTTTTTTGAGATTCTCGGTCTAAAGTATTTATTTCTTACGAACAAAAGTGAGGGAACCTACATAGGTTACGTCATTTGAAAAATTGAGGCATAAATATGGAGCAGTAAATTTTTTTATATTATGAGGATTTTGAAGTCCCCGCAAGATTTTTTTTATATCCATTTAGCCCTCAATTAGTAAAATCGGCCGTAGTTAACAACATTGAGGCCTAAACTGGCATTACTTTCCACACAGTTCTCAATCTCCAAAATCCAACTTGTCTCTCAAATACCTGTAGTATTTTGAAGTTCGAACTGGAGTTTGTTTTTTGACTCAGGATCGCCTCAAAAAGTTTCTTGTAACAAGTAAAAAATTTTTTTGTGGTGAGTAAAGATTTTTTGCACCAAAAATTCTTCTTTTTTGGGCAAATATGTACATACATTTAAAAAAATAAAGAAAAAAATAAATGACCATAAAAACCAGCACTCACAAGAACGGAAGTATAACTTTTACGGTCGATGAAACAAGACTAGCATTAATTCCAAATGAAAATAAAAATAAATGGAAGTTAAGCTGTAGGTCAATGTGGTATTTGAAAACCTAGAGGCAACCATTTATGATTCTGTTCAACCTTCGCAAAAACATATTCGGAACTTTTTTTCAATGCTTATTAAATTCCTAACCACGTGCATATACATTTAACCTTTAACTATATAGGTATATATATATGAATATATATATATATATATATATATATATTTATAAGAAAATATTAAAAGTTGTTTAAGTTAGTTTTGTTTTATCTTCGATAGTTAGTCGGATTATCAGGAAAAGTTGTGGCCATATTTATCCGTACGTCGACCTCACATAAATTTTTTATTTTCTTTTTAAGATCTACTATCGTAGTTTTAAAAATTGTAATCACTATATATACTATTAGTCATTTTTAAAAATATTTTCTCAGTTCTCTTTACTACCGAACTGAACTTTGACAACTTTTTACTCACGACATTTTCTGCTAAAGATAAGAAAAAAAAAAATACATTTATATCTGTCAGTTTAAATATATTTTTGTTTAGCGGAAATAAATAAAAGATAAAATTTTAAGTGTATAAGTAAAATGATTATCCTGAGAAATAATTATGTCTTATGTACAACTGATAAATGATAATTTATATCATATAGGTTCTTTGCCCTCTAGATAGTATTATTTGCAGCTGGTCAGGGAACAGATACAATGCATATAATAAATTGAGTGCAACGACATCATCACCTAATAATGCAAAGAAGATGATAGTAACAGAAAAAAAAGGATAAGAAGTTTACAATTGATTGCACATGTATATAATCACGTTGAATTGAGAGCAAAAGTGTAGGTCGGTATTTATAAATGGTTAAATTTATAGATACAGACAATGCAATAATTAGCGAGAGAGATATTAATATTTGTGTTTATGACATGAGACGTATTAATGGTTTGCAATAGACCACTGGGGAAATACGAATATGTTTGTACTTCAAATTGCATACCAAAGTTGTAATATGAACGAGAAATAGTTAATATACGAGGTGACCACAAAGAAATGATTTCAAAATTCCCTGATATTTCCCGGGTTTCCAGTAAAGTTTTTCACATTTTTCCTTAATTTAGAAATTTTATTCGTATCATTTAGATTTCCAAAGATTTTATTATATTTTCATTTTTAATAATTAAATTTGATAATTAAATCATAAGAGAAACCGTAAAAAATGGCAATAAAATAAATTAATATTGCCTACTTTTGATTATTCGATGCTAAAAATGTATAAGTTAAAATATTTAATAAGAAATTTTATGATTCAAATAAATTTAAAATACACTTCTTACAAAAATTAAGGGATATTAAAAAAATTTCAAATTTTTTAGTAATTTTTAACAGTATGTAACTCGAAGGAAAATGGTCGAACAAAAATAAAAAGGCAAACTGTAGCTTCAAGTGTCTAGTTTTCTGATCTAGCCTTTAAATTTTTTTATTATGCACGGTTCCGAAGCAATCAAAAATCAATCGTAATTATCGAAAAAAATTAATTAAAGCTCGAAGACCGTTTTTAAGACGAGCAAAAATTTGGTAAATTTATTTTTCAATAGTTTTCTTAGGATTACTCCGGAACCGCACATAATAAAAAAATTTAAAGACCAGATCAAAAAACTAGACACTTGAAGCTACAATTTGCATTTTTTGTTTTTGTCGTTTGACCATTTTCCTTCGAGTTACAACCTGTTGAAAATCACTTGAAAATTTGAATTTTTTTTAACATCCTTTAATTTTTATAGCTAGTGTATTATTGAAAATTTTTTAAATTTTGAACTGTCACAATTTAATTCCCGGATACTTTTTGGAATTCCCCGACATTTCCATGATTTTCCCGGTTACATTAAACTCCCGATATCCCGGTTCGTGGCCACCCTTATATATGAGTATGTTCTGAACATGTTCAGAAAAAAAAGTTACCTTGGGTCAAGAAAATATTCTGGAAGACAAACTTTTTCCGGAACCAACTCAAGATTTTTTCTTGAGCCAAGAGAACTTGTTTTGATTAAAGAAAATTCGTTTTTGTCAGAAGGAATTTCTACTTTATCCGAGAAAATTAGTTTTTAAAATAGTAGAGGTAATTTTTTCTCACTAGAAATTTCAAATTTCTTCAATCGAGGGTAAAAAAAAACTGTCATATATATAGCCTGTAATTACTCAATTTAAAGTAATTTTTATAATGAATAATATCGCAAAATTTGTACCGAAATCGTTTCTGTAAAAATAATAATAAAGATTACGCGTTTATTGAATTCAAGTTATTAATAAAAAAAAAAAAAAAAATTGATCAAACAGGTTTACTTAAATAAAACGATCAACTCTAATGTAAATAAATGTTTGTTATTAAAGATGTTTATTACCGATTGCACAAGTTTGGCGGTCGATGACACACTCAATGGCCTTGTGCCTTAAGTTGTCCCGCAATATGTATAATTAGACGGAGCAATGACCAATGTCGCGCACGCTACATTTTTTTTTTACACAATATATTTTGAAAACTTTTTAAAACTAATTTGCGTGATAAATATTCTAAGAAGTTTGTTTTTTATTTTTAAAATAATTGCGCTAGTTTTATGACTTACTGGAATGAAATATAAAAATAAAGATAAAGTAAAATGTGAAAATATAATTGCGATAGAAAAAAAAATGTTGAGTAAAAGTATACTGCGGTTTTAAAATAAAAATAATAATAATAAGGAAGAATTGATGATAATAATAAAATTAATTACAATATTGTAAAATAGGTATATATTTATATATTAGTATACATGACCGACGAGGAATTTATTGTATTTATATAAAGAAATACTTATTGTGACAACTAACAATCGATCGAGTTACGTCTTTATTACGCTTATGGTTATGCTATAATGACATTTATTAAAGACAATAAGGAGTGTCTGACTATTAAATTGCAAAGATCTCCTTGACTCTGTCATAAATATCGTATGTATGTTATGATATTACTGCGGATGTGCGGCAACTTTAAAGAAGCACCTGGCATAATATTTTCTATACATAGACTTGATATATAATTCATCTATTATAGACACAATATACATATTTTATTAAACTATGGGCGTATAATTTTAAACTACAAGTAAAAAATAATATTATTTGATTGAAATATAAAATTGAATATTTTATTACCCGCATAACTTCAGTATTTCGAGGAAAATGCAAAATGCTTTGAATAATTTAAATAAATCAAATCATGCTACGAATCATTATTATACTTACGTATAATATATTTTTGGATTATGTACATAAATGAATTTTTATTTCTTGACATTGACCTAATGCTTTATTGATTTTTGAATTAATTTAAAAATTTTAAATTTTAATAGTAAAAGCAAAGACCCGTAAATTATCTATCAAAATATTTACTCATTATTTATTGACACTAATGTATAATCCGACTCTCACATCTGATTTTAAATTTCACAGTAAAAAATATTGTGTATCTGTGTTAAAAACGGTCCGTGTTAAATTTTTTGTGTTGACTATTTTGTGTCAAATCAACACAATTCTCTGAGTTACTTACAAATTTTTAATCGATTTACTACTCAACACTTTAAAAGTGTTGCCTAGTATAAAAATCGATATTATCAACATTTATTAAGTGTTACTTTAAAATCAACACAAAAGTGTTGAAGCGACAGTTGAATTGTGTTAAAAAAAATGTCTTCCTTCTATTCACGCGGGAAGCGCCATTAAGCATCAGTTCTGCTTGGTTAGTTATTATTTTAGTGACATTGATTTTAATTATTTTCAATTGGACATAAAAAAATTAAGTTGGCAAAGATCATGATTCGTATAGATTCAAAAAAAAATATTTAAAAAATTGCATCTGTTCCTTTTTTACTTTTCTACATACGCATATTTTTATTTTATTTTTTTTTTCGTAATTGATTTGTTGATAAAAAAATTCGGAAATTGTTAACTGTCTGCTAACTTTAGGATCATGTGTACTATCACAAAATAGTTCAATGTTAACTAATAATTATTGACACTTTTGATAACCTAAAAATAATTCATGGTACAAAAATAAAATGTACAAGTTAACATTTTTTTGTGTCACCATTAACATTTAAAAAGTGTTGAAATTACTTCTCATATTATTCAAATTTTAATCCAAATTTTGTGTGGACCGTTTCTAACACAGATTGTGTTGATTTTAACACTATATTTTTTACTATATATTATTGAATCCAATAATTGTATTTTTTAATTTTTTTTTTTAACCGTCGTTTATTTTTCTCCCGTAATTTTTTCTTTTTCATCTTAATCTCAAAATATTTAATAATTTTAAATTATAAAAAAAAAGAAAAGAGCATTATTGAATGTGAAATCTTAACATTCTTAAAACTATTTATAAAATTTATGGTATCAAACAAATTGATGTATCAAACTATTTGAAGTCGTGAAAAAACGAAAGTTAAATACGTCAATAACTTTCTAACGATATTGAGTTCAAATAAATTAATTAATTTCATCAAATAGATATGATTTGGATAAAATTTTTTTAATAATGACATAAGTGACATGAAAAGTGATAAATAAATTAGAGTCATTGTGACACAATCAAAAGAATAATTAATACTATCTATATTATTAAGAGAACAAGTCAATTTTCGTGACAGACGTATCTCTGTGATAAAATCAACAGAGCAGATTAAATTTGGTACCACTGGAAAGGTCTCGATTTATATGTCATATATATTTTAATGATTCAAGCAATTTATATGCGATAATTACTTTAGTATTCTTAATTTTCTTAAAAATTTTAAATATATCTAAATTTCGCGCCAATTATTTTTTTTCATAATATTCCGAAATTAGAATTAAAAATTTGCAATAAACTAGTTCATTTATTTTTAAAAATAAAAAGAAACAGTGCAGTAAATTTGAATTAAAATAATAATTTAATAATAGCCAGAAATTTTAATCTCTTTGATGTTTAATTTTTCAATACTAATATAAATTTCCATTTGTATAATTTTAAAACTAATTATTCCTCAACTGACACTGAAGCAGACATTATTTCAAAATGGAGGATCGATTAATCTGGATAATAACTATATGATATTTATAAATTTTCAACTCTGCCAGAGCAGCGGATTAATAAAAGTAAATTCATTTTTGCAGTAGAGCAGAATTTATCAAAATTTTAGCATATAAATTTAAAAAAAAATGATTTTTTTAATTTTTTTTTAATAAATTCAATAATCAAATTGATGCGTTGAATGCAAGTTGTTGGAATTATAATAACTCAATAAATCAAATTATTTCAAGAATTTCAATCATTTTATGTTTCAGGTAAGTATTCTAATTGAATAAATTCTACTAATTAGCAAACACGCAAAGAATTTAACAGTAGAAATTACTCTAATAATTCTAGTAAGGTAAAAGCCCCTATACCCACTCAGCACCATTAGTCGCTCACTTTAACTGTTCAAGGCGTTTTTTTATAATTTCTATAAAAAAAAATTACAACTAAAATATTATTACTGATAAATAATTATTTGTGAATCTAAATATATTAAAATATAATGTATCAAATTATTTTGTAATAGACTATAAATTTAAATTAAATGACTGTTTTCAAAATCGCGCTCAGTCGGGCATTTTTTACTTAAACGTTCATTCGTTAGATTAAATTTAGGTTCCGTCAAATTTTTTAAGAATTGTTATAACTGTATCTTATTAAATACATTTTTAAAATTCATGAAATTTTATATTATGAAAGAATAAAGTAGTATAATTTATAAATTATTTGTCCAAATCAACAAACTTATGATAGTTCAATTAATATTGTCTTTGAGCGGCTATAGGGCCATGTGTTAATCGAGTAATGGTACATGACAACTTTTAGTGAGCGACTATGGGTACACTCAAGGACCTTATTTCAAAAATTAATAATAATTAATTATCAAGATTATTCTTCAAACTAAAATTTTATTCCAATACTCGAAACTTGGAAAAATAACTATAAAAAAATATGGTTTTTCATTTTATTTATTAATTTATATTGAGTGATTTAATTTTACTCCAATGAAAAATGAGCGAGTATAGGGACTTTTACCTTAAATTTAAGTCTAATAAATTATTTTTTATTTTTTTATTACTAAATATCATTCGCTTATAAAATATGAAATATGTCAGTGACAGTAAATTTTTTTTTTATAAAAATAAAAATTGATTTTTTTTTGTACCAGATTTATTTTAAATTATAGAGTAATTTTTAGCTAAAGGAAAAAGAAAAAAAAACTTTGCATGTACTTATTTTGATATATTTTTTATAAATGAATTAGTTTCATGCTTTCATGGAATTAAAAAGTTAATAAAGAAGTTTTAATGATTTTTGATCAACTTATAATATCATATATAAGTATGAGTATAATTATAATTTAAAAAATTACGTGATATGAAATGATTCTTGTTGTTATCTGCTAGTATCTACTTGTGTGAAATCAAAGTATATTAATATCATTTTCAACACACTTCAGTACTTATTACAAGTAATATATGTACATTGAGTCTACTATTAAAATAACGACGATGTAACGGTCTGTTGACGTTCTTGGATCTTTATTCTTTTATACAAACTGCAATGCTGACTAATTCATACGTGAATTTAGAAAGTTTAACGGATAAAAGAGAGGCTTATACAGCAAACCTAATTGTACAACTTGTGTAACAACTTCTCTTGGTTTTGTTTGCAGCTGCACCAACAGAGTTCCGCGTGCATTTTCCTCAACTGCGTCATTTGTTGTTAAATGTGAAGAAAAGTTTTGAGAAATTTGTTTTGTCTTGTAAAATAAAAGCCTAATAGATATTTTATAATTATTGAGTAATGATTCATTAATATTGTTAAATCAACTTTATGTGTGTGAAGTTTGTAAGCATTTGTAAGATATTAATAGAATGCAATCGAAAAAAAAAGAAGAGAAATTTCAAATTTTCTGTGAGAAAAAGTTAAAATGTCATCTGATCAAATTTAAAAATGATTTATTTAAAATTTTTTTTTTTTAAATCCGAGTGATAAAATTTCAAACTAAAATAATAACAGAAGTTTTTCTCGGCCAAAAAGTAGCCGCGACAAAAAGTCGAGGTAGTGAACACAAGGGTGAAAACTAGATAGGCCGAAAAATGGCTAGTAATAAGTCCTAAAAAAAAATCGAAAATAGGTATGTACCTGAAAATCGGAACGTTTTTTGCGGAGCGGAAATGAAAAGTAAAAAATCTACTGCATCTAGATTTCTGAAATGTTTCGCATATAGATGCTGGTATGCACGGAGAAAAATTTTGGCTCGAAACTTACCAATTTTTAGAATGCTGTCGACCAAACTTGAATCAGGCAGGGAAGCATCAAAAAAATTATTATGGTTATACGAAAAATTATCATGCTGTATAATAATACTTACTATGCGCGAGACACTTATCAATAAGATTTAATAACAATTACTTCCATACATTATAATAGTTGTGATGCGGCATAATAATTTTCATAGGAGCACAATAATTTTTTGGATGCTTCCCTGCCTGTTTCAAGTTTGGCTGACAGCATAATAAAAATTGGTAGGTTTTGAGCCAACATTTTTTCGTGTGTCAGCCGAAAATCTTAGGTCAACCCTAACCTCCGGAACTACCCCTTGAGCAGTCAAATTACATAATTTTGTTTTTATGTTTTCGGTGCGCGAAAAACGTTTTGATCTTCATGTACATAAATAGGCCGAGTTAATTAATAGGCTAATTTTCAGTCTGTTTGTTAAGAATAATAATATTTCGAGAACATTTAGTCCTTAAGGCGTATTTTCGGCCACAGATTTTTACCCGGCAAGTTAAATTATCAATTTAACTATGTAGAATATGAAAAGTAAAAAAATTAACATGCAAAATATAAATTTTGCAAAGTAAAAGTTAAATTTTAATCAATCAAATTCTATGGTGTAATTTAAAATTATATTAACATGAAAATATATAAAAAATTATGTATTTTAAATAAATCGTAATCTATTGTTTATGTTTAATTTTAATTACATGTCTCTTGTTCTCAAGCTAGGATAAAATTTTTTTATTTTTACCTTCGTCAAATTTGTTTTATCCATAAAAATAATTTAACAGATTTTTTAGCCATTATTCCTGTACAATCCACTTTTTTTTCGTCAATCTTTCTTTACACAGCAAACATTACACACAGCGACATAAAAGTTAAATACTAAACAGTATAGTGCAAAAAATCATCTACAAATGAGCACTTTTTTTTTATATAAATTGTAAATTGTTGGGTAATAACAACAATGCTAAAGAATTACCGTAAATGTTCTATGATGAAAATAAATATGACTGCTTATTTTCACAGCTCAAGATAAATCAACAAATAAATTGAACGAAATAAAAAAAATTTTATGCATTATGTCGAAATTTAATAATTATATTTTTTATAGTTTACCAAGAAATTATTTTCTTCAACTGATAAATATTTCTTAGTAAATTATTATTTTTTCTCAGTGAATATTGAAAATAATAATTAAGTAACGACAATCGATTACACACTTATTCAACAAAAAACGTAAAACTGATTTGATATTAAATGTTACATTGTACATTTTGTTAGCCAATTTAATGTATAGAGAGAATGATTTCATATCGATTTATTTGAATTTTTTACACGTAAAGAAATTTTTAGTAAAAATTACCCAAAAAGTTTGGTATTGTGAGGACATGTGGTAAATATCTAAATTTCTCCCATGTAAATTGTAAAATATACTACTCGATCCTGGGTCAAAATATCTAGTCTCAATCTAGCCTCATTGAACCTAAGTACAGTTTTAAATTTTAAATAGTGAAAATAGTGACTATTAACTGTTTCCTAGTGAAAAGTATATCACTAATTCAAATAGTGATATACTTTTCACTAGCAATAAGTGACTATTCATTGCCAAATAGTGATTGTCACGTGATTTTCACTTGTTCGTTTTTAGAGAGTAAATCTCAATCCAGCCTCAATGAATAAAAAAAACATTTTGAGCTTCGAATGATGCTCACAGAGCCTCAATGAGCTTCAAATGATGCTCAAAGAACCTCAATAAGCCTCGATGAGCCTCAAATGAACTTAGTCTCGACTATGTAATTTAAATTTGATTATAATTATTTGAGGCTCTTTGATCACTATTTGATACTCATTGAGGCTCTGTAAGCATTATTTGAGGCTCACAATTCTTTTTTTACTCAGTGAGGCTGGATTGAGGCTTACTTGGCTTCGGTGAGGCTACATATTATGACCCGGGATAGCATGTATAAATGAAGTGTAATCTCTACTAACATAGTAAAAATTTAGTTGCGGCTAGATGTCCTTAGGTATCAAACTTTATAGATAATTTTTACTCTGCGTGTACAAGCTTAATTAAAAAAAAAAAAAATTTGTAAATAATTTAGCAAAAATAAAAAATTTAATTTCGAAGAATGAATTTATATAAAAATAAAGAAAAACTACAAATATTTCATAATAACCTCGAAATTAGTTGCCATTTTGGTGTTTAGCATAACAGTATAAATTCAACGTAATTTGAAATATTTATTTTTATGGAGTCAAATTTAAAAATGAATACGAAATATTCTATTTATTACTTCGCGTTCATAACTTTAAACATTTAGCGAAATTTTTTACTATAAAAATTAAAAATTGATGTATAAGTGTTACAGTTTCGTAACGATTAATTACATTACTAAAAAATCATACAAAAAAAAAATTAAAATCCGCTTTCAGTATCAGTAAATAAAAGTTTATTTCGTTTTAATAAAAAGCGTATGGTGAACGTTTATTAATTTTTTTGCTGTCCGTGACCCAATGATCAAGTTTTTATTTCTGTTATTTTATTTTAAATAAAAGAAAAAAATTTTTTCGGGCAAATATTCTGTTGATCTCATACTTTTTCAACTGAATTCTAAAAAATAATTTATTACTTTACTATTCCGAGTCAATAAATAATTTATATGCATACATATATATTTAAATAAAATATAAAAAAAAAAATTGTCCTAAATTTGATGAATTATGAATTCACTAAAAGGAAATATCATTTAGATAATAGTCAAATATTATTTTCATTTGAAGATCGAAACGTTTCTCGCAGAACGGAAATGAAAAGTGGAAAATCTATTGGATTAGATTTCCGAAATTTTTTGCATAGGTGCTAGTATGACAGCCGAAAATTGCAGACCACCCCTAACTATACCCTCAAGTCACCCTTTAGCAGTCAAATTATATAAATTTTTGTTTCGAGCGAAACGTTACAATCTTTAGGTTCATAATATTATGAAATAGTTTTGAATTAGAAAATGAATTTGTTAAAAAAAAAAAAAATGATGATGAGTAAACAAATAAATATTTTTTTCCGGTAATGATTCCAAAATAAGGCTTACATGATTGCTAGTAAGGTTTTGCGGATAGAAAAGTCATCTCCTTGAAACGTCATGATCGATCTGACATACATTCTTAAGTATCTCCGTGACGCTTGCGGGTAAATCGCGATGGTGGATTACGTAAATACTGCAACATGATTGAGGCTAGGCAATGGTAAGACATTGGTCTGTGGAAGTGGTTTTACTTTTAAAGGTTCTCAGCCTACGAATGAAAGGTCTAGGGAACTAGCTGTCGAATTGACATAATATAACTATCATGTTTTTCAACGCCTTTCAAAGTTATTTTAAAAACACTCCTTTTTTCATTTGTCATTTACGTCATTAAGCCTTCGACAAATGCCGTAATAAAGATCTTATTTCATACTTAATTTGTATATAGATATTTAAAAAAATGAATTAATTACCTCGTGTCCGATGGCATTATTTTTAGTCCGATTGCCATTGGTCGTGTTGATGGATGATAGTGCTGTAAGGGTTGCAGAACCCACTCCACTGACGGGTTTGCCGCTAACTTTAGTTCCGCCAGCCCCGACATCCTTATGGAGCGTTCCAGGACTCTAAAAAAATTTAAATAAATATATAAGATTAATTATAGTTATATTTTTATTCATTAAAATAATAATCCTGATACAAATATATGACTACTAATTAAATTTTTAAAAATAAATCATCTGTCATGCGATCTTACTCCAATGACTTTTAGTCTATTGTCCGATACGAGAAGTTGACTTTAAACTAAACACAACTACGCAATCACAGACAAAGAAATTACGTGTTTGACTTTGGACATGACAAAGAAAGATTATCTTTAGTAAGGGGCTTGGAATAATTACACGTGTACCCTAACTAGTGTCTCTAGGTTATGAAAATAATTATGATATTTATTTTTGCTATTATTTTGTCTTACGTAAGTTGTAAAAAATTATGTGTGCAATTAGTATTATTAAAACTGTAAATAACAATTGTAAAATTATGAATTACTCAGCTGATAAATTTAATAATAAAATAAATTATTTAAAAGTAATTAATAAAACCTTATCGAGACCTAAACATTGAATAATTAAATCGCAAATTGTTGGACATGTTTTCATATTATTTAACACACATTTAACTCTATCACTTAAAATAAAATGGAATAACTTCTTACACGGATTATAAAGTAATACTGATGCCCTATCGTTTGTACAGTTGATTTATCTTAATGATTTTAGATATATATTTCTTCTTATACATATAAGTGATATTGATATAGATATTTATAGATATATACAGTTGATAAATTGATTTTGTGGAACAAATCGATATGACTAATCTCAGCGATGTGTAAATTAAAACTTTATCAATTGATTATTAAGATTACTATTTTAATAATAATAATAATAATAATAATAATAATAATAATAATAATAATAATAATAATAATAATAATAATAATAATAATAATAATAATAATAATAATAATAATAATAATAATAATAATAATAATAATAATAATAATAATAATAATAATAATAATAATAATAATAATAATAATAATAATAATAATAATAATAATAATAATAATAATAATAATAATAATAATAACAGTAGTAGTACACGGAAAGAAAATTATGGGAATGGTTTCTATAATTTTGTGAAATTTCATCCTATACCAGTATAAGAATGACGACCATAAATTATGGGAACACGTCTTATAGATATAGGAATATTACCCATAATTATAGGAATAGTTCCTATAATTATGGGAATAATACCTATACCATTATGGGAATAGTTCCTATAATTATAGGAATGGTTCCTGTAATTTATGGGAATGGTTCCTGTAATTTATGGGAATGGTTCCTATACTATTATAGGAATGGTTCCTATAATATTATAGGAATGGTTCCTATAATAGTATAGAAATGGTTCCCATAATGGTATAGGGGTGGTTCCTATAATATATAGGAACCATTCCTATAATAGTATGGGTACAATTCCTATACTATTATAAGAACCATTCCTATAATGCATAGGAATACTTCCTATAATTTTCTTTCCGTGTAGTAATAATAATAATACTCGCTAATATTACGATTACTATTATTATTATTATTATTATTATTATTATTATTATTATTATTATTATTATTACCATTACTATTATTATTATAGTTGTTGTTGTTATTATTATTATTAGCATTATTATAATTAGAATTATAATACTAATAATAATAATATTGATGTTGATGAAGCATCGCAGCAGTAACGATTTGGCGCTCAGGTGAGGCCCTCGGTAGAGTCGGACTACCGGGGATAACCCCCTGAGCATTTAACAAAAAAAGAAATAATAATAATAATAATAATAATAATAATAATAATAATAATTATTATTATTATTATTATTATTATTATTATTATAATTTTCGCATAATAAAAAAAACTTTCTCACATATGTTAACTCTTTTTTACAGTTTCTCTTTTACAAATTCTTAATTGAGATGAAAGAAAAAAAAAAGGAGGATTGACATGAGTCTTGAAAAGTTTTACAAAGTATTGGTTTTTATTATCGTCAACATGACATTCGGGTCAATTGACAGGTGTCGAGGATGCGAGTAAACGAAACCGTTAGTCCATCAGACTTTCCATCCATCCAAGAGTTATAGTGACACTGGCGATATTGATTAGACCCAACAGGTAAATACTTTGAGCATACAATAATAAAGAGAATATTATTCTTTATATATATATTTGCTTAACAATATAATATTTAATATAATTGTCAATAAATGATTTTCTTTTTTTTTTTTTATTTGTAGTGGTCTCTCATTAGCTCAATGATGGCATGACCAATGAAATCTTTATCCTTGAACATTTTTCTCATATATATATTATACATATTTATTTTCAGGGATTTTAAATTCAGGAAGTTGTGATTAAACGTTTGCTAAGTGAGTAAGATCATAGCAATTATTTCTACATGTAAAATACAGATATTGACCAAAAAAAAAGTAAAAAAAAAAGATAATAATTTGAATACATTATTAATATTTTTTTCACTAAAAATTTAAACTCAAATATTTGATTGATGAGGGCCGTAAATCAAATAGTATTATATTATTTTATTTTAAATATTACAATTATATATTGAGTTTACGTAACCGCAGTATAAAAAATTTATTTTCAACAAAATACAATAATACAGCTTGTGTTTTATAAAGTGTTGGGTTGGATCTTGATTTGGACACGTCGAGCCAAGAATAAAAGGTAAAAAAAGTCATTAAGAAAAAAAAAGAAGAAGGAAGAGGAAGATAAAAAGAAAACTTGTTTACCCTGAAATCTCGCGACAGCTGTAGGCCAAGATCAAAACTCTTTTAGACTTGTTCAGACGCGAAAGTATTAAAAAAAAATATAAAAAAGATCAACTGAGTTTTACAAACCTATTATTAACTCGAATTTTATTTGATGCAACTCCACCTACATAATTTTTATCACAAACAATTTTTTTTTACGAATTTCGGCAATTGGACACTGGGCACCTGGTACCGCAGGTGATGACTGGGACTTAGTGAAAAAAATCACGATCGAATAAATCTCAAATAAAATTTTTACTTGATTTTTTTTTTTTTTTATTTGTATTTTTCTTCTTCGTTTTATCCAGTACCGGGCAGATGCAAAAGACACCTGCCAACCTGATACTACAAAAGAGAATCTCGGATATAAAGAATCCACTAGGTTATCAACATCTGCGGTCCAATAATGTGTTTATTTTTTGTTTTCAAATTACGTACAAGAAAAATTTATTGTATTATCTATAATTTAAAAAATCGTGTCTGGCAATGTAAAAAAAATTTGTTCAAAAAATGTTCTTGAAAGTAATCTTCAAAAATTGAGACAATTCTGAACTTTTTTGGAACACTAAAATAAAATTATGAAAAATTTTCAACTAGTGTAAACTTTTCTTGTGGTCTATTTTTTTTTTTTTTTTTGACAATTTTGTGAGTTTATAATTAGTTCCAATCATTCATTTTTGAACAAGTATGAAAAAGTTAAAAAAAAACTGACTCGAAAATTTCTAATAGAATTCAAAAAATATTTATAAATACTTTCAAATAATTTTTATTTCTTTTTTGCTTCATACCTGAACAATTCTGGTAAGAGTCGTAAATGTTCATAATTCCTTTTTTTCTAATATTCTTCAAATTAAAAACAATTGTCAAATAAATTTATTTTTGTTCAAAAAATAGAAAAAACAAAAACACGCAGAAAAAGCCTTCACTAGTAGAAAATTGTTCACTTAAAATTTTTAAAAGTTTCAAAAATGTTTAATTTGCAGTTCAGAATTGTCTCAATTTTGAAAGTTCATTGTCGTGAATGTTTTTGGAACGAATTTTTTTTACACGAGTGTTACAAATAATAAATTTTACACCTGCAGAAAAAAGTTGAATATACGAATGTTATAAAATTTAAAAAGTAATAAAAAAAGTTATTGCTATTACTGTAATAAATAGTAAGAATGTTAACAATGCAAGAGGTATTGAAGATGATAAAAATGAGACATTGGAATCTGTTTCGTCAATCACAAGCGATATATCTTGAAGAGAGGAGTGGCCTCGTAATTATACGCGGAAGGCTCTTACAATTCTCTATTGCACTTTTATATGCATTATATTAGAGAAAAAAAAAAAAAGAAATTTAAAAAATGAGGACGCATCTAAACACTCGCTGACCTCAAGAGTCAATCTTATCTGATTTAATGCTGAATAAATAAAAATTTATTTGATATATGTATGATTTATTGAAACATTTTTTATTATCGTGTCTGACTGGTAGTGAGCTAAACTGGTCTATTATCAACGATAACACACAACTAATTCAAAAAGAGGTTATCAAATGGCAATTAATATAAACACGCTATTTAAATTATTAACTAGACTATAGTCTACACTAGGTCAAAGCTAAATTGGCCTGAATACAATTTATTGGAGACACTGACTGGTCACCTGGGTTAATAACCAAGTTATTAAAATTAGTATGTAAACATAATAAAAATTAAAGTGAGATGATATATTTTTATTAAATAGGCCACCGCTTTATTGTTGTCTTACGGGTTACGCCGAGTGTCAGATAAATAATATTTTTTTATTGTTTCTTTCTTTACTTTATTCCTCATCTCATATTCATGTTTGTTGTCTTGAGCTCTTGGAACTCATCCAGACACAATTACGTACATATGGTCTTATCGCTGTGAATTCTGAGTAATATGGACAAAGTTGTGGTTAACTTTACACTCTATATGTTTAATAAAATAATATAATGTAATATAATATAATAATATTCAAAATATTTATATATTATTATTATATCTGGCAAAAATTTGTAAATTTATAAATTTCAAAAAATTAAGTATTAAACTGTTCGTAGCAAAATGTATTTGATGTAAAAAAATTAATAAAAATTTATTTTTTTATTTTTTCTTATCTGTATTATTGAGAGAATAAGGAAAATTTAGTCCGTCATATTTATAGGGCAAATTAATTATTGTGATTAAATTTGGTTATTTTGGAAAAGTCAGGACTTTAATTTGTATCTTTTTACGGGTTCAGATGTTTTGATGTGATCATTACACAGAAAAAAAAAATTTCTTGGTGCAAAAAATGTTTACCTGCCTTGAGAAACTTTTTGCATTATAAATTGAAAACCAAAATTTTCTGGAGGAGAGAAAAAATTTTTTCTAGTCCTAGTAAAATTTTTGTTTTTATTTCGAAATGCAAAATTTTTCTTGCGCCAAGAAATCCTTTTTTTTTTTGTGTACACGGAAGAAAATTCCACTAAAATTTACGATGTTAACATCAATTTAACATCGTAATTTTAACAAAGACTATAGAAAATTTTGAAATAAGGCATTTAAAAATTGACGCCAATGAAAGCCTAGTCCATGATTACGATGTTAACATCATAAATTTTAGTGGAATTTTCTTTCCGTGTAGTTCGATATCTTAATTTTTGGGAATGATTCTATTTGTATTTAAATTTCGCGCTAAAAGATGTTTATTTGTATTTTTTTTTTTAATATTTTGAAATTATTAAAATCAAAATTTTTGAATATTATTTATGTATTGTATTTATTTGTATTAATTACCGACAACATTCTTTGGTAAACCCTAAAAATTAAATCAATTTTTTTGAATCTGTCTCGTTTTTGAGATATTTTGAAGAAAAAAAAAAAATAAATAAAAAGTATAATAAAAAAAATTAGATGATAGTAACAAAAATTTGAACGTATGATTTTTTTAAGTATTCTATGATTGTAATTATAAAAATTAATATGTTGTTTTTTGACGGATGATAATATTTATCGCAATAAGCTTTCATGAATAAAAATTAAAATATATTAATGAGTAGATGGTTCGATAAACAATTCAATTTAAAATATATCCGATAAATTTAGTAAAGGCACTCCGGTAGTCACGTAGACACTGCAGGTTGCAAGTTATGATTATGATTATTTTACTTTCTACAGTAAACTAATAAACTATTAAATAACTGCAAAAAAATTTCGATTTTATATTCCAATAAAGTATTAGATATTTATATTCATATCAATATATGTAGTATATCAATATATATATGATAAAATTATTAGTTGTGATATTATATTATATTGAGGACAAGAAAATTGAGGTATGACTGATTTGGTAGGGCCCATTGTCTCCTGACGTGGGAAAAGCTAAGAAGGAATAAATAATGACGCAGTTAAATTGCATGCGGTTGATTCATACCGTTGTAATACAACCTCAACCTTCATCTGACAATTTTTAAACTAATCACAAATTGATTAAAAATTCTTTTTTTTTTGTTTATCTTAAAAACATATAAGGAAAAACTGATTAAAGTTTTATATTTTTTCAGATGGAAATAAAAAATAAAAAAATATTTTGTTTCAGCTTCTTTGTTTGAATATTTTTCAATCAATTAGAGTGAATGTTATTCACTTAAACTTTTGCACATACACAAAACAAACGGTGTTGTATGTGGATTTCACAATTCGCAAATGGTTCGCGAGTTTAACTGTCCAGCGCTAATGCGTCCAACGGTTTTCTCCAATCGATGTGCACCGCTCTAATTGGCGTTCGTGAAAACAAACCCATGGTATGAAGTTTACTCTGTACTCTCATCTGTTCTCAGTGCATTAAAAAAACTGAGTAACAAGATACAACAAAAAAAATATAACAATATTCTACATCATCAACTAGAGTACATAAGAGTTTAACAACAAGATCCTTAGTACACTCGGCCGTATACATTTTCACTCATTATTATTTTATTTTATTTTTTATACTGTCATTCATTAAATCCTTTCACTTTCAATCGTTATTTTAAAATTATAGATATTGAAACTGACATAACAAAAAATGAAATAATAAAGTAAATCATAAAAATGAAATTAAATAGAATAAATAAATAGATAAGTAGATAAAAATAATAATAATGTCTAGCGAATCCTATGGATCTATATAAGAGTCTACAGAGTCAGGGACATCTTCATGGTTGACTCAACAACAGGGTCGAGTCAGTCAAGAGAAAAGTATCAAGGAGACGATGAAGAAGAGGAAAAGATCGTGACGACGACCCTTGGGAGATCCCTGAGTGGTGTTAGGGTGCGACGATGGGCTCGTCATGGATGAAGATGAGTGCGGGTTGACATTAAGTCTTAAAGATACTCTTGAGTAAAACTAAAATATGATAAAAAATATATATGACCTTTTGTAAATAATAATTATTATTATTATTATAACAATTGTTATTATTATTTTTTATGATATAAAAAGATAAAGGGTGAAATATTTAATGCAGAAAATATGAGTGTCATTAGGACTAAATAACGCCCCAGGCTTTATGAATTGACCCCAAAAAATACTTAATGATATTTACAAATAATACTACTTTACACGTATTAAAGTGAGGTATAAAAAAATTATATATGTATATTTAACTCTTTGTATGTGAAAAAAATTATGCGAAGAAGAGAAGTTGACTTGAGACCAGAGATTAAAAGAATAAACTGAAACTTTCACGGCCACAGGCTCTGGCGACCTGGTCTCCAGAGCAGGTATAAGAGGTCGATTTCGATACTTTTATAAAAAAAAAAAAAAAAAAAGAAAAACAGGAAAAAAAAAATAATAATAATAATTTCTGAAGAATAAAATCAGAAGTGTTAAATTTTTTTCCATTATTCAATTTTAGTACACTGAGAAAAAAAATATTTTCGAATCATAGTGTGTCTTATCACAAGAAATTATGATATTAAAAATTTTTAATCTAATATATTTTTGCTGTAAAAATTTGAAGATTTCATTAAAAATAATTTTCTCAATCGAAGAAATCCAAGTTTATTTCAAGATATAATGATCTTTTTTTCGCAATAGTGTATACACCCGAGTCGAAATTTAGCTTCGCTTCAAGTACTCAATATTCCTGAATATACCTATTTCAGTATTTGATATTCTTAAGCAGACCTAAATAAGGATTTTTGGTACTTTATACTCTTATTAGCTCCTATGGATTCTAAATAATCAAAATTTAACATCTCTTTAGAACCTACAAAAACTAATAATTCTCATTTGGTAGAATAAATTTTTAAATTCCTGATTAAAACCTAAGTATTCTACGTATGACCAATTCCCAACTCCTACATATTAGTCCTTTAAATTCTAATTTTTTTTTCTTTAATTTAAAATCTTTAGGTGGCCCTATCGAAGCCCTATTAGCACTTTATACGCTTAATAATTTATAATGATTCTATATCAGAAAAATATCATTCTTTCTAAATTAAAATTGATAGGCTCAAATAAATATGTTAAAACTGTAGGTCTACTAGGTCCTAATAAATAATGTAGAATTCATAGGCCTAAATAAGCTTTTATGGTATGTTTAGGCTCTGATAACTATTAATAACTTTAAATTTTAGCGCCTATATAACAACTAAACATGTCATTTTCTCTCGTAACTGATATTTGTAGGACTTATATAGGAATTGTTTTTCCATACAAATGAAGTATTTAGGAACTCCATTTCTTTCTTGATCCTAGAATTTCTAGGCTCTAGCAAGGTTTCAAATTTTGACTCAGGTATATAGCAAATAATTCTTCGCATTAGATATGAAATTGATAACGCAATAATTTATATCGATTTATTACTCGAGAAAATATTGTTTTTATAAAAGTTATTTTTTTCCTCAGTGTAGTCAAATTTTAAAACATAAGTAGAAAAAAAAAATTTTTATTTAAACTGACAAGAGTTTAAGGGCTTCTAGAACTGATAAAAATTCAAAGAATGTCGCACCGGAATAACTACCACATGGATTATCTGAAAGAAAAGATATATATTTTGAAATAATACACTAATAGAAGTAAGAGTTCTAAGATAAAGAGAAAAGAAGTGGAGGTGAGTAACACCGAAAAGATACTACCTCATGTTTGTAAACATCCGCTTTTCACGTTTAAACTATTCTACATATCACATTCATCTTATAATAGTTCTTTTTTTCTTTTATGACTTAAGTGTACTCAGATACAACAATAATAATCTTATTTAACAGATACTGAATGAAGTAAAATGAGTAATTGAGAGAAAGGATAAAAAAAATGTAAGTAAATTATTAACGCTTACGAGCATCTGTTGTAAATTAATAGCTTTACGCTTCACTTGACGAAAAACACTTTCCCATAATATTTTATTTTCTATCATTCTGTCTATTTAATTATAAATATTAATAATATGTCAGAGTAACCAATAAAAAAAAATAAGTATCAGTACGAGAGTTTTAAATGGAGCAAGATTAATACCCGGCGTTGTACAGCCGTCACTGTCAATTATTATTTTTATTCTATTCTCACTAACTACCCCACGTTCAACGGCCTCTGTGTACTATATACTTTATATGTATAATATGTATATATATATACTTTAAAGAATAAAATGAGTCAGGTTAACGCATTGACGACATTAGTTTAAACTACTCTTACTCTCTCGTTTTTCAATGTATGTACATATAATATGTATATACTTTTTTTTTCTTTCTCTCGAGCAATAGTTTAATGATGTAGCATCAACATAACAGCAGAATCAGCATCCGAAGCAAAAGTTTAGTCTAAGTGCACGTCCAAGTGAATCCATTGTTCGTCCGTCAATTTCGTTTTACGAACTACAATCCTAACAATGGACCGATAGTTAAGAGCACTTTCGAGACCAGAATTTAAATTTTCCAGCTCTATCTTACTATCATTCATATCAATTTTAATAAAGGTAGTAAAAAAAAGTAGATTGATATTACTGTTATTAAAATGATACGGAAGTTATTAGTTGACGTTTAATAATTCTTCGAAACGATAAATTATTTAAAGAAATTGCATCTAGTTTTTTAAATTTTCTATATGTGTATGCTATTAGTTTTTTTTGCAATTGATTTGTTGAAAAAAAAAAAAACAAATCTGGAAATTTTTAACTTCAAGACAATTTATTAAATATATGATCCTGAAGTTAGCAGACATTTATCAATTTTTGGATTGTTTTTTCAACAAATAAATTAAAAAAAAATCTAAACCAAAAATATGCACATGTAGATAATTCAAAAAGATATAGGTGGAATTTTTTATAATTTATCGTTTATAAAAATATCATACAATTATTAAACGTCAGTTAACTTCTGGATCATATTAAATATGAGTAAAATATAACCGACAATTTAAAATTTTTTAGATTTAGTAAAGAATAAATAAAATGTAAGTACTAATGACAATTGAAAAATATGATACTGAAGTTAGCTCACGTCTTTTGATTTTTTAAAAAATGACAAATTATAAAAAAAAGAAAATTTCAAAAAATGCGCCTATAGCTTTTTTAATTTACTACATGCGCATATTTTTAGTTTAGTTTGTTTTTTTTAATTAATTATTTGATTATTATTTCCTAAATTCAGGATTATTAAAAAATGCGTATTAAAATAATTGGAAAATCAGTACGCGGATTTTTTTCAATTTAATATTCAAAAATTGTCTCAAGTCTGCTACATTCATGATCCTCAAAGTAGTAGACATCACACGAATTTAAAATTATTAATATTTAGAGTAGATAATTAATAAAATAAAATTTTTAAAAATGCGCATTTCAAAAATTTATAAATTAATGAGTGCACTTTTATTAATATTATTTTTTTAATTATTTACTCTATTTATTTATAATTTTCAATTTTTCTGATGTCTGCTACATTCACATCATAATAAATATTGACAGGCAGAATTTTCAAAAAAGACATATGAAGAATTTTTAAAAAATTTTTTGTGTACATTTCTTAAAAATTTTTATGATGACAGTTAACATTCTAATTAAAAACACTAAAATTCTAAGTTGCTGGCTACTTTCAGCATCGTCTACTCTAACACTCAGTTTTTAAAAGTGATGTTAAATTAGTCAAAACACAATTTTTATAAATTTGTATTATAAATTTATAACAATAATAAAAAAAATAAGTAAGAGAAATTATAAAACACATGTTAGCATTTACTATATATTATATATATATGAATACGAAGATATTATTTATTCAAATGTTCAATAATTTTACTCACATTGTAAAGAGACTTAAGTTTCACGTGATTAAGAGCCGGTACATCCACCATAGAACACTTGAGTAAAATAGTTGTCGTTTGACTTGGCATTATTACTCTGTTTATTTTTCGCTTTTATCGTTTTCGATTCAAAATTATTTTCTTCGTTATACTTTTATATAAAATTGTCACGTTACACAAATTCACTTTCGATCTATTGTAACGCTTTATCAACTCTTCAATTTATTTATAATTATAATAAATAACAATTATTATTATTAAACACAATTTTAATTTAATAATTACTTGCTAAGTAAAACACAACAGTTAAACATGGCAGTTTGTTTTACTTCCGGTTTATTTAATTTAACAAACACGTTGTTTTTAAATTTACGCATGCGCAATCTCAACTTTTCGCGCAGTTATAAATCATTTATAATTTATAATTATAATATTAATGTGTAAAAAATATTATTTGTTTGTATAAAAGTACAAAAGACATACAAATAGACTATTTTTATTAATATTATTATTGGTATTGTAAAAATATATATTTAAAAATTTATAAGAAACGCGACATGCGGACAAAAGGCCGAAGGCGCACTATCGCCTCGCCGTGCCTGACTGACTGACTGACTGACTGGTTTGCTTTACACTCGCAGTTACTTTGAAACTGAGCAGAATAATACACCCCTCCCTTCCTCGCCGGTGGCTCCGGTGTAACACTAAGCGCCCTCTTCTTTATTACAACTCTCTCTACCTAGCCAATGATCCTTTACGTTTTTTTTACTCTAAAATATGTATATTTTTCCATTCTATACAGTTGAGTTTTTCTCAATTTTCAAGGATAATTGGCGGGAAATTTAAGAGAATTTATTTATTTTACCGGAATATCGATGCTTTAATTTTTAATGAAATGCAATGCGACTATATATGTAAAAATATATGACCTATGTATTAACTTAGGATATTGAGGTGGATTTAAATTCAAAAAATTTCAAAAATATCGTAAGGTAAAAAAGTAAAAGCCCGTATACCCGCTCAGTACCATTAGTCGCTCACTGTAACTGTTTAAGGCGTTTTTTTTTATAATTTTTATAAAAAAAAATTACAACTAAAAATATTATTATTGATAAATAATTATTTGTGAATCTAAATATATTAATATATCATGTATCAAATTATTTTAAAATAGATTATAAATTTAAATTGAATGACTGTTTTCAAAATCACGCTTAGTCGGGCATTTTTTACTATAATGTTCGTTCGTTAGATTAAATTTAGGTTACGTCAAATTTTTTTAGAATTGTTATAACTATATCTTATTAAATATATTTTTAAAATTCATGAAATTTTATATTATGAAAGAATAAAGTAGTATAATTTATAAATTATTTGTCCAAATCAATAAACTTATGATAGTTTAATTGATATTGTCTTTGAGCGACTATAGAGCCATGTGTTGATCGAGTAATGGTACATGACAACTTTTAGTGAGCGACTATGGGTACACTCAAGGACCTTATTCAAAAAATTAATAATAATTAATTATCAAGATTATTCTTCAATCTAAAATTTTATTCTAATACTCGAAACTTGGAAAAATAACTATAAAAAAAATATGGTTTTTCATTTTATTTATTAATTTATATTGAGTGATTTAATCTTACTCCAATTAAAAGTGAGCGGGTATAGGGGCTTTTACCTCACTAACTTTTTTTTTTTTAAATACCTTAATTAATTTTTGATACTCGCGAGTTCATTAAGTCTTGCTATGAAATTTTGTCTGCTTTAAAATAAATGTTATTTGAAATTAATTGACTTGTGGACAATAAAGAAAAAAAAACATGAGTTTAAATGTAGCGGACACGTGACAATTTTTTAATTACATATAAAAATATTAAATAATAAAATTTGAAAAAATGCATGTACTGAATTTTGAATTGTCTAAACAAGCATTTTTTTATTTTTATTTTATAAACATTTTAATTTATTATTTCAAAAATTAAAAAAACTGTCAGATGTCCACTAACTTTACTATCATAAAAAACAATTATTGGAATAAAATAAAATAAAGAAAATTATGATTTTAATTTTCATAACATTTATCACTTGAGAATTCAAAGTTATGTAAAAATAAAATATATAAACAATTTAAATTTTAAGGAAAATTTTTGAATATAGTCTCGATAATATCTGTTTATATGCTGTCTCTTATTTTTCTTATCTTCACTACCATATTTACAGTAAAATATAAAATAAACTTTCGAATATATATACAATGTAATTTATTATAACATTATTTTTTTACAGGACCAATATGGAAATAAACATTATTTGATGGCTTTGTATCTTCTGTACAGTTTATTATGTATATTGGAGTATAAATAAAAATGTATGATAAATAAATAAATAAAATAAGGAAGATGGTAAGCGTACTTTTGTATAAATACTCGTAATACAACAGCTGTATAAGTGTTTTTCAGTCTTAATTTTTTAAAGTCTTGAGGGTATATACCATCAACCATCAGCACGCGCATGGTTTAACTTCTCATCTATGCGCGATCTGTAAACCTCAGTCATTATTGTAATATCTCTAAGTGGCAGTTTCCATGCTCCGTTGCTCTACAATCGTTTATTTTTTTACTGTTCAAAGTGTAGGGGGATGAGTTTTATTTATGAATGTGAAATTTTTAATTTTATTATTGTTTATAAGATTGTTGAGGTAGAAATCAGTGGCTTTCTTGGCAAGTATATGCCTGGAATTTTTTTATGCTTTGTACAAAATTTGCGGAGTGAATGCGGAGCGAATGACTATTTATTTAATTCCCTCGGAGTGAAATTTACTCCGAAGGAGAGTTTATTTTAATATGGAAACTCCGAATCAGACTGAACGCGGCTTGAGATAAAATTCCGATCAAAAACTCCGAGTGACGAAGTAAATTCAGATTAAATAAAATCCGGATTCACTCGCAATTTTTTACAGTTGAAAAGAAATTATCTTTTGATATTTTTCTCGTTACAATTGTTAAAGAAATATATATACATATACTATTTAAAAAGTAGAAAAAAAAGAATATTTTCGTAATGAATAGAGTAAGTTGACACTAAAGATTGGTATTGATTATAATTTTTTGAACTCACATTTTCGCGAAATATTTATAAATTATCAAAAAACGTGGACTTTTGAAAAAATTAAAAAAAAAAAAAAATAAGAAAAATTGGGTTAAGAAATCGAAGATATTCGAATCCCAATTTGACTAACAGCTAAAAAAATTATGTTTGTAGCCTAGTATTACATATATTTGAAAAAAATGTCGTTCTTCCAAAAAACTCAAAATTTGAGTTTAAAATGGAAAAAAAAGGTTGAAAAAATAAAAGTTTGATTTTTTCATATTTTTTTTCGAAAGTTACATTTCAAAACGAAAAAAATGACCCCCATCGCTTTTGGATTATAATGAATTGATCAGGAATAATTAATTTTTTAAACTTGCCTTAACATTGTTTTTTTGAAATTTTCAAAAACTTCTTAAGAACTTTTTGATATTAAGGGTTAAAAATTTACAAATAAGCGACTTTTGACATTAAAAAAAAGATGTCAAAAATTCAGCTAAATAAAAAAATATGATTTTTGAAATCAGGTAATTTGGTATGGAATGGAATATATATATGGATGATATATTATTTATTTAACCTTCAATGTGAAAGTCATTGATGCGGCTCGTTGTTGTAGAAATTTATAATATTTTTTATTGTATGTATCAAGAGATTAGTATTTGTTTGTGATACTTGTTCAATTATTAAGAGAGATTATACATCCATATAAAAAATGAAAGTAAATTTTTTCTTGTAATACGATGATGCGTTTATTTTTCTGACTAAGATGACATGAAGTCAGAGAATTTAAAGCAAGTAATTAAACATCTCATTCAATCGATTACTGACTTATCAATGCATCAATTCCACGAAGTGCTTACGTTTATATTTGTGATCAAGAAGTAGTATCGTCATATGCTTGACTCATTCTGTATTTTATTCTATGAGTTTCTCACTTTTATTAGCAGCAGTTAGTTGGCTGACGTAAATCTTATCATTACAATCAATGTATAGCTTTCAATGACAAGTCAGCTAACTTTTTTAGCAAATAATTTTCAAATTTGTGGATTTTTTTCTGTTATTTTGCAATTCATAATTGAAAGAAAAAATTTTAAAAATTAATTGACGTTAATTTTTTTTTTTAAACTGAATATTAAATTTTCTTCAGTGATTTTAAAAAAAAATCATATCATAAACAAACTGAGATAAGCTGAATAAAATCAGGAAATATTTTCAATATTCATGATAAAAAAAAAAAAAATATAATACATGGGATTAAAAACGTCGGCTGACTTGGGTTAAAAATACTCCCAGCATATTTTATTTTTATATCAATTTATTTTTTTTTCGCATTACGGATCTTTCACTTTACTTTGTGAAAATAGCGTGGGCGACTTCTACACGAGGTCAAAGTCTTACTGACATCGACAGAGATAGAGTCTCGTCAACTAAACTTACACTCTACTCTACCGAGTTCGATAGTCACGTACATACATTATGTATCATTATTACATATATGTTACGTATATATATCCAGTACGAGATGAGTTTAAAATAATATTTATTTAACGGGATCATCATTCGACCTTAACCTCAGTTTTAAATAATTATATAATTATAATATAAATGTTTTCACTTTTTATAATATCTTCTAGTTTATTCGTCTCAATATCAATACACTGAAAAAAGATTTCTTGACAGGAGAATTTTTTACTTGCCTCAAAAAATTTTTGTTTTCAACTTATAATGCAAAAAATTTTTTGAGACAAGTAAAAATTTTCTTGGGGTAGGTAAAAATTTTTTTAGTGAGGTAAAACCCCCTATACCCGCTCACTTTTAATTGGAGTGAGATTAAATCACTCAATATAAATCAATAAATAAAATGAAAAACCAAATTTTTTTTATAGTTATTTTTCCAAGTTTTGAGTATTAGAATAAAATTTTAGATTGAAGAATAATCTTGATAATTATTATTAATTTTTTGAATAAGGTCCTTGAGTATACCCATAGTCGCTCACTAAAAGTTGTCATGTACCATTACTCGATCAACACATGGCCCTATAGTCGCTCAAAGACAATATCAATTAAACTATCATAAGTTTATTGATTAGGACAAATAATTTATAAATTATACTACTTTATTCTTTCATAATATAAAATTTCATGAATTTTAAAAATGTATTTAATAAGATATAGTTATAGCAATTCTTAAAATATTTGATGTAACCTAAATTTAATCTAAAGAACGAACGTTAAAGTAAAAAATGCCCGGCTGAGCGCAATTTTGGAAAGTCATTTAATTTAAATTTTAAATCTATTATAAAATAATTTGATACATGATATATTAATATATTTAGATTCACAAATAATTATTTATCAATAATAATATTTTTAGTTGTAATTTTTTTTAATAAAAATTATAAAAAAATGCCTTAAACAGTTAAATTGAGCGACTAATGGTACTGAGCGGGTATAGGGTCTATTACCTTACATAAATTAACTTTTTAAAAGGAATTATATATAAATTAAATTAGTTTAGTTCACAAATAATTAACTACTATTGACTTTTCGTTTAATAGTTTAAATTAAAGTGCAATGTCCACTGTTGTTTGTTAATTGTTTATATTTATTTAGATATATTACAGTCATAAAATAAAAATTGAGTTTAATCAGCAGAATAGAATAGGGAGACAATAAATAATTGACTGACTGACCGGAAGACTACCGGAAATGTAAACTATGACTCGTCGGCCATGAATTTGCCATGTTCTAGCCGTTGTTTCATGACTCTGTATTAAATGAATCATAAATATATCTGTACTCTAAATGACTTGACATTACATCTTTAAAAAAAATTTTATTATTCTCAAGAAAAATCTTCTGAGTAATTTTAAGATAAATTTTATAAATTTTATTATTCTCCAGTCTAAATTTTTATTATTTGAATACAAAAATAACAAGAGATATAAATCTTGAGGTAAATTTTTAGTTAAGGAAATAAATTTTATGAATTATATATAAATTTATTTGAATAAAAGAAAGATCTTACAAGTTTCTCATTGAAACTCACCGGTAATTTATTTATTTTTCATTTTATTTTATACAGAAACGATATTGTATGCATGCTAAGATATGGCGATGCAAAAAAAAAAATAAATAAATAAATAACGACTAAGTAGGTCGTCATTTTGGAACACAACCGAATAATTGCGAGCCGCATAAAAATTCTTAAGGGGAAACGTGTACAAGAGAAATGCGTACTGAACTGTGAAAATAATAATAATAATTTATATATTCAAGAATGAAACATTAAACGCGAATAAAAATTACAAAATTACAGTTAGAGATATATATATGAATTTTTTAATTGCTGATATATATTTAAAGTGAACTATCGCGTATTTAATTTGTTGATTATAGGATTGAAAGTTATGTTTAATAAATATATGTATAAAAATGATCATTACAGTTGTTATAAATATATACAGCTTTCACTTATTTTAATTTTCATTAAATTTACATCCATCCGCGAGCCGTGAGTTTTCATATGCGTCATACCATGCAAGTATAACTTCCCCTACATATAGAGTAATTTACTCCACAACTTGTCGTTAAAGTTAATTATTTTAAATCACTTTCTACTGTTCTACATTTTACACTAGAGTATATATTTTAAAACTGCAACTATTACTCCTACTAGTTTCTTTTTTTAATCATCTCTTTGTTATTTATATCAAGGTTGACATGTTAGTAAATAAAAAAAAATTATTTCATCATATTGGCGACCTCGTATCTCATATTTATATATTTATAGAAAATAATAATTTCTTGGCGCAAAAAAAATTTTGCATTATGAAATAAAGACAAAACTTTTTTTAGGACAAAAAAAAATTTCTTACGTCTAGATTTTTTTTTCGCCCCACACAGTAAAAAAAATATTGTGTATCTGTGTTAAAAACGGTCTGTGTTAAATTTTTTGTGTTGATTATTTTGTGTCAAATCAACACAATTCTCTGTGTTACTTAAAAATTTTTAATCGATTTAATACTTAACACTTTAAAAGTGTTACCTAGTATAAAAATCGATATTATCAACATTTATTAAGTGTTATTTTAAAATCAACACAAAAGTGTTGAAGCGACAGTTGAATTGTGTTAAAAAAAATGTCTTCCTTCTATTCACGCGGGAAGCGCCATTAAGCATCAGTTCTGTTTGGTTAGTTATTATTTTTGTGACATTTATTTTAATTACTTTCAATTGGACATAAAAAAATTAAGTTGACAAAGATCATGATTCGTATAGTTTCAAAAAAAAAATATTTAAAAAATTGCATCTGTTACTTTTTTACTTTTCTACATACGCATATTTTTATTTTATTTTTTTTTTTCGTAATTGATTTGTTGATAAAAAAATTCGAAAATTGTTAACTGCCTGCTAACTTTAGGATCATGTTTACTATCACAAAATAGTTCAATGTTAACTAATAATTATTGACACTTTTGATAACCTAAAAATAATTCATGGTACAAAAATAAAATGAACGAATTAACATTTTTTGTGTGTCGCCATCAACATTTAAAAAGTGTTAAAGTTACTTCTCATATTATTCGAATCTTGTGTTGAAATTTTAACACAAATTTTGTGTAGACCGTTTCTAACACACAGATTGTGTTAATTTTAACACAATATTTTTTACTGTGCAAGAAAATTTTCGGTTTCAATGCATAAAGCGAAAAATTTCTTAGGGCAAATATAAATTTTCTTGAGGCAAGTAAAAATTTATTTGGATTAAGAAATCTTTTTTTTCTGTGCATTTAAAATTTTTCAAAGTTTATTTTTGTTCATGATTTTTTAAAAATGAAAAAAATTATTTTGTTAATTGTTGATTTATAATTTTTCTATTTTTAATTATATACGTAAGGAATAATAAAAAATATATGTATAGTAATCATAAGTGATGTCTTATTTTTTTTCTTATGAAACAAAACTAGTCATCGTATTATGATTGCCAGGTTTGAATTAAAGTTGATGAAGTCCGCAAGGTAACATTTGTAAGATGACTCATACAAAATGCAAGACACAAGATTATATGAATGAAAATTATGACGTAATAAGCGAGAGTCTCCAACACGAACACGTCACTCCTTAACCAGGTGGCAAACTTATACGTCTTTTTGCTGCACCGTTCAAAAGTCAATGTTTAACTCGTGAATGGACCAGTTGTGTTAGTAACTGACATATATATATATATGGATATATATGAATGAATAAGTATTGTAGAGTATATATATCGATATTACGTATATGTGTGATTTTAATTTCATAAAATGTTTTTATACTCCTACGTCAAAGATCATTGAATTGTCTTTCTATAATTAAACATCTTGCTATAACTTGGAATAAATTTATGTATAAAAATAAAATCTCTACAAACCAACGACTGCCTTATTAATTTTTTTTTAATTAATTAAAGAAATTTTTTTTTAATGTATTAAAGAAATAAAAATCAATTCATTTTTATTACCAAAACTAATATTGTGTCGTAATTTAACTTTTGTTAAACGAAAGTGATCGATTTTCTTCGGTTTTTTCTGGCACCAGTTTTAAATCACTTATGATTACAAAACGATTATTTAAATTTAAAAAAGTAATTAGAGAGACAGTTTATAGAAAAAAATTAACCGTGACACTTAGAGAAAACTGTTTTTTATAAAAGAAGAAAGAAAATCCACTCGATTTTTCAAACACGCAGCAGCATAATACCGCGTGTATAATTGAAATTATTTCATCATGCGTTAGAAAATAACTTTATGCAATAATTTAAAAAAAAAATATTTAAAGTTGACGTTATGCAACGAAGATATTTCTGGGTTCTAGACAGAAGAATTTAAAATTTTTGTTTTTCACACAAGGTTTCGTAAAGTTCGATATTCTGTCACGGTGAAATTATCTCTACATTAAATATTTTATGCTCTAAATTACCGCGCATGAGTAAAGTAAAATATAGGCCATGAAATTTAAAAAATCACTGGATGCTATTTTATTTTCATATTTTTAATTTTAATATACAATGAGAACACTGTAAAAAATCGGGAATGAATTCGGATCCGTGTAAAAAAAAGTCGTTGACTGTTCTAAACTTCAAAACGTGACATAATGACGAACTTTTTGAAACAATTTTTAAGCTTCTGAAAATACAAAAAAAGAAAACAACACTAATTGCTATAAATGAACGTTTTCCAACTCTTTTGTAAACTTTTTTTGATTAAAAGTGATAAATTTTGTAATTTTTTTCAGTGTAAAATACGACTAGAAAAAACTGATTTTAAACCTTTTTTGACCGTATTTTAATAGTATTCCCTAACAAAAAAATCAATATGGAAATTCAGCCTAGATACCCATATGAATTTCCTATAGAGAAATCCATATCTAAATTCCTACATGGGAATTCAGGTATCCACAGTTTCCTATATGGACTTTCCATGTGGAATTTCAGATACCGAAGGGTTTTTATATGGATTTTTACATGAATCCATACTTTTTTATATAAATTCCTATGGGTTCCCATGCAATCCCACATGGATTTTTTTGAGAAGATTGTCAAAAGTTGATTTTTCTTTGAATTTTCAAAACTTTAAAAAAAGTACATCGTTATGTCACGTTATGAAATTTAGAAGTCTACGCTTTTTAAACCGTTTCCCAACAATGTTTTTTTTCAAGGGGAGTATATGTAAATTTTAGTTCAATTCACGCAAAAAAATAAATGATAAATTTTATTCGTATTTTCAATTCATTTTTATTGTTTGAACAATAAACTCGCATCAAAAAAGGTAATCTATAAATAATATAATATTGAAAGCGAAAAAGTATAAGAATAATTCTCTAAAATATATTGATGTGAAAAAAAAAATAGTCACTCTTGGTCTTTAAATTTTATAGTTTGAAATGATAAAATACGTCATATTGCAATATAGATATCATCGCGCATCAATAATACTTTAGGTTAATTCTTTCACATACATTAAAAGCTTACAAACACAAGTAAAATTTTATTGTTTCAAACTATAAAAACTGATGCGCTTAAGATATACTTTTTGACAATTTGAAGAAAGTAAAAATTATATACCGTTGTACATAAAATCAATTGTTCGACATTGAAAATTTCATTTATGATACCTAATGTTTTTTTACTTTTTTACTATAAACTTAAATGTTCCAAAGATCGAATGTTGAAGCTGAAACGTTAAATTAATATAATTTCATTTTTTTATCTAGCAAACAGTAATTTCTATTACTTGTAACATGATTTATTTACAAATAAACTTTAAATTTAAATATTCAAATTAAGATTATTATAATATATTCTATAAAACCACGAAATTACTGTTTGAAATGATATTAAATTGTGACTACACTCGAAATTTTTAGTTATCAATTACTAATTTTTATAATTCATTTTTTTGCGTGCACACACGGAGTAAATTGAGAACTTTTAATTTTCAGCGGAGTGATTTCTAAGTCATGAGAATTTTATTTTTAGTCGCGTCGACTTTGATTCGGAGTTAAATAAAAAAAAAAAATCATCCGTTCCACATTTAATCCGAATTCACGTCCGAATTTAATACGCATTTACTTCACAAAACTCGGGTGGATCAATTTCAATTTCTAATTTGCTTCATGTACTGATATTAAATACATATTATTTTTTACACTAATATTATTTGATTAATAATTCATTTTTATAAAACATACTTCACACTTTATGAATGCATTGGATGATAAAATCTATGGTTGTATATTATAATTTAAAAATTAAAAAAATTTCTCCATGTCGTGAGTAGATAATAAAGAAAAAGGTGAAAGATAAAATGATTAGTTGCAAATATAACATCAAATCCTACAATTCCGTTCCACCCACATCGATATAGTACTCACTCGTACTATTATCAAAGAACCGAATAAAAATTCATATTTTATTATGGTACATAACTATAGATCGTAAAGCATTGTTTCGTTTGTGATTCATCGAGTTCTAATGCATTCTCACTTACATCAAAACTTTCTAAAGAGTAAAAGGATAAAAAATGAAGGAATAAAAAAGAAAATCTATAAAAATTACTAGGGTGTGTCATACAATTTAAATTAGTTTTACTAAATTAAAATTTGTTACTTTTGTTTATATTTTTTTTTAGTTGTAAAAAATAAAAAAAAATATATACTGATACCTCGTATAGAAAAATATAACTTTTATACAACTATTATTGCGAAGCATCTACTACTTTCAAACGCAAAATTACGACTCACCCTCCCTTTATCTTGGTGGATAGACGCACGTTCTTTCGATCTCCTACTCACCTGTAACAAAATAAATTAATTTTTTTTTATTTAATTATCGTCTTTTTAATCGTTTAAGTTATATTAAATATAAATTTCCCTTTTAATTAATTTTCTCTTTGTAAGTATAGTAGTTTCCTTTTAAGAAACACGACGGAACGTTTAATTAAAAATGGCTTAGCATACATACACACAACACACAGCTACTGATAGGTAGAAATTACAGTAGAGTTGACATAACCAACGACCAAGTAACGATGTCATGTATTAATTCAAATGAAATTCTATAGCTTTAGTTTTTTACTTTTTTATTATTTTATTTTAAAGTGATAAGTCGTGAAAATAATATTCCACCATACAATGTATTTATAAATATATATAAAGTAGAGGTACGTACCATTTTTGGGCACTTGAAAATTAAAATAAAATAATTTGTAAAAGTAAATAACATTACTAATTATTTAAATATGTTTAAAAATACTTTTATCCTACTATTAAAATGGAAATTTTATTTTACATTTTTTCATTAACTAAAGTTAAGTATTAAATGGCCAAAAATGGAGCAGTAGCCATAAATGCCCTAGTAGAAATGAAATCGAGTTTTTGTCAAGTAACTGGCCAGTTTTACTAGACTTAAACCAGAAACTGGCCAGTGGGATATCGAGTTTTTGTCAAGTAACTGGCCAGTTTTACTAGAGATCCGAGAGAAACATGGCGGCTTTGAAAAAACTGTCACTTTAAAATTTTAGGTTTTGAGGTTATTAAAATTATCAGTTCCTCGGAAAAATAAAACGATTTTCTAAAAACTACCCAGGCAAATTAAAAATTATTTCAAAATAATGTATCTTTTTCCAAATTACTCCAAAAATTTATATGCGATAGATAAATCTAACCTGAAGCATAGATATATATAGATCAATAAATAAATATTGACCCGCATTGACAGACATCAAAAATTAATTAATTTAAATAAATAAATTATAACTTATAATAAAAATAATGATTGACAAAAAAAATTATTATAAAATTTATTTATTGAGCCTTTCAATGACTTAAATAATCCAAGTTTAATTTATGAATGTTAAACTATAAAGCCGGCAAGATCATTATATTTTAAAAATAAATGTAATCATTAAATCGTACTTTCAAAAGTTAACTATAATTAAAATTTTATTATTAATAATGTATAAAATTTTTTCTTTTTAATTATTCCTTTTTTCGACTTCCTTCTTTCCAGTTTTTAATAATTCGTCTGAAGAACAATTTATAATATTTGTTTCTATTGCCCATAGTCGCAATTTACTTATTGTATTCATTTTTTTCATTGATTCCATTTTTTAATGTGTATGTTATTAATTATTGATCATAAAATTATTTACATATTAACACACACGTTAAAAAAGAGAGGTTAAAGAGGAAAAAAATAAACACACACATACACACTAGTACAGAAAATATATTAGTGTGACCAATGTGTACGCTTTAGTTGTAGGTGGCGGGATTTCTAGTTTTTAGCCGGGATTACTGGCCAGTTACTGGTCTGAAATCGAGTAAACTCAAGTTTATTTCTACTTGGGTGGTACCTCTACCCTTTAGAGACAAAAAGGATTTTTTGACGTAAAAAAATTTAAGCCACACTAACAAAATTTTTGCTGGTCCCTAGAAAAAATATATATACACATGTATTGCGTTATTGTAATTTCGAAAGGATATATTTTTACACACCCTTTAGAGAGCGTGTAGTAAGTAGATAAAATCGACCAGAATACGAATTCTTGGAGCGAATTAACATTTAAATGCAAATAACCAAAATTTCAAAAATTTTTGAAACGACAAAAGATCATTTGTAGGAAGTCAAATGATTTACAAAAAAGGTTCTATAAAATTTGAAGATACGTCTGATAGTTTTGCCAAAAAAGTCGAATAGTAGTAAAATTTACTATCAATCAATGTTCCTGAAAATCGAAACGTTTTTCGCGCAACGAATGTCAAAAAAATTTATGTAATTTGACTGCTAAAGGGTTAGTTCCAGAGGTTGGAGGTCAAGATTTTTCACTTTTCATTTTGTTTTTCTTATTTTCTTTCCACGAAAAACCTTCCGATCTTTAGGTACAAATTTTGACTTTGAATAACTTTTGAAAAATTCAATTTATTGCAGAATCATGAAATACTTTCTGTGTAGAGCGTTTAATTTTTAAAAAAATATTCATTAATTTTTCCGATACACTGATTCTCTGGTAGGTGATAAAATCCCAAACTTTAAAAAAAAATTTTTCCATGTTATTTAATATTTTCCGTATAATTAAAAAAAAAAAAAAACAATAGTCAATTTTTCTGAATCAGTCTGATATATATATGTAAACACATGTGTGCGTCTATTTGTATAAAGAGCTACATAATTTTAATTCAACGTCATAATCATCATGTTTATACTCCAAATAACACTAACTTTCACATAAAAAAAGTAATAAAATATTTAATTTTTTATTACCTTGCTAATGGGCAAATAACCTTAGTCGTATAATTGAACTTTATTATATCAAAATATAAATTTTAAGTATATTTAACTTTTGCGGGTGACTGAGAATAGCCACAGGTCCTGTATGATTATAAATTGAAAATTAATAAGTGTATTAATTTGTCGTTCAATATTAAATCATGAGTAAAATTAATGAGACGAGGGATGCAAAAGATGAATGGCTTCATGACGTTATAATATTGATAACATTTTGTGTTTAAATCAAATTATCAGAGTAATTAAATACACCAATAATTGCTCGATGAACATCATTTCCCATAATTCTAAGAATTTTATCATCAAACATTATTGGACTAATAGGTGAATTTTTTTTTATTTTATTAAATTTATGTGTGTTTGATTATTTTTATCATCGACCTCTCACACATATATTATGATATATTTCTCTGATAGTGATAAAATTATAATTACTTAGAGTTTACGGAAAAGCATAGATATAATACCGGTAAAATTATTATCAATATTGCAGTCATCGAGGCTACGAGATAAAACAACAATAACACAAGGAATTAAAAGCTTCCGACATGTATTTTTATATTTATCTTTTTATGTAAAGTGATATCAAAACATGTATTTAAAACTTGTTAATAATTTAACTTTGTTATTATTTGTAATTATTATTTTACAGTGATTTATTGATATTAAGTCATTAATAATATAGATTGTGATTTAATGAATGGTATAATTAAATGAATATACCCTTTTTTTTTTTTTTTTTTTTTACTCCGGTCAATTAATTTTATCTAAGTAATGAACAAAGTGATGTAAAAAAAAATTTTCTCGATACTTCGACCAGTTCATAATTTATAAACTCCTCATTATTTTATTTTATTATTATTATGTATAATTATGAGAAAATGAGTTTAATTTAGACTGTGAAAATAATTAATAAAAATAATAAAAAAATATATATAATTACTAAAACTTATGATAAGTTTTATTTAAAACATAATGTAAAAAAATTGAGGATTAACTTGAAGTGAATGCGGCCATGATTTTTTATTTATTTAATCTCCTTTGAAATGAAATTCGGTCTGAAGGAGAGTTAATTTTTACATTAAAATTACAGATCAGGGAGGATGAAAATTGAAATAAAACCCATATTATTTTGAAATCACTCTCTATTTACTTCATATGTAAAGTGATTTTTTTAAACTCAGGAACTTAAAATAATGGAGTGAATCTGGGTTTAAGTAAAATTTGTATTCACTTCTGATTTTTTAAAATGTAAAAAAAAATTGTATGATAATAATAATAATAATAATTTTAGTTAGTAAAAAAAATATATGTGAATTTATAATTGAAATGAATTATGAGTCGAATAAAAATGCAAGCTCGGTTCGCAAAATTGGATCTGATTTTAATCAACAGATTGTATTTGGACTAGATGATCTGTCTTTAAATTTTTATAAAAATCTAAGTTGATTTTTATCTAAAGACGATCAATAGGCTAATAAAAATAATAGGCAGTAAAAGTATGATTTTAATCTAAATAACAATAAAAGAATCTAGAGGCGACCAAAACCAGGCTAAAAGTTATCAAAAACGAATCTGAAAATAGTCTAAATAAGAAATAGTACGCATAGAACTCAAATTTCACAAATTTCTGTGTAAAAAAAAATTGTTAAAAAAATGTTGATTATTCTAAATTTCAAAACGTGACACAATGACGAACTTTTTTTGAACGTTTTTTAAACTTTTGAAAATTCAAGAGAAAAATCAATAGATATAATAGTTTAGAAATAGTTCAAAATTAGTTGTTTCTAAACGTATTTTGCACAGAAATGTTAATTTGTAGTATTAAGTCAATTGCCATTTTCTGTGTATTGTCAAAAGTTTGAAAATCGTTTAAAAAAGGTTCGTCATTGTGTCACGTTTTAAGGCCATTCTCCAAGGGTGCCCCCCACTTTTTTCGGAAAAATGTGGCGCCGCCTGGTGGCCGGCAGCCGCACTAAAAAAAGTACTAGAGCTGAAAAACTTTATAATTAAATTAAAATTATTTAAAATAAGCAGATGCAAAAAATATTAATTTTATAATGAATAAAAAAATTAAGATTATTTTTTAAAATCATTAGTTAGTTTAAGAAAAATTTAAAACCGGAGATTGGAAAATAATATTTTTGTTGACCTTGAACTGTCAATATCATATTTATTTTATACGAGTAATTAAAAAATAATTTTAATATTTATCAAAAAAAGGCCAACGTACTCGTAATTTTAAAGATTTGTAGAATATTTAAAAAATAACTCACAGTAATTATAAATTGTCTGCTAAGCGTAATATCTTGAATAAATTTCAGCATGAAATTCATCATCTAGTAATTTTTTATTTTGACAGATGTAAACATCAGGTCTGTACTTTATTTGGGGCGCCTGAAAGGCACTTGAATATAGTCGCGGGAAAAATTAAATTTGAAAATAAATTTATTTTTATCAGAAATAATATATAGAATGTATAACTGTATATAATGTATATATATATATATATATATATATATATATGTATACACTATATATTATATGTAAATAATTATAAATTATATTTGAATTTATGTATGGCTATATACTCATACCAATCTTCATATATAATTATGTATGATATTATTCATCATGTAAATATTAATTTGTATCATTTAATCATGTCTGGCTAGTACATTCGATCTGGAGCTATCCATAAAGCTACGCATAGATCTATACATGATTACATGTGATCAGATCTGACTATGAACCCATGTGTAATTAGATATAGGTATATATGGGGCATTCCACGCCAAATCGGACGGTTTTAAGAATTTTAATTTATAATTTCCGTTATTTTGTGATATTTTTTAGTACTCATCAAAAAACTCATCCTCCTTAATTTTGAGATTTTTTTGATCATTGGTTCAAAAGATATGAAATTTTCAAAAAATCCGCTCTTTTTATGGTTTTTTGCTCATAACTTTTTTAAAAATATTTTAAATAAAAAACTCAAAGAATAAAAAAGTTTCGTTATTCCATATACTTTTAGGAAAAAAATATAAATGATTTTTTAGAAAAATTTTCTGCGATATTTTTGAGTTTTAAAACTTTAAAGTCGTTTTCTGAAAATCATGCATATTTTGATTTTCCTGAAAATTCGTGTCAACAAACTACTATCTATTCCACAACTTTTCACGTAGTTCCGGTCGTGGGACCTCCGTGGCTACTATTTTTTTTCGATCATTGAAAATTAAAAAAATTTTTTTTTGGTATAAATTATTGTCCGTACCGATTTTTGACACTGTACACTTGTTTTTCTTACATATTAAGAATTGATTTCGATATTTTTTTATTTTTAGTAGGGATTTAAAAGCAGTAAGCAAAAGTTAAAACTTTTTATGAGCAGTCATAATAAATGTTTTGATTTCTTTCTCTTGACAACTATTTTAGTTTTAGGATACTGAAAAGAAAATTTTTCAGGTGTAATACGTCGTTCCCACTCGATTAGCTTAACCCGTCAGAACTACCGTTATGAGCATTTTGCTCACAGGACACTATTCAACTTTATAGGATGTCATATAATATCATATAATTATTCGACAAAGCGACAGAGCTGTATTAACTAAGGAGTAGTTCATAAAACAATCGTTAATATAAAATTTTTAAAAGAACACGGGAATAATTAAAAACGTTTGTAATACAGTTTCGTCGCGTTTTCGAATAATTATATGATATTTTTGAGCTCCTGTAATGGTCTTAGCTGAATTACATAGCAAATCTAATGTTTCTATTGCTTCGAAATAGTTGCTTCTCAATAAATCAAAACATTTATTATGACTGCTCATAAAAAGTTTTAACTTTTGCTTACTGCTTTTAAATCCCTACTAAAAATAAAAAAATATCGAAATCAATTCTTAATATGTAAGAAAAACAAGTGTACAGTGTCAAAAATCGGTACGGACAATAATTTATACCAAAAAAAATTTTTTTAATTTTCAATGATCGAAAAAAAATAGTAGCCACGGAGGTCCCACGACCGGAACTACGTGAAAAGTTGTGGAATAGATAGTAGTTTGTTGACACGAATTTTCAGGAAAATCAAAATATGCATGATTTTCAGAAAACGACTTTAAAGTTTTAAAACTCAAAAAATATCGCAGAAAATTTTTCTAAAAAATCATTTATATTTTTTTCCTAAAAGTATATGGAATAACGAAACTTTTTATTCTTTGAGTTTTTTATTTAAAATATTTTTAAAAAAGTTATGAGCAAAAAACCATAAAAAGAGCGGATTTTTTGAAAATTTCATATCTTTTGAACCAATGATCAAAAAAATCTCAAAATTAAGGAGGATGAGTTTTTTGATGAGTACTAAAAAATATCACAAAATAACGGAAATTATAAATTAAAATTCTTAAAACCGTCCGATTTGGCGTGGAATGCCCCATATATACCTATATCTAATTACACATGGGTTCATAGTCAGATCTGATCACATGTAATCATGTATAGATCTATGCGTAGCTTTATGGATAGCTCCAGATCGAATGTACTAGCCAGACATGATTAAATGATACAAATTAATATTTACATGATGAATAATATCATACATAATTATATATGAAGATTGGTATGAGTATATAGCCATACATAAATTCAAATATAATTTATAATTATTTACATATAATATATAGTGTATACATATATATATATATATATATATATATATACATTATATACAGTTATACATTCTATATATTATTTCTGATAAAAATAAATTTATTTTCAAATTTAATTTTTCCCGCGACTATATTCAAGTGCCTTTCAGGCGCCCCAAATAAAGTACAGACCTGATGTTTACATCTGTCAAAATAAAAAATTACTAGATGATGAATTTCATGCTGAAATTTATTCAAGATATTACGCTTAGCAGACAATTTATAATTACTGTGAGTTATTTTTTAAATATTCTACAAATCTTTAAAATTACGAGTACGTTGGCCTTTTTTTGATAAATATTAAAATTATTTTTTAATTACTCGTATAAAATAAATATGATATTGACAGTTCAAGGTCAACAAAAATATTATTTTCCAATCTCCGGTTTTAAATTTTTCTTAAACTAACTAATGATTTTAAAAAATAATCTTAATTTTTTTATTCATTATAAAATTAATATTTTTTGCATCTGCTTATTTTAAATAATTTTAATTTAATTATAAAGTTTTTCAGCTCTAGTACTTTTTTTAGTGCGGCTGCCGGCCACCAGGCGGCGCCACATTTTTCCGAAAAAAGTGGGGGGCACCCTTGGAGAATGGCCTTAATGTTTAGAATAGTAACACTTTTTTAACCTTTTTTCAACAATTTTTTTACATGGGTTAATTAAATGCAAATAGAAAATGAAATTGAATGAAAATAGCTTAATATTTTAATTGATTTAAAAAAGATCAAATTTTTTGACCCAGGTAGATAAGCCAACATTCTCTAGTAAAATAATATATAAAAGTCACTATAATGGATTATAATGATTTTAATTACACATTGAAAAACATACTATAATATGTTATCTTGATTACCAGAAGAGGTATTTTGAAATAGTTATAAATTATAACCATAAAATATATAGCAATGAATGAACATATATTAGATAAATCATTTAATTGTCGACTATATGTCGAAGCGCAATTCGATGGGCGTTAATCGATTGGATTAGATGGCGAGAAATGGACAACGACTTTCAATCAATCTATTACAAACAACACGTTCATACGATCTTGATTGAATTGCGTCTCCATTCTATTACTATTAGTTTCAAACAAAAGTAGTTTACTACATTCTCACTTGCTCGTTAACTAATTCACTTACTCGGTTTCTCACTCACTCTACTTGTAATCAAGTTTCAAATTTTAACCGAACTATAGTTTTCAATTATTTATTCATCATCTTTACTTTTAATTGCTTACATTGTTACGGTTAATGATTAATTAAACGACTTTTCAAGTTCATACGCGTATTGTTATACAATTACATTAGCTTATTTTTATTTATTTGTAATTTCGTCGTTATAACTTAGTCAATTTGTAAATGACTTTTGACTATGGCCTACAGGCTAAATATATGTTTATAAATAATTTTCAAGTATATACAACTTAAGAAATTTAATTTAGTTTCATAAAAAATTTTTTTTTATTACTAAATAACAAAAGTGTAAATAAAATTTTTTAAATTATTTACAAGCTGTCAAATTATTCAAACTAGTTAAATTATTAGGATTACTTGTCAGTTTTGATATAATTCGATTCGTATACGAACATTTAATTTTTATTTCACTGGTGACATATAATAAAAAAAAAAAAATATTTTGGAATATTTTTAATTTTTGAGATAACTTGAAAATTTACGAATCATTTAACAGTTTTCGGATTATTTATAATTTTTTGAATCATTCGAGTCGAATTTGAATATATAATATTTGATCTTACTAGTGATAAATTAAAAATTTACAATAATTTCTGAGTAGTTTTGAATTTTTGAATGACTCAAAAATTTACAAATATGGTGTGTTCGGATCCCCCGCCCCGGCGCACCGGGCGCCCCCGTATATCCGGGAAAAATAAAATTTATAATTAAATTATTAGAAAAAAAATAAATTACCAATAGAAAACAGTGTATGAATTATCAAATGTTTCGATTGAAGTGAAATTCAAGTATAGGCCCATACTTTCTAGGAAAAGTTCTTATAAGTATAGAAACAATTTCCATTATAATGGTAACAGTTCCCATATCGCATGGGAAAGAATTATGGTAATGATTACCATAATATTGTCCCCGATAGCCAAGTTAGCCGCAACTTGAGGCCGACTTGTCGGCAACAGTTACACAAGCTAAAAGTTGTCGACAACTTGTCGTCAAGTTGATAACAACTCAGGTACATGTACCTGATCAGAAACTTTGGCTATCAGAGATGGTAACGATTACCATAATATATGGTAACCCGGTGCGCCGGGCGGGGGGTCCGAACACACCAATAGTTCAAATTTAAACAAAAACTCATGAATGATACAAATACTCAAAATTATTTAAAATTTTGAATTTGAATATAAAAATTTATCTCAATAGTGATAAATTGAAAAAGTTATAGTAATTTCTGAGTAGTTTTGATTTTTTGAATAACCCAAAAATTTACAAGTAGTTCAAATATTTGAAAAAACTGATGAATAATACAAATATTTAAAATTATTAAAAATTTTGAATTATTCGATTTAAATTTGAACATTAAAAATTTATCACAGTAGTGATAAATTAAAAAAGTTACAGTAATTTTTGAGTAGTTTTGATTCGTTAATAATCTGAAAATTCACAAATAATTCAAATATTTGAAAAAACTGATGAATAATACAAATATTCAAATTTATTTACAAATTTGAATTACAGTATTAAATATTTATCTCGCTAATTATAAGTTAAAAACATATTTCGATAATGCCCGAGTAGTTTTGATTTGCTAATAATTCAAAAATTCACAAATTATTTAAATATTTTAAAAAACTGACGAATAACAATACGAACAGAATTATTCAAAAACTTCAATTATTCAATTTGAATTTCAAATATTCCATTTGAGACTAATTATTCATAAACCTCTACTTAATATATATATATATATATATATATATATATATATATATATATATATATATATATATATATATATATATATATATATATATATATATATATATATAAAGTGAATTTCGATAACTAAAGTCGAATGTATATATTTTCAAATATTCTATTTGATATAATTTCCATATTTTTTTTTTAATAAAATAAATATACATTTATTTTTCTACTTTTCATATTTACTCATGACTTTTAACGTTTTCCATCACTTGAAAATTTACATATTTCAGTATACAGTAAGGCGCTATCATGCTTTATGCTTTTTGAAATATATCAACGATGCGAAAAATACAACCTGAGAGTTTCATGGATCAAATAATTCTATGAAAAAATTTCGAAAGCTTTTGATATTATTGTAATATTTAAAAAAAGCTTTTTTATACATAGCATGAAAAATAATAAAATAAAAATAAACAGTAGCTATAAAAAAAAAAAAAAAAAAAAAAAACAACGTGTCATAAAATATTTTTCACTCTTCATAAATTTAAAAATGAATATTTATTAACACTTGTTATGCATTCCGTGTGTTGAACAACTAGTATGAAAAAAACACACATAATCATTGTCTTTGTTACATTTTTTAAAAAAATAATATAGTCAGATATAATAAGTGCGTATGGTAGTTAATTCAAAGTTAAGTATCGTCATTATTTAATGCAAATTATACACAGGGAAATAAACTTGACTTTATAATTTGACTTTAAGTTTTATACTGAAGTCGCTACGATAAATTGATGACAAAAAAAATAAATTTTTTTTTTTGGAGTATCAAACAAAAAGTTTTTTTGCTCATAAAGCTCACCGATGTGAATTTGATGGTGAAGGACTCAAAATACTTGACGAGGAACTTCATCGTACTTGTAGGTTTTAACTTTGATGCCACTTCATTCACAGTAGTTGACTCAACGATCAGAGATTTTTGCTGTTAATTATTATAATTATAATTTTTTTTGTAATTAAAATATTTGGCGATTTAACTTTTTTTTTTTTTTTTAATAAAAAATTTAAAAGACTACTGCAAAATATAAATAGTATAAAGAAATATAAAAACTCAAAAATAAATATTATCGTTAATTAATTATAGACCAAAGATAATAAAAAAAAATATACATATATTAAACTCGAGCGAGGTCATAAGGAGTTTATGCCAAGATTACGTTGACATTTTATTCAATATCAATGGATTTAAATTTAAAAGTTAAATATAGAAATATAGAAACAGAATTTTTATTTTTAAATAAAAACTACAAATAATTAAATATATGTATATTATAGTGTATAAAAAAAACAACAAATTTTTTTTTCAAAGCCATAAAGAACTTTCTGTAAATGAAAGAAAAAATTTTCACTAACGTGTGTTTGTAAACGTCAATTTTCGGATATTTGGAATTTTTAGAAGATTTTTATTAAAAAAAAAAAAAATAGAATATCAAAGAATTGAACGATTTCGTAATTTCATTTTAAAAAAAATTAGAAGCACTTAAAAATAAATTATTACGGATTTTTTTTTATTAAAAAAAAAAAAAAAAAAAAACTAGACAAAAAAAATTTTTTTAAAATACGAAAAACCCCTATACTCGCTCAGTACCATTAGTCGCTCACGTTAACTGTTTAAGGCGTTTTTTTATAATTTTTATAAAAAAAAATTACAACTAAAAATATTATAATTGATAAATAATTATTTGTGAATCTAAATATATTAATATATCATGTATCAAATTATTTTATAATAGATTTAAAATTTAAATTAAATGACTTTTCAAAAGCGCGCTCAGCCGGGAATTTTTTACTTTAACGTTCGTTCTTTAGATTAAATTTAGGTTACATCAAATATTTTAAGAATTGCTATAACTATATCTTATTAAATACATTTTTAAAATTCATGAAATTTTATATTATGAAAGAATAAAGTAGTATATATAAATTATTTGTCCAAATCAATAAACTTATCATAGTTTAATTGATATTGTCTTTGAGCGACTATAGAGCCATGTGTTGATCGAGTAATGGTACATGACAACTTTTAGTGAACGACTATGGGTACACTCAAGGACCTTATTCAAAAAATTAATAATAATTAATTATCAAGATTATTCTTCAAACTAAAATTTTATTCTAATACTCGAAACTTGGAAAAATAATTATAAAAAAAATTTGGTTTTTAATTTTATTTATTAATTTATATTGAGTGATTTAATCTCACTCTAATGAAAAGTGAGCGGGTATACGGGCCTTTACCTTATATCAATTATTATTAAGAATTCGTATTTAGTAAATTTAATTATTTTCCCACAAATAAAAGTTCTCCAAGTGGCATTTGAGAAAAGATTGTCGAATTTTTTTTTTCTTTTTTTTATATTGAAGGTTACCCATAAAAAGTAAATTAGAATAAATAGTGAGAAAACAAGAAAAACCTAAAGTATCTCTTACTCTGTTCATAGTCTGGCAATAAATTTTATCCTTTTTATCCGGCATTATATTTTCTTTTGTCCACACACAGTCCCTTATATAAAAAATAAAATAGTCACAACACCGCACTATCAATACAAATAAACTGAATGATAAATCACACATAATATGGAGCACGAATTGACCGCATTAATTCTACATGTTCCAGCCGCGCGTGGCAAATATGTTTATACAATATACATATATAAATATGCATATATATATATGTATTGTAAAACAGCTGACTGGAAAATAGATTGTCTACTGAGAATTATTTTGCGTAGACAATTTTTTTACGCAAAAGATTGTATTGTCATCATTTATGTAGAATATATATATTATTTATATGTTTGTTTTTATTGCGCGTATTAAATTTTATATTATAATAAGTATCTACACTATACAAGTCCACATCAACTAATGCGATGATCAACGAAAGTATAACTAAGTAACACACAAAAGACAAAACAAAGTGCACGCATTCTCGTATGAACTAGTATACTACATTCCAAAGTTACGCAATTGTTGTACGGTTTCTTGATTACATGAATAACATCTTCAGCTCATTTAAACTGTTTTTTTATATATATATATATTTTTTTTTTTTTTTTTATACAGAAACTATTAGTGATTATAAAAATATTTTTTGTAAATGGCACAATAAATAAATTTACTTACAATTTGAATTACTGATAATTTATAAATAACAAAAAAGAAAAAAAGTATGTAGGGTGAGTGAATAGATTAAATTAAAAAATAAAAAATAATAATAAAATAAAATTGTGATATAATTATTGGAGTAAACGGCAGGTGTGAGTAGAACTTGCGAAATGTGATAGCAAGCCACAAAAGTAGAAACGTACACACAGAACTAGAATATAATATAGGTCTTGAGCTCTGTGCCAGAGACAAAAATATATTTCGACTACACTAAAAAGACATTCGCTTATTTCCCATTCGTTACTATCCAATCCCTGTTGCTTTGCGCTTTGAGAGGAACTTTAAAACTGAGTACAAGCCAAAGATTTAATCACTCAAGACTATAATTCTCTTACACTACGCTAAGATATTTTCGTAGCAATATCAAAATTAATCATTTAACTTGTACTAAATAATTAATAATTATAGCATCGTACTGTAAAAAAACTTTGGTGTAAAAATGGACCCCGAGAAAAATTCTACAGTCGTGCATTGTGAATTAACGGTGTAAATTTCCCATCCGTGTAATTTTTCCACGGTACAACTAATTTTTTTACACCATGACTTGTTACTCGTTATAATTTTGATTAATGACAGGGTGGCCACAAAAAAATGATTTCAAAATTTTCTGATATTTCCCGGGTTTCCAGTAAAGTTTTTCACATTTTTCTCTGATTTAAAAATTCAATTCGTATCATAGATATTCAAAGTTTTTACAATATTTTCATGGTCAATAATTAAATTTTATGATTAAATCATGCGAAAATGCAAAAAAAGTCGAAATAATTTAACATGGCCTACTTTAGATTATTCGATGTTAAAAATATTTAGTAAGAAATTTTGTGATTCAAATAAATTCAAAATACACCAGCCACAAAAATTAAGAGATATTAAAAAAATTCCAGATTTCCAAGTGATTTTCAACAGGCTGTAACTCATAGGAAAATGGTCGTACAACAAAAACAAAAAGTCAAACTGTAGCTTCAAATGTCTAGTTTTCTGATCGGGTTTTGAAATTTTTTCATTATGCGTGGTTTCGGAGTAATCAAAAATCAATCACAAATATCGAAAAAAATTTATTGAAGCCTGTAGACCGTTTTTAAAACGAGCAAAAATTTATAAAAATTTTTTTTCGATGGTTTTCTCTCAGGAATACTCCAGGAATGTGCATAATAAAAAAATTTTAAAGACCAGATCAGAAAACTAAACATTGAGGGTTACAATTCGCCTTCTTTGTTTTTGTTGTATGATTATTTTCTTTCGAGTTACAGCCTGTTGAAAATCACTTAAAAATTTGGAATTTTTGTAATATTTCTTAATGTCTGTGACTAGTGTATTGTTGAAAAATTTTTTAATTTTTAACTGCAGCAATTAAATTCCCGGATATTTTCCAAAATTCCCTGACATTTCCATAATAATTTCCCGGTTGCATAAAATTCCCTGATAATTCCCGACATTCCCGGTTTGTAGCTACCCTGAATAAGCAACAAATAATCATAAGTCCCAATACTTTTTACAGTATACATTGTTGAAAATTTTATTTGAGATTAAAAGTAAATTACTTAAAGTTATTAACAAATTCAAAACAGACAAAAATAAAATTTATGAAATGACTTTGAATTTCCAAGTGATAAATGTCATGAAAATTAAAATCCCAATGTATTTCATTAAAGTAATTAGTTTTTTATTGTTAATTAGTCAAATCATTTTTTTTTTTAAGCTGATAGTAATTTGAAAGTTTTTTTTTTTTTAAGCATAATTAGTTTTTAACTACAACAAATTTTATAGCAAGACTTTAATAAACTCGCAATTATTAAAAACTAATTAAAATTTAAAAAAAAAAAGGTCAGTGCTGTATTTTAAAAATTTTTTAAATTAAAATCCGAGTCAATATCATGATTAATCACATGGAATTTTAATATTTTCATTAAAAATTAATTAAATTTTTTAAATTATCCAAACAAATAGACATCTATGTAAAATTAATCAATTTTTTACCTTTCAGTAACGAATCACAAATTTGTTTTCGTAAAATGTCCATACGTGGTTTATAATTTTTTTTCAACTATGTTAAACTTATTAACAACAGTAATTATCAACGGTGATAAGATAGTAAAATTTTGTAATAGCGATTAGCCAACATCTACACACTCAAATATTATTACTGCCACTAAACTAAAATAAACAACCGTCCATACCTAAAATAAAAAAAAATAAAATAAAATAAACATATTTTTGCGACAAAATATTGTCCCTATTTTTTTCTCCTCAAATACTATATCTATATATACTTTAATTAAATTATATATGTATTATGATTATATATTATTTATTTTAATCTATACGCATGTTTTCTTTATCTACTGAGAAATCATACAACTGAAGTGAAGAGTGGTATAGAGAAAGCTGCTATTTATAATTAAATTATTCGCGGCAAAGTTACAAACAAAGTCAATACCATATAACATTTAAATATATATATAGAAAAATAACTTTTATCGACAACTAGTCACGTGAATAGTATTTACATTCCTCGTGTTTTTAATACAATCATTTCATTGGTGAAGCCACATATGAACATATATATGTATACAAAATATATACATATCATTGTGTATAATGTATACATATGAAAACATATGTTCAATAAACATAAAAATAAATAAGATTTACTTTGATATCATTAAATATATATGACGCAGAAGTTAGCCAACATCTAATAATTTTTTAATTTTTTTAAAAATAATAAATTTGAAAAATTGCACCCATAGTTTCGTGAATTTTCTACATGTGCATTTTTTTCAAATTGTTAAAAAAAAAATCGGGAAATTTTTAATTGCTAACTTCAGAATCATATCGTATATATATTGTTATAAGTTTGATGAGTAATTTAAAAATTTAAATTAAGGAAAAAAAATTTATAAAATTATAAAAAACAAAAACTTTTCAGTTATTAAAAATAAAAATAAATAAAATACAATGCAAGTGCACATTTAATATACTTTGTTTTACTCAGTAAAGAGCAAGGACGAGTTTTGTTTCTCCAGTCTCCTGAGTCTCCTCTTCACTTTTCATTTGAGTGGATAAACCGGTTGTTGGCTAGAACACTGATCCCAGAGCACTTGAAAACACTTTTTACCTACTGTACCTTTACGTGCAGTGTATCATTTTTTTTTATTTCTATTTTTAGTTAAAAATATCTACCCATATATATTTCTATTTTTTTGTTTTAGGAAACAATATATAAATATTTTAAAAAATAATAAAAATTTACCAAAATATCCTGCAGTGAGACAGGCATGAGTGAGCACGTTGACATCCTAAGACTTAACAAGATGGAAAAAAATTTTGTTTCACGCTTTCAAAGATCACTTTCACATAAATATCAATCGACAATCTTTGAGTTGTTTCAATCAGCAGACGAAACCTTCTCAATAGTTTTTTCGATAAATTATTCAAATTTTTTTAAAAAGTACAAATATGTTTAATTTCTCATACGGAATTCAAAATATTTTTTCACTGAACATTTAAATAAATTTTTAATTAACTGATTAATTTTTTTTAATTTCCTAAAATAATTAATTAATTTATTTTTTTGAATACTTCCGGACACGAGGACTGACCGTTAACAGACGAACTGTTAACATCCGGCCGGCCAGCTAGTACTACACTGTCGGCTGTCTCGATTCCTCACAAAGTAAACTCATGAGCCCGACCGGCCGTCTATATTAAATTAAACTATAGTCTGTGTAGTCACTCCGCGATTTCTTATTCACTCCCACCGAATTATTATCATTATTATTATATATATGTATATATATATACGGGTAAAATATAATTGTTACAACAAAGACTAAATATTATTAGTCGCGTGTCATCTTTATCAATAATAACTTTATAATCCGCTGTTTAATTTTATAACTCATTAATCATAATCTTATCAGTTGCTAATAAAATAAATATGAGTTTCTTGGTAAGAAATCTCGTGAGCCCACCCAATTAAAAATTTTTTAAGTAATTGATACACATAATATGTATGCATATTTATTTTTATTTTAATGTTTTAATAACAGAATTTTTTATTCAAATAAATTATTTTTAAAAAATTTTTTAATTTTATTGTTGAAAGAATTTTTGTGACGAGTGCAAATATAGCAGACATCAAACAAATTTAAATCTATAAATAGAGGAAATAATAAAAAAATAAAATTTATAAAAAATGCACTTATCGATTTCAAAATTTTTTTAATGCCCATTTTTTTCAAATTTTATTTTATTAATTATTTAGTCTATTTATTAATAATTTTAAATTTGTCTGATGTCTGCTACATTCACATGACAATAAAGTTAGCAGACATTTGAAAATTTTTTAACAAAAAAACAAATATTAAAAACGTATTTTGAAAAATTGCACTTATAGTTGATAAATTTTTTGACATGTGCATTTTTTAGAAATATTTTTTTTTTTCATTATTTATCGGTTAATAAAAATTTTTTTTTAATTTCAAATGTCTACTAACTACGATCCTAAAGATGGTAGTCTATTAACAATTTTCGGATTTTTTTTTTGCAAATTAATTACAAAAAAAAAAAATCTAAAAATATGCACTCATATAAAATTTAAAAAACTATCAGTGCAATTTTTTTAAATATTTTTTTTTATAAATTGTCATTTAAAAAAAATAAATCCAAAAATTTTTAAGTGTCCGCTAACCAGGATCATCTACTAACTTTACTATCATTACATTACACTCATATTTTTGTGACCTTAGTTAACAGACAATTAAAAATTTTTGGATTTTTTTTTCCAACAAATGAATTAAAAAAAAAAACTAAAAATATACGAATGCAGAAAATTAAAAAAGCTATGGGTGGAATTTTTGAAATTTTTTTCTAATTTGTCGTTTTTAAAAAAATCAAAATTTTTAAACGTCGGCTAACTTCAGTATCATGATTTTTTAAAAAATAAATTGATATTTCTAGTCTCAGCAACTTTATTGTTAAAAAAAATTCAATTTAAAATTCAGTGAATATTCTTGTAGCTTCGGGATACGTACAAATTCAATAACGAATCAATGAATATTCAAAAAATAAAATTTACTTGACAATAGTGATAAAGTTAAATAGTAAAAAAAAATCTATAAATATATACAAGTGATTTTTATTAATTTTGATTTTACAATAAAATATAGTATGAAAAAAAAAAAAAAATTGTGTATTTTATTATACGCGCTCCGATTCATTGAGAATAAGAAATTTTAATGTCAAAAATATGAATTGAAAATAAGGAAAAAAAAAATGTGACTGGAAAAATAAATACAGCACAAAAGACGTAAAGATAAGAATTGAGGGAATAAATTGATGTCAATTATCTGGTATGAAGTGAGACAAAGAAATTTATCTTTTTTTATCCCTGGGGATAAAAATCGTGACTGAGTTTTCATTGGGTAGGGATGTTTGGCTGTACATAGAGGATAAAGAAGACAAGGATATAGAAAAAAAATAAAAATATAGTCTATAGTTTGTAGACCCTCGAAGAGGTCAAGCCACTCTTGTTTCTCTGGTAATTCGATACTGGCTCGAGGCCAGACTCGGCCCCAACCGGAAAATGGCTCGATCGGTAGTCTCTCTTTCTACTTATACATATATATATATATATCTTTTCCATTTGCTTTGGTATTCTCTACTGTTGATACTACGAATACGCCCCATCTATTGCATACACCTTGAATAATCTTGTATGGTGTAATAGAAATCTATCAGGCGAATAATGAAAAATTATGAAAAAAAAAAAAAAAAATGATTGAAAAAAAATTTTGTGTATAAAAAAAAAAATACTCTGGTATTTTTACTGTTAACTTTGCGGTTCGTATTATGTACAATCTGCTGCTAACAATTTATGAGGAAAATTGTTTTTTATTATTATTATTTTTAACAATAAGTATGATATGCGTATACGCGTATATAAAAAATCGGCGATGTTTATAAATAAATAAAAAAAAATAAAAATTAGTAAGGAAAAGATTGCAGACGTGCGTTGGTTAAGATTGCCAGACAGATACCGAGATCACGCACACATTGTACACATTAATATAAAATACAGATATATTTCATCGCTGTGGTTATAAATTCACTTATACATATATGAGAAAAAAATTTAAGTTTCAAAAGATAGGCACACGTTAAGAAATAGGTATCTCGCACGTAGGTCGAATAAATTATATTAGTATTGTTATTATTTATTAATTTTTTCGTAACGTCGTTTGCTTATTTTGCAAGACGTCATGTAATTCTTCATAAAATTTGTCATAAGCCATAAGTTATGACATTGACGATTATTGTAAACTTTACTATACTTTTTGATGTGAAGGCTAATTAATTACATATGAATTTTTTTTTAATTCATGTGCCAGCGATTAATTTTTAAAATTTATTGTAAAAACAATTAATTAAAGATTAATTGGAGCTTTATGAGCCTTAAAAAAAGAATAAAGTTTTATTTCAAATTTTTATGTCTGAAAAATTGAATTTATCGTAGAGTATACATTACATTTTTCGTTTTAATTATATTAAAAAATTTTTGAATTTTAAGATTCACTGAAAATAATAATCGGTAGCAGCTACCAGCTGGCAGTCGGTAGCTACTATCAATTATTTTTCGGTAGCCGCTACCGATTATTTCGGTACCAGTTACTGAAAATTAATCGGTAGCAGCTACCGAAATAGTCCCTAGAAGCTACCGAAATAATCGATAGCTGTTACCGAAAATTAATCGATAGATACTACCGAAATATTCGGTAGCGGCTACCAATTATTTCGGTAGCGGCTACCGGCAAATAATATAAGTAGCTACTACCGATTATTTTTTTCAGTGTTGAATTTTTTTTTTTTTTTTCAGAAAATGGTCTCACTTCGTCCCATTCTCTACTACATGTCAGAGGCCAAAATGTACAGAGAAAAAAAATTTTTTTTTTTCAATTTATAATATAAAATATTTCTTGAGACAAGTAAAAATTTTTTTTTGTGCCAAGAAATCATTTTTTTTCTGTGTATTTTCTAAATATAAATAGATAAGTTTTAAAAGATTTAATTTTTTTAAACTGAATAGTTTTTCAAAAAGACATTTACTGTATCCAAAAAGATAATCCTTAAGTTAACTTCCAATTAACAATTTTCGGTTTTTGTTTTTTTTCAACAAATCAATTACAAAAATAAAAAATTAAAAAATATGCGCTTATAAAAAATCAATAAAACTACAGGTGCAATTTTTAAAAATATTTTTTTCTTATAATTAATTATGAAAAAAATCCAAAATTATTAGACGTCAGCTAATTTTAGTATCATCCATAAAGTCAGGAGTGAAAAAATGCAGTACATTTTAGTTATTATTTTTTTTTAAATTATTATGAGATACAGACGTCATAGATGATAATCAAATAACTTGTTAAAGATCGTGTGCTTGTGCAATACAAAAGTTTTTTAAATAAATTTACAAGTGACCTGTGTGTGTCATGAAATACGCATGTGCTTATTCAATATGATTTTCGTTGGCTTAAAATACAATATTTTAAATTTGTAGTTTTTTAATAATCTGCGTGAAATAATCAACCGCTTTCTTATTTATTTAATAAAAAAATATCCATTTTTAAATAAAGATAAAAAAATTATTGGTTTCAGTCCGACTTACAAAAATTGTTTTTCACTCAACAGACGACCGCATTGACGTCTTACAGGTTATATTTACTTGCAACTGTGTGTAAGGTCTCATTAGTTTGTAAAATCAATCGTCTAAGTGGTTTCTAAAGCATAGTTAACATTATTAATAAATTTTTAATGCCTGAGTGTGTCAATCGTTAAGAATCAATACGAATGATTATTTTGTTGCAAATTTTGTTGATTTGTATTTCATATTTTGCATGTATTTGTTATGAATAATTTGAAAATTAAAGTTCAGTTATCAAAAGGAAAAATTTCGTCAGTTGCTAAATTATAATAATCAAAATATTTCCGGCGTAACATAAAATTTATTTAATACATATATAAGTATATATATATATACATATTTATATCTGTCATTTAAAAAAATTATAAGGTGTCTTTTTTATTTTAATTTTCCCTTTTTTGTAAGTTACAGGAAGGACAAATTAACAGAAAAAATAAAGTCACGCACGTACTGCGTGACTTTGCTTTTATGATTGTCAAAGTGTATTGCTTTATATGCTAAAATATTTTTGACATTATACATTCAAGTTAAATATATTAAAGTTGTAATGCTATAAATATAAAGACTTTATGTAAAAAATTCAAAAAACTTTTGCATGTCGTTAAAAAGAATTATATTGTTTGCACGTGTAATTGAGAAAATATTCTTAAAAGTGTAAATAACACATATGAGAAGGTCACGGTATACTTTCCTTCATAATCAAAACAAGAAAAAAAAAAAATTACCAAGAACGACTTAAAAAAAAAGCGAAATTTGTCTTCAAGAATGTCGTTCTTACATTTCTCTCTGTAGGCCAAGTATCATTATCAATAATTTCTCTTTACAAATTCTTTATTCAAAACAAAATTTCATTTTTGATCTGAGAATTAATCAAATATACATTTTCATTAGTATTTTTTCCAAAATGTCCATTGACTGATAAAAGGATTTTATTAACATTGAACATATTTGCTACAAACCAATTTAATCAATGATTCGAATAAAATGTATGTGTATATATATTTTGTAACGCTCAACGGCTCAATTTTATATGTAACAAATATTTATATACAGCAAATATAAATTTATAGCCAACATATATTCGTTAATGTTTAGTAAAGCATTTATTTGGTCAAGTCAAATATTTGGTTCAAATTTTTTCATGACGTTATGATAGATAGCTACTGATGTTCAATACATTAAATAGGAAAAAGAATTTTTTTTTCAAATATCCAATGAATACTTCAGTGATGGCTTGAATCATAACATCAAAGCTTATCAATTGACTGTCAAATAATAATGCAAACGAAAATTCTAGTTAAATTTCAATAATTTTATTTAAATACGAAAAATATCTAAATGTTATTTCATTTAAATAATAATTTTTCCATACGTAGAAAAAAAAGGATTCTTGATGTTAGAAATATTTTGCATTATGAATTGAAAACAAATATTTTCTTAGACAGAAAAAATGGATTCGATGGCGCGAAAAATTTTTACTCACCTCAAGAAAATTTTTAGTAGTCGCAAGAAATTTTTCGCATTATAAATTGAAAGCGAAAACTTTCTTGAAGCAATAAAAAGTTTTCTTGAAGCAAGAAAAAATTTATTGAGGCGGACAATTTCGCGCGTCGAGAAATTTTTACTAGTCCTAAGAAAATTTTCGTTTTCAATTTATAAAGCAAAATATTTCTTGCGCCAAGGAATCTTTTTCTGTGTGTGCAGTTGAAAATTTGTGTTCTTGTGTATAAAAATTCAATGGTTAAACATTATGTATCAATTATTTGACACCATCAAGTGTAAATTCAACTAAAGTTGAATGTGTTATCTGATCTCAACAAGTTTTAAACCTGCATTATTTATTTATTAATTTTTATGCCAAGGCACAGGCCAAATGGCAATTTTTTACATTATTATAATTTCTTACAAGAGTAATTTTATTATCTAAGGTCACAATTTGTGAAGTAATATTTATAGGTGATTCAACTTTTACTGTATAATCCAATTTCTACACTGATTTGTGATTTGCTATTTTATAAAAATTTTGTTTATTTTCTTTTAAAGTCTAAACTTAGTAGGTAGTCTAACATTTTATTTTTAAAAACTTCAAGACTACTTGGTTTTAATATCTCAGGAGGCAGATCTTTCTAGAGACGAATTATTGAGACGACAAATGAATGTTCGTAAAACATTGTAGCAAAGTTTGAAATTTTTATTATTGTTTGAAACAAGTATAATATGTTAAATTTACACAAAAAATTGAGTGGACCGTTTTGGACATGTGATTTGTGTTGTCTAACACAAATTTTTCAACTGTGTAGGACTAGAAAAAATTTTTTCTTGCCCCGAAAATTTTATTTTCAATTCATAATGCAGAAAATTTGTTGCATCAGAAATTATTTTTTTCTGTGTATTAACTACATAGAAAACCCGAATTCCAATACCTGTTTCGCCAATGAAAATAACAAAATTTACAACCCAATGCGATGTAGCATGTAGAAAATCTTCCCTAAGGCAGAAAACGTCGAGTTTATACTCACAAAATTAGTTTCTGAATTAATTTAAACCCTGTCAGAGTCAAATTTGTTTATTGTAAGCCTCAGAATAGCCGTATTTCATTTTAACCATCTTAGTTGACAGTAGAATTTATACGTGTGCCAGTGCTATTAAATTTTCTCATTTATACTGGCTCCAGACATTTTAACTCTAAAGTTTAAATGCAGATAATTATAAAAAAATCTGGTGGGTGGCAATGGATAAAAAACGATTTCAAACTATAGTGATAAGCTTTCATTTCTTGCCCGGGTAGTCAACTCCAGCCTCGTCCGAAATCATTTGCTGCACAAATTTTACAAAATTTATTACAGTGATTATGAATTAAGTCATCGAAACACTTGAATAAAACTTCAATATTCACTTTAGTTATCAGCAGCTTTAATAAAGATTTGTTAACTATTAATAAATATTTGTTTAAAGTAATTAAATTGCATAAAAAGAAGCATTTACTTGATATTGAATATGAATAAATTTTATTCAATACAAACAACAAATTATTCTTTCAATGTTTATCTAGGCCAAGTATTGACATTAAAAAAGATTGATACAAATTTTTGAATCCCTATTTCTATTAAAAAAAAAAAAAAAAGGTCTTAAAACTTTTAAATGATGGATATTTATCTTGTAGATAAAAGTGACTTAGAGAAAAAAAAATATTTTAATCTATTTAATATTTAAAAGAATCTTTTTTTATAGTAAGCTTCGGTATTAGTGGAACATTATAATTATACTATGGTTTATCTAATAAAGGGATTAGGTCAGCAAAAAATTCAAGGTTATACTCTTGTCCTAATTTAGCGACATATACCTAGACTGTTGATAAGCCGGGTCATGTCCCATAGGAACAAAAACCAAGGGGGTGCATTAAAACATATATATATTAAATAAGCGCATGCGTACATTAGCTGACTAATGTCCACGAGATGTAAAAGGGAGAGAAGCCGAGACACGCCGACGCTATATCGATCTGGCGACTGTACTACTTGGTATGTGGGCATCATCGTGCGACGCACATCAGTACCAGTGGGTGGATGGGAGAGAATAGAAAAGCGTGATAGTACCTCAACAACGTGAGGTATTTTCATGAGTAAATCCAATATTCGGTCATCCACCTATAGACTATTGTCTATGCACTGCTATAGTCAACTTTTTTATTTTCTTTATATGTTGCTTTCTTTTTTACATGTTTACTACCATTTCCATCGGGAAAATAACGATGCACTGAAAAATTTGTGGAATGAACGCGGATTTAATCTGGAGTGAATTCAGAACGGATGATTGTTTATATATATAATCCCTTGGAGTAAAATTTATTCCAAAGGGGAGTTTATTTGAATATTCAAACTCCGAATCGGAGTGGATGCGACTTTTATCGGACTATCGATTTTCGAAATTTTTCACGATCGAATCATCGATGTTTTGTCAAAAATATCGAAACATCGATTGTAGACATCAATGTTGAAAATGCGCGCGAAAATTTGAAAAAGTTATAATTACAATTAAATGTGACATGAAAAAGAAATAATTTTCAATTTTTACTAATTATAATCTAATCATCAATAATTACTAATCATAAAAACGAATTATTAAGAAATTTAAATAATTCATTCATCAATCAATAATTTACTATTAAGAACAAATTTATTATTAAATTCAATTTAGTCATACACTAGGTACTTATGAGGTACATGTGAAATGATTATATCATTTCCGACCATTTGAAATATTTATGCTCATAAAAATATTTGAAATAATTTATAAATATAAATTTATAGGTTTTCAATCATTGAAAGCTTTTAATATCCTTCAAATAAAAATGCTACGAAACTTGAAGTTAGTCAATAGTCGAAACTTGCAAAAAAATGGAACACAATTTCTTATTGGTTGAAATTAAGCCATTTAAATTTCTAGTAGAAATTTATTTCGATGTCGATGGCTCATTATATTACATCGAAAATTGATGTTTCGATTTTAGAAACAATCAACCAAAAAAATCGATGCTTCCCGAAAAAAACATCAATGTATATCACCCATTCCTACTTTAAAATCACTCCGCGGAAAAAACTCCGATTTACTCCGTATGCAGACTGATTTGTTTGTTAACCCTAGACTGGTCAACAAACGCGACCTAACGACTTTGGTCAAGTGATGAGGGAATCGCCGCAATGCTTTTGAGAGTGCGACGTTGCCTGATCGCTCTGGCTGTTAACTATTGGTGTATTATTTCCGGCGGGAATATTGTAAAAAATTCGAACATGAAAAAAAATTTTCAACTTTATTTTTATTAATTTTAAACTCTGTTTAAAACAATTAGTTATTTAAACAAAGTTAACAAGCTTATTTTTAAATTAAATTTCGCTAGTATTTAATTTTATTTAACTTAAAAAAAACTCAACTACTTTTTTTATAAATAACAATATCACGTAAACATAGGTTAATGTCTTCGGCAGTAAATATAAATATTTTAATAGTGGACAGAAAAGAATGATTTAATAAATTTATTATAAATTAAATCAAGAAACCAATTAAAAAATTATTTTCTTAGTCGCTGAGTCTTTCAAAATGTTTATTAATAAAAGTAAATATTTGCCTCCACATAACCTTTCAAACACAATAACAGCCGGTAACAGTCTGCGCATGAACATGAGAAGTAGGAAAGAGGGGACATACACCAAAGACGGCAACGCCGCAAGTGAAAATCTACTAACGACTCTGGTCAAGTGATGAAAACCGTCCCGCAAATCCGTCACTTTTTTTTTTAGAATTTTTTTTACAGCAACTTTATGTTTTTAAACATGCTCAAAAAAATTGTTAAAATATTCTAAAATGTTTGAAGAACAAAGTCAAATTTTTTCAAACCTTTTTAGTGGAAAATGTAATTGTAATAAAAATAATAGAATCAAGTGCGGCGTCACGCTCATACGTTGACCAGTCTAGGGTTAATCTCCAGAACTCTGAGTAATGGAGTAAATTTGTATTGAAATAAAAATCCGCGCTCGGAATTCACTCCCGATTTTTCCATGTAGCAACAAATTTTTTTTTATTAGTGACCTATATATGACCTCAGAGTAAACTTTTTTTCAGATGTCATTAGAAAGACAATGCCTCGAAAAAAAAAATTTTTGTTACTAAAAATTTTTAATTTCCCTAGAGGCCAGCCTAACCAACTTACCCCATCGTTTTCTACAAATCGTAACTAAGAATTTAAATAATTTTATTTTCTCTTAAAAATGGTCTCACACTCTTCTCGACTATCGACCAAAAATATAATCTAATTTTTCCCACATTTCCTTACATAAAAATATTTTCACAAAGTTTCATTTCGATTTATTGAATAGATATCAATACTTCAAGCAATACAAATTAGTCTATGATATAAATATAGAGTTCTATAGAAAGTTCGGAGAATCAGGTTTGAAAATCTGTTCGATATTTACGAGTATTTCACGTTTGGACAAATGGAAACAAATTTTTCACACGTTATGTAGGTGATAAATCATTTTTATTCACGCGAACTCTTAATAAGAACAAGAGTTGTTGTTGCCTATTGAAATTTGAATTTTACCGAAAAATAATATAATTCAAGGAAATGAAAAAATATATATGTATAAATGTGTATACATATTTATTTATTTTGGTTTTATCATAAATCTAATTTAATATTTATGTAAATAACGATGTTTATAAAATTGGATTGCGGAAACATTAAAGATAAACTCAGATAATGGATGAATGCTTCGATGGTACACTAGGCAAATAGTTCAACAATACGCTTATTAATTAATGCATTTCAAGTTTATTCAAATTTTCAAAAAGTAAGAGAGAAACTTGAGGTGAAAAATATAATACAAATAATAGATATACTTGTGAAAGTTGTCTCGTAAAATATCATTATTAAAAATATTTAAAAATGTGTTGTAATTTGTTTTTGTTTCAATTAATATAGAAAATGATTTATTGAACGTTTATTTTTTCAATTAACCATTTTTATGTAATGTAGTAATATTTATTTATTTTTTTTTCTTTTTTAATGAATATTTATATCAAGAGAAAACTAGGTAACAAGCATCAATTAATTTTCTCTCGGCGTTTTACAGCCTCGATCGTAGTACTTTTAATTATTATCAACTTTTTTAAATATATTGAAGATTTTTAAAAGTTTACTTTGAAGTCAAAACTTTTATAATTAAGAAACTATATTTTTCTATTTTTATTGCTAATAAATTATGATAACATAAATACATGGATAATTTTTTTGAATTTTTACATTTTTGGAACTTTGAATCGCAATGTACAATACCCGAGTCAAAAACCAAATTCGGATTTAAGTCTCAAAGTTCTCAATGAGGTTTTTGAGAATCAATTTAGAATTTTGAGATTGGCAACAGTATAGAAAGTCATCCTAGTTTAGTCTTCAAAGTAGTAGTTACGACCAATTTTACCACTTTATGACTAAATTGGAATAACATAATCTGGATTAGAGCCTCAAAATACTCAAAACATACAGAAATAATTTTATCCGCATTTGAACTTCAAAAGTCTCATTCGACATATTCTCTCCCCTCCCTTTTTTATCTGAAATTTTTCAAAGTCCGAAATATAACTTTTGATTCGTTAAGGATTTTGAGGTCTTAGTTATAATTTAAAATCGATAAATTATTCGCGTTTAGACCTCATAGTTCTCATTGTGGATTTTTAGTACTAGAGTTATTTTTTGGGCGGCAAATAAAACATCAAAGGAATTGGGGGTTTTGAGGACTAAACTAGAATTTGTTTTTTGACTCGGGTATATATTGTTTCAATGAGTTTATAGTTAAAAATTGATTCTCGCTATTCAGTTTTCGACGTCCATGACATTAAAATATAAATATTAAGTTATTTAAATATTAAAATATATCAACTGTCAGCGATATTGTTATTTAAATACCAAGGTTAGAAAATTTGATTTGATTTTAGTTTAACTAGGCTGTATCTGAAATAGTTGAACTGTATTTAGACTAATAGGTCTGTCTTTAAACTTTTATAAAAATTTTAAGTCTTTTTTTATCTCGTCGATCAAAAACAGATCAAAATAATAGACAAAAAAAGTCTGACTTGGATCCAGAGGCGACCAAAACCAGACTAAAAATTATTGAAAACAAAACTGAAAATAGTCTACACTAAGAGACCAATTTATTTGAGCCAACTAAATAATAGATTTATTTGACTGAACAAAATCATTTATTTCATTCAAGTATATATTTGTTTATAGTTAACAAATCTTGATTGAAAAAAATTCCACTACGGCTGGTGGCGCTATCAAATACAGATTCGTTAACTATAAACAAATCATTATTTCATTCAAATGAACCATATCTTTGTTTCGAATAGATACTGATTGGGTCCATTAAAATGTGGGATTTATTTGTCTGAAACAAATCTCATTTGGCTCAAATAAATTGTTCTCTCAGTGTAACTATAGTTCCTTATAAAGATTCTTTATAAGGAGTAGTACACAGAAAAAAAGGATTTAATGGCATAAGAAATTTTTCAAATTCTAAGAAAATTTTTGTTTTCATTTCATAATGCAAAATTGTTCTTGTGCTTTTTCTGTGTATGGGCAAAACTCGATTAACTTTCACATGTTAATCAAATACAAATAAAAGTAAAATTGAACAAAAATAACTTGAAATTTTTATTAATTTATAACGGATCAAATTTTTTGATTCGAGTATAGCATTTTAAAACTTATTGATACTAGTACAAAAAGAATGTATCCGAATTCCGAAAGAAATTAAACTTTTTTTTTATTGAATACATTCCGTTTATTGCAGTAACCATTATTCCGGAATAATTTATAAATATATTAAATCTCGATATTAATATTTGTTGCAAGCATAAAATTAATTACGGAAACACAGCGAATTAACTGAAACATTGTTAACTAAATACGTTTTATGAATTTACATAATGAAAACTTTTAAGTGAATGAAACTTTGAAGGCAATTGTCACGCCAAAGTACATTTATTCATAACTATAGAAAAATTAATAATCGTAAATAATTTATCCAATTCAAAATAGTTACTCTGTGCAACAGTAAAAAACAAATTTATAAAACTTTAGTAAATTTCAAAAGCCAGTCGTCAGAAAGTGGTTTAATTTATAGTCTTCAAATAACAAGATTTCTGTTTTTGTTTACTGGAAAATTAAAAAGTATCATGCATATTAAATTATCTAATTTCATTATTTGACTTCTGAATAACTTAGTATTTTAAATTAAAAATTTTTAACTTTTCCTACACTCGTTGTTTTATTTACTTTTCTTTTCTGAATACTATAGATGTAGGAGTTGGGAATTGGTCATACGTAGAATACTTAGGTTTTAATCAGGAAAATAAGAATTTATCCTACCAAATGAGAATTAATAGTTTTTACAGGTCCTAAAGAGATGTTAAATTTTGAATTTTCAGAATCTATAGGAGCTAATAAGAGTATAAAGTATGAAAAATACTTATTTAGGTACGCTTAAGAATGTCAAGTACTAAAATAGGTATATTCAAGTATATTGAGTACTTAAAGCGAAGCTAAATTTCGACTCGGGTTATCAAAAACTAATTAAGTTTTTTAAAATAAAAGTTAGTACTGTATTTTAAAAATTATTGAATTTAAATCCAATTCAAAATCTTGAATAATCATATAGATCATATATTTTTAAATTTATTGTATTTTTATTAAAGGCTATGCTGTAAATTTTTTGTAAACAAATCGATATTTACGAACATATTTTGGAAGACAAATGTTTTCGGGAACCGAGTCAAAATTTTCTTGAGCCAAGAGAATTGGTCTTGGTCACAAGGGACTTTTACTTTATCCAAAATTGAGGTTTTCAAAAGTATTTTCTCGAATCAAGAATATTTATTTTCAGTTGAGATTTTTTCTTTTGTGCATTCGTTCAACAATAAATATGAATGCAAAATCATACAAAAAAAACGAATGAATATGAATATAAAATTATTTAATTAACCATTTAAACATTTATATTTTAACTTTTCTTATCAATCAAATATAAACTATATATATGTATATATATCGAATAGTTCTCATATGCAAACATAGATATGAAATGATCAGAATGCTATCCAGAGCATAACGCATATTGTATTGGGTATATATGTATAGCATTTAGTACATATATGCACTAAAGGGATACATAATTTGAGGCAAGATTGTTCTAGTTTGATTAAACCTATACCAGTATACAATACCGGAGTGAGTAATAGCCACTTAAAACAGACATGGAATTGGAATGATCAATAATACATCAGAACATGATTAAATAGCTAGGTCTAAATGTAATTGAATCTCATATAGATTGTGTGCAATAAGTGATAAGTAACAATAAATCATAAACACCCAAGACTTGTTACTTACCACGTGTGCTTTATGATGCTGATAATGCATAGTATGGTGATGATGATGCCGTTTTTCTTTGGCATGATTATGTTTACCATGTGATTTACTTCCTCGGTGAGGTGGGTAAGTATGATAAATCATACTGACACCAAAACAAGGCTGGCGTCACCTCACTTCAGCCATCGGGCACTTTGAATTCTGCTGATTTTGTTGATTATCAACTGTAATTTTACGCTCAACTTTCAGCCTTTCCTCCGATACCTGCCGGCTATCTCTCGATGATGTGTCCAGTACATTACAAACAGTCAAATCATTGTCATCAACATTTACAAATGTAGTGCGATGATGACGAGATGATAGTAATTTAACTCCAGAGCCAATCGGTGTTACTGTTGTTGCTGGATCTAATTTAACTAAAGCTGCTTGCAGACTTAGTGTATCCATTTTTATTTCAATTTATTTTTGCCCGAATTATTTTTTCTAAATTGTCCTTTTTTCCAACTGCTTGTGATGATTGATCTTTTTTTTAATTACCGTCACTCACACCTGACTTATTTCCCAGTGATATTATTTATTTTTAATTAAATTTTGATAATTATTTATTTCAACCTAGACTATATAGTTATGGGTCTTTACCGAAAAACAAATTATCAAATATAACATTCAAAAATATTGTACCAACATATTTTTATAAAAAGAATGATGAATACTTTGATATAAGGCTCTTGATATTTAATTATTTGGAACACTTCGAAATTGGGTATTAAGATATTTAAATAAATATAAATGTTTTTTTTGTTTTAATTATTTTTGACACTTAGTTATGTTCTTGGCACAGTTTGTACATTTGATTACCGTAAATTTTGTTTTTAAATATCTAAAGAAATGAAAATAAATAAATTTGAATGAGGGTGTGTGCAAATAGTTCGAAATTACGAATAATGGTCAATTATAAAACTGACGAATAGTTAGGAAATCCGAATTATTTGATTCGGAATTCGAATAGAATATATACACGGTAAAAAATATTGTGTTAAAATCAACACAATCTATGTTAGAAACGGTCCACACAAAATTTGGGTTAAAATTTCAACACAAAATTCGAGTAATATGAGAAGTAACTTTAACACTTTTTAAATGTTAATGGTGACACAAAAATAATGTTAACTTGTACATTTTATTTTTGTACCATGAATTATTTTTAGGTTATCAAAAGTGTCAATAATTATTAGTTAACATTGAACTATTTTGTGATAGTAAACATGATCCTAAAGTTAGCAGGCAGTTAACAATTTTCGAATTTTTTTATCAACAAATCAATTACGAAAAAAAAAATAAATTAAAAATATGCGCATGTAGAAAAGTAAAAAAGTAACAAATGCAATTTTTTAAATATTTTTTTTTGAAACTATACGAATCATGATCTTTGTCAACTTAATTTTCTATGTCCAATTGAAAATAATTAAAATCAATGTCACAAAAATAATACCTAACCAAGCAGAACTGATGCTTAATGGCGCTTCCCGCGTGAATAGAAGAAAGACATTTTTTTTAACACAATTCAACTGTCGCTTCAACACTTTTGTGTTGATTTTAAAGTAACACTTAACAAATGTTGATAATATAGATTTTTATACTAGGCAACACTTTTAAAGTGTTAAGTAGTAAATCGATTAAAAATTTTTAAGTAACACAGAGAATTGTGTTGATTTGACACAAAATAATCAACACAAAAAATTTAACACGTACCGTTTTCAACACAGATACACAATATTTTTTACTGTGTATTCGATTCGAACCGGATTCGCACACCCTAATTTAAGTCAAAACCCGAGTAATGAATGTAATTATTTATATATTAGATAGTCAAGATATAAATTAAGCATACAATTTATATATTTAATTATAATTAAGGAAAATAACCGAAAGAAAACTGTGATAGCTTACACGCAAACTGTTAAATAGCGTGACGAGACGAATTATATCTATAAAACAGCCATTGAGTTGCATTCAGTCTTAACGGTTTAATCCCGAGCTCATTGACTCTGATTTCGGTATCGTCTATTAAAAAAAACATTAATTTATAACGTTGCCTACAATCTCATCTGATTGGTAACGATAATAAATATGTGTATGTGTATGTTGCATGTGTGTCTAGACTTAGAAAAGGTCGGAGTCATTTACATATTCGCAGGTCACTTCCTAGAAGACAACCGAATTCTTAATAACACAATTAATGATTTAAAAAAAAAGTCTAGACAGTGATATTGGGAGATTGCTCATATGGGTTTATACTTAAAAAGTCAACGAGCTGATTGTTAATTTAATTTGTTCATTAATCAAATTTTTAATCGGTTATTTTCGAAGTGATATTGCGAGATGAGTAAGTAAAGGAGATAAAAGACACCTTCTTAGTTGGCAAGAGACTTTCTTGGAAGTACAACAAGGTAGGCAGTCCGACCTAATCTGGAAGTCAAGGACGTCGATACGCAACAAAGAATATCCAGTCAGAAAGTCACATATAACATACAGGATGTCAAGACATTCAGATGTTCTGTTCTGTGGATGTGTACAAATAAATAATTTAACAAAGAAAATAATATGATGATTTAAATATATGTATACATTTATTTGACGGAAATAATTAACGGGAAATCTAAAGTTTAACAAAATATGATGTGATTAAATTTGAATAAATAATTTGCCTGAGTGTAATGAACTCATTTGTCGTGATATAGTGAACGAACGATGTCAGTGCATTGACCGAGGTCGTCGATAAATAAATCATTAAATAATTTAATTGATGGAGAAGATTAATCGATCGATCATTATTGTGAAATGTTGAGTAGCCGAAAAAGGTGCGGCTCGAGCATGCGTGAATTGAATGCAACTAAAAGAGACAGGATAGATAAGAAAAGTCATATAAGCCAATGGATCGGAAAAAGAAGATGAAGATGAAGATGATGATGATGAAGAAGAAGAAGAAGAAGAAGAAATAAAACCCTCTGCCGAAATCGGCATTGAAAAGATCGCAGTTTCCAAGGATTTCAACCGACCATTCCATAGTATACCGAAGCATTGGCATCGCGGATTCTGGTCTCGTATACCCGATTGAAGGGAACGGAATAAAAGAACAGAACCTGGAGAGTACCATAGTGTAGAGGACGATGCACTCAATGAGCAAGAGTCTTTGTGTCGCTCAGCTGGATTTCTGAATCCATTAAGAGGAGGGTGCCTCTGATGTTCGTCTCTGACTAACGCGTTCTACAGATTTACATCCCACATCTTTTTAACGCCCACTTAAACTGACACTCATTTGTGTCCTCTTTAACTTTAGTATACATCATCCTATGTACATTACATCTACTATATATATTATAAATTTAAAAGACATCAAAAATCAAGTTAGTATCGAGACTTATTTGCTGATAAAGATTTAATAAAATCGAAATGAAGTTGTTATGATAATAATAATAATTTGAAATGGGAATTGTGCAGTTGGAAGCGATATCATTTACCATACTTATTTGTATGTATCGTCTTCATTATATATGATGACAAATCGAATCTCTTATACTGCACGCAAACACACACAATACCCAAAGTATAAGTGCACGGAAATAATATTCATTTTTTATTTGGAAATCTTTTGGTGTTGCATTTCTTTTATGAAAATAAATATAATATCATAAATAAAAATTATTATTATTATTTTTCTCTATTATTCTCTTTGTCAATACTCTTTGATAACCACAACTGATAAGAAGAAGAAGCAGAAGAAGAAGAGAAATGATGGGAACAAAATAAAAAGATTACGATTTCGTTAACCCGGATTGTTTGTGTAAGCGTGTTATAAAGATTGGAAAATGGAAAAATATGATAAACGATCAGACTAAAGAAATAAAAATAATACTGTGTAAAAAAAAAAAAACTTTATAGGTACAAATTTTATTGAAGACAGTTGAGTTTAACGCCCATTTAAAATTGATTTTTCCGATTTTTATAGCAAACTCTTTTGTTCTTTTTAATCAAATATGAAATAAAGATCGCTATCTCATTGAATAATTTAGCAAAGAACAAAGCAACATATAGAAGCTAATTTATTTTATAAATGTATGTAATTTAAATAAATAATTGGTAAGATGAATACAGTTGTAACAATAAAATAAAAATATAAAATTGATTGATTGAAATAGCGATGGAGTTAAATTAACTGTCTTTGACGTATCTGTGTGCATTATGTTTGTCTATGTCAGTAAGAATCGACAAGCTGTTGCTTTAAACATTAAAAAAAACTTGGCTACACTCTGCACTAATATATGAACAGTGTAATGTAGTCATGTTAGGTATTTTAAATATTTAATATGTATAATATTCATCTTGACCCGACATTGACTGATCGTCTAATTTGTGTAATAGAGAACCATATGATCTTTATTATTTCAAAACTAATTTACTTGATAATAAACTTGCCGCGTGTTTGACTCATTACCCAGGTTTTTGAAACATAAACAAGGTAACTGGCATGTAAATCTACATTATACATACCCTCGTACAACTCTAAGTACAATCACCAGGTCACTGTGCTACTAGTTTAGTACTGGACCAATATTCATTACATTTAATAATTATTTGTTCGTATATTTTATTTTTAATTAGTCATTTAATATAAATCACTTTTGCTTAAATATTTAATGGTCAGAAATTAAATTTTCACTTTTATCCACTTTCACATTATTTTGTTTGATTAAAAAAAAAATACAAACAAAACAGAAATTTTATTTGAATAAAAAAAATGAATTTGTCTTTTATGAGGGTGATAAAAAAAATTAATTTAAATAAAATTTATAGATGAATTTTGGGTATTTTTTTCTCACGATAAAACGTTGTCGAGCGAGAGACTAACGTCGCTGGACCATCCGGAGCCCGCGATTCTGCGATTCTGTGTGATCAACCCCTCGTGTAAGGGGTGTCAGTGCGAGCAGGGGGCTGGGATCAATATGAGGTTGGCCAAACGCGGGAAATTTGCGCGCAGGTCTACACTACCAAGAACATCACTACTTTTCTACCCTCGGTCTTTCTCTCACTCATGTAACATAGAATAGAGTAAATCTATGACGCGCCCCACCCTCTTCGAGATCTTTTTACGCTCGGGCTCTGGCTCTGGTTCTGGCTCTGACTCTAATACTCGTTTACCTTCTTTTCTCTCTCCCTTCTCTTATGAGAAGAATTATTATCGCGCCCTTATTACATGTAATGTGTGCTTCTATAGTCGTCTATTCAAATTTTCATAAAAAACCCATTATTGAAAATACCATTTTCCTAATTGACATTTAAAATTATTTTAAAACAAGTCGTTTAATTTTATCTACATCACGATTATAATTATTTATATTAATTTCCAGTACATTGGTCTTTTATACGTGTATTTAATTTAATTTTGTGTATATCTATATACATAAATTGAATGAAAGTAAAAAAACGTTTTACTTTGTCGGGCAATTTTTTTTTTTAATTATTGTTGGGCAACGAATAAAGTTTAAGAAAAAAAAAATAATAATAATGCAGCATTGAAATGTCAAAAAGTTGTTACTGTACATTAGTATTTATTCTTTGAGATGTTAATAAAAAGAAAAAGAGAAAATAACAAAAAACACACAGCTGGTGTTGGAATGGATTTTCAGTGTGACAGGAAAGTGATGAAAAAAAAAAAAAAAGAAATAGAAAAATAAAATAAATCAATCATTTCGATAGTGCTAAAATAAAAGAAACATAAAACAAATAAAGTGAATTACAATTGCAAAAAAAAAGAAAAAAAAATTGCATAAAATTAATTACTGTATGTTGGAACAATTATTTTAAAAATGTCGATCGCAGGCGTGATCATTAATATACTCAGAATCAACTTTCGACAGCACACCCGGATACAAGACTAAAATAATTGAGCCAGTATTATATCACGATTGATCGGAGTGTGTGAATATTTTAAATGCGATTAATGTCTTGATAATGAAATATATATATACTATTTTCTTTACATACCAAATCATCGCCTACTATTATTTTTATGTAAACAAGCTATAAAAGGTGGTAAAATAAAAATTAATTGACAACGACAGATAATTAATATATATATATATATATATATATATATATATATATATATATAATATAAAATGAATGTGTGCATAAGATATATCTACTTACTATAAATAAAATTACACGCGTAAATCGTGACTGTCGAAGCGAGAATGAAAATTTCGGCGTGACAAATACGATTACAGTAATCAACTCAAAATCTATGTCTATGTGTATATATATGTATATTTATATATATATATATATATATATATATATATATATATATATATATATATATATATATATATATATATTTATTATAAATATATATTTATATTTATGAGTCGATGAAATAAATATTAATCAATAAAAATAAACTTAAGTTACGTAATTGCTGGCATATCTGGACCTACCACAACCCACATAAAAATATTATCATGACATCACAAGACATACCGTCGCGCCTGTTATATATTTACTAAAGCTAACTGGTAAATATCTAAATCTTGTCCTACGAATCGATCAATTATCCTTCAATATATATATATATATATATATATCGGTGAGAGGAAGATAAAATAAGAGAGCATTTGACAAAAACAAAAATTATTTTCTTGTGTTTATGTATAGTCTTTGAAATATATAGGCCGAGTTGGTCACTTTGAACAGTACGACTGCTTTGAAATTTTGACGAAAAAAAAATTTTTTTCGTATTTTCATTAGAGTAGTTTTATTGTAAGTCAACAAAAAACTGACTGAAGATAAAATAAATTAAATGAAAAAAAATTTCTGTTCAAAATTTCGAAATGGTCGTACTATTTGGGGTGACCGACTTGGCCCATTATTTTTTGGAGACTTTAAATAAACATTTACAGTAGAAAAAATATTTTTCTGTTAAAAAATGGTAATTCATTTTGCGCCACATACTTATGAAAAATATGAAGTCTTATTTTGCATGATATATAATATATATATATGTAAATAATCTACACATTATACAGAAAAATAGAATTTCTTGAATCAAAAAATTTTTGCATATTAAATTGAAAACGAAAATATTCCTGGGACAAAAAAAAATTTTTTTGGATAAAAAAAAATTTATTGCGCCAAGAAAATTTTTTTTACTCGTAAGAAAATTCTTGTTTTCGTTTGATAATTTTAAATTTTTTATGCGTCAAGAAATATTTCTTTTTTATGTAGATACTAGATCTGTAGTACATACGACAACACATTACAATTTATTATTCAACACCCCTTCAATAGTTTAAATGATTCACTATTACGAAAGAACAAATACCATTCACATAAATGTATTTATTACTATTACGTGTAATATGCATAATTTTAGTCGAATGTACGTCAAGGCCTTCGAGAGGATATGAAAGTTATTAAGTAAATTCTAACAGCTTCTAAATTGTAAGTATAACTTTCATTAGATCAACAATTGATTATTAGCCGATAATACACGAAACGGATACGATAATAAACTAATTAATTAAAAGGTTAGAGTATGAAGTACTTCAGCGCTAAAAGTAACAGTTAGTAATTGGAAAATAATGATAAAAAAAAGTGACAATTAAATCATTTTATGGGTCAGTTTCAAAACTTTCTGCGGATATCAGAATCAGGTGAAAAGTTGTCAGTTTTAAAAACTTTTATACCGGATGATATCCTTCAAAGAAACAGTCATTTAAATGGTTTCTGAAGCGATCGAAAGGATTCATCAGGGCTTATCTGATTAGATTTAAACCAGTAGCAGACGAGTAGTAGAAAATAAAAGAAAAGAAGTTTTTCTTTTAAATCTTTTGTTTTTATATCTTAGAAAATAAATTGATCACTTGAGGTCGTTCTTGAGGCAAGTGAACGGTAGGAGAAATAAACTTTAAGACCGATTGGTCAAATAGTTTTCAAGTTATTTGGAAGAAATAAAAGTATATAAATCAGTTTTTGAAAAACGTGAAATTTTACAGTCGATTTCTCTCAGATTATATCAAATTCAAAGTATATCTATAATCCCATTTCAATTACCGCTAGAATTTTTTTAATTTTGAAACATTGAAAAAAATATCCATGGATGTCTACCCTGACTTCGTATGTTCTGTAGAAAACGCATAGGAACTCAGTTTGCAGTAGAATGGCATAATATTGATTATTAAATACGTAGTCATATATTATCTCAAAATATTTAAATTTATTCACGGAGAAAAAAATTGAGTAATTTTTACTATATTTGAAAAAAAAAAATACAATTAGAGAAGTAATCTTGAAACGTTCAAAAAAATCAAAACTTGTACAAAACTCAAAGTAAAAATTACAACATATTATTTAGAATAAGAATTTCTGTTGAGTATAAAAATTACTACAATCAAAATAAAATTTACTAGCGACAAATGAAAATTATAATGTATCAATAATTTTGACTATTGTACTCAGTAAATATTAGTTAACGCGCTTTGTGAAAGATGTATTCTGCCGAGTAATTTTTACAATCCAGATAGTCATTTTCACAATCTCAAATAGTAGTTTTATCTCCCGGAGTAGCAATTTGTCTTACCGACATTCTAAAATGTACAGTACCTACGTAGAATTACATTGGAGATGTAATATTTATCAACTACGAAACAAAAATTCCGACTAATGTACTAATTTTTAATAATTCTGAAAACAATTTCTACTTTTTGTAACATTGAACTATTTTTATATGACTAAGTAAATATTGATTTTTTCCAAGCGAAAATTTAACGAAGCTATAATGTAATTATTATGATAAGTGAAAATTACAATCTAGATACTAATAATTGAAATAAAAAATTAATTTTCTACAAATTATTATTTGACAGCAAATTTTTCATTGTGATTGTAATTATTATTTAATTTTGACCTGCATTTCTCTGATTCAGAAATCTAATTTGGAATTATTCAATCCATGCTAGAGTGCATACCTATATATAGTCAATTTTGACAACTTTTAATTGTTTTGGATTGTGTTTGAATTAATCCAAATTAGATTTCTGAATCAGAGTTTTCTCCGTGTTTTTGTGAAGTCGAAATATTTACATTTGTAAAAATACGAATTTTATAAATCCGACTAATATCAATTACCTTCTTTTTTTTTTCTTCGAAAATTGTTAATTTAAAAATACGAGCTTTGACGTTAGACGACTCTTGACAGCTAGGTCAACAACATAACGTCAAATACTCTACAGAAGTGGTTCGGTTAAATGAAAAAAGCAAAAAAAAAAAAAAATTTCATTACTTTTACGAATAATTTTCGGTAAAGAATATTAAAAAAGATAATACGAGTGTGAGATAGATAATACAAATTAATTGCTTAGTATAAAAACTAATTACAAATAAAAGTGATTAGATCTCTCGAGCTATACTATAAACCTCTTCCTCGTCATTAAAAAATGGAAATAAAGAATAATAATAAAAAGGTAATTCCCAGATCAGTAGAGACATCTACCAACAAACAAGTGAAAACTTCCTCGACTACTTTACCACTGAAGGTAATGATTATCTTCCGCAGATGTTCTTTTCAGAAAAAATTACAGGAATCTGCAGCATTAAATTTGATGCTACGTGTAAATAAAATAACAGATGGCGTTTCGGTGGCAGGTAAAATTTATAAGAGCAAGGAACCACGGGTGATTAAACTCTAGCGGAACAGTGATATTGCTTCTTTTTGCGGTTTTAACGGCTCAGGCATAAATTTGTCTCGATTATAAACGATTAACGCTGCTACCATCATTCAAATGGTTTTTTTTTCGCTCAGCGGGTATTTAGTGGTTTCGTAGTAGATATACACCTTCACAAAAGATTCGCTGTGGCTTTTATAATTTATTTTTTATTAACCATCACACATATATATATATATATAGGGGAGGGAGGGGCAAAACGGGACATTTAAAAAAATACTAATTTTTTAAGGACTCAAACATGTTATATTTTTTTTTTCTAATGATATTCAAAGTGAATAGAAAGAGTTTTCATTTTTTGCGGGAAAAATGGGTACACCCTAAAAAGGGTGAAAAAAAAATTTCTAATAGTTTTTATCATGAAACAAAAGTCATTAACGTTTTTCGACTAAAACTTTCGATTTTTGAAACAGTTTAACCATAAAAATTTAAAATAATGCTCAATTGTATTTACAAAAATCATTTTTGAATGTCAAAACAAAATTTTAAAAACAAACTTTTTTTATAAAATTCTGGGGGTACCTCGTCTTGCGTGCCCCTTTCCTATATAAATATATATATCGACCTTCTAATTAGCAAATTATCTAACTCTATTTCAGAAAATTCTCCATTTATGCGAAAAAAAAGAAGTTGAAAATTTTTCTTCATCTAAAAATCAATTTCAAATTTAGTATGTGTATAGTATTTTTGTCCAGGTTACTCAAATGATATTTTCTTCGACTATTAGTATCTGAAAATTGCACAGAATCACCTACGAAAAATAATCAGTTACACAATTGGCTAATTAGAACGCCGTTATATGTAATTATTTTATTTATAAAATATATTTTTATAAATCAAGTCGAGGAAGACTAGTATAAAACCTACTGCCATATAAAAATTACTCAAAGTACCTGGTTTAATTCCATCTTATGTCAAACATATAAAGTCTGTATTGTAAATATTTGTAATCAAAGATAAAATAACAAGACCTACAATACATAAAAAAAAAAAAAAAAAAAAACAAAACAAAACGTGACAATTAACTAACCCTGAAAACTAATGTGGGGGATCTTCTCACTACTATTTACGAATTAATTGAATGGAAAAATATAAATTAGACATATTTTTGAGCTCAAAAATATATTTTTGAAAATACTTCCTTAGAAATGGTTGCACTATACATGATTTATTGAACTTCATAGTACACACCTGTTGAAAATTGATTTTTAAAAAATTACATTGAAATAAATAATTTTGTTACCTTGAAATTTTGTATTTCTGTGATTACAAATCAAAAATAGATCTGAATTAAAACACCACGTGCCTCTCATTTGATGATTTTTTTTATTAAACATCTCGTAATTGAGTCTTTTTTTGTGCTCTTATAAAATAATATTCGATCTATATTTGAGTACAAGGCAAGAATGTAAAATAAAACGAGAAATGGCCGGGCTAGCGCGTGTAGTTCAGAAATAGTTTAAACTGAATGCCTTCTTACCATGAAACGGGTCACTGTTCGAGTTTTACCTATTTTAAATACTGTTAAATTTATTTTCACTTATCATTGGTGATATAGTTACTGTAAAAAATCAATTTCAAACCTACTCGACTAAAGTGTATTGTAAAACACAAAACACTTCTTTTATTTCAAATAAAAAAATGATGAAAGAAAAAAAAAGGAAGAAATGGAAATATATAAATATATCCAACACATGTCGATAAAGGAAGTGAAACGAAAGAAGACGTGACTAAATAAACACAACACGCAGCAAGGGCAAAATAAATTTAGACATTTGAAACTTTTTCAGGGACGATTAAACAGAGTTTACTATAATACCAGTTACAATAAATGAATTTTTAACCATTTGTTATACTCATAGTTATAGCTTACAACTGTTGGAATGTTGAATTTGTAGCTTAACATTGTTCATACCCGATGGGTTATCTACATCAATATACTGTCGTAAAGTGTTTTGTTAGCGTCTCCATTAAGGTTGAATTACATTTGTGTCGGCTCAGTACTCCAATGTGGCAATAAAATATTGACATACGCCATCGGACAAACAAGTCCGTGACAAAGCATAATAATGTACTTTGTAAATTTTTTGAATTTTCAGTAGTGGTATAAATTATACCGAAAATGAAAATTATGTGAAAAATATCCTTTTTCAAATTTTAAGTTCATTCATGATTTTTGCGTTTCTATTTAGAAATACTTTTCGACTTTTGTAAATTCAAATTATCAACAGAGTACTTGTTTTTGTAAGAAAATGTATAATTTCAAAAGTAGGGGAAGGGGGCGGGGAAAATGGGCCCCTTAAAAAACGAGGGCTTACATGTAACATAAATGTTAGCCCATTCATCCCCAGGGGTCCATTTTGCCCCATTCTCCCCTAACAGGGGAGGGGGGTTCTTAAAATTTTGAATGCCTCGAATTATTTCGGGGCAAAATGGGCCTTAAATATGGAGGCTCATTTTGTCCCTCTTCTCCTACTAATTTCTGTATAAAATTTAAAAAATTCATTTTTAATTTTGGAAAATTTTTAAATGTCCATCATTTAAATTTCATATCTAGAACACGGTTTGGTAATTCACAAAAAATAATCTAACACAACTAAAATTACGCAGTCGAATTTCAAATTAGTAAATAGAACACAAAAAAAAAATTTCTCGGGCATAAATAGTTCAATTTTGAAGTTTGTATACTTGACGGAGCATTTTTCATTGTGTGTATGTGTGTGCGTGTGTGTAAATAATCAACGTCTACCAAATAAATCGATCGATTTAGAAAGTTCTTACGGCAGTCAAAGGGATTTGTAAACAACTACATTATAAGTAGTTTTGCAAGCAATTGCCAAGAAAGTAGCTTTCAAATTGTTTTAAAAAATATTATTTGAAAAAATATCCTTTCTCTCACCACATAAAACCATCTTAATCCAAATACTCCGACCGATTGACTTAAAATCTCATCAGCTTCCAATCACCATAATCGCTTTCTTCGGTTTTCCATTTTCGTAGATTAACTTTGAAACGGCTCAAATAATCTTCGATTTAAACCTGAACTAAATTCTGATCTTTCATTATTTACCGCAAAAACTATTTCGAGCGGTTAGCTCTTCCGGAAAATTTCGTAAACATAAATTTAAATGAAATAGTTACAATATATTTTTCATCTGAACTAGAGTGCCCATCAATCTATCTTTAAAATATTCATCGAGCTTGAAAATTTAAGCAGACCGCGTAATTTTAGAACTAGCACACACAATAAATCAATTATCACATTTCTTTAAAAATTAAAAAGAAAATCGATTTTTTATCTTGAAATTTTTATATATTTTTAAATAATAAATATTCAATAATTTAATTAAATTACGAATCTTCATCTTTTCGCAATCGATTAAAAAAAAAATAAACATCCTCTTTTAATATGATAACCGGATTAGCAATATGAGATGTATATATAGTATTAAAACAGGATGAATTAATAAACGAAAAAAAAAATGCAATGAAAAATCACTTAGATAAAAACATTGAAGCTCTTTAGACTTGTTAAACCTGAATCTTAAATGATCAAAGCACTTGAAAGCCAGTGATCTTTGTATATATAAGAGATGATGAAGCTAATCCTCATTGATTTGAACTTTCATTATATCTCTTTCTACTCTTTTGCATTGCGACAGGTACATCAACGCACCGGGTATTGAATACGGATCCGAGGACAAAAATTACGATAATGCGGCGTGGTTTACAAGAAAAAGTCCCCATTTAAGAAATTTGATCGTCACGGAATTGTCGTCATTTCCGTCAGCATATTATTTTAATGTTGATTGGTTACTCAATTTCATGGAGGAGTTATTTTTTAACTTTCATTATTGTTTTGTAAAATTTTTTTACGGCAAGTAATTCTTTTCCATTCACAGGTTCGAAGTTTAAATTAATGGAACATAGGGGCCGTACTTTAATTACGTGACATTTAACGGCAGTATATTTTATAATCATAATTAATAAATATTGCGTTATATATAAATATATGACTAATTGCAATAATTATTGAATTTACCGATAATTGAATAAAAATTGAAAAAAAAAAAAAAAAAAAAAAATTATTTGACAGATTTTAAAAAAATTTAAGAAAAAAATAGTTATACGTCAAAATGACGAAGATACTAATCAGTGAGTTATTTTTTCAAATTTATCGAGATGCTCTATTATGATAATGAACCTTTTGTGTGTTTAAAAATAAACTAATTTAGAAAAAAAAAAAAAATCTGGAAAATCCAAACGTACACACCGCACTCATTTGAAAAAGGATCCATAGGTGGCGTTCTTATATGCGAGGAAATATTTTAAAAAAGTTTAAGGCGTAAAACTTAGGTCTCTCGAACTTGAACCCTGGCCAGGCATGGGTTCGAATCCTAGTGGAAGCCGAAAGAATTTCTCACACATAAAGAGTGGGGTCGTTCGGACTTGAGATTCGTCCCGATGCCGAGATTTGAATTTGATCGGTTTTAAGTGAATTTGATTTGGTGTAAAAATTGAATTTGAAGAAAGGTTGGCCGGATATGGGATTACCCGAGGCCTTAGAATATATAAGTAGGGGATGGGGGGGGGGCAAACTGGGCCCCTAAACATTTGAGGACCCATTTCGCCCATAAATCATTCGAGGTTCTCAAAATTTTAGGGGGCCCATTACCCCCTCCCTCCTCCTATATACTTAAACAAAAATGAACGATGAAAATAATAATAATTAAAAAAAAAATCGGTAGCTAAATTTTTTAAGTTTCAAAATTTTATTAATTAGGAGGAGGGGAGGGGGCAAAATGGGCCCCTTAAAATTTTGAGTGCCTCGAATGATTTGGGAGCAAAATGAGTCCCCAAACGCTTAGGGGCCCATTCCTCCCCTCCCCTATAATTAAACCAAAAAGATTTAGATAGTAATTTTCCATAAGGTTCTTTTAATTAAGAATTCAAGTGTAATAAAAAATAAAAAAGATCAATCGGTTGTGTATTTTTTAAGTTAATGTGTTTACCAACATCCGTACATACTGACGGACATCACTTTTTTTTTACATTTTTGTTTTTTTAATCATTATCTTTAAAAAAAATGAGTAAATATTCTGTTTGTTTTAGTCATTAATAAATTATCTCTCAAATGGTACGAATTTAGTTCTAATTGACAACAATTGAATAAGTGTAAATATTATTTTTACGGGAGTGAATCAACCGGGACCGAGTAAGCGTCAACAAATCACATCTCATTGCTTCGCAATTGAGTTGTGCAATTAAAGAAATATGATAAATTAAACATGAAAGCGCGCAGTTAATGTCTAGTCTAGTCTAGTAAATGTAAATATAAGTAAAATAATGTATGCAATGTAAAGTTTATAAAATATTTTCTTCTTTCCTGACCGGATCGCATTTAAATAATGATAAATCACCCTTGTTCGATGGACAACGGTCGACCCTAAAGATCTTAACATAAGATATCTTGGTCGTCAGTTTATCTTGTTCTTTTGATCTCAATAGCTTACTATATAGTGTTTTACTTGATTTCTTTCCTCATCGTCTGTTAATATTTTTTTTTTTTAACCCTAAAAGGGTCTCTTTGTGACCCTTAAGAATCACTTAGAATTGTTAAGTGATCTTTTAACAGATAGTAAAACTTTTCACTTTCAAATGCTTATATCACATCGACATTGATGTTTTCGTCTACAATGTTGACATAAGAGAAATTTATCTCGATTAATACCAGTGACTCAACAACTATTGGAAAATATCATACGATTATCGTCATTGCGATCGATATATATGTATTGTCATCGTTGATATATCGATAATCCGTGTCGTCTTTGTCACATTATGTATGAAATAAATTTTTAAAAGCAAGTTTATATAAGAAAGTAAGAATCAAAGAATAGAAAATAAACAAAATGTATAAATTATTTTTATAAATAAAATGCTAACTCGAATCATGGAAAATGATTAAGTAATATTTCAATGGAGATTGAAAACTCGAAACGAATTTTGAATTATATTATATAAACTGATTAATGACCGGTTATACTGTGATAGTTAAAATTTTCTATGGGAATAAAAAGAAATAACGAACTTGCCTGTTACAATATGGATGGATAATAAACCTTTTCTTAATTCTTTATGCCAAAGAATTTAATGAACAATGATATTAATAATAAATAAAAATGAAATTTTTTGTTTAGCTTTAGTATTATTATTGTAAAAGAAATCCAACTGTAACGGTCGTTATATTGTATTATATAAAATAATATACCGAAGGAAAGATTTATTTGGGAGCAATAAACGAGATTTATTAAAACTTCTTGAGAAGCTTATTTAAGACAGATAAATATTTACTACAATTAAATCCATCGGTGTTTAGTCTTAAATAAATGGTGGCAATATAGAATAGGTAAAGAGTCTTGGCAGACTTGAATAAATATTTCTGCTAAAGTTTATATTAACAGTTAAGAAATATTTCTTAAGAACGGCTATCAGATAATTTTGTCCACGCTTTTCTTTGAAATAAAAGCTCTGACACAGACTCGATGCTTTACTCTATGAACTAGTGAAATTCACTTTAATGTTTTGATAACTTCTATTGGTTTATGAAAAAAGCTTGGACAAAGTTCCCATTTACTGTACAAGTACAACAAATACAGTACCGTTCATCCAGTTGAGTGCGAATAGAGAAACAAAAGAAAACGAGTTAATTGAAAATTATCGATAGATTGCTTCTGAAAATCACGTAGTTGTATATATAAGTCACCTAACCTCTTTCACAAATTCAAGTCATTTTTCTTTCATATTCATACCAGAAGAACCTCGTATCACTTTCGAAAAACATCATATATTACAATGATTTAAAAAAAAATGATCCTAAAGTTAACAGGCAAGTAGTAATTTTCAGAATTTTCGTTTTTTTCAATAAGTTACGGAAAGAAAATTATAGGGAGTATTCCTATGCATTATAGGAATAGTTCCTATAATAGTATAGGAATGGTTCCTATACTATTATAGAAACCATTCCTATAATAGTATAGGGACCATTCCTATAATATTATAGGAACCATTCCCATAAATTATAGGAACCATTCCTATAATAGTATAGGAACCATTCCCATAAATTATAGGAACCATTCCTATAATAGTATAGGAACCATTCCTATACTATTATAGGAACTATTTCTATAATAATATAGAAACCATTCCTATAATATTATGAAAATGGGAATAGTTCCTATAATTATAGGAATGGTTCCTATAATTATAGGAATGGTTCCTATAATTATAGGAATGGTTCCTATAATTATAGAAATGGTTCCTATAGTTATAGGAATGATCCCTATAATATTATAGGAACTATTCCTACAATAGTATAGGAACCATTCCTATACTATTATAGGAACTATTGCTATAATAGTATAGGAACCATTCCTATAATATTATAGTAACCATTTCTATAATATTATAGGAACCATTCCTATAATATTGTAGGAACCATTCCCATAAATTATAGGAACCATTCCTATAATTATAAGAACTATTCCCATAATTATGGGTAACATTCCTATATCTATAGGACGTGTTCCCATAATTTATGGTCGTCATTCCTATACTGGTATAGGATAAAATTTCACAAAATTATAGGAACCATTCCCATAATTTTCTTTCCGTGTATAAAATAAAAAAAATAAAAATATGCACTTGTAGAAAATTAAAAAAACTATGAGTGCAATATTTAAAAATATTTTTGCTTTATAATTTACCGTTTTTTGAAAAAATCTAAAAATTACTAGACGTCGGCTAACTTCGGTACCATTAAAAAATCATCGATATTTGGATATCTTCGAATAGGGACCATTGAATAAAATCTCATGTATTAATATACTCTTTAAACATGAATTAGTGAAATAAGTGAATATTCACTAAATCGGAGTTCAAATCGTACCACTAATTCCAAAAAGTGGTACGATTGGGACTTTGAATTAGTGAATATTCGCTTATTTTACTAATTCATGTTTAGAGAGTATACATTATACACATATTACAATGTCCTAAAATGGTAAATAAAAAAATTTATAAGCCAACTCTATTTCACAGAGACATTGACATTGTACTAGTACTAGATTAGCGGCTGCTAATCTCAAGATTTTCATTTTTCTGTTGTCAACATATTTCTCTGTTATAAAATAATAAAAATAAACAAAATAAATTTTTCTATCCATAACTTTTTCCTATTTATATTATACTGTAAGGCGCGATTCAATTTATAACTCTAATAATTAATAGTTTTACTATTGTACATTTTGTAAATGTGTAAAATTTTTGAATTTTAAATAAATTATGTAAAAAATATGAGGATAAATCTAACAATGATAATTATTAGGTAATCTAGTCACGAGCGAATAGTTTTACTGAGAAATAGTCAAAGATTTTGTTTTAAGATACTGAAGATGTATAAATATTATATAAATCTTACTTCGTTTTTTTTTTTTTTTCGTTTTCATATTCATAATTTAAAGAAAATCGTTTCTCACGGTTATCTAAAAATCATCATAACAGAATTAGTGAAGAATAAAAATAAAATATTTCGTTTAATTTTATTTTATTTAAAACTTTTTAAAAATTAACTAAAGAAAAATTAAAACCATGAAATGGTCACGCTAATTTTAACACAGCTTTAGCTAACCATAACATCTCGAATATTTTGATCATATTCTGAAAGCGAGTCATTGTTAAACAAAGAAAATTTATTAAATTTAAAATTTCACAATGTTAATAATTTTTTGAAAGAGCATTAAGTATTAAGCCTTTATATTCACACTTTTATTTTTTTATAATTATTTAAAAAATTTTTACATATACATTTCGATATAAATCTACTGAAGTTATAAAGATCGATAAAAAAAGTCTGTTGTCTCTCGCCATCGCGGTTTGCTCGAAAGTTCACGAATGAACGCGACATAAAATATATACCATAAATATATCTCGTGAGCTAGAGTTTCTGTCGGCATTTTTTTTTTTTTACTGTATTTATTTTTACAATGACGTGCAAATCGATTATCCTATACCTCAACGACACGCTCGTTGTTTGATGTTTCCGGAGACTAAATCGATTTTTCCGTTTACTTGATACAGCAAATGTCTACTTAGTAGTCTACTAAAGGCGGTTGTTCTGTTATCAAAGTATATATGACATAAGATTATGACAACATGACAGTCATTCACTTACACGGAAAAAAATAAATAGGCGCTGCAACAGGACGCCGTCCTGTTGGTTCGACAGGACTTTGTCCTGCTAATGAAACAGGATTTTCCTGTTGCAGCAACAGGACACATCCTGTGGGTGCAACAGGATAAAGACCTGTTGCAGCAACAGGATTTTCATGTTGTAGCAACAGGACACATCCTGTGGGAGCAACAGGACAAAATCCTGTTGCAACAACAGGATTTTATCCTGTTGTGGCAACAGGACTTTTCCTGTTGTAGCAACAGGACTTTCCTGTTGTAGCAACAGGACTTTCCTGTGGAATCAACAGGACTTTTCCTGTGAAATCAACAGGACATTTCCTGTGGAATTAATAGGATGAGAAACTAGTTTTATGCACCAATTGTTTTTGTCCCTAGGATAAAATTTCGAAGTTGGAAAATAAATTAAAATTTACATAAAAAAAAATCTCTGGTTTTATAGGGGTGGGAGGGGTAAAACGGGGTACTTAAGGAAATACTAAGTTTTCGAGGACTCAAATACGCTAAACTTTTTTTTTTTAATGATATTTAAAGTAAATAGAAAAAATTGTCAGTTACCGTTAAAAAAAAATAAAATTTTTTATTTTTGCGGGGAAAATGGGGTACCTCTTAAAAAAGATAAAAAAATTTCTGGATTTTAAATGAATTTGATAAAGTTAAGCTTTTTTGCAAGTAATTAACATAAAGAAAAATTACATTTTACATGACTATTGTATACAAAAGAACAAAAAAAAACAAATTTTTAATAGTTTTTATCATAAAACAGAAGTCATTAATATTTTTCGACTGCGGTCGATTTTTTAAAAAGTTTTACAAAAAAAATTTTAAATAACGCTCAATTATATTTACAAAAGTGATTTTGGAATGTTTAAAAACCATTTAAAATATAAATTTTTTTAAATTATTATTTTGGGGGTACCCCGTTTTGCCTTCCCCTCTCTCCTATATATATATATATATATATATATATATATATATATTTTTTAATGATGCCAAAGAAGTACAACTTCTCACGCGCGTACATAAGTACACGCAGCCATTTTTTTTTAAGCTGATGAAAAAATTTTTTTTTGAAAATTTCAATTTTTTTTAGTCTTGATTTTTTCAAAATTTGGATTTTTTCATATTGAAATTGATATAAAAATAATTTTAACTAAATAGAAATTGATTTTTATCTCAAAACTCCGTATGTACATGAAACCAGTTTCTTATCTTGTTGATTCCACAGGAAATGTCCTGTTGATTCCACAGGAAAGTCCTGTTGCTACAACAGGAAAAGTCCTGTTGCCACAACAGGATAAAATCCTGTTGCTTCCACAGGAAAAATCCTGTCGCTGCAACAGGATTTTGTCCTGTTGCTCCCACAGGATAAAATCCTGTTGTTGCAACAGGATTTTGTCCTGTTGCTCCCACAGGATGTGTCCTGTTGCTACAACATGAAAATCCTGTTGCTGCAACAGGATTCTGTCCTGTTGCTCCCACAGGATGTGTCCTGTTGCTGCAACAGGAAAATCCTGTTTCATTAGCAGGATAAAATCCTGTCGAACCAACAGGACGGCGTCCTGTTGCAGCACCTATTTATTTTTTTCCGTGTAAACTATTCACTTTTTCATAAATCCTATCAAGTTAATTTCCTAGACATAATAAAACTAAGAAATTATGTGTAGCAATCCTGTATGAAAATAACATATATGGTCAAAATATATGATAAATATCAGAAAATATATGTGGCCAATTGAACTATATTTTCTGATATATTTTTTTTTATATTAAAAAATATAATATTTATCATATACGAGCCCGTATATGTTTAGCATATATAAAATATATATGTCAATCATATACAAAAAATATATTTTCATCATATATGAAAATATATATTCTTGTCTTATACAAAAACTATATTTTTATCATACATAAAAATATATATTTCGATCAGATACGAAAAATATATTCTGATCATATATAAAAACATATATTTATATTGTGTATGGAAAATAAAAGTTTCTTATTCGTATGACCCACTGCAATTAAATTAGATCTAAATTTTAATGTACTCTTTAAATTGCAGATAAAATTCTCGAAATTAGTTAATTTGATGCGGATATAAAATATACCCATATACATATACATACACCGAATAAAATATATGCTTAAATATAGCAAAGAAAATATATGGTGCCATATATAATATAAATTATATGCTACCAGATATTTCATTTCATATAAAAATTTTATATTTTTTGAATATAAAAGGAAATATATCAATACAATATATTATAAGGTAAATGTCAATTTATATATGGCTTAATATAAAAAATATATAAGTTACATATATTTACTACTGTATATAATTTTATATTAAATCGGCGAAATTCTCCATATGATTGTTTATAATATATCATATATTTTTTTTTGTTGCGAACATATATGATGTCATATATTTTAACCATATATTGTTTTTTCATACGGGAAGTACTTCTTTTTTTGGTAATTACAAAAAAAAGTTTACATCATTTTTGTGTAAAATGTGTAGTGGAAAATTTTTATTTCTTTTTCGGTTAAGTAATATTTTAAAGATATAAAACAATAATTGCGGAAACAATTCAACGCCCATTTGATCAATTACATTTCAAGACTCATCATCACCGTCAAGGATCAATGATTTGTTTCAACATAAACCTACTCGTTATAAAACATCTACTGTAGTATAGTCACCGGTTAACAATCTGATAGTCTATGATTCTGCTTGAGTAAAGTTTCATTGCACATAATACTTTTTTTTTTTTTTTTTTTTATATAAAAATTCTGATAGATAAAGTAAATATAATGTAACATTGTATTAGAAGTAAAAGTACAGAGTTATAAGATTTAAGAGAGCAAGAGTGTCCTCTTATATATATGTATATATATGTCTAAATCAATGCGTTACGAATTGATACTCTCGAATGTATAACTACAACACGATTGCAAGATACACAAGATTCCCTTCGCTCACGATCTTTATTGCCATCGTAAATGTGATCAATTTCGACGTTAAAATATCTAGAGCATGTTGCGATATTTATTGTCATTTAAATTGTAACGGTAATTGAAAAATATTAAGTTAGGAATTACATTATAATATTTTTTAAAATTTAATAAGCATCAGTGCATTTAATAATGTAGTGAATAAATGAAAAAATTAATGTCATTTAATTAGTCAAAAAAAAAATAAATAAAACTATTAAATACTGTTATGTACCGGGCAATTAATTTTAAAGCAGACTTCCGTTGTGCAAATTAGAGCAAAATGCATCGTCGAATAATGAGGATAAAAAAAATCTGTGACGATAGTAAATTGTAAAAAAAATTAATCAGTGCTAGTTGAGAGGAGCTTATATATATATGTATCAATTTGTTCTATCGCGTGTAGAAATAGACTGTCAGGATACTTGGGGTGGAAAATAAGGTTCGCGCTCCATTGAAATTTTGTAAGTCGCTAAAGGGCAAATGTTCACGTTTCCTTGAACATAAAAAAACTACTTTTATATAAAATCTCAAGAGTCACCTATTAAATTTATGTGACTAAATTGGTTTCGCGTACTTCACTTAAAATAACTTTTTCAATTTTACCTGCTTACAATACTTTTTTATAATGATAAAAAAACATGACATTCTTTTAATCTGTAAATCGCATTGAGTTTTAAATTGAATTTCATATTATTCCCGTGTAGAAATAATTCGTTCCAAAAATGTTCATGACAGTTAACTTTTAAAATTGAAACAATTCTTAACTTTGTTGAACATTTTTGAAACTTGGAAAAAATTGGAAAGTGAACAATTTTTAACTGGAGTCGGATTTTCCTACGCGTATTTTTTTTTTTTATTTTATTTTTTAAGAAAAAAGTAATTTGGTTTGAAGAACAAAAAAATAAAAAAGGAATTATAGACATTTTTTGACGTTTATTAAAACTTTTTGGGAAGTCAGTATTTTTCACCATATGAGGTTCAACAGGGTGACCACAAAGAAATGATTTCAAAATTGCCTGATATTTTCCGGTTTTCCAGTAAAGTTTCTCACATTTTTCCTGATTTAGAAATTTTATTCGTATCGTTTAGATATTCAAAGTTTTTATTATATTTTCATTTTCAATAATTAAATCATGTGAGAAACCATAAAAATGGCAATAAAATAAATTAATATTGCCTACTTTTGATTATTCGATGTTGAAAATATATAAGTTAAAATATTTAATAAGAAATTTTATAATTCAAATAAATTTAAAATACACTAGTTATAAAAATTAAAGGATATTAAAAAAATTTCAAATTTTTTAGTAAGTTTCAACAGTATATAACTCTAAGGAAAATGGTCGAACAAAAATAAAAAAAGGTAAGCTGTAGCTTCAAGTGTCTAGTTTCTGATTTGGTCTTAAAATTTTTTAATATACACGGTTCCAGAGCAATCAAAAATCAATCATAATTATCGAAAAAAATTGATTCAAGCTCGAAGACCATTTTTAAGACGAGTAAAAATTTGGTAAATTTATTTTTCAATAGTTTTCTTAGGATTATTCCGGAACCGCACATAATAAAAAAATTTTAAAGACTAGTTCAGAAAATGAGACATTTGAAGCTACAATTTGCTTTTTTGTTTTTGTCGTACGACCATTTTCCTGAGTTAAAACCTGTTGAAAATCACTTTAAAATTTGAAATTTTTTAATATCCCTTAATTTTTATAACTTGTTTATTATTGAAAATTTTTTAAGTTTTGAACTGTCGCAATTTAATTCCCGGATACTTTTCGAAATTCCCTGAGATTTCCCAGATATATCCCGGTTGCATTAAATTCCATGATAATTCCCAAAATTCCCGGTTTATGACCACCCTGTTCAAAATTGTCCAAAAAATAAGTGATCGGAATTAATTATGAACTCATAAAATTGTCAATTCAAATCATTTTTGCTTAAAAAATTTCAAAAAAAAAAAAAAACAAAAAATGAAAACCCGCAAAAACAGTTTAAACTAGTTCAAAATTTTTCACACTTGTAATTATTCCAAAGTTCCAAAAATGCTCAACTCTAAGTTCAAAATTGTCTCAATTTGCAGGAAATTTTTGGAACGATTTTTTTTTACGCGGGTTATTTTTTTTCATTAATGGATTAATGATCATCACTTACCTCATCATGAAAAGACTTTTGCTGCGAATTAGCCCAACACATTCTGCAAGGACAAGCTTCACGTTCTTTGCCATTTTCCAGTTTATCTTTTTCCTTTATGGTATTGACCTCTGGGGGTGGCGGTGGTGGAACCGGAGGTGGAAGAGGGCTCGTAGCTACTTCGAGACTGTCTGAACTAGAGTTATGTCGTCTTGGTGGTGTAATATTAGTAAAGTTTCTTGTGCCGTTAGTAATTCCTTGTTTATTATCACTGGACTTAGTGCTACGTTCAGTACTAACTCTCGATGAGTAATGTGAGGGTAAATGAAGGTTAAATGAGCATTTTGATGACTGGGGATGTGGTTTTAAAAAGTCATCAAGTAAATAAAAACTTTGAGCACGTCCAGAGCGTGTAGACGTTGCTCGTGCTTCAATTGTCTGTGTTCTTTCACACTTAGATACATCACGAGTGGGTTTATTCCGACATTCATCTTCAGATGAATATCTCGTTTTACGCCTTTGCTCTTCACCCGCACTCTCAGTTGCTTCAATTGAATCTTGATATAGTCTTCGACTGACCTTTGTTGATCTTGCCTGAGAGTAATCACTGCTGTCACGATAAGTGTCCCGGGTCGTTTTTGATACTCGTGCTGAATAAGAGGTAGGCTGAGGATACCTCAGTGTTTTAACCGTAGGTCCAACAGTTGAGCACTCTCTGAAACTATCACTCGCGCCATTTTCAATCATGGAAGCACTCATGTTCTGGCCAAACGAGTTTTGACTAACGTGTGAGCTGGTTGAGTTTGTAACTGGAGTCCTGAGAAGTGCTCCAAGTGATCGCCACTTTCGATCCTGACTGTTTGAGGTTGGCGATATAGAGGCAGTTGTCCATTTCCTTTCATTACCTGGTGAGGCGACAATAGAATTACACGACCATTTGCGTTCATTGGTAGGAATTGAACCAGGTGGACCGAGCCACTTTCTCTCAGACAAAGTCGATGGAGGTGTCATAGCTGCTCCTTCGTTTGACCACTTCCTTCCTTCGGTTACACTCGACGAGGATGGAGTTACAAGGGAAGTGGTTGAAAACTCTTCACGTTGTTTAGCTTTCCACCAAGATGATGTCGAAGTAGTAAAAAGAATTAATGCTCCTCTCAGTGGATTTTGATTCTTTGTGACAATATCACGTGACTTTGATGCTTCTAAAACTTCCCGGTCTTTGATCTTACCAGACTCGTCATAAATAGATACAGAATCACGAGTAAATAATTGATGCTGCTGTTGCGGTTGCTGCTGCTGCTGTTGCTTCTGGCAGTGACGTTCTTGTTCTTCACGTAATACCGTTGAATTCGTGCTTCTTAATCGTGGTCTTGTATTATGAATGAAACCGTAATCGTTACTTTCTGGTAGACAGTCAATTTCTAAACGTCGTGAGTAAGATGATGATGATGAGGACGTTGAGGGTTGAAGTGAACTCGGGCCATAATGATGTTGGACAGTCGTTAACTGAAGACTTGGCTGCTGAGGAAGAGTTGACGTCCTGGCACGATGAGCTCCGTCACCGGAAGTTCGTTGAAGACACGAAAAACTTGCAGAGTGTCTTAAACTTGATGGTGGATTGGTTGGTTGACTCACACCCAACATCTTTCGTTCCACCAAACTTTGCGTATAAAATACCTCTAGTTTCACCAGAAATTTTTAACTTTTCTTCTTTTTTTTTTACTAAACGATCCAAATAATTTACACCTATTTGATTTCATCGCTTTTTAAATACTATTTGCTTTATTCTTTCGCGCTCTCTCGATTCTTTGGATTTCCAATCACGTAACATTTTATTTATATATTTATTATGGGGCAGTCGATTGCTGTTTAGGGGGCAGTGAGTATTTGTTAGTACTTGTTGACAGGTGACAATTATTGTCGATGATGGACTCTAGCGACAGCTGACACAAACTCGCCAAGATATTTAAGGAAATCTGAAACACAAATTAGGAATAGGCTTGGGGTCTTGCAACTCAAAATATAATACTAATGTAATAATTAATGACTAATGTAATGATTAATTAATGATTTAATGATAACGATTGTGAGAGACTTTTTTTATGGTTATAAAATTAATTTACCAAGTGCAACCAATAATACATCAACTGTTATAGAACTTTATTTTTTACCAAGATAATAAATTGATTGATAAATTTAAATCAACAATTATCTTGTTTTTTAATGCAATCTATTATTACAATACAAATGAACGACATGTTAAAATTATAAATTTAAAAAATAATTGATGATGAGTGTGTTCTTGAATAATAATTAAAGTGATTAAATAAACAGGACTAATCACACAAATATAATAAGCTAGGGAATTAAACGATAAAATTAAAACGATAAATAAATAACATAAAAATGATGTTTAAAAATAATACAAAAGTTTGATCGGAAGTCGCTTGTCCAACAACCGACTAATCCTTGAGTACCTCATCTCTGCGTAGGTTTACATTTAATTTATTCCGCGCAATTAGCAGTCTAGACCGCAATTAATGTGCAATTATCGTGCCGGGTGGCCGCCCTTAATCTTGTTTCTTTGCCAAAAAAAATATACATATACATACATACAGACATACATATAAATGTATATATGTATGTAAAAACAAAGAGTAATCTAGAGGCGTCCATGTCGTCTGCCAAGTATCGGTGAAAGGTATTTATAAGTCAAGAAAGTAACACCCACAATATATATATATATATGTATAAATATATGTATATTATATATACTTGCATGGTCTACTATATTGCGGCGAATGCAAAAGACAAGGCCGTTTGTGGCTTGTGAATACGTCTTTAGCTCTCTGTTTTTGCTCTTGCTGATGTTGAGAGACTCTTTTATGTTATGTATAACTGAAGAAAAGTTCATTGCATTTATTACGACACGATTGACTGTTGCAACTAACAATGACATGTTACCCAGATTCTGAATTCATTACAATTTAATTTTTTAAATTATTTTATGTGTTTTTTTTTATTGACATAAACTCTTTTCAACTTCCCGCTATAAAAATTGAAAATTTTCAAAAAAAGGAAGTTATTGGTTTCGGTCCGATTTTAAAAATTGAGTTTTCATAAGATGTCAACTTCTGAGGTCCTGGAAACTATTCTGAATATTTCCGGATAGACTTTTTTTGTCCGAAGATCTTCGGTACGAATTAACCGATTTGAATTTTGGCGGCAATTGAAAAGGCTCACCAAGACTTAAAATTGTTTAAATTGTGGAGTTGATTGGTCATGTAGTTTTTAAGTTATACGAAAAATGAAAGAAGAGCTCAAAAATTTACAAGTAATAATGTTTTTGAACTCCCTGAGCTCAAAAATAGCAGAAAGTTTTGGAGTTGTCCCGCAGAGTCAACCATTTTTCAGGTTTTTATGCATGTTTTTGTTTTATATATCACTGTAGGTATATGTTATGAAGATGACTTAATTAATTTTAGTTTTTTTCTTTCGGCTTTCTTGAGTATCAGAAAAAATTTAATCAGTGTAATACAGAATGTATAATGATTTGTCAAGTAGATTTTAAAGCGTTAATAATGCAATGAATAATGCAATTTTTGATAAAAGTTTTTTAATTTTTTTTTACTTGCACACACTTTTAGATTGATGTGTATGTGTGGGTAAGTGTACATCAGGTTATAGTTGCCGTAGGCGCTGGACGGGTGAGTACATAACGAGAAGAATGCCACGACGTAATAATCTTTTACACATTCGCGCTCTGGATACCTCAAGTCACCTGGTTCGTATAATTGGCACGAATCCTCCATCCCGTAACTAATTGTTTGTCTGTTTATTGATTAATAATATACCTCACATGTTCCATTTTTTCAGAAGCAACTAATTAAATAATTAAAAATTTTGTTTGAAAAAATTAAATTTATTCTTTTTAATAGAATAAAAAAAAAAAAAAATTGTATGAAGTGAATTTAATGTTTTTGAGGTTTGATTTTCCGTCTATCATTTCCGAGACAGAGAAACGCCATGGTCTGGCATTTTTATGGATAGATCGCGTGCACATAAAAACATCATCACGAAGAGATATATTGAGTATATATTATCATACATAGTTTTTGACTAACTACGTACATATATCACAAAGTGCATTGATATTTCAAGATCAGATATATTATATGATTTTATAAAAAAAAATATTTTAGATTTAATGGACTAATAAATTGCAGTGGTAAAAAAAGAACAAAAATATATATACATAATGATGAGTTATAAATTTTATCATATAGAAAACTCAAGCGAATAACTTGAAATATGACTCGTTAGTTTTTTTTTTCGACGTGAAAATGCTGATTGGTAATGAAAAATAATAATAATAATAATAATAATAATAATAGTAATAATACGTATTACGTACGTGACTACCTGAGTGGCACTACTAAATTTATCAAACATATTTTTCAATGAATTCTTTATCGAATCATTTAGTCATTAATATGTTTCAATTTTTATTACCATGAAAGTGTTACTAACTCGAATTTTTTCAAATCCATAGGTTGGCGTCAAAATTTCCGTAGAATTCCGTAGATATTTCAAAATATCCGTAAATCTCCAGACGCTTTTTAAGGGTAAAAAATTTTTGGTTTTGTGATAGAATAGATCAATTTTTCAGAAAATAGATCCACGGAAAAATCCGTAGAGTTGGCAACACTGCCATGAAAGCTTATTGCGACAAATGTTCCCATCTGTCTGAAAACATATTATTTATTATGTTTTTATAATTGTATAATCATGGAATACTTAAAAAAATCAAAATACGTTCAAATTTTTTTTACTATCGTTTAGTTCTCTTTCTCGCATTATTTATTTATTTTTTTTTCAAAACATCTCAAAAACGCTGAAAGATACAAACACGGTAAATTTTTCGGGTTTTCCGAAGAATGTTGCCGGTAATTAATACAAACAAATATAGGTTATAATTTCCAAATATTTGAAAATTTTGATAGTAATTTCAAAATATTATTAAAAATTTGGTGACAGTAAATCACTCCCGGGTCGAAAAATTTGATCTGTTTTAAATCAAATAAAAATTTTAAGTTATTTCTGTTCAATTTTACTTTTTGTTTGTATTTAATCAATGTGAAATTTAATCGAAATTTGCCTGTACTATCCCTTATTTAGACTATTTTCAGAGGTGTTTCAATAATTTTTAGTCTGTTTTCGGTCGCCTCTAGATCAAAATCATACTTTTTTCACATAATATAATGCCTTTTTTTGTTTTTTTCTAGACCAGAATCAGACTTTTACTGCCTATTATTTTTATTAGTTTGTTTATGATCGTCTTTAGATGAAAAACAGCTTGAAATTTTTCTAAAAATTTAAAAACAGACCAATTAGTTTAAATACAATCTAGTTCGACTAAAATCAGATCAAATTTTTGACCCGGGCTATCTCTCCGCTTCGCGTTCGAGGTGTACGATTTAAAAACAAATGAGCATCTTTTGGCGCGAAATTTAAATCGGCGCAAAACCGAAATCACTCGATTTAAAATACAAGCTCCCTATTTACTCAGCATGCAGATTGATTTTTTTTTAAGCTCCGGAACTCCGACAGAGTGAATTCAGATTGAAATAAAATCCGTAATCATTCACTCGCAATTTTTCGTGATAAAGTTTAATTAAATTTAAATTTAAAAAATTTATGACAGTATTCTTTACAATCATGGTCACTGAATGTCTATATAGAGTATTTATATTTTTTTAAAAAGAAAATTATCAACAAAACTATTATATTATAAATACAAAAGCCAAAGACAATTAACCTGAACAACGATTATTAAATGCATGCTGCTGTACTTGGGTCACATGAAATTTACAAGCACGAGTATGTACAAATTAATAAAGAGCAGGGGTTGAAACGGAAAGGGGTTAAATGCATAACACTGGGGACATCTCCCATTGGAACTACATCGGCTTGTCGTTCATTTAGTCACGCAATCTATATAACCAACACAGATACCATGTTGTCGTTGTCATTCTCAGTAAGTTATCATAAGGTAGCATTCAACCGTTCACTATTTTAATGAGTTAATAATTAAATGTATGATTCATTAAAACGAAAATTATACGGGTGGAGTTTTAAAATAAAAAATAATAAAATCATTAATGAGTAAATGTATATGAGACTTATACTAACGTAAATAAATAATGCAACCGCGTGAGAAAGATGTTATTTTAGGTATTATTAGACAAGTACATATAAAGATTATTACTTAAACTATTCTTTACCCAAGAACTTCATTAATTCAAATGTATTATTATTTAATTGGTCGTGTGCAAGCGCAAAAGTTAATTATTCCATATGGACCATTGAATATATATATATTTCAAAAGCCAACTAATTAGGATAAAATCTTCACTACTTTCATTTTATCCACTCTCGTATTATTAATGCATTCATTTTAATTTTATATTTTTCATTTTAAATTATATCAATATTAATATTTATTATTATAATTATTATTATTATTTAGAATGTATGTAATTTATTAATGTTTCTATTACGTAAAATAATTAAATAAATTGTAAGTTTGTAAGAGGTAAAAAAAAAATAAAAACAATGCCCACGTCTCTTATATGCTTTCTCTGATAAATTAATGAAAATATTTCAACGCATCATGATTATAAGGCCGTTGTGAATCAACAGCCCGTGGTTTAGAAATTTTTCTGACAAGCAGACCGCTACTACCATTTAGCACTTGGTAATATATTTGTATATGAAACTACAACCTTTATAATGTTTTTTTTTCCTTCACTCTTTTTACTATTATGCATACTCTTGAGTAAACAGCCTGTTGCATTTTCAGTTTACTTCGGGTCCCGTTTCAGATGGCTTTTAAATTGCTTTGTATCTTACATATATATATTACCAATGAAACTGAGACGAATACATGCCTAAATATACAGCATAGATGGAAAGAATATATGAATGTAGAAGAGAAGGTTTAATGCGATATAACGCGGTTTGTTGGACACAGAATGTAATGTGATCTTAGTTTTGTATACACAATGTACGTAAATATGTAATAAAGTAAACTGTGGTTATTATTTTATTTACTCTCAACGGGCATCAATTACTCATTTTCAGAGACATATCTCATGTTTATTTTAAACAATTGATTAAAAATTGACCATTACACAGGAAAAAAGAATTTTTGGCGCAAAAAGTTTTTTATCACCCCAAGAAAATTTTTACTTATTCAAAAAAATTTTAACATTATGAATTGAAAATAAAAATGTTTTTAGAACAAGAAAAAAGTTTTCGGGGCGAGAAGAAATTTCTAAGACAATTTTTTCTCTTCATTTCATAATGCATAATATTTAATACGCTAGGAAATTTTTTTTGTGTAGAGCCGAGGGCGAAGGTAGTAAACTTCGAAATTTGAGACAGTTCTGAAATTTGATTTGATCATTTTTTGAAATTTAAAAAAATTCAAGAGTAGAAAAATTTTCAGTTTCCAGACTTTGTTTTTCAAAAGTTCTTATAAAAAATCAAAAAAATTTCATAATTGGTTTTAAAGTCTTTGTTTTTTTTAATATTCTTAAAACTAGAAGAATTTTCAAGTTGAATATTCTTTTCGTTTGAAAAATTGAGAAAAACGTTTTCAAAAAATACTCAGTTGAAAATTATTTTTACTCTTGAATATTTTCAAAGTTAAAAAAATGATCGACTCAAAGTTCGGAATTGTCTCAAATTTGGAAGTTCCGGTTATGAACTTTCACGGAAAAAAGAGCAGTTGAAAAATTACAGTTTCGTATAGTATTAATTAGTACTATAGCGCTCCGAGTCTGAAACTGTAGAAATTACATTTTTTATCAGTAAATTTTACAGAAATAACAAATATTACAGTTTCAAACTCGATATTGTCGATTTAAACTGTAAAATTTGCTGCTTAAAATTGTATTAATTTTATTGCTACAACAAATTTCTAAAATTACAGTTTGAACTTTAATGTTTACAGATTTTTACCCGGAAAGCCTGATTTACAGTAGAAACTGTAATTTTTCAACTGCTCTTTTTTGCGTGTTTTTGGGAAATTTTTAAAACGAATTTTTTACACCGGTTTCCGTGGGTTTTAATTTACGATTTCTTCAAATGTTCGCCCGAATTAAACACAAATTCTAGTTTAGTCCTCAAAAGCCTCAATTCCTTTGATGTTTTATTTGCCGCCCAGTAAGTAACTCTACTTTAGTACTAAATATCCACAATGAGAACTATGAGGTCTAAGTAAGAATAATTTATCGATTTTAAATTATAACTAAGACCTCAAAATCCTCAACGAATCATAAGTTATATTTCGGACTTTGAAAAATTTCAGATAAAAAAGGGAGGGGAGAGAATATGTCGAATGAGACTTTTGAGTTTCAAATGCGGATAAAATTATTCCTGTATGTTTTGAGTATTTTGAGGCTCTATCCAGATTATGTTATTCTAGTTTAGTCCTAAAATAGTGGTAAAATTGGTCGTAACTACTACTTTGAGGACTAAACTAGGATGACTTTCTATACTGGTCAATCTTAAAATTATAAATTGATCCTCAAAAACCTCATTGAGAACTTTGAGACTTAAATCCGAATTTGGTTTTTGGCTCAGGCGTTATCTGAATTATTTTTTAAAAAATTGGAAAAATTGACTGAAATAAATGGCTGCATTGTCTAACCCGATCAACTTGCCTCACTTATCCACAACAAAAAATTTCTTTTTCTCAAAATTCTTATTCTATTTAATCCCGTAATACCCCAAACTTTTCATTGTTATGAAATTCAATTGCCTAAAATGATGATACAAATTTTTTAGTATAAGTAAAAAAAATGTTGAATTAAAAATATGAGTTAGAATGAAAATTATAAATAAACAACTACATAAATTACGAATGCGGAAATACAGATAGTGGTGCGGGCTCGGTTCCTTTGCTATTAGTAATAGCGTTCCGCTATCATATTAGGATCTTTAAAGCGTATAAAGAACATCGGAAATAGCGTTCCAACAAAAACCGAACAATCTTATAATAATAAGTTAACCCATAAATCACGTGATACAGCTGCCTAAATAAATTATCAAAGTAACCTAAAGTGAATGTTTGATCAAATTTCATATTTAATTAGCAAAACCTCTATCTAATATTTTATAAGTATACTTTTCCCATTAATTTCATTAAAAAAAAAACATATTTGTAACTGTACTTGAATTTTTAACAAATTGTACAGTTTATTTATAATATTGCAATCATAAAAACGGTAATGAAGTCTACTATAATAGTTATAATTTATAATTAAATAAATGAGGCAAAAATGTATATACATAAACATATATCTATATATATTTGTTATTATATAGAAATACAGAAATAAACGATTGTGAGAAATTAATAGCTCATGATATTATTTTTACCGGTTGGATTATAACCGGTTGCTGTTAATCGAGTTTCAATAGAGATCTCTTACGTGCCAAAGTGAGGACGGAAATGATTGGATGACATTAATAACGTGAGTATACTCTAACAGACTATGATGATAAGAGTTTAAATTGTTACATACGATCATTTATCTTACTCTTTCATTCTCTATCTATCTCTCTCTCTCTCCCCTCTATCTCTTACCATTTATATATATTTATATATAAATTACGCGTCTTGATTCTGTTCTATAGTCTAGTTCAATATTAATTACTAATGACTCATCCACTTTGTATGACATGTTACGCTAGAGCACGATGACCGTTAATTCAATCGGATAATGTCTCAACACTCTTTTTTATTCACACATCTCATACCACACCCCTCGAGGACGACGCACTCATTATATTACAACATCACTGCTGGCATTAAGACAACGACTTGTACTAACTAATTTCTATTTCTCTCGATTACTTTGAACTAATCCAGTTTTACTTTTAGATATTCAACCAACTAATAATCAACACCTGTCGACATATATACTGTTATAAAAGATCATATATACATAAATACATTCATACAAGTAAACATACTAAATATTGTTTTAGAACCAAACGAGGCTATAAAGAAAATTAATTTTTTTTTGTAGCATATCATTGCTGTCATTTTTATTGTAAATTTTTATCATTATAATTTATAACTAATTGTTTTTCAACGGATAAAATAAAAATCATTAATTAAGTGTCTGAGAATTTTTTTTGCACAATTGCGAAGCAATGAGATGTGTTCTGTTAACGCTTACTCGAAACCAGCTGATTTGCTCACGTAAATACCATATTTACACTTATTCAAATATTTTCAATTAGAACAAAATTCGTAATATGGAAAGATTATTAACCGAGTCGAAATTTAGCTTGGCTTTAAGTACTCAATATACTTGAATATACCTATTTTAGTACTTGACATTCTTAAGCGGACCTAAATAAGTATTTTTCATACTTTATACTCTTATTAGCTCCTATGGATTCTAAAAAATTAAAATTTAACATCTCTTTAGAACCTATACAAACTATTCATTCTCATTTGGTAGGATAAATTCTTAAATTCCTGATTAAAACCTAAGTATTCTATGTATGACCAATTCCCAACTCCTACATTAGTCCTTTGAATTCTAATTTTTTGTTTCTTTAATTTAAAATCTTTTGGTGAACCTATCGAAGCCCTATTAGCACTTTATACGCTTAATAACTTATAACGATTCTATATCAGAAAAATATCATTCTTTTTAAATTTAAACTGATAGGTTCAAATAAATATGTTAAAACTGTAGGTCTACTAGGTCCTAATAAATAATGTAGAATTCATAGGCCTAAATAAGCTTTTATAGTATTTTTAGGCTCTGATAACTATTAACAATTTTAAATTTTAGCGCCTATATAACAACTTAACATGCCATTTTCTCCCGTAACTGACATTTGTAGGATTTATATAGGAGTTGTTTTTCCATACAAATTAAGTACTTAGTGTCCTTTTCTTTCTTGATGCCAGAATTTCAAGGTTCTAGCAAGGTTTCAAATTTTGACGGGTTATTAATGAATAAAATAAAATTTATATAAAATCTGTGATATCGACATGCCGACGTCAATATAGACGGATGTTAGTAAACACACTAACTTAAAAAATACACAACCGATTGATCTATTTCATTTTTTATTACACTTGAATTCTTAAATAAAAGAACCCTATGGAAAATCATTATCCAAATCCTATTAGTTTAATTATAATTAATAAAAACAAAACTGACAATTCATGGAAAAATTTAGCTGCCATTTTTTTAATCATTATTATTATTTTTCAACTATCTTGTATATCAGAACGCCATCTATTGATTATTTTTTAAATGGGCAAGTGAGTTGCACACTTTTGGATTTTACAACTTTTTTTCTAACAGAATTGGAAAAAAAAAAAATGTTATTTTATGTTACGCAGTATCTCTTGATGACTAAATTGTTTTTGTGATTAAAAAGTATTAAATAATTTAAAAAATTGAGTTTTAAAATGACCGCAAAAAAGTATTTCATCTGTCTACACATAATATGATGACACGGACCTCGAACACGAATAGTTAACATAGTCTAAATTAATTTGGGTCAGCAATTTGATTCTTCGTGCGTGTTATATAGATAAGTATGTAATGTAGAGCTAGAGAGTAAGCAACATAAGCATAGTGTAAAGTATTTAAATGTGAAGGTATTATAAATGTGGCCTTAAGATTGGCGAATGCTTGAGAGCATCACGAGGGCGGTCTACCGCGGAGGCATAAATATGTAGGTGACTGCACCTCTTCTCTACTATGTCTTTTAACATTAATATATATATGCTCTAAACTCAATCCCTCAAGCGTCTCACCAAAGATGTAGGTTTCGAGTATCTGGATTCATTAACTTCCTGCAGGTGGTACATATGTACAGTATTGTAAACGTGACATGCTAAAACATTTCTTTATCGTTTCTCTTTTACCGCACAAATTAATGTTTTAAACTCTTGCTATAAGACACTTCCTGCTTTGATTCTTTTATTAAAAATATTATTTATTTTTTTTTTCCTTTTTTTTAATGTATGTACATATATTTCACACCTACGCTGAGTATCGATGAATTGATATGTATCAGCAAGAAATGTATGTACATATATATTGAGCTGGATGATGCTCATGAAACTACATGGTAAAATTCGCGATAAAATAACTAACATTCTTAATTCAGGACTATTATGTATACATATATATGTATATACATATGTGTACACACATACAAGCATGGGTACGTATAATTTTCCTTAATAATGATGACGACAACTCGTCTGGTTTATACCCAATTCCAATTTGTCACGGTATTTTATTTTTCCTCGGGGTGTAAATCGAGATCGATATCTCTCCCTGACGCGTCGATGACCTCAATGACCTCTTATACCGCAGTGGCTTTGTTATCGGATATAACCATATATATATATTTTTTTTTTACTATTTCCTGATCAGAATAAGCCCCGTTAAACCGTGGAAGAAAAATTTTATATATATTTTATTGTTCTTCAGGTTCAAAATTATGATCAATATACTTTTTTTATTTATTTATTTTTTTTTTTAAACACTTCATTAATCCATTATTGAAATGTCAAAGTTTTCAAAAATTAATTATGAAATTTTTTTCGGTTATTTAAATTATTATTTTTCACTATTTTTATAATTTCAAATTTTGATTTGTCAAAACTTTAAACTATCGTGTACTGAAAATTGTATATATAATTAATTTCAAAACTTCGGAGTCGTTAAATAATTGTGATATTCAAGTTAGCCATGACAATAAAGTTAGCAGACATTTGAAAATTTTTGGATTTTTTTTTATCAAAAAAATAAATATTAAAAAAAAATTTGAAAAAACTGCACGTATAGTTTATGAAGTTTCCGACATGTGCATTTTTTTTTAATATTTTTTTTTCATTATTTATCTGTTAAAAAAAATTTTTTTGAATTTCAAATCTCTGCTAACTTCACTATCATAGTTAGCCAACGCCTAATAACTTTTGAATTTTTTTAAAAACTGAACTATGAAAAAAAAAATATTTTCAAAAATTTGCACCTATAGATTTTTAAATTTTCTACGAGCGCATTTTTTTAGTTTTTTTTTTTTTTCGTAATTGATTTGTTGAAAAAAAAATCCGAAAATTGTTCGTCGGCTAATTTGATCATAAATAATTTATAAAGTTGCCGCAGAAAATTTTCCAAAAATATAATACTACTATATTTATTATAATTATATAAAAACATAAGTAAATAATATATGGAATTTGAATACAGTATAAATTTTAATTGTATATAATAAAAAAAATATATATAGACAGTAACATTTGATAAGTATTTTCATTATTCAAATAATAAAAATATATATATATATATATAATTTTGAAAAAAATATTTTTAATTGAGTTCGTAAATTAATTATATTTATATCATTACATAAATGCTACGTAATGAAAATAACAGTATAAAAAAATATGAAAATAAAAAAAATGACAGCAGACACTGAGAATAACCGAGTTTACCGTGAAAGGTAACTACGTGGGTTTGAGTGCACTACGTGAGTATGCAAAATAACTTGAATGTGTCGTATGTTTAAAAGGTGTAATAATATATAGATATATATGTATATATAACACGCAAAAGCAGGTCTTGCCCATGCCTCGTCCTGCCATACGTAGGTGTCATGACCGGTAGGATATTGAAAGACGTGACTTTGTTTCCATGCAGCCGCTCAAATCCCGGTTAATACCAAGTACGCAACCTCTCAACAAACTAAATAAACTTTATTATAATATGATACACATAATAATAATACTTAACTCTTGAACTAAACATTAAGCTTTTTGCCACGAGATAAACCAGTCTTGTCTCGCATATTATTTTATTACATATATGTACAAAAAATAATTATAGTCATGGACAATTTATACGCAGACCGGAACAACGTAATTTCTGCACAAGGCCAAGGAATCATTCTCCTCTGATCACCATTAATTTTCACTCTCACCAATTCCATCATCGTCTATTTCTATCTCTCTTATTTTTTTTCCTTTCCTCTTTCTTTTAATGTTTAATTTTTTTCTTTATTATTCATATCAGAATATGCGATTTCCGATGGATAACACCTGCCACTTTAAGAGAAAAAGCATATTCTTTCCGGTCTTATTGCTTGTATTATTTATTTTTTCACTTCTCTTACTTATATACATATTGTATATATACTCATACTCATTTCATAGCTGTCTATACCTTCTTTATCTACTTGCGTATACACGTTCACGGCTTATATAATAGGAGCTTCAACATTCTATCTCCTGTTTGTACCTGTTTATACTTGAAGGCTAGAGTCTAAGCGCAGGTACTCATCCAATACTGAGGTTGTAGTAATCTTGGTTATAGCGGTTATTGTCTGGTCCGCAAACTCAGGACTTTAATACTACGCTATGTACAGTCTTAAGAAAATTATTTGCCCAACAATCTTGGCACTTTGATCAACTTTTCAAATCTTAGATGGATAGAATTATAACATCAAAGTTTTAAAAAAACGAATATTTGATAGGGGGAGAGGGGGGTTAAATTTGATAAATCTTGAAAGTTTCAAAAAAAAGAAGTATGATCCCAGATCAAGAATAAAATTTGATTCAGGCTCACTTCACCTTATGTTCTTTTGAAGTTATCAATTTGCCGACGATTTTTTGATAAGATCTCGACTTTTTCGCCTGGTAATTTAAGTCGAATAAATCTAAATTGAGTCAATTTCGACTTAATTTTTATTTTTCCGTCTTGAAATTCAAGTTGAATAAGTTAAAAGCCTTCCTTTCAAGGATGACGTATACATAAAGTTCGAAGACCACGGAACCCGTTACCGTAATTTCCGTGACCTTGGTGGACCGTATTCTCCACCGCCCATCTTACGGCTTAAAATGAAGTTAATTCTTGGAAAACATATATGGATACATAAATATTAATTTATTTCAAGCTGTAAGATGGACAGCGGAGTTCCCTAAGGTTCACCAAGGAACCGTTTACGGTAAATGAACGTGCACCTTTGTCGACTCGAAGTACCCAGATTCGAATCATTAAATAGCAGACACAAAAATAAAATTTAAAAAAAAATTTTACATAGATACAACTTTCCCTGATCGGTGAATTCGCACTCGGAAACCATTACGCCCTTAATAAATATGAAAATGACAGAAAAAAATATTTTTTTCACGAATTTTTTGGAAGCTGGTCATTATAAAATAGGAGACCTTCTTGCTCCCTTTAATTTTATATGATGGTCATAAAAGAAATACATTAAAATAATTTTGTGTTATCAAGACCCGTAGAAAAATAACTTCGTTACGGACAAAAAATTTAATTTAACAGTAAAATGTCATGCAATAAACAGATAAATATCTGCATATAGTTGTAAAAGTCAATATATACGATACTCTAATATGATTTACACCAAAATTACATTTAAAAATTGTAAAAAGGATTATCAGATGTATCTAAGAAAAGCTTCACTCGTAAAATGAAGAGAACATAGCGTATAATGCTATAGTGTATTTTTTTTTTTTTTTAAGACAATTTTAGTTTGTTTATGAGGCAAACGTGGACAAAATTTTCATATGTATAAAGAACAAGAAAGTACCGGTCGCCCGCATAGAAGCGAAAGAGAAAAAAAAACGAACCCTCTTAAAATAACATTTCGTTTTAGCGCTAGAATTTAAATAAATCATTTCTTCCAATTCGTTATACTCTTACAAGTATACTATCCTATAATCATCACTCTCAAAAGTATATATTTTGAAAGGCCAATCAATCAATTTGATTTTGTAGCTCGTGAAGAAATTTAATAATTACAAAACAAATACTACTTTTTTTTCAACTAATGTTTTATTTCCCCCGATAGGGAGTTTAAATAATATAAAAAAAAAAAAGTAATAAATATATTTAAAAACACCTTAAATATATTTTAAAGATTAAATATCTCTTGAAATTTAATTATATATTTTTAATAAGAGGGTATACTAGCTAAGATGGACGCAAATAGAATCTAAAACCGAGAAATAATATTTCTAGTTGATCTTTTTATTTTTAAATATTTATGGAAAAAAAAAATTAAAATTAATGAATTCCTTTTACTTGCAAGTAAATCTAAATATATATCAAGTTATTTATAGCAATATTAATAATTTATATAGTATGTAGAAATAGCAAAGTGTAAAATGAATACAAAAGGAAAACTTCACTTTAAAAAAAAAAAAAAAAAGCAATAGACTTTTTCCTTGAATTGTGAAAAAAATATAAAAACCGACCTAAGCAATCCATAGGGCGTAACGAAAATAAAAAAAGGGACTCGTATAAAGGGGTTTGTATAAAGTTTAAGAATCTAAGTATAGGCACGAGACAAAAACTAAAAGTATAAAGTGGTAAAAAATAAAAGTTATAAAATGTGAGTTAAAAAGACTAGACTGGAAAGCAGGGATAGAAAGAATGAGATTGAGCATTAGATTTGCGTGTCGAGAGGTTTGCTCGTTAGATCCGGCATACGCAACACTGCGTGTCTCCTCTGAAGGTAATCTCGACAAGTCCACCAGGTAAACACGCGCCAGTGCTCGCGCATGTTCTATATGTCTTCTCTTCTTGTCTTATTCAGCTGAAGAAAACACTTTGATGTTTTGTGAAAGCGTTTAATTAAAAAAAAAAAATTAATACTTATGTATGTATTAATATATTTATGTATCTATATATATATATATTTACTTATTTATTTATATATATTTTTAAGGAGAAGATGTTTAAAAAAATGTAAAGATATATTTATTTTTTCTTATACGGATATTGCGTGTTTTTAACATGTTTACAAAGCGACGCGCACTCTATCATATGAAAGTTTTGATACGACATTTGATTTCTTGTGCAGTTACTAGTAATAAATAAAGTAGACGTTAATTATTGGATCATTAAAAATAAGACGGTGAAACTACTTAAGAATATTATTCCGCATTCTCGTTAAAAAAGCGTTTGTTTTACAGTAAATAATGAACAAATAAATAGTCAAGATAAGATTAAATTAAGATATGTAAACATATGAAAATAATTCAAGAGAAAATATTCTAAATTATATACTTTTTTTTATGGGCTAACCACAGAAATATTTGAAAAATTAAAAAAATTGATAAATTAAAATAATTCGGCATAAAATATTTAAATTAAGCTTGTGTACTTAGCAACGATGATACCCGACTAGAAATTGTAGTGAGGCGGTAGTTTGCTCCAAATGAGGCAAGCCGAATGTCAAACTTGTGGCAAGTGAGGCATCCAAACGAGGGCCATGTTTGGGATGTAACGCAGTTGCGAGACTCAGCCTTACTTGGCTTCCAAATTCGGTGGCAGTTTGGAAGCCACACTTGCTGCAAGGATCCTAAGCCTAAAGTGCCCTAAGCTTAGCATCCGAATTCGGTGGCAGTTTGGAAGCCAAACTTGTGGCAAGTAAGGTATCCAAACAAGGGCGATGTTTGGGATGTAACGCAGTTGCGAGACTCAGCCTTACTTGGCTTCCAAATTCGGCGGCAGTTTGGAAGCCACACTTGCTGCAAAGGTCCTAAGTGACTCTCAAGCGACCGAGTATAAAAATTTAAACTAAATTAAAAAAAAAATTACTCGATTTCTGATTTTTTTTTTTTTTTTTTTGAATAATTATTTTGGCTTTGCGGAAATCGTCAGTTATGTGATTAATTTGAGTCCTAATCTAGTAGAATTTTTTTATTTCGGGAAAAAACGCTATAAATATCAACTAACCGCGCACGCTTTAGTGGGATTCGAACCCGGGACCTAACGAACGAAAGACCGACGCATTAACGACTAGGCTACGCTACCGATAGTGACTACTAAGTTTATTTGTGCTACATGAGATTGAAAGAATACATCACTTTTAAAACAGCAAAATATAATTGAATATCTATTATTAGTAATAACGAAAACATTTCTTATTTTTTTTGTCCACTATAAAATCTGGTATATCAATAATTGTAATATGTGTAATTTTGATTATAGTGTTATGTATAAAATTGTTAAAAAAGTATATAGGCTCTACCCCCATCAAAAAAGTATATAAAAAAATTTATTATTAATTAAATATAAAAAATTAATCGAATAAAGTTGTCAATTAAATCGAAATTGTCCAGCAGTACTATTATGAGTAGATTAAAAGAAGGTTATGAGTACACGCTAAAGATTTACATTCAAGTACCGAAGTTCGGCTTGCCATAGATGTCCCTAGTTCCCCTTAAGCTTGGCAAGCCAACTTCTAGAAATCTTTGGAACGCCTAACTTGTAGGAAGGAACGGTAACCGAAGGTTTACCGAAGGTTTACCGAAGTTCGGCTTGCCATAGATGTCCCTAATTCCCCTTAAACTTGGCAAGTTAAACTTCGAGAAACCTTAGAAACACCTAACTTGCAGGAAATAACGGTAACCGAAGGTTTGTCGATGTTCGGCTGGCCATAAATGTCCCTAGTTCCCCTTAAGCTTGGCAGGTTACACTTCGTGAAATCTTAGGAACGCCTAACTTGCAGGAAATAACGGTAGCCGAAGGTTTACCGAAGGTTTACCGAAGTTTGCCTTGCCATAGATGTCCCTAGTACCCCTTTAGCTTGGCAAGCCAACTTCTAGAAATCTATGGAACACCTAACTTGCAGGAAATAACGGTAGCCGAAGGTTTACCGAAGTTTGGCTTGCCATGGATGTCCCTAGTTCCACCTAAGCTTGGCAAGCCAACTTCTAAAAACCTTAGGAACACCTAACTTGCAGGAAATGACGGTAGCCAAAGGTTTACCGAAGTTCGGCTTGCCATGGATGTCCCTAGTTCCCCTTAAGCTTGGCAAGCCAACTTCTAAAAACCTTAGGAACACCTAACTTGCAGGAAATGACGGTAGCCAAAGGTTTACCGAAGTTTGCCTTGCCATAGATGTCCCTAGTACCCCTTAAGCTTGGCAAGCCAACTTCTAGAAATCTATGGAACACCTAACTTGCAGGAAATAACGGTAGCCGAAGGTTTACCGAAGTTTGGCTTGCCATGGATGTCCCTAGTTCCACCTAAGCTTGGCAAGCCAACTTCTAAAAACCTTAGGAACACCTAACTTGCAGGAAATGACGGTAGCCAAAGGTTTACCGAAGTTCGGCTTGCCATAGATGTCCCTAGTTCCCCTTAAGCTTGGCAGGTTAAACTTCGAGAAACCTTAGGAACACCTTACTTGCAGGAAGTAACGGTAACCGAAGGTTTGCCGTAATTCGGCTTGCCATAGATGTCCCGAATTCCATCCATATTTGGCAAACCGATCTTCGCTTTGCCTAACATGGATGTAATTAGGCGCATATTAGGCTTGCCTAAGTTAGGCAATCCAAACTTGCCCCTCACTAATTCTTCGGCATTCCTCACTATAATTTCTAGTCGGGTACTTTTATATTTATATTATGAAATTGACAAATGGAAACTTTCATATGTTTCTATCTTGCATTAAGTATGAATAGAAGCTTAATTGAACAACGAGCCTGAGTGTCGAGTGAACGATACGATGGAGTCTCTATCTCGCTAATTTACTATATATAACGTCACAGTATTTTCTATATATATATATATATATATATACATACATTTGTTTAGTTTTGTTACGAAATTCTCACGGATCTGCATTTACTCTCTGGCTTACTTTGAATTCTCTTTATACAATAGAAGATCAATCGATATAAATCCACATTGTATATTCTTTCCTTTTATCTTATACATATTTGATATACATCATTTAATATATATAATATATGATGAATTATTGCTTAACAAAAACGGCAACAAGATAACGATTATAATAAATTATATTATGAAATCAAAGAGTGTGTACTTGAAAAATTCATGATTAAAAAAATCAATTTAAATTTATATAAACAAGAGAAAATAAAAATATAATTTTCAAAAACTGCTGCAAAAATATAAGTAATCAAACTGAGAGAAAAAAATATTACTAGAAAAAATTTCCAGTTACTAATTCCAAAAAGACTTACATTTTATCCCCCCCCCCTCCCCTCCCCCCGAGTCGAAAAACGTGATCTGTTTTACACCAAATAAAAATTTTAGGTTATTCCTATTCAAACTTAATTTTTATTTGTATTTAATTAATATATGAAATTTAATCAAGTTTTGCGCGTATTATTCTTTATTTAATCTATTTTCAGACTTGTTTTCAATAATTTTAGGTCTGACTTCGGTTACTTATAGATTAAAATTAGATTTTTTTTCTCAAAATACTTTTGCTTCTTTTGTATTTATCTAGACCGAAATTAGGCTTTTTTTACCTATTATTTGTTTTCGTAGTCGGGTTTTGATTGTATCTATTAGACTAGGTTTAGATATTGACAAGCTGCGTCGAATGCCACCTTGACGATCAAAATCGGTTAATTCGTTCAAAAGTTACAGATATTTACACATACGTATGTGCACACATGCACTCGGACATCATCTTGAAATTGGTCCGAATAGTTTCCTAGAACCTCAAAACGTCAAGATCTGATAGAAATTCGATTTTCAAAAATCGGACTGAAACCAATTTTTGAAAATTTTCGATTTTCTTAGCGGAAAGTTAAAAATTTAAAGATAGTTTAAATATAGACCAATTAATCCAAATACAGTCAAGTTAGACTGAAATCAGATCAAATTTTTCGACCCGAGCCTTTCAGCTTTAAGGAGCTTCTTAGGTCCAAAAGGACGTGTGATTTTTATTTTTTACAAATCGTTTGAGACCGTAAGATGGACGGAGGAGTTAAAGGGCTCACCTATCATGGAAAATTGCCTACCTGGTTAGGATTTGGCAATCTTCCATGGTGTTTTATCATATTATATGGCCTTCAACACATTATGGTTGTTGCACGGTTACATTTTATGATAAATGAAGATTCAATTTCAATAATAATAATATGTATATAGACTTATCTTAAAGTTCGAAATTGAAAAACATTTCTTTAAAGAGAAAAATCCATGCAATGTAAGTCATGCGTCCTTTAAGCTTTAAATTTTATTTTTATTTTTAGAACTAAACTAAGTCTACCTAACAATTGACGATGAAAAAAAAATCATATGCCTTTTTGGCTTTAAGAAACTTCTTTAAGTCAAAGTGTGGATAAAAATATTCCTTTTAAAATTAGACATGTTAAAAATATTTGATTTATTGAAAATTAATGAATCTTGAGCTGTGAAATTAAGTATTAATTTTTTTTCTCTCAACAAATTATTCTTGTGAAAATATATCATTTATTAATATAAAAATAATTCTTGAGTCAAGAAAATTTGTTCTGAGTAATGGTATTTTTTTCTCTAAGTGTAAAGAAATAATGTTTGTATCATTGACTGACACGCACATGCCGTTGCTTCTACTTGGTACAGAGAAAAGAGAGTAAAAATAGACGGTGTAATATCAGCTAACCTTGGGTTATTAATTTTAATTTATTTATTATTATTAAATAATAATGATTTTACTAACGATATTATAGAAAAGCTCAAGTAATATAAAATATAAAATACAAAAGCAATCAAGTTGATTCATGGCAAATTTTTCAATTTCAAGTGACTAATGATAAATAATTACGGATATTCAAGCAGACTAATTGACTACTGATAATAAAAGTTTAATTTGATTATGGTCTCTCTAAAAATGGATTAGTGAAATTCACCACAAATGAGTGAATATGCAGTAAATATACCACTGGTTCAATAGTAGTATACTTATAGCTACAGAAATAGTGACTATCTACTGATTCGCAGTTAATTTCACCATTTCAGTTTTAGAGATTTGATTTTTCTATACAATAAATTAATTTTTATTTTATCAATTCATTTTGAGTCAATATTCTGTTTGAAATATTCCCGGGTCGAAAAATTTGATCTGATTTTAGTCTAATTAGACTGTTTTTGGACCAATTGGTCTGTCTTAAATTTAAAGCTGTTTTTAATCTAAATACATACGATCAAAAACAGACTAAAAACAGTAAACAGAAAGCCTAATTTTGGACTGGATAAAAACGAAAGAAGGCAAAATATTTGGAGGAAAAAGTCTGATTTCGAACTAGGGCGACCAAAACCAGACTTACAATTATTGAAAACATGTCTAAATGAGGAAAAGTACCAATAAAAATGGATGGAATTTCAGAAGTTAATCATATTCAAATAAAAATTTAAATTGGATAGAAATAATCTAAAAGTTTTAGGTTATTTCAAAAGATGTTAAAATATCATACACGGAAAAAAAATTGAGTAATTTTTACTAAATTTAAAAAAAAAAAATTACAATCCGAAAAGTAATCTCGAAACGTTAAAAAAAAATCAAAATTTCTACAAAACTCAAAGTAAAAATTTCAACATATTATTTGGAGTAATAATTTCTGTTGATTATAAAAATTACTACATTCAAAATAAAATTTACTAGTGACAAAAAAAATTATAATGTACTAATAATTTGGACTATTGTACTTAGTAAATATTAGTTAACGCGCTTTGTGAAAGATGTATTCTGCCGAGTAATTTTTACAATCTCAAATAGTAATTTTATCTCCCGGAGTAGCAATTTGTCTTACCGACATTCTAAAATGTACAGTAACTTACGTAGAATTACATTGGAGATGTAATATTTATCAACTAGGAAACAAAAATTCCGACTAATGTACTAACTTTTAATAATTCTGAAAACAATTTCTACTTTTTGTAACATTGAACTATTTTTATATGACTAAGTAAATATTGATTTTTTCCAAGCGAAAATTAAACGAAGCTGCATTGTAATTATTATGATAAGCGAAAATTACAATCTAGATAGTAATAATTTAAATAAAAGACTAATTTTCTACAAATCATCATAATTTTTTTTATGGATTGTAATTTTTTATTTGAGACAGCAAATTTTTTATTATGATTGTAATTATTATTTAATTTTGACTTGCATTTTTTTCCATGTATTCAAGGCATAATATATATTATACTTTGAGTTAAAAAAAAATGTATATATATATATACATATATATTTCACTTTAAGGAAAAGTAAACACGTAAACTGGATTTTTATGACTTTGGGTCAGTCTAAGGATGTCTTGAGGGCTTAAGTTCTAAGTAACTGTAACGCAATGTGTTTTGCTTCGAATTGCAGACATAAATTTTGAACTTATATATTTATATTTTAGTAAAACAAGGAGAGGTTGTAAGACCTCACTAACACTGTGAAATAATATAAATATAAAGAAAGTAAGTTAGCCTTCGAAAAATCTTTCAAGATTAGATACAGTTCTTAGAGCGCATTTTATTTTTTTAAAGATAATTTCGTTTATTTGTTTAAATTCACAATTACGATAACAAATTTCCAACACATTGTTTATATTTTATGAGGATTGAAGTAAATCGGTCTGAAATTGCCTTATAATGCACTTTATAGACTTGTTCATTAGACTAATATTTTCTTAGCGATATCGTTAATTTTATTACCATTTCAAAGTGTTGATGTTGTTTAGTATGGGAGTGTCAGTAAAATAAATTTAAAAATTTTTATTCAGTGCTTTAAGTGCAAGAAATATTTGGAGAAATTTATTGCGCGCATTGATGGATTTACACTACGATTTTTCAAGAAGAGAAGTAGATTTAAATTTAAAGTGGAAAAGAAGGAAAAAAAAGTTTGATGAGCAGAAGAAAAAGGAATAGACTAAAGTAACTCATCTGTTGGTATAGAATTCTGATACGTGACTAGAAACGGGTATTCACTGACCCATGACTAGACCAACGGACGAGGAACAAATCCAGACAACGGGATGAGAGTATCACTCCCGTTCTGGTCACCTCCCACATCTCCCTGTTATCATCAACCCAACTATAGACATAGCAACGAAGTTAGTTACCGTAAATTTCCAAGCTCACTTAATTTAATTCCAGAGAGATGAGTTTCAGTAGTGAACTGTGGATGTCAATAACACGATGTCATATTCCTTAAATCAATTATATATTATATAGTATATACAATATACATATATAACTTGGTCTATAATAAAATATAGAGTTTATATTTTTGGATCCCACAATATGCTAATGAATAAACTGTTAGAGAATTCTATAATATTAAAATTACGCAATTTTATTATTTTATAGATGATGTAAATAATAAAAGAGTAGGTTGTTCAGGGCGACACATCGATAAATGTCTACTCGAAGAGGTCAAGAACGACTCGCCGTCACGCACACGAAAACAAACGAATGAAAGAAAAAATGACAGTAATGGACTTCCGTGACTACAAACTACATGTGCGGTATGAAATTATAGACCCCTAAAGTGTTTATTTTGGGCAAAGGTTGAGACTGTGACCGAAAAATCACATTTTTTATCTTTATCTTACTTTACCGCTGATTTTTATTTTAATTTAACTCACATTGAAGGTACTTATAAAGTATAATAAGATTCTAAATACATATATAACTAGACTATAAAAAGAGCGGTGTTTAAAAATAAACTCAATTTAATACCGAGCAGCGTTAAAATGAAATAAAACCGATGTAGGCGGTGTAATTTGGTGGTGCTTAATCGGTGTAAGGGCGAAGTTATACCGGTGTAAAAGCGAGGTGAACTGTATCCGTTCAGAGACTTAATTTTGGAAAGCTTATAAAACACAAAAAATCCTAGTTTTTTTTATGAAAATTAATTAAAAATATTATTTACTAACAAGTATAAAATAAGAAAATAAAATATTAAATTAATGAAGATATTGTTATACATTATTTAATTATTGTTAATTACCAGTTGTATATTATATTATTCTTAAATTTGTTGACATCTAATAATTGTAAGATTTTTCATGCGAAGCATTAGAGTGTGCTTTTCGATCGAAAAATTCTGTTTGCCTCTTTTTCGCTACTGCTTTTACTGTTCCACTCTTGTTAGTCCACGGATCTTAACCAAGTTACACGTCATCGGATAGAGAATTTAATAAGGATTATTTCTATGATTTATAAAGACCGATTTGATGTATTAAATAACTAAGAAAACATCAAAATGTAAAAAAAATTTTCCGCCAAACAGTAGAAAAAGTGTCCGTAACCCGTAAACGCCAAAATTCGAGAAAAAAGTCATTATTTAGATCAATTTTCTTTTAAAAAGATTATTTTTACATATACTTTTGTCCTACCAGTCGCGCCTGCGCGTAAAAATGTATCTGATTATTTTTCGGAGCGAAATTTAAATTTCTAATGTACCAAAAAAAGAAAAAATTGTCCTTGAAACTTTTATCTTACATTTTTCTTTTTTTTTTTTTGTTTTTATGTATAGTCGCGATCGAATGAGGATTAAAAATCGTGCACTTTTGGATTTACCAATTTTTTTTTTTTTATAGTGTATTAATTAATTACCAATAATATGTCCTGTGGAAATTTTCGTTAAAATTTTTAACTTCAGAATTACAATTTTAAAATTTCTACTCTATTTGAATAAATCATTTTAAAACTTTTAATTATCTACAAGTAATAAACTATGTAATTAATGAGAAGTTTATACAATTATGAAATAATATACTCTCTAAACATGAATAAGTGAAATAAAAATGAATAAGTGAATATTCACTAATTCTAAGTGCAAACCGAACCACTTATTTTAAAAAGTGGTTCGGTTTGCACTTAAAATTAGTGAATTTTCACCAATTTCACTTATTCATGTTTACAGAGTACCACTAATATTATAAAATTTAAATTTTTTTTTCAACCAGCAAATTTACTCAAAAAAAAATTTTTTTCGTTAAGAAAATATTCTTAATTCAAAAACGTTATAAAAAATAATTGTATTTAAATTTTCGACTTAAATTTTTTAACGCGTAATTATTTAATGTTCGACAACTTTAATTAGAGGAAAAATTTTTTTCTCACACACTTTTTTATAATAGTTAATAAATTAAACTCACATTAAAGCTGAATGTTAAATAAATGTAAAAAGTTTTCGCGGCGTTAACTTAACATATTTATTAGTCTCACCCTCAGGAAACAAATGTGACCTCAATGGTCGAGATTCCCCTGATGCATTAAAGAGGAGAATTATATAAATATCTATATATATTTCTATGGGAAGTCAGGGGCATAATATTGCCCACCCTATTATTTTAAATTCCCATAGAGCGCACGCGAATTTTCCCGGCGTCGACGATGACCAGTCGCCTGCAATTACATAGAATAGCTTACATCCTCTAGTGGCCAAGCTGTGTATTAGTAAAGAGAGGAGGACGAGCAATAGCCAGGAGGGCTATTGAATCTAAACCATCTATTATAATCAAACAAAAAAACAAACAAAAAAATATGAAAATAGTAATAGTGTTCCACTTATCTCAGTGACGCCCTCTAGACTTCTAGGGTTATCATTTATTAATGACTATGTATTGAACTTTTTCAGTGCATCTACTATTTCTTCAATCAATTTTTTCAATGAAATTTTTTTCCTATCAATATTAACTCTAGGAAGTATAAATAACTAATTACACACTTCAACTCTAACAAACATCTATCTATATATACATGAAAAGGGATATGTTCAAATATAATTTCATGTATGTGTGCCTTAGAGGCATAATCTTTATTACTTTTTATTTTTTCTTCATTTGCAGTTTAAACCAATTGTAAAATAAAAAATATATAATAATAATAAAAAATTTAAGTAAACGATTGCTTTCACAGTATATTCATAAACGTCCACGCAAACATTTTGTATCTTTCCCACGACTCGCGTGACTGAAAACTATACCACGGATATTTGGTATCGGTTCGTTGAACTGATCGACGACTCTTCTCAAGTTGGTTTTCGTTTATCTTCCGGTAGAGCTACTTTTTTTTTTTGGTAATGCTAAAAAGTAAACGTGAGTAATAGCTAATGAGTCATATACTTGAACGTTTTAGATTTACATCTTAAATAGATGAAGATACAGGAAAAGAAGAGATGCCAATAACACTTATTTCAAGGGCAACACATCTATCATTTTTTTTTCTTTTTTTATATTTATAGGAGACGGGACGGCAAAACGGGGTACCTCCAAAATTTTATAAAAAACATTTTTTTTAAATGTTTTTCAAACATTTCAAATTCATTTTTGTAAAGATAATCCAGCAATATTTTGATTTTTTTTTTTCGTTAAACTTTTTCAAAAATCGAGTGTCAATCGAAAAACGTTAATGACTTTTGTTTTATGATAAAAACTATTGAAAATTTTTTCTTCCTTTGTATCTAATAATCATGTAAAATGTAATTTTTCTTTATTTAAATTATTCTGAGTCAAAAACCAAATTCGGATTTAAGTCTCAAAGTTCGCAGTGAGGTTTTTGAGGATCAATTTATAATTTTAAGATTGACTAGTATAGAAAGTCATCCTAGTTTAGTCCTCAAAGTAGTAGTTACGACCAATTTTACCACTTTTAGGACTAAACTAGAATAACATAATCTGGATAGAGCCTCAAAATACTCAAAGCATACAGGAATAATTTTATCCGCAATTGAACCTCAAAAGTCTTATTCTCTTCCCTCCCTTTTCTATCTAAAATTTTAAAAAGTCCGAAATATAACTTTTGATTCGTTGAGGATTTTGAGGTCTTAATTATAATTTAAAATCGATAAATTATTCGCATTTAGACCTCATAGTTCTCATTGTGGATTTTGAGTACTAGAGTTATTTTCTGGGCGGCAAATAAAACATCGAAGAAATTGAGGCTTTTGAGGACTAAACTAGAATTTGTTTTTTGACTCGGGTACTTACAAAAAAATTTAATTTAATCAAATTTATTTAATTATCCAAAATTTTTTTTTCACCGTTTTAGGGCTTTTTGCCCGCGAAAATGAATTATTTTTTAACGTCAACTGAAAATTTTTTCTATTTACTTTGAATGTCATTAAAAAATAAAAAAAATTTAGCGTATTTGAGTTCACAAAAACTTAGTATTCCCTTAAATACCCCGTTTCACCTCCCACCCCCACCCATATAATGAATTAATTGTATTTTTTTTATTATCGTAATAATTAATATAAATTATCATTCAATTAAAAATTATAATTAGTATGAATTTAATTTTTTTATCGCGAAAGTATGTATATATATTTTTTTTTTTAGTATTTTTGTTTATTTTTTATTTAACAGATAGCAAAGAAGACAGTAAATATTCTTGAATGGATGACGATGTCCACTGAGGTCATTTATCGTCTTCTCACGTGTCTTTTATGCGACACGTTCGGGCCGTAACCGTTTTCACGTTTCATCGAATTCACGTGACCAGCGTAACTGACCATTCACACGAGACATTTATAAACACTTACATATTATAAACGCACTTACGATTTTATGTTTGCAAATTGATGTATACAAATTTATAACAGGAAAAAAAAATAATTATTATTATTATTATAAAAAGTAATTTGCATCAACTATCACTTTTGGAATATGTTAATGGCAATAATAATGAAAGTCATCATTGACTTGTCGTCTTCGTTGTTGTCATTTGCTAGTGACACGATACGCATATCTCAGATGAAATCGAAGTCCCTGTGAGTTTCGATCAGCTCACGCTATATCAAGATCATCATAAAACGATCAAAGTTTAAGATAGCAAATCGGCGTAACCGCGCGTGAGACGGAGTTCAACAGATCGGCGACCAGATTAGAACGACATGAGAGCGAGATTTGAATCCTCACGTCCAGAATATTATGTACATATTATATATATGTACATGTATATATATGAATGTCGATGGAAGAAAGAACGAGTTATAGAAAATAAAATAAAAATTTTCTGGTGAATACTATCAAGGTCTTTTACTTGCATGATACAATAGAAGAATGAATTTTATAGAATAGAAGCCAATGACCGAAAAAAATCAATAGTTAGGCCGTTATATGTATCTAAAAATGAATACTCTTATGTGGGTATATTTATACTCAATGAAAAAAGATTAAAAAAACTCTAGGTATATCAAAAATTGCCACATCAGATGGAAAGAAGTTATTTTAAATTGATATTCAAAATCCCTTCAACTATTTTAATCTAAAAAATGATTCTGTTGTTGCAGGAGTTAAAAACAATCCGAAACTTTTTTCATTTTTGATCTACTGAATTTTGGACTTGTGCACAGAGAAAAAAATAAAGTATTTTTACTAAATTTGAAAAAAAAAATTACAATTCGAAAAGTAGTCTTGAAACGTTAAAAAAAATCAAAATTTATACAAAACTCAAAGTAAAAACTACAACATGTTATTTAGAATAATAATTTCTGTTGATTATAAAAATTACTGCATTCAAAATAAAATTTACTACTCGGAAAAAAAATTATGGGAATGGTTCCTATAATTTTGTGAAATTTTATCCTATACCAGTATAGGAATGACGACCATAAATTATGGGAACACGTCCTATAGATATAGGAATATTACCCATAAGTATAGGAATAGTTACTATAATATTATAGGAATAGTTACTATAATATTATAGGAATGGTTCCTATACTATTATAGGAATGGTTCCTATAATAGTATAGGAATGGTTCCCATAATGGTATAGGGGTGGTTCCTGTAATATTATAGAGATGGTTCCTATACCATTATAGGAATAGTTCCTATAATAGTATAGGAATAGTTCCTATAATAGTATAGGAATAGTTCCTATAATATTATAAGGACCATTCCTATAATTATAGGAACCATTCCTTTAATTATAGGAACCATTCCTATAATTATAGGAACTATTCCCATTTTCATAATATTATAGGAACGGTTCTTATACTATTATAGGAATAGTTACTATAATATTATAGGAATGGTTCCTATACTATTATAGGAATGGTTCCCATTATGGTATAGGGGTGGTTCCTATAATATATAGGAACCATTCCTATAATAGTATGGGTACATTTCCTATACTATTATAGGAACCATTTCTATAATGCATAGGAATACTCCCTATAATTTTCTTTCCGTGTAGCGACAAATAAAAGTTATAATGTACAAATAATTTTGACTATTGTACTTAGTAAATATTAATTAACGCGCTTTGTGAAAGATGTATTCTGCCGAGTAATTTTTACAATCCAGATAGTAATTTTTACAATCTCAAATAGTAAATTTATCTCCTGGAGTAGCAATTTGTCTTACCGACATTCTAAAATGTACAGTAACTTACGTAGAATTACATTGGAGATGTAATATTTATCAACTAGGAAACAAAAATTCCGACTAATGTATTAACTTTTAATAATTCTGAAAACAATTTCTACTTTTTGTAACATTGAACTATTTTTATATGAATAAGTAAATATTGATTTTTTCCAAGCGAAAATTAAACGAAGATGCATTGTAATTATTATGATAAGCGAAAATTACAATCTAGATAGTAATAATTGAAATAAAAGACTAATTTTCTACAAATCATCATAATTTTTTTAATGGATTGTAATTTTTCATTTGAGATGGAAAGTTTTTCATTGTGATTGTAATTATTATTTAATTTTGACCTAAATTTTCGTGTGGATAAATTTTAATTCAATTTGCATTTAAAAAAGTTATTTTCATATTTATCTTTTTAAAAATGCCTACAGTTATAAATGATGATTCTGGAGTTGCAGTACAAAAAATCCTTAAAATTTTTTTTTAATCCACCGAATTTCGGATTCTGGTGAAAAAATTTAAATTCAAATTTTGAGCATAAAATAGCAGCTTCATTATGAGTTTTTATTTATAAAGCGATAATAATTTTAGTAAAAAGTAATTTTTATTTACTTACAAATAATAAAATTATTTGTTGCATTAACAATTACTTTAATTAAAGGAAAAAGTAACAAGCAATGTTTATTTGTTTGTTAAAGTGATGACTCGTGAGAATTATTAATTCCAAAAGTGGAATAAATAATAAAACAATTGTCGAGTCATGTGGCACAGGGAGAAGATACAAAAAGAAGAGATGAAAATAATAAGACGATAAAGTGACTATAATAATGCGTGCGAAACTACTGGTAAGTTGGGCATTAGTCGGGCTGCTACTTCTTAGCAAATCTGAATGCTACGTCTGAACTTCACAAAACACTTTGTATGGGGCAATGTAGTTTAAAAGTATACCAGGAGGCAATAAAGCGAATCTTGAGGATGGCAATCGTCGTTTCTCTTTTACTTTACTTTACTCAACTTAACTTTACTTTGATTCTTTTTTTAGCTGCCCCTGGGGAATAAGAAAGAAGACTCGTCGTATGGCATACACGTGCGTGCTCAAGTGTGGATCACTGCGTGAGACTACTTCACTACTCTGAATATTATATACAGTAGTACATATTTTCTACCATTTCTTTGTTATTATTATTATATATATATATATATATATATATATATATATATATATTTTTTTTTTAATAATCTCATGTATAAATACTTTATGCACAGCAAATTTATTTTAAATTTACTGTTTAAAGTCATAAATTGAATTGCAAGATTAATAACGATTTTTATTATAAATAAGAAAATAAAAATCATTATTAACATAGGCCAGGAATTTTTATTATGAGTATTATAAAGTTTCAATGTAAACTTATTTTTTAAACACGTCGTGAAAAATTTTTAAGTTCATTATAAAACCATTTATCGAATATTACATATATTTTTGGAGTATTTTTTTCTATAAAATTATAAAATACTTAGGGAAAATTATTACAGGGATTTAATGCCAGACTTTGAAACCTGAATGACTTATTTATACAAATACATAATAATAACATTCGAAATTCGAATATTTTTATGAATTTAAATGTAATTTTAATGATACTTTAGGTATAATTAATTGTTTTCTTATGATAAATACGGTCTATTATGGTTATTAGGGTGGTCCAAAAAAACCGGCTATTTTTTTTGTTTTGAGTCTCTTATGAAAATTTGTTGGCTTATGATGTTTTAAGAAGCCTCTCCAAAAATCAGCTTGATAAAAAATTTTCAAGAGGTCATTCACGAATTTTGAAAATATCGAAAATGAGCGAAATTTGAATTTTTTATTTCAAATTTTTTTTTTCTCGTGGCAGCAATAGTTTATATTTGTGAAATCATGACCACGCGGAAAATTTAAGCCCAAAATTTGAATTTTTAAACCTCACTCAAGAATTTTGAATGTTTCCGAGTGCTGTCTTTTGGACGTTTTCGAGCAACTCTCAAATATTGATAATTAAGCTTCTCCATTTTTTCACCATCAATTTGTATCATAATGAATAAAAATATAACACGAGAAATAGAAATAATAAGTTATTTACAAACTTTTCTGTTTTTTAATTCAATTTTAAGGTTTTTCGCTTATTCAAAACTTACCAAATTTTATTGTTTAAGACTGTCCTGTATATTTTTGGTTATGCAAAAGTTATATTTTATTGAATATGTTTTTTTTGATTGATATTATTGAATATATATTTTAGTGAAATGACAGTAATTGAGTTATAAAAAAATACGAAAACTAATTGAAACTATTAGTTAGATATTATCAGTTAATATTCAAAGTTCTTGAGCGCCGTTTAAATATTTAAATTTTGTGCTTAAATTTTCAGCATAGTCATGATTTTAAAAATATAAACTATTGCTGCCACGAGAAAGAAAAAATTTAGAAATAAAAAATCCGAACTTAAATTATTTTTTAAATTTTCGAAATTCGTGAGCGACCTCTTGAAAATTTTTTATCGAGCTGATTTTTGGAGAGGCTTTTTAAAACATCGTAAGCCAATAAATTTTCATGCGAGATCGAAAAAAAAAAAAATAGTCGGGTTTTTTGGATCACCCTAATATATATAAAGAAAGAAAGGATGTCATGGCACAAAAATTTTTTACTTGACCCAAGAAATTTTTTGCATTATGAGTTGAAAATAACAATATTTTGGCTCGGAAAAACATTTTCTCGGGGAAAAAAATTTTTTCGAACCCACGGAAATTTTTTTTTTTCTCTTATTTCGTAATCCAAAATACTTCTTGAGTCAAGAAATTTTTATATCAGCATATATATTTACTTAAAAAAGTTTCAAATAAACTATTATATTAAATGTATCTATACATCGCAAATTATAATTTGTACCGATTTATTTTATGGGAAAAATAAATGCACTAAAAAATTTTATACGACGACCTGAAACTATTAGTTTTTTTTAAAATAAATTTTAATAACGAAAATAATGTCAAAACAATATACATAAAACCGGTAAAATTATATAGAACAGTATGATTATAAATAAATTGATAAACATAACATTAAGAGCGGATAGAAATCGTAGTAGCTGTTTAGTAAATATAAAGAGTCAGGTAAATGTTTCACGTTGGATCGCCTTGGGAACGATTCCTGGCGGCGCGAGGCCAGAACCAATCGGTTTAGCGGCTAGCGACCTCAAGATTCTTCTCTCTTTTACCTATACTTCTTATATTATCTTTCTTTTTCACCAACAATTTCATCCTTCTCTAACGCATGCGTACATACAATATATATCAACAGCATCCAAGCGAGTTTTGACTCGTCCAAGTGTAGGATGCACTAACAGCAAAAGTAAGCAAAAATCTAAAATAATTGTCGATTATCTTCAAAAGTCTCCTAACTTGACATTATTTCATTATATTTATTTGTCATTTATATGAATCTGAATTAATATTTGACAACGAAAATTAATTAAATTTCAACTGATTCCGTAATTTCCTTTCTTCTTTTTTTTTTTTTTTTTTTTTTTTTATCTCGAAGCTTTATAAGTTATGCAGGGTCACAGGATCCCATTGAAAATAATTTCTTATATTTTATATGTTAGCTCTAGGAGCTCTAAAAATATTCCGTGTAAAATAGAACCACACGAAATATTCTCTAACTTATAACATCAGCGAAACAATAAATTATCAAAAAGATTAAATTATCGTAAAAATCACCGAGAGACCTTTTTCCCATTCTCATATATTATATAAAATATATATATACATATACATATTTTCAAACGTAAACGTGTGTGTCCGGAAATCTTTTTCGGTATTTAAGTTGAGCCATTAATTGGAATAAACCATCACCAATTAAACCTTTTAAAAAATATTATATTGTTCAGCAAATTGTGAGTAAATGTCGTGACTCATCCGAAAGTTTTGCACAAGAGTCCTCTTACTCATCATCAACTATAAAGACATACTTGTTCTATACACACTCCAAATAATTTTAAAAACATTCTTTCATCTACTTGAAATTTACTATTTTACTTGGAATATATAAATATATATACTATGTATGTGTGTGTGTACATAAATGAAGCTATAAATAGCCATATAAGTATATACTTAACATATGGCAGGCGCCAAAAGAGATTGTCAAGCGAATCAAAATAATACTCTCCCTAATGTCGTGGGAGTTTATTCTCTTATTTCATAGACGAATGTACATATGTTTATATATATACATACATATTATGATACTGACATGTATTTTCATGTGCTTTGTTTGTATACTATACTACATATGTATAAACGGATGATACCAATGAAGCCCGAATGCGCTTACTCATGCGAAATTCTCAACCACCTGCTTTCGAAATATGAGCGCTAGTAGTCTCGAGGTTCTTCTTTGTCTCTTGTATGCATACTCCCTTCTCTTCTTAGGGATGTTAATTTTTCTACCGAGGATCAAAAAAACCCGTGAGAATTTGTTTTTTTACCTACGGTAACGACAGAACAAAATCCATTTGTTCTTATCAATGCATGTACACTGAAAAAAAAATTCATTGGCACAAGAAAAATTTTCTTGGAGTAAATGAAAATTTTTTGCACCAAGAAATCCTAATAAGCCGTAATATAGATTTCAAAGAAAAAAAACGAATAATTTTCGAAGGCTTTTTATATTTATACAATTTTAGTTTTCGTAATTCAATAAAAAAAACTGGCAATCAATTTAATGTTAAGTTAAAAAATTTTTTTAATGGGAAGACGTTAAATTGTTGGAATGAAAAAAAAAGGAAGAAATAAACGAATTTTGAAAATTAGTGTCTTTTAATATAACACCTAAGTAAAAGACATTAAAAAGTTTCTTTTTTTCCATGAACGACTAAAATACTCATAGAAAAAAAATTTAAGAAATGCATGCTAAGAACTTTTAAAAATCTGTCTATGCTTATTCTCGAAATTTGTTTTCTTCATAACAAGCAGCATTAAAAAAAATAACTAAAATGGATGTCTGCTATTTTTAATAGGATGAATAATTTTTTCCTTCTATTTTACAGTAGTAATTGGTAAAATTATTTTACCACCATAAGGGTAACCAACTCCCTGTTAGAAACTGCTTCGATAAACATCATATGAAATTTTCCGTGTCGACATAAACATAAAAACTCCCTTCTTATCTATTCAATCTTTCCTTACATCAACTATTTTCACAATTTTTTTAAACATGATTATGTCTCTTTCATGATTTTTTATTATTTACTTTATTTCATTAAAAATATTCGCTCGAAAAATTCCAAGAGTTGAGTTAATAATTTTTTTTTTATACATATAAAAGTAATTTCATTTGGACAAAATTTTTTTTAAAAAAAGAATATTTTTTTACTGATCGTATAAAAAAAAATAAGAATAATGTGTGAAATAATAGTTCAGTAGGTTTGTATAATAAATTGAAAAAACGCCGGAAGAATAGAAGCAAACAGAGAAAGAATATTTTTGCGGGGGGGGGGTTAATAGTCTACTTGATAGTTCTATAAGAATGCAAGTTATAACTTTGTGGTAAACCGTGAAAGCCCGCCTTGTTTTTTTCCCCATCTTTTTTCATTTTCTTTTATTCAACAAATAAGTGTGTAAAGAGCCGTAAATATTAATGCGAAATAAAAATTCCACGGAGGTTTGTCGCGTGCAGTGATGCTTTTGTATCAGAAGGAACTATTTAAAAAAAAAAATAAATAAATAGAGTTTATCCCCTAAATTTTACCACGTCAAATTAATTGCCCGCAAATAATTTGGAATTTTTAGGTACCTGAAGAGCGGATCGTTTTTCGCGCACTGAAAATAAAAAAAATTTATGTAATTTGACTGCTTAAGGGTGGCTTTAGGGTAGTTTCGGAAGTTGGGGATGGCCTGTAATTTTCGGCTGACATACCAGCATCCATGCGAAGCATTTCAAAAATTTAGATGCAGTAGATTTTTTACTTTGTATTTTCATTCCGCGAAATACGTTCTGATCTTCAGGTATATGAATTCGATTTTGTAAACAAACACGGCATTAACTAAAATAACCATGACAATTTATTTTTAGGTGAAATCGTGATCGATTAAAGAGAATGAACTTGCAAGTCCACTTGAAGGATAGTAAATAAAACGCCCGGTAACCGGTTACTCTACTGGTTGCATGAATAATGCGTATATAGAGGAGGGTAACCAATCGGAAGTCAACTGCAAACAGTGTCCTTATAATGATCAAAGTGTCAATGTTCACTTGCTTTGAAAAATAAAATGTTGTAACAACAAAATAAAGTCCATGTGAAAATACATATTACAAGTTATTCACCATGAGGATCATCTTACCTAATAAAGGCATTCGTGAATATAATCCCAAAAAAAGGTGCAATATGTGAGTTTACTATAAGAGATTAAAAATTTACGAGATAACAATACAAATAAACAACAGATAATCTCTTAAAAATCTGTATAAAATATCAATTTAATAATTACATATATGAACTTTCACTTTTGTCATCAGCAATATATATGTATATATATCCAGTAAGTTATATTTTTTATTACTTTAAATTAGTATGATGTCATCATTAAAATGTCGTTAAATAAATTGATAGAATGATGACGTAGTAAAAATAAGTTATATAATTTAATTTAAAATTTTTTTATTGTTCTAATTATAATAACACTAATCGGGTTATTTTTAAAAGCGATTTAATGTACATCAAAAAGTAATACATAGGGACGTGCGAATAGTTTGAACTTACGAATTATTCGTATCAAATAAAACTATTTAATTCGAATCTTTCCGAATTATTCGTTAAGTCCCGAATTTTTCAAAAATTTACGGATAATTTCTCATTTTATTTTGAACTAGCATAACCCTAGTAATATAATATTTTCATGGAAAAAGAGTTTTTTTCTACAAAAAAATTGATTCTTGCCCGTAGAAAATTTTTGTTTACAATTCATCCTGCAAAAATTTCTCGAGGCAAATAAAAATTCTATCGCCAGTTCAATATTTGAACCCAATATACAAATATTGAATATTGCATTCAGATACATGTAGAAATTCCTGAAGATACTTTAAGTAATGTATTGCTCTTTTTTATTTATCGGTAATCGTTGGAAGAATATATGCACATTAATGTGTCCAATCATGTGAGAAAAAGGTAAATAACATTGAAACTAAGTACTGTTCAAGACCTCGTAAGCTTTTTACTTCTTACCACTTTCAACTACTATTAGAACTTATTCAGGCGATCATTACAGATGCTTATAGTGACTAATAGAGCTTGTCTGTGCTCTACTTAAAAATTTAAGTGGACCTAGTAGTGCCTGGTAAAACTTTCTTTTAGAATCTTTCTAAATCCTTAATAGTTCATAAGCATATTTTTATAAGAACAGGTAAGAGAAAAAATTTAAATAATAAAATTGATTTTAATAACTCTGTTAATTGTTTTCAATCATCTTTATTCTGATTTTAGTCGCCTCTAGATCAAAACCAGACTTTTGTCTCATAATATATCGTGTTGCTAATTCCAAAAGGATTTATATTTTTATACGCCCTTTTGGTTTTAAACTTAGTGACTAAAATCAAAAGGGCGTGTAAAAATATGTCCTTTTAGAATTAGTGACGCGATATTGCCTATTTTTGTTTTTATCCAGACTAAAGTCATACTTTTACTGGCTATTATTTTTATTAGTGTGTTTTTTATTGTCTTTAGATCAAAAACAGCTTAAAATTTTTATAAAAATTTGAAGAGAGTCCAAATGCAATGTACACAGAAAAAAAAGTATCTTGTCAAGAAAATATTTTGGAAGACAAGCGTTTTCGGGAACTAAGTCAAGATTTTCCTGAGCCAAGAGAATTAGTCTTAAATAAAAAAAATTTGTTCTGTTCGGAGGAAATTTCTACTTTATTCAAGAAAATTGAGGTTATCAAAAAAAATTTCTTGAATCAAGAATATTTACTTTCAGTCGAGAATTTTCTTTTTCTCTGTAAATTGACCAAAATCAAATCAAATATTTCGACTCGGGTTGTTATTATAAAAAAGAATTAAAAACTTTTCTGACAATAATCCTGCTTTCCTTAAATAATAAAATAGATCTCATTTATATCAAGGTCTAGTTCCTATTCCTGATATATTTCAAGCAGCAACACATTTATTAATGCGTTCAAAGTAAATCACAATAATTCTCCTCTTTAATCCATAAATGTCAAATGATAGACCAAGGGAATAAAGTACGAAACACTTTATAATAAGAACAGGTTTACCAACTGCATCAGAATCTCGAACAAGAGGACAAAAGTTTATAGTGATGTACACTTGAGTTGGCGAAACGAAATCAGAAGGCCCTCCCGTGAATTCATAAAGGAAAGATAGACGACACGAGATGCAAGAGAAGGCAGTTGGCCAGCAGGGTAGCAGATCGAGTTGGCCACTTGAGGGATAGCTCAACCTTTCAAGTCACCTTACAACTTACACGTGAAGTAAACAAGGAGCAACACCAGCCAGGTAAAGGATGGAACGATACTAAAAGAGAAGACGGTAAATAATCTGTCTCTGTCTGAAACCGGCTTGCACCTAGACACAAACCGCGTTTATAGAAGACGCCAATAAAGCAAAAAAAGACATACAGGAGGAAGAGATCGTGCGCACCGACTTACTTGTGAGCAGTTTAGTGCATCTGGCAACAGTGCTTTGGGTCCAGCTGAGTCCCAGCCAGCACAGGTAGGACCAGGGCCGTACAATATAGTCAAGTGAAATAACAAACCATTGATAGAATTCAAAGCACAAATAATGAATGAAATAATCGGCAATAGTTTAAATAAATAGAAACAAATCACATGTATATTTGTTTTTTTTTTTTTTTTTACATAAAAACAAATTTACTGATTCATCTGACTGTCGGCTAACCCAACGGTAAAAGTTACCAGGTTCATGTGGCGTCAGTCGGTAGCTGGGTGAATTTATATTAGTACACATAAGTTGACCGATGGACCTTACAATTTGCCGAGACATTCAAAAGAAGTATCTACTGAAGCATAAGAAATGACAGGAAAATAAAAAAATAAAAATAAAGGTATCAACAGAAGATGGTAGCGCGTATTCGTTGCTCGTAATTTGAATACAACTCTAACACAAGACCTGTAATTTGTAACACACGTTCAAGAACCACATGCTCACGGTAACAGCCAACATCCAACAGCCGTGCATTCAAAGGTACCCTCAGGCCTATTTTATATTCGGCGGATTAAGATGGCTGTTGGATCAAAAATATAATCCAGATAAAACTTAAATTTGATATTTTTATATACATACATTATATAAAAGCATGCCGACTTTTTTCGGTATTTATAATCTTATTTTATTTTTTTTTTTTCTTCAGAACGAGTTAAGATTTATGATTTAAAAATTAAGGCGTGTAATACTAATGTAAGAATCTCTTAGGGAATTATTACCCCCGTTATAGCCATTGCAAATTTATACTGGCATAGTGGGTATAAGTTTTACAGGCAAGCGACCTCGGCTATAATCGTCCTCGCGTGTATCGTACCACCAGTAGGAGAATAAGAGGCAGAGCGGAACTCACCGACTCAGTTTCTCTTTCTCTCTCTTTCTCTATATATATTCATCTAGTAGTGCATGCATATACGCCCCAACGTCCGGGGGATGTCAATGACACTCTGTATATATTGCTTACAGTGCAATAGCAGCTGCTACACACATGTGTCTTAAGTCATAAAGAAAAGAGATATGACACTAATGTGATGGTGCACGCGACGACGAGACGAGGACTAACATCAAGTCAAGTGTGTGTTTGGGTTTGGATAGAACTCTAGTGGATCAAGATGAGCTTATACTTCAACGGGCTAGTCAAGTATTGCTATTCTTTACACCGTTAAAGTTTTTTAAATTTTAATGAATAACTGTCATAGAAATTTCATAAAATTTATTTATTTCACATGAATATCGATTTGTTCACATCCAGAGTCGAAATAATTACTTTAATTTCATTTTTAGAACTTAAATTTAAGTCAACTAAACCAAAACTAAGTCAAATTTTACTTTTTTGACAAAAATGGATACTAAGTAGGCCAAGTTAGCCAAAATCTAGTCAAAAATGAATGAAAAACATAAATGATTTTGACTTACTTTTTGCAAATCGGACCTAGAGTATCCATTTCTGTCAAAAAAGTCAAATTTGACTTGATTTTGGCTCATTTAATCGCAATGTGAGTCAAAAAAGTCAAATTCAAGTTATTTTTTTTATTATGGAAATAATTAAAAAAGTTGAAGCATAACTTTTAATTAAAATACAATGTGACTATTTAAAAATATATGTTCTACGTAATTAAAATATCAAATTAGATTTTAATTTAAAAATTTATTAAAATACAGTAAAATAAGAGACCCAATACTCGATCAGGGAACTAAGTAGCGCCTGATTACTTATGTATTTGTATATCGATATTTAGTAAATTTGACTAAGTATAGATGTACATATACATCGAGTTAACGTTTTTTGCCTTATTAATATTTTTTCTAAGGACCTTGATTAATTTTTGATAATTGTGAGTTTTTTAAAGTCTTGCTATCAAATTTTGCATGTTTCAAAGTTAATCATACATGAAAAAAAAAAAATTTTAGTTCAAATTCAAGTTTTTCAAATAACTATCAATTTTAAAATGAATATCATTCAAAATTAATTGACTTATGGACAATGAAAAACAATTATTCAAATGAATTAAAATAAAATACATTGTGATTTCAATTCCCATGAGATTTATCACTTGGAAATTTGAAGTAATGTGAACCCGGGTCGAAATATCTAGCCTCATCGAACCCAAGTAAGCCTCAATCCAGCCTTACTGAGTAAAAAAAACATTTTGAGCCTCAAATGATATTCAAAATGCCTCCATGAGCCTCAAATGATGCTCAAGATCCTCAATAAGCCTTGATTAGCCTGAAATGAACCTAATCTCGATTATGTAATTTAAATTTGTTTAGTATTATTTGAGACTCATCGAGGCTCTTTGAGCATCATTTGAGGCTCAAAATGTTTTTTTTACTCAGTAAGGCTGGATTGAGGCTTACTTGGGTTCGATGAGGCTAGATTGAGGCTAGATATTTTGACCAGGGAAAATAAAGTATATCAATGAGTTAATTTATACATGAAGAAATTATTCTTGTTTGAAATGCTATGATGTCATAGTAAAGTCGGACTATATTGGCTACTCGACAGAAATAAACACATGCGAAATTCACAATCCCGGATCGAAAATCGTGATCTGTTTTAAGGTAAAAGACCTAATACCCGATCAGGAGACTAGTACTCAATTACTCCATGTATTTGTATATCTATATTTAGTCAAAATTAGTAAATATAGATACGCAAATACATGAGTGATCGGATATTGGGTCTCTTACCTTAAATCAAATAAAAATTTTAAGTTATTTCGATTCAAATTTACTTTATATTTATATTTAATAAACATGTGAAGTTTAATCGAGTTTTACCCGCACCATTCCATATTTAGACCATTTCCTACTTGTTTTTAATCATTTTTAATCTAGTTTTGGTCACCTCTAGATCAAAATCAGGTTTTTTTCTCATAATATATTGCCTTCTTTTGTTTGTATCCAAACCAAAATCAGTTTTGCTGTCTATTATTTTTATTAGTCTGTTTTTGACCGTCTTTAGATCAAAAAAACAGCTTGAAATTTTTATGAAAGTTTAAAGACAAACCAATTGGTCCAAATCCAATCTAGGCAGACTAAAATCAGATCAAATTTCGACCCGGAATGGTTACAGTAATTCATGATATGACCATAGTAATTTTTACATAGGTTCATTTCAATTTCTGAAGATGGCCAACATGGTCCGGCTTTACTATCACACCATAGCATTTCAAACGAGAATAATTTCTCCTTGGAATGATATTTATACTTTATACTTCTTAATGTTTAAAAATTGTTAAAAACTTTTGTAATTTGCTTCAAATTTAAAATAAATTTTTTACTAGTGTACAATACATTAGTCAATTCATGAAAAACGAGAAATGTCATCTTTACTATAATTTAATAATCCATCATTCCCTCTATTCCTCAACATATCCTGACATTTATTTAAAATAATTTCACCCACCATAACTAATATCGTTGGCTTGGCGCATTGATTAATAGGCTTAGATGGGGTGTCTAAAAAAAAATATTAAACGAATGAATAAAAAAAAAAAAAATATACGGGAATGTATTTGAACGGTGACGTGTCGATTTAAGTTGTTGGGCTGGTATGAACTCTGACCGGGAGTATAACTAGGACGCATTAAAGGCAGACTCGTGGGACTATTTTCTCATTCTTAAGAAAGCAAGGGATAAATTCTTTGAAAGGGCCCAGTCGTAAATCGTATGACCCTGCACCACACACGACATCTCTCGGCGACGTCCGCAGTATTTATCCGCGTTGAAGGAACCAGCAAAGGAGCTTGATTATTTTCTTTCTTCTCTTCTTAATATTTTTTTCTTCCGATTCTTCTGCTTCGTATTTTTTACTATCCTCTTTATTTATTTATTTATTTTTTTTTTATTTTAAAATCTTCGTCTCTTATTTTACTCGAGTATCGTAACCGTGCAAAAGGCAAACGCTAAAGTTCGTAACAAATGGATGGCATTAATCTCTTGCACCTCGTGCTACGCGCACGTGGCATCGCATAATTATCCTCATGTTGTGTGTGTATGTGTGTGTGTTAAAGAAAGAAAGAGAAAGATATATAACATAAAGCAAGTAAGAAGATGAGCACCTTAAATTCATTTTCTGCTTCCCCCTCTGTCCTATCTTGACACTCAAAGCGATCACTTTCACGCGTGAACATAAAACTTTTACGTCCGTAAAATCTCCGACAAAATTCCATAGGGGGAAAAAAATAAATAACGTGATGTATGGTGTTTAATATTTATAAGGGAGTATTTTTATACAATTTTATGATATTCATTAGAATTTTACGCGAACATATTATATTTATATATATGTATATAAAAATTAATTTAATTATTTTAAAAATATATGTATGACTTTTATTTCCTAGCGAATTTATTTCTACATGAAGAATAATATTTAGGGAGCTGTAATAAAAAATAAGAGCTAAAATTATTGAATTGATGTGATTTTAAAATTAAATTAAAATTATCCTGATAATTCAATTATTTATATTTTTAAATTTTTATTACGTGAGTATGCAAAAAAATTTTAACTGCACAGTAAATTTGAAATCTATGCTAAATTTTACTCAATTCGAATGGAGTTAAATCGAATCAAAAATTTTCATTTATTTCCAACTTTTTATTATCATTTTCAAGATTTTTATCTGTAACGAGTGCACACTGTAAAAAATTTGCAGTGAACGCGGATTAAATTCGGAGCAGATGATTTGTTATTCATTTAATCCCCTGGGATTTAAATTCACTCCAAATGGGAGTTTGTTTTAACATTAAAACTCCGGATCGGATTGAATGTGAATTGAATATAATCCTCACAGAGAAAAGAAGGATTTCTTGGCACAAAAAATTTTTTCTTGTTCTAAGAAAATTTTTACTTGACACAAAAACTTTTTTGTATTATAAAATGAAAACAAAAATTTTCTTGGAACAAAAAAAAAATTCTTGAGCCAAGAACTTCTTTTTTTCTGTCCATACTCCAAAAAGATTCCGCCAAAAAAACCCCTTATTTACTTCACATGCAGAGCGATTTATTTTTAACCTCCGGAACTCTGGGTGACAAAGTGAATTCGGATTTAAAAAAAATCCATACTCTCCGAATTCACTCCCCATTTTTTACAGTATTGGTGTTGGTATCACTTTTCATACGCCTGCGACATTTTCAAAATTATTTAATCTTACCGAGATTCAAACTCCAGACTCCCGCACGTGAATTCTATTCTCTGTCCTTATGCTTTTTCAAAAAATATGCATGCATGTAAATAAAGTTTTTATATATCATATATGAGCATGTATTTTTATCCAACGACAAAACATAAAAAATAAACTAAAAATTAAAAAACCATAATATATATAAATAGAGAAAGAAAACAGGGATATTTATATTTGGCAGCTTGAGAGACTTTGCAGGGTTCTAAAACATTATGCTTAGTTATTTCCGGCTCGACATTTTATTGATGGTTGCCTAACGAAAATGTTAGCAAGAATTTTTGAGTCTACTTCTGTAGTATACTTCTGTCTAATTCAAAAGTATTAATACATTCAACATATGAAATGAAGAAGGATTATGAAAGTATAGTGTAATAAATATATGTGAGTATGTATATGCAAGAAGAATATGTATAAATAATAAAAAGATGTATTGATGTGAAATTACTGTGAAGATTGGCAATGAAAGTTGAGAGAAGATAAAATTGAGAATGGAAGATTATCGTTGGAGTATTACAAGGAAATGGACGATGTGATCCAGAGACTGGTTTGGACACGCGCGTATGTAACAGTCGCGCGATGCCAGTGCACTCTCGGGTGCATATCCGCAGTGTTAAAGGAGAAAGGAAAGAATAAAAGTGAGACAGAGTAATGGAAAAAGAGGTTTAACAACAGATAGTATAAGAGAGAAAGAGAAATGGTTAGTGCACGCCAGATATATTTAACCTTCTCGACTCAACCGAGGAGGAGTTAACTTCTTATTCGCTTACAACGCACTTGCTCTTGCTTACTAACTCATTTCTTCCTATTCTATGTGATTTAAATAAATTTTAGTGGTCCACGAATGCTAGCCATTGTTTTATAGAATTTATTTTGTCTTCTTTTAACGAGAAGAATACAAAGATTTGTAAAAAAATAATTATAATAAATAAAATTAAAAAGAAATTTTTAAATGAAAATGAAAACGAAGAATAAAATTTGGAAAAAAAAAATTCAAGACAGAATGACGCATGTACTTGGTCGATTTACGGGAAAAATAACTTGAATGCCAGGTCCTTTGTGTCGTCAAGATATAGAGAGAGAATAATTGGCATGAGTTGTTTTCAATAAATTTAAGAAAGAAGAAAGAATATAATTTTACTCGTTTTTGTTTAAATATACCATTGGTTTCATCATCTGTTTTATCATTCATGAATTCTGATAATTATATACTTTTATTTTTGTTTATTATAGTATAAGAAAGAAAATTTTTTAAAATTATATACATCTCAAAAGTCTTTTATTGTAAAGTTTGTTGATTTTAAAATTGCAATTTGAATTTAATATCAGTTGGGAGCAACATAGTGTCTTTTTAAAGATTCCTTCAAGTTGTGGGACAAGAAGGAAACGAGTTAGCTAAGTGGCATAAGTGGTATACGTGTCGAGTGCTTGACCACATTGGTAAGAAGTGGATGGCACTTTGGCTGATAAAAGACAAGAACTTGGAGACTACAAACGAGAGTAGTAATGTAATAGTAATAAGTGTCAACTTCTAACGCTACAGCATTACGATAATATTATATATTTTTTTTTTGTCTAGTCTAGTATGTATATATGAAAAACATCTTTGTATTAATATTATCTTAGAGTAAATAAAACGTAAGATAAGTAAGATGAGTGCCCTAATAATTGATGATGACGCCCAGTTTCTATAATATATATATATCTATGAGTTATTCCATGTCAAATCGACCAATAGTTGGAATCGAACCCTTTATATTTGGACAAATTTTGGTCAGAAGTTTTCTATTACCATATAACGCAATTTTGCCAAAGGAAAAAAATTTGAAAATTTTTCTTCAAGTTATGAAAAATTCAAAATTTCGCGATTTTTTCAGTTTTTCAACTTTATTCTTTAAATATTTCGAAAACTATAATAGTTACAATAATGATCTGAAGCTTGTATTGAAAGAGATACTTGAGGCTATGAAAAAAAAAATATTCCAAAAAAAAAATTTTGAAAAATGACAAATATGTCAAACTTAGAATTCTTGAAATTTGTCAAAAATGACGATTAACATAAAATTTTTTAACACCTTGTACTTATTTGAAAGATCTTGGAATTTTTCGAACTGTGTTGTTTGTTTTTGCAAAAATATGAATTTTTGAATTTTATTAAAAAAACAAATTTCTTTTTTTTTCATCATTTTTTTGTAAAGTTAAATAATCACGTTATTTTGTAAATTTCAGCAGTCAAAATTTCACTTATTCGAGTCCTCAAAAAATGAGTATTTCCTTAAGTACCCCGTTTTGCCCCCCTCCCTCCCCTACATAAAAATTTGAAGAATTACCAAAATAATGTTGTGATTACCTCAGTATATTTCGAATGAGATCAATTAATTGGAGTTTTATTTTATTTTTTCTTTTTTTCTTTTTGCAAGTTTTAAAAGAATAATAAACACAATTACTTATACGTTAACGGTTATGCAGATAAAAAAAATTTCAACCGAAACTTCAGTTAGATAAGATGACTCATGAAAGAAAGTAGATGATTTAAATTGACGCCCGCAAGATTTAGTTTCTCTACTGACAGCCTTGAGATGTATAAGATTTTTATAAGAGGAAGAAGGTTTTTGCGTAACTAAATAGAGATAGTGTAGCCACGTGTGTTGGACAAATGGACAGTGTAGGAAGAAACCACAAACTTTTATTTTATTTAAAGCCATCCAGATGAGATGATAATGGGATTTAAATGACGTATATGTATGAGATGGTGCGTGAGTTTAAGTTTGTTAGTTGGAGACATGACAAAACATTTGAAAAAGTCCTATTTATGTTACATTAGTCTTTAATATGTTTCTGTAGTAAATATTCAAGGTGAAGTTATCTGGTGGATATACTTCTGTCGTGACGAATTTACTATACAATTTCCAGCCATCAGATTCATATATATACAATTTATTTTTACTCGTACATTATCGTTTTTTATTAGTCCTATTATATTTATTTTTAAATCACCAATCATTATTCATTATTATTATTATTATTATTATTATTATTATTATTATTTTTGTCATATAAAAAAAAAATTACGGTTAAATTTTTTTAAACCAATAAAAATAAATTAATAGCTAAAAATAAAAAAACGCAATTGAAAAATATATATATTTTTTTTATCAATGTCAAGTGCAAGTAAATCTAATAATAAAATGCAATATATATTTATATATATATCTTGAAAATTGATAATGATAATATCAATAATGGGGAATTTCAATTTACTTCAGCATAAGAAAACAAAAAAAAATTAATAAGCAAGAACCTCATTATTATTCCAGGCTTTGAAATGAAAGATAATTATTTTTTCGTTTATGTTAAAATTACTCTAAGTCGAAAGATGTATTATTATGTACATAGTTAGAAGGCATTTAAAAAAAAAATAAAATATTAAGCATTGGCATGAAATTTAATGTCAGTAAAACAATTATGTAATTTGTTTGTGATAAATCGGCAAATAGACTAGTAATAAACGTTTGTCATTATGTTTACATATCAAACGATGTTGATGAAAGATTAAACTACCAAAATAGTTTTAATGTTACTAATCAGCAGTGATTGAATTTCGTCCTGTATTATCAGTTGTCACGCATCAGACACAATAAAGCAAATTTTTAAAAATACAAGAATTTAATCAATGAAAAATAAAATTATCCTGAAGTCAATAAACAATTAACCATTTTTGAACTTTTTTTTTTAAATCAATTAGAAAAAAACTGAAAATATGCACATGTAAAAAATTTTAAAAACTGTAAGTGCAATTTTTGAAAATTTGTATTTTTTTGGTTTATCATTTCAAAAAAATACAAAAATTATTAGACGTCGATCAACTTCAATATGAAAAAAATATTTATTATAAAAAATAAAAGATTTCTCACACCAAGATATGGAAAATAAAATCTACCGTAAAAGCAATCACATAAGAATTTAATGCTACCATTAAATCTGCTTGTTAACTACCCTTTTTATGTATGTATACAATATATAAATATATATATGTGTAACAATAATAATGTAAGCGTAATATCTCACTGGAAAATACTTTGACGTAAGATAGAATCGATTGTGTCGAGCCATGCGCGTCTTTCAAAAGTTCCCCTTTCATTTTGTTTGACGTTTATATATATATAAATATATAAAAGAAAGTACAGTGATGGTGTTAGTGGTCGTAATATCAGTAGAGGGCGACTAAAAAGGACTAAAGGAGATAAAAGACCAGTAGAGATGGGACTAAAAACTTACGACGACTCACTGGACGAGCACGAACAATAGAAGAATCACTCTCGCGGGGGTGCTGTTACTCTCTCGGGCGTGATGAGAGGTGCGCTGCGGATATTGCAGTCTCCGGAGGTGTCGAGAGACACTCCTTATGTACAAACGTGGGACATTAATTGAGTAACTATTGGAATACGAAATATCCTTCAATGGAAAATTTATAAATAAATATTACAAGTCCTACTGGAAATTATTTCGTTTAATTGAATTCGAAACGAAAAAAAATAATCTACTGAGCTGTTGATTGAATTTAATAAAATTTTTAGATCCATATTTATTCGGGCAGTGAAAATAATATTTTTTTGGTGCGTCAACAGTTTTATATACCGGCTAATATCGATTGCCGTACTGCGACATTTGACGTTTGGAGCTGGCACTGGTCGAAACAGGCGTTTTCAACGACAAGCCGTCTAATTTTCCATCACCCTTTTTTATTTTTTAATTCAATTGTCGCACAGTTCTCATGCCGGTTTCAATTGTTCGTCATAAATTAAAAGTGGTACTTGAAAATGAAACAACCGTCACATTTATCATTGAATTACGAACCTCAGCAACAGCAGTAGCCTTTACTACCCTCATTAATATATCAATGTACGAATACTTTAGAAAAGGACAAAAGACTTATTGCTCTAACTGTCAGGACCCATATAATTGCATAAATAATAATACGGTAATTAATATGTTTGACGAAAGGTTTCACCACTCAACCTATTATTATGCATATCAATAAAAAAAATAAAAAGTATCTATAGAATTTTTGTTATTATTTTCTTTTAAGCTTATTTGTTTTTCATTATTCATTTTTTATTTTTCAGTTTTGTTTTCGTAAATAATAAGAGAGTAGAGAGTAAATCATATTTTACATTCAGACCTTCGTGATTAACACCGGAAATCGTGAGATAAACTAGTACGATATTATCTGTTGAGTTAAACTTTTTGTTTATTTTTAAAAAGTCGGATTCTTTAAAACTTTTATACTTTTGTTGATCCTGATGTCCCTATTTAGTGTAAAATAACTATAATTAAGTCGTTAATTTTTTTCTTTATGCATACTCATTTCACTTATATTCAACAGACGATGAAAAGTATTAAAAAAAAATATGAAAATAATTAAAATTGAACAAAAATAAAAAATATCACGCAAATTCATACACATGCACGCTAACAAATTATTAAATAATTATATTTTGAATAATTATAAATTAAAATTTTATGCTCTCTAGACATTTTCACATCTAATCACTAAATTATAGTTGATTTGTTATTGCTCTGTACATAAAAAACTAATAAAAAATCTATATAGATACTTTTACAAATCATACTAAATTCACTCTAGACCGCGAAATTACTTAACTTTTTAAAAAAAATTTTTTGTGTTGCGCAAATTTCAATAAAAGTATTGTATCAATACAATATAAAATACCGACATAGATAATTGATTTACTCATATATTTATATATAGATATATAATTCAATACGTCGTCAAAGGCGTCAAGCATTTGATTGTAAGTCATGCGAATCAATATACACTCACCGGACTCTAGTTTATATGCAATAATTTATATAGTTCCATATCACTTTCCACCCGGTTTCTTTCGGTGACTCGACCACACGTATATCAATATATTTTATTTAATATAACATGCAGTAATGTCGATATATATAAAGAAATTTAAAGGCAGGTTGAAACAACTACTCCAGGCGCAAGAAAACACATTATTTTAGTCATATGAATGTAACAGATGTAAGACAACTTTTAAATTTTAAATTAATTAATTAATTAATTGAAATAAATGCGCGTACTGATTTTTCCATTATCTAAACACGCATTTTTTTAATTTTTATTCATCTTACATTTTATTTCAAAATTTTTGAAATTGACAATTGTCAGCTACATTTTCACACTTATTATTTTGCTCATGTAAATGGAGCAGATGTGAGACAACTTATCAATTTTAAATGAATAAATTAATTAGTTAATTAAAAGAAATATGCGTACTAATTTCTCAATTATATAATTACGCATTTTTTATGATTGTAAATGTAGCAGACATGAGACAATTATTATAATTTGAAATAATAAGGGTTATCATACATTTTCGGTTGATTTTTCTGTGAAAAAACATCTAAATATAAACTACAGACTGCACATTGATTCACTACTGTCTAATCTAGTGAAGTGCACTTTAATTTTTTGATATTGGGCAAAGTTCCTGGTTACTGTATTAGTGCAACAAAGACTATACTACTCACCCTTGGGTGCGAGAGAGAAAAAAGTAAGAACCCCTGTTATTAATAAAATGTAAATAGAAAAAAATTAAAAAATTCACATTTATACACAGAAAAAAAAGAGTTTTCTTGGCACAAGAAATATTTTGCATTATGATTTATAGGTAAAAATTTTCTTAAGACTAAAAAAAATTTTCTTTTGCTCCAAAAATAAAGTAAAAATTTTTTGCGCCAAGAAATCCTTTTTTTCTGTGTTGAATTTACTAATCAGTACATACATTTTTTTTAATTGTTTAGTTCGTTTATTTATAATTAAAAATTTATGATACTGAAGTCAGCAGACGTCAAATAATTTTCGAAATTTGTTTACAACGATAAATTATAAAAAAAAAAATATTTCTAAAAATTGCACCTATAGTTTTTAAAATTTTCTACATGTGCATTTCTTTAGTTTTTTTTTTTTAAATTAAATTGTTAAAAAAAAAAAAAAAAAATCTTAATTGTCTGCCGACCAGGATCATAAAAATTTCTCTCATATCGGCTCACTTCACACTTATTATTTTTTTATTTTTATTCTACTTACATTTTATCTATTTCAAAATTTAAAAAATTGACATTTGTCAGCTACATTCACTCATCATTGTTTTTTTTTATTTTATTTCATGATCCTGAAGTTAGAAGATATTCAACAATTTTGGGATTTTTCTTTCAACAAATTATTTACAAAAAAAACAAAATATGAATTTCTAAAAAATTTTAAAAACTATTGGTGGAATTTTGTTTTATATTTATCGTTTTGAAAAAATTTCTAAAATTATTAGTTGCCGGGTAACTCAGTATAATTTTTGTCGTTATTTATTGTCCTGAAGTTAACAAACAATCAAAAATTTTCGGATTTTTTTTTTATTAACAAATTGATCAAAAAAAAAAATTTTAAATATGCACATGTAGAGAATTAAAAAAAACTACAAGTGCAATTTTTAAAAATATTATTTTTTTTATAATTCATTTCAAAAAAATTCAAAAAATTATAGGCGTCGGCTAACTTCAGTATCATACTTGCATCAAACAATTAATCAATTGTTATCAGATAGCAAATACTGTCAATACATAGCATAAAAAGTTGAGTAATTATTAAGTTTTGACAATTGAATATATATATTGAATATTTAAGTCTCATCACAAATATTTTTTGTTTATGTTTACATTTGAAAATCCCGCGCTTTTTCAGCAGTATTTAAATTTAAATAAAAAATAAAATACTCACCATACAGACGATTTTCAAGACGTTGTCAAGGCGTCACGTAAAACTCCAATATTACCAGCAAGTTCACACCAAGTTGTTGTGATTATCCAATAAGAGATATGTAGAGCCAGATAATGAAAAATCCCAAATATGTAGTAAACAAATTTTAAAATTCAAAATGTCAATTTAATAATTAAATTTTATGTGAATCACACACATTTTATTATTATGTTATAATAATTAAATATTTATGTCAATTAAAATTATGAATTTTTAAATATATTGAGAAAAAAATATTTTATTGTGCAAAAACAAAGACGAGTAGTCACGAACGTGAAAAATTGTTGAGAACAAAAAAAAGTTGTTACACGACACAAAAGAAAGCGAATGTTGTGCGCCCGATAAAATACCGCGCGGAGTTCAGCGGCCGACTGAGAGGACGCAGTTGCCGTTCGTCCGCCATAAGACTCTCGTGTGCTCTCGTGGTCGTGCCGCCATAGCCTCCATTGCCCCCTCGTGGCTTACACTCGCGATCCCCCACCGCGCAACTGTACAGACAAAGCCATTGCGCGCGCAATCCCGCATATTTTTTTTTACTTGACGACGCTCCACTCCGCAAAACCTCTCTACTTACAATACAACAACTAAAAAAATAAATATACAACTTCACTTTTATATTTACTTCCCATATACTTCATAATCGTAACTTTTTAATATAACCATCAACTTTTTTCCGCTTCATTTAACGTTCCTTTTTTTTTCAAGCTTCACATCTTCTTTTCCTTTTCTTTTTATATTTATTTATTATATGATGAAATACACGTTATATCTACAGCAGACACTTTTATTTCGAATGGCGAAGTCTACACTCTTGTTTCAATGATTTAGAGTTTTACTTTTATTCAATATTATTGACATCACGAACAAACAGACCATAAACAAAAGACTTAAAAGAAACTTTTTTTTAAATATATTCACACTTGACAAGCTGTACTTATGTTAGTAAAACATATATATGATAAAAAAAGAATTTTTAATGAGCGAAAATAAAATTTAGAATCGCACAATCTATTTTTGACGATAAAAATTCAAAATTTTGAATCATGAATTTTTTTTTTTAAATGATTTAAATTTCAAATTTTTGGCGCATTAATCGATTGTTTATTTAAAATAAATATAATTATGATAAGTAATTTTAAATCCCGAAAATATAAATTTTTGATCTTGGCGCTAAAATTCAAATAAAAATTTGGAAGTAAGAAATATCGCACTGTAATTCAAGTTTTTTTTTGGCCTTTAAAAATATTTTCTATTTAAAAATTAAATCGATCTGTTTGGGTTTTAAATTTTTATGACTCTATAATCTGAAAGGTCACTGTCATATTTTATTATTTATTATTTCCACAAAGTTATGAGTATTTAGTTATAGACCTATTTACGTTTTTGGTCATGAAAAAAAAAAATTACTCCACAATATAATATAAGCTTATCCTCAAATATTTATGAGTGTTTTTATATATTTTCTTGTTATTATCCTTCAAGAATACGAATTTGGGTAGTTTTTAATAGGAAAATATTAAAATTTTACGGACAATAATTTTGATGGAACATAATATTGGCTAAAACTTTTCATCTTCAGCAAAGTTAGCACGTTAGTTAAAAGCTTACTAATGGCTAATTACAATTCATAAAAAAAATTTATTTATATATATATATATATAATTAATATGTTGTTTCGCCATCGTCGTCGTCGTATACAGGTCATATAAATCTAAATTATAGGATAAGAAAACAAAAAAGATTATTGTTAGAATTATCGACAAATGCTTATACCTCTTGCTCGTTAAAGAGATTGTAGGCTACATTAGTAACTACACTTGGTAAATATAAAGGTTGATAACTTATCATAAATATTTATATTGAGCTGATTCAAAAAAATTGACTATTTTGTTTTCTTGTGAAAGCCTGCATTTAAATAATACTAAAAAAAGATGCCTACGAAAACCAGAGCTCTTAATTTTAATATTTAAAAGTCACGCATCGCAAATTTCTATTTTTCATTTTAACACGGGAAAAAAATTTTATTTTAGCTTTTACTAGCTTACAAACCAATCAACATATTTTTATGCGCAATAAACATTTTGGTAGGAAAGTTGAACGCTCAACAAAAAAAGTCCCTTATCATTTTTTGATAAATCCATCTGTTCAATAGTTATTTGAGCTTGAAGTCAAATTTTTAGTAAATTTTGAGATCTTTTTACTTTTCCGGCGAAACTATCGGACTTATTACAAAATGTCATAGTAACTTTTTTGTAGATAATTTTATTCCTTACAAATTGTTACAAATAAAGTTTTTTTAAATTCCGCATTGTTTTCTAGTTATTTTCATTACAATGTCAAGCTCTTAAAAAAATAGGTTTCTGATTGATTTTTTACAAAAATACAAAGAAGAAATGCTCAGAATAACTTCCTAGGACTTCAAGACGTCGAGAGCTGACGAGAACTCGATTTTCAAAAATCGGACCGAAACCAATAACTTCCCTTTTTTTTTGAAAATTTTTAATTTTCATTGCGGAAGTTAAAATTCAACCGATTTGATATTTATAAATGAACGTTTTCAGATTCTTTTGTATACTTTTTTTGACACTTCATTAAAAAAAAAAAGTTTCATAATTTTTTCAGTGCAAAATATGCATGCTCGGGAACGTGTTCAGAAAAAACTGATTTTGAAGTATATTTAAACATGCACGGAGAAAAATGTTGGCTCGAAACTTATCAATTTTTGTTATGCTATCGACCAAACTTGAAACAGGTAGTGAAGCATTACAATTATTATAATGTATGAAAAGAATTGTTATTAAAGCTTATCGATAAGTTTCTCGGGCGTAGTAAGTATTGTGATACAGCATAATAATTTTTCATATGAGCACAATAATTTTTGGGATGATTCACTTCCTGTTTCAAATTTGATCGACAGCATAATAAAAATTGGTAGGTTTCGAGCCAACATTTTTCTCCGTGCTTTTTCTTTGACCATATTTTAGGAGCACGTTTTGAAGTTTAGAATAATCACCGCTTTGTCAATAATTTTTCTTACACGGATCTCTGAGAATTTATTCGAATTAATAAATTTCTTCAGAAAAAAAAAAAAAAAATAAATAAATAAAAAAAAAATAAATTTATCACTGGAATGTTTGAGTCAAATAAGCTCCTAAATGTTAAAAGTAATTTTTTTTATTAAATCAAAATTTTGTTAAAAGTAGAAACAATAAAATTAAAAAAATAATCCATTTATAAAGAAAATTCTCATATATTTATTATGAAAAAGTTAATATTATTTTATAAAGTACGATTGAAAGAATTCAAATTAAAGAAACAATATTTCAACATTGAAAAAACGACATTAAAAAAAAAAAACAATAAGATTTTAATGAGCATAAAAAAAATATAATTGTTAATAAGTATAAATGACATATCTTGACTTTAAATTATTATCGGTATGTTGACGAAAACGGCTTTGATCGAGTCTGGACACTTGTAGGCTACAGAACATTTGAGAACATATACGATATATTATAATATTTATTATATACCAAATGTTGACCATTTTTAAATATTTTATTATTGTCTTTTTTTTTACTCATAATATTTGTATTTTAATTAATGGTGGGATAAATTACTTAAAAAAATTAATATAACTATTATTTTTATTTATCAATATTGTTATTATAATTTACTAAAATTAATAAATAGATAATCTTTTTTTTAGCTGCTGAAAACGAAATTCCTGATATCATAGCAACATTTCGTGGACCTTTTGAAGATACGCCGCATTTTTCAATGGGTAGCGCCGGAATATGTTCAGCTACAATATCTTGTGAAATACTAAAAAATCCAATAGAAATGGTTAAATCGGCTTATAACGAATTAAAACATATTTATAAGAATCAATGTTCCAACATTAATTCATCGCAAACAGGTCTTATTAATATATAACAATTAATGTTATTTAAAATTAATAATAAATTTTAATTAATGAAGTAATTTAAACTAAAACATATCAAGTAAAAGTATTAAGTTAAATTAAATATCTAACATAAATTATTTCAATTCAGAAAGTTTACCAGAATCAAAAATAAATAAAGATAGTGTTCTCATATTGTCTGAAAATAATACAAATATACAAGAAAAATCAGATATAACGAATGATAATGAAATAAAACCAAATAAATATCGAAGGATACTGGTAAAATATAAATATCAATCGTTAGAAATAATTGAGTTTTATTTTTTTTTCATGATGATGTTATTTGTTAGAATGATATTTGTTACAGGCCGATTCAGATCGTAGACCTTCCTGTCACCACCGACTCGCCAACAACAACAACAACAACTAGTACAACAACAACAACAACAACAACGACGACGACGACAACAACAGAAACAACTACAAGTACAACAAGACGACCACGAACAACAAGACCGCCACGAACAACAAAACCTCCACGAACAACAAGTCCTCCACGATCAACCAGACCGCCACGAACAACAAGACCCCGACGAACTCGAAGACCGACAACACCGCCGCCTACACCACCACCACCGCCTCCACCGCCGCCTCCACCACCACCACCACCACCACCACCACAACCGCCACGGCCTCCACGAACACAAGTATTTATTACATCACAATATTTCAATTTTAGATAAGCCGCCTCACTAATTCCAAAAAGACATATTTTTATACGCCATTTTGGTTTTAGTCACTAAGTTTAAAGCCGAAAGGGCGTAACATTTTTTTTTATTGCTAATCATATTGTAGACATATTCGAAAGCTGAAAATTGGGAAAAAAATCGGTCTATCAGTTGACCCTGCGGGTTAGCCTCAAAACAAAACTTCCCGCTGTTTTCGAGCTTCTTGAGCCCGAAAAAATCGTTGTGAATACATTTTCGAACGCTTCAAGCTCGAAAATACTTTTTTATGCCTTTGTTTTTGAAAAAAAATACGTTTTTTTATCTTGTTTTCTCTAACGATATCTCTCCAACGAATTAAACGATTGAAACACGGACATCATCTTGAAATTAGTCAGAATAGCTTTCTAGTACCTCAAAATGTCAAAATCTGATAGAAATTCAATTTTCGAAAATCGGACCAAAACCAATAACTTCCCGAATTTTTGAAAATTTTCAATTTTTTTAGCGGAAAGTTAAAAATTTTGAAAAAAAAGGTGTATAATTTAAGCTATATGCCCTTTTGGCTTTCCAAAATTATTTTTTTTCAATTTTTAGCTATATGCAATAAATCTACAAAACGATTGACAATGAAAAAAAAATTAGACGCCCTTATTTTAGTTTTACACTGAGAGAAAAAAATGTATGCTTTCAAGAAAAAATGCTTGATTTAAGTATTTTAGTTACTTAAATAGTGCCCAGAAAAAAAGGATTTCTTCGCGCAGAAAATTTTTCACTTGCCCTAAGAAATTTTTTGCATTATGAATTGAAAACAAAAATTTTCTTGAGCCAAGAAATTTTTTCTAGTCCTAAAAAAATTTTTCTTTTCAATTCATAACGCATAATTTTTCTTGCGCCAAGAAATCCTTCTTTCCTGTAAAGAAATATTTGCGTGCCTTAGATAATTTATGTTTCCAGAAATTTATCACTAAAGTGAAGCAATAGTTTTCTTAAAATAAGAGCTATCAATTTCATTTTAGAAAAAAATGACTTGAGTATTTACGGAAACAAGAAAAATAATTATTTGAATTTAATTTGTATTTTCTCAGTGTAGTTTCGTAAAACCAAAAGTCAAAAGATCTTATAAAAATACAAGTTTTTTTGGAATTAATAACACAAAGTATAAAATGTATTTTCATTACACAGCATTCCCAATGGAGGCCCCTACCAAGTTTATTGGAGACAAAACTAGAAATTCTTCATAGAAAAAAACAACTTTTTTTGGAATTACTCATGTTAAAAGCAATGCGTATTCTTCGATGGAAAAAGAAGCTTCTTGAGCTTATAATGTTTGGATAATTAGAATTATTCACTGTCACACTAACGCATTATTAAATGTAAAATATATTTTTTTTTTTTATAATTTTTAAAATATATATAGATATATATCATCTTGTTGAGTTTAATCATAATCAAAATTATAATTATCATTTTAGTTTTAGAATTTATTCTTTACTTAAATTTGATTGTTCTCATTGTTAATAAAGAAAGTATATATAAAACTTGATTAGTGTTATTAATTGCTTAATTAATTAAAGTTTTACATATTTAAGAGTAGAAAATAAATAATAATACACTCTACTAAATATAAATTTTGAATTTAACTACAAATTTAGTTCCTAGAGCGCAGCACCCGCTGAATACTTTTGTTCTCACTACACATTTATTTATTTTGTGTAAAAATGTCAAATTACAGCTGATTAATTATTAATTTACTTCAAGTAAAAATATTAATTTTTTTTTAATGGCAGTTCTTATGTTTCCATTATTATATTTATAAGGTAACATTTCTTTTTGACTTGCTTAAAAAAAGTATTATATTTGTAATATTTTTCTGAGTGATTATTAAATTAATTATTCATTTTTTTAATTGTTTAATTAATTTAATATTAAAATAATTATCAATAAAATAAGTACGTTAAATATATTTTTTCAATTAATTTGTTAAATAATAAAAAATAAATTTTAGAAATTTCAGGTACTTGTCCAACGTCAACACGAATATTTAAATCAAATTAAATTAATTATAAGAAAAGTTTTCATAGGTATGATTTGAGTAATCAAATTATTTTAAATAAAATTTACTTATTTTTAAGTTTATTATTATTATTTGTTTGTTTAAATGCTCAGAGGGTTATTCCTAGTAGTCCATCTCTTATGGAGAAAAATGATTTAATTCATGACAAGTGTATATCTATATATATTAGTCAATTCAAATTGTTTTAAATCATTTCAAATTGTTTTGAATCATTTTAAATCATTTTTTTAAATCAGGGATGATAAGGAAAGTAGCAGACGTTAAGAAAATTTATTTCTTTTAAATAAATAAATAAAATATTTATAGAAAAACTTTAAAATTTTTTTAAATATCTTCTTGTGCATATTCTAAAAATTGTATTTTATCTCAAGTAACTTGTTTATAAAAATTCAAAAATTGTCTGATGTCTGCTACTTTCAGTATCATCGGTAGTCTGTCTCTACCGAGTGTGATCTCTGAGCGTCTTCTGTTACCGTTACGATGCTTCATCAACAAAATGATTAGCAAACGCAGCAGGCTAAATTTCGTTGCCTAAGTAAACGGAAAGATCTGAGAATAATAGCTTTCTAACAAGTTGGCATTCTAACTAATGTAGATACAAAGTACGGTTTCATCCCTTCAAGAACGCCAACAATAAGAACGACAAGTCTGACACGGTAGCCTAGACGAAGTTTGCCAATTTCAAACAAGAGATTCTCATATATCTGTTGCTTGTGCTCTTCTTTAACTGATGTTTTACTCAGCACGTGCTGCAAATTCAATGATATGTCAGACGTGGTTTTCTCGAGGAGCATAAGATCCGGTTTGTTGTGAATTTTTCGAGTTGTTGCAAATGCCAATTTCCAACAAATACGACTTATTGATATTGTTATTATTATTAATAAGAATATAAATATTAAAGACTTACCGGGATATTTTTCATCAATCATCTGCACTATTTGAACATAAGGACTTAAATTTAATCGTTTACGTTTAGATTTAACATCCTCAACACCAATCAGTCGGTATAATAATTTAAAGTTTGCCAATTTCAAACAGGAGATCCTGATATATCTGTTGTTTGTGCTCTTCTTTGACCGTAATGTTATACTCTATACCTCGTGCTGAAAACTTAATGACAGTGATCTTAGCAATCAAACAATTTTAAGTAAAATTAATTTATTTTTCATTTTATTATTAAACTTAATTTATTAAAAATATCTATATTGTTTTATGTTACAGGGGAAAAAAGAATTAATATGAATCATGATGAATAGAAATTGAATTAATTAATCCATAAAAAAATTATACATTTATAATAATATTGTTGTATTAAAAATGAATTACGGAATTGACTGGGAAACTGAGCAACGTCAAACGTTGCTTGGTACCCGAGCTACCCTCGAGAGATCAGCTCAGTCAGTAGCACGTTCTCAAACAGTTGCCGCTGAAACAGAACAAATTGGTCAAGAAGTTGTTGCTGAATTAGGTATACAAAGAGAAACGTTATTACGTACAAAAAGAAGATTATCTGAAACAGATCAGGAATTAGCAACCTCTAGAAAAATAATGCGATTAATTGGCCGAAGAGTTTTGACAAATAAAATTGTATTAATATTAATAATTGTTTTAGAGATTGTAATACTCGGTATCGTTATCTACCTTAAATTTTTTACTAAAAAATGATTTATATTTATAAAAATGCATTTGACTTTCAAGTATAAGCTTAATATATAAATTACATATTTAATATTTAAATAATATTCAGAAATTAATTAAATAAACAAATTTTTTTTAAATTATTTATTGTATTGTTACATTTTAATATTTACAAAAAAATATTTATTTTATTTTATTGATTATTATAAAAAGCCGATATCCTTTTGAATACTTCCGGATTATAACCTTCTACTATAGGTTTTCCTTCTTCATATTCTGCTTTTTTAAAAAGATCTATTTCTGGCATAGACCACCATAGATTTTTTACACCTTCAGTACCACTGATATTCAAAGTATTTAATTGAAATACTGAAAAATGAAATGATTGTCCGTTCGATTGTACACACTGTACTGTAATAGGTTCAGGTAAATCTTTGATATTTGTTCCGAATTTTTGATAAGCACAAGAAGCTGCTGCAGTAAATGATTTTATCAAAGATCTGGCTAATAATTGATTTTTAGTTACTGGTAGTTCTGTTATATTTTGAACTTTTACTTGATCGTGATAAATAAATATCGTATGAGGATTTATCCACGGCGACGATTTAGGTACAGCTAAGAATAAAAATATTTAAAAAATTTTTTATTCAATTCAATTAAAATTAAATACTTACGATATAAATGCTCTTGTTCATAAATGTGTTCCTCAGGGAAATAAATCATAGGATTAAGAGGATAAATATTTGGCAAAGTTAAATCTTTAACATCTTCAAAATTTCCTACTGGTGTTAAACTTTTGTTTGCTGTTATCATCATGTCAACTGTCATATTAAACATGACTAAATCGTTGTCTTTTTCTACGATAAATAAATAGTATAATAGTATATTGTATGACAAGGGATGAAATAAAACGATTTCAGACCAGGTTGGTTGGCTAACATCACCCGCAATCGGAAATCGTGTTTCATCCTGAGTTTCACACAATATTTTTCATGATAACTCGCATTAGAACTTAAAGTTTCAGTAGCAGTCAGTCAGAAACAAGTTAATTTAAGACCTTCAGTCAGCGTGCAGAAACATTATTTGTTCTTTTCCCAAGGGACGAAACAAGCTTGTTTATACCCGCTGATTGAAGGCATTCAGAATTTACGCGTTTGCTAATAGTAATTCGCGGCATTTCTGAAATTATCTTGTTTCGACTGATTGTAGAGACACTGAAACTTAGAGTTTCGATGCTGGTATCATGAAAATATATTTTAATAAATAAAAAAATAACGATTATTATTATTATTTTAATAGTTACCAAGTGGTATTTGAGTTATTCCATTATGTACTAATTGTCGATCAGAAACAACTGAAGGCCCACATAATAACTCACATAGTTGAATCATTTTTTGTAATAGATTACGTCTAAATTAAAAATTATACATTATTGTTATGAAAACAAAATTATAAGTTGAATTAACATTAAAGAAAAATATTTACGATTTTCTGACATCAGTAAGCCCATAATCTCTTGGAAAATTGAAAGCTGGCCTCGCAGGATCTCTTCTTTTGGGTAACTTTTCTTGATGAGCATCGAAAATATTTGAGGCGTAAACAAATCTTTCAATCATTTTATTAACTTCTTCAGAGGTATCTTTTATTGATTCCTCAATTTGATCAGGGAGTCCATCTTTGACAAGCAGTGTTTTTGTTAATACTTGTGCTTGGTCTGTACCCATTACTAATAGATCATTAGTGTTGAGCTTAAAGCATGGTCTTTCTTTCCAACCAGGATGAGTCTCATCCATTGGAATGGGTCGTGGATAAACAACACGATCGAAAAATTGAGTAACACTAAAAAAAATTATTATTATCATTATTATTATTAATCATTAATATTAAGGACATTCTCAGGGAGTGCCCCCCCCCCCCATTTTTTCAAGATGTTCGAAGACTTTTAACTGTTATAACCATACTTAAATTTTATTTATCAATTAAAATCATTATTAGACAGTGTCCCTCATGTATTTAAAAATTTGCAATGACTTTCAGCTGTCAGAAGTGCATGAAAATTTTAAGAATTAATAAAAAAAAAAACTAAAACCTTTATTGAAAAAAAAGACAACGTAATTGCGATTTCACCAAGACATAAAGTTGAAAAAAATTGCAGTTGTTATCGATTAGGAGTAACACGAAATTTTTCGAATAAATTTTCGTCTACAAAATTTGAAATATCGAATTATAAACTTGACATGATTTTATTGAAATTCATTTTCCGAATTTCGTCTCTCCTAATTGATATCAACTGTAATAATTTTTTTTAAATCTATATCTCAGCGAAATTGCAATTACGTTGTCTTATTATCAAATAATGCTTTAATTCTTTCTTTTAATTAATTAATAAAATTTTGATAGGCTTATGACAGCTGAAAGCCATTGAAAATTATTAAAAAGTGCGGGCTGTCTGAGAATGGTCTTAAAAAAAAAAATTAGAGCACTCATTCAAAAAAGGATGACGTACAGTACACTCTGGTTATAAACAATGTTTCTGTCTATACTTTTACTTACAGGAAAAAATGAAACTGACGTGAGAGTGAGTAGAGTGTCCGATGTAACTTATAACCAGAGTCTACTGTAATTACAATTTTCCCTAGGTATAGATTTAAAAAAAAAATTACAGTCATTATCAATGAGTTTAATGATATTTGGTAAATAAATTTTAGTTTACAAAATTTTAAAATTCAATTTATAAAATTACCATGAAATTACTTAAATTTATTTTCCAAATTTCATTTAACTTCTAATTGATATCAACTGTGAGTACAGTTGGACCTCGTTATAAGACTATTCGTTTCTCTCTCAAATTATTGCGATACCTGATTTGTAAAAAAGACAGTAATATAGTCTTATAACGAAGTCCGACTGTAATTTTTTTAAAAATCTGGATCTCGGCCAAATTGTCCTTTTTTTCAATGCCTTAATCTTTTTAAATTCATAAATGAAATTTTAATACCATCATGGCAGTTAAAAGTAACTCAAAATTTTTTTAAAAAAACGGGAGAGAGGTGTTGTCTGGGTATGACCTCAAATAATTGTTTATATAAATAAATAAATACTCTAATTTAGTTTTTGGAGGATTTAAAATCTCATTAGGATCAAAAACTGGTATCCCCATTTTAGTAAGAGTAGGTTCACATCCACTTTCAGCTAATACTTGTTTCGTATGAAAAAACCAATTACGTTTCATCATTCTCCCTAAATGAATTTTATATAATACCTGTGTGAATTTCATTGTTGATTAATCTAAAAAAAATAATTAGTATATTGAAAATTTATTATTTGTATTAGAGGTTATGAGCAACAAAATCATTCCATCAGTTTTTACTTAATATAATTTTACAACAATTAAAAAAGTTTATTAATTCTTTTTATATGTACTTACTATTAGTAACAATCGTATGTAATAAGTTATAAATAATTAGTGTTATAAAATAACTTTAATAATTAATTGTTTTTATCCGGTAAAAAATCCACTAGAGCGCCATTCCGCCATTTGTTAAATTTTTCAAGCACGTTTTCATGTCCAATATTGAAAAATGTCAACAAAATCTTATTGATGTGACAGGTTATTTAAAAATCATATTTTTTATTATTATTATTAGATATTAAATAGAAATAATAATTATTTTTTAAATAATAAATGAAAAGATGAGACTTTATTCAAAATATTTAAATATAAAAAATTACTTGTCATTGAAACAAATATATCGAAATTCGTTTACATGGAAAAAACCAAATGGTTTTCCAACAGAAATTGTTGTTTATAATCCGATAAACAAAGAAAAAGTACCTTTGATATTAAAAAATGATAAAATAGCTACTTGGTACATGTGTGGACCAACAGTTTATGATTCTGCACACATTGGTCATGCTTGGTAAGATATTATTATTTTAATAAAATATTAAGATTTTTTTTATGAGTGCAGTGTAGCAGACATCAGACAAATTTGAAATTATAAATAAATAGAGTAAATAATGAAAAAATTAATATTTGTAAAAAATGCACTTATTATTTTAAAAAATTTTTTAAATGCGCATTTTTGGAAATTTAATTTTATTGATTATTTTAATCGTTTATTTGAGAAACCCCATAAGTCAAGAAAAAAATTTTCAGGAAACACAAAAAACACTTTTCTGGAAAAACTTGCCATTGAAATAATAAATAAATAATTGAAGAGAATAATATTAGCGCCTGAAAAATATTCAAACAAGAAAAATTCAATTTTTTAACTGAAACTACTTAAAAAAATTATTCAAAGTTGATTGACTTATGGGTTTTCTCAACCAAACGGGAGAAAAAGTTATAAAATCATTGTTTTTTTTATTTTTTCCACTCAAATAATTTATTAGACTGATAAAATGAAGTATATAATATGTAGGGGAGAGTGGGGTCAATTGAACCACAGGGCAATTGAACCAGTAAGCTTAAAAAATCAAAAAAAATATAAAAATGTGTCGTCCTCTTGGAATTACATTTCAATACACTAAGCCTCAGTCTGACCAAAATTTTAAACCAATATGATGATTTAATTTTAAAAAATTCTTAGTTTTTGTGTTTTTAGGCATCTGAACTTTGTTATTCAGCTCTTGACAAATTGTTTAATAATTTTTTAATTTTCAAATGAAATCTTACAAATTTTTTTGTAATAGCTTCTTACATATATTAGTCATAAATTTCAAACTTTACTTCTAGTAAAATAGTTCTTGAATATTTTTTTTTAAACTAATTATTTCAATAAAATCATATAGGGTCAATTGAACCAGTACTCTGGGGGACGGTTGAACCACACGAATCACACTGTGAGCATCAGACATGCGCGCGCATCTTGACAGAATGTGAAAACAAGCTAAACTAACCAACAAAAAAAATAATTATATTGAAAGAAGTTTTAAAAGTGATTTTTATAACATATAATACTATAAAAAATACTAAATATGATTAGAAGTGTTGTAATTTTAGTTTTAAGCTATAATGAATAGTAAATTATTCATTAAAGTCATTCGTTTGTGGTTCTAATACTTTTGGTTCAATTGTCCTCGACTAGTGGTTCAATTGCCCCCGCAAAGGAAACGATTGAACCATTTGATGCAGTTGTACAATTTCATATTTATTTAAAATTTTCATCATTTATTAAGTTATGTGCTTATGAGAAATGATAGTCTATATAATAAGTTATAATTCTGTAAAAAAAAAGTTAACACTTTACTTTTATTCATATAAAAAAAAAATGTCAAAGTATTTTTGGTTCAATTCACCCCACTCTCCCCTACTTTAATTCTGAAACTCAGAAATTACAAAAAATTATAATTAATTTAAGTATTTTAATTAGTCATATTATTTTTTTTTCAAAAAAAGCGCGAATTTTAAATAAAAAAGAAAAAGTTATTTCTATGAAACTAGAACTGCATATGTTTATTTGAAAAACCCTATAAGTCATTGACTTATGGGGTTTCTCGAGAAGTCTACGGTTTCCGTGACGCCGCCAAATGACATCGAATTCTTGTAGAACTTGACGAAATAAGGCTTTTTTTCAAATAGCTGTAACTTTTTCAAAAATTGACTAATTCAGACGTTTTTTTTTTTTTTCAAATTTTCATCTTTGAATGTAGTTTTCGGAAAAAAATACAAAAAAAAAATTAAGATTTTAAAATCTATGAAATTTTTCACTTTTTATAAAAAATCAAATTTTTCCCAAAATCCATTTTTCTCGAAAACTAAGCGAGATATCAAAAAATTTTATTCTTTAAAAAAGTCTTATTTTGTTGAGTTCTATATGAGTTCACGATCATTTGGCGGCGCCACGGAAACCGTAGAATCCCCGGTTTCTCAATAAAATGAAATTTCTGTCACTCCGTTAACTGTTTTTTAAAAACTGATTTGATGGATATTTTTATTAATTTCTATGTGGGAACATCCAACGAACCCAAAAATGCAAAAAACCCAATTTTGAAAAAACATGACTTATGGTGCTTCTTAAATAAACGATTCATTTACTCTATTTATTAAGATTTTTAAACTTGTTGATGTCTGCTACATTCATACTCATTTTTTTTTTTTTTTTTTTTTTTTTTTTTTCATCATATCTATTACAAAAAGAAAAAAACTAAACATATGAATGATTCTGAAATTGACAGACAATCAACAATTTCCGGACTTTCTTTTTCAACAAATAAATTAAAAAATGAACATGTAGAAAATTTTAAAAACTATAGATGTAATTCTTCAAATACATTTTCTTTGTAATTTATCGTTTTTAAAAAAATTCAAAAATAATTAGACGTCGGCTAACTTCGGTTTTATAAATATACATGTAGAAAATTAAAAAAACTATAGGTGTAATATTTTAAAATAAATTTTTTTATTGTAATTTATTGTTTGAAAAAAAAATCCAAAAATTATTCGACTACGGCTAACTTTAATATCAATTTTTCCAACTTACTTTTAAATTAATTAAAATAATTATGTCTATTATTTCAGCTCTTATATAAGATTTGATGTAATAAGAAGAATATTAGATAGTTTTTTTGATATAAAAGTTATTTCAGTAATGGGTATTACTGATATTGATGATAAAATAATAAGACGATCCCAAGGATCAACACAATTTTCAGATTGGAAACATCTTGCTAAATTTTATGAGCAAGAATTTTATGAACAAATTAAATTATTGAATATTAAACCACCGTATTTGTATTGTAGAGTGTCAGATTATATTCCGCAGATTATTCAATTTATCAGTAATATTATATCGAAAAATTTAGCTTACATTGCTAAAGATGGTATTATAAATATTATATATTTTAATATTATTTAGCGTAGAGATATCATTTTTGACCACTTTGGGGCCAGTTTTGGATACTTGAAAATTAAAATAAAATAATTTGTAAAAAACGCGATAAAAGTATTTGTATCCCACTATTAAAATAGAAATTTCATTTTACACTTTTTCATTAATTAAAATAAAGTATTAAATGTCCAAAAATGGAGCAGTGGCCACAAATAGGCACCTCTACCTTATATATTTAAATTAAGTAAAAACTCTATTGCTAGGCCTCTATCAGTATCCAGTTCCCTTATATATTTAATGAGGTTTGAATTGAATTTTATTTTTATTAAAATCGAAAGCATGTTCAGAAAGTCACTTTGGAGGAAAAAGACACAATGTTTGCGTTCATAATTATTATCTAGTTAACTCAGAGAAACAATTCGAGTACCATAATATGTTCATAAACACTTGGGAGAAGGTAAATGCAGTATCTGGTATTCTTTCGTTCCTCTAGTTTTAACTAAACCACGTGAGTTTTCAATTACTAACCACCTGGTTAGATATTTATCAATCTCCAGAGTATTTTTCTGGATACGCCCCAGAATTTACTGCATGTTTAAATATAAATAATAACTGTAATAATTTTCTTATTGATTAAGTAGATTTATTTGAATGTAAAGTCCAAAGAAGCTGGCTTCTAAAAATTTATTTATTTTTTAATATGAAATTTAATTATAATTATAAGCATTAACGGGCCATTCATAAAATACGTCACGCAAAATTAGACCTTTTTAGACTCTACCTTCTCTTCATCGCTATGTCACATTTTCTGCGATCCCCCTATCAATATTACGTCACAAATGATAGACTCCCCTCCCCGTAAAGACGGAAATATATACATAAAAATATTTATATAAACAAATATGAAACGAATGACTTTCTATCGTAACAAAAAAAAAAATTTTTTAAACCGAGAGAAAAATTTATAAAATTGTTTGATGAACTTCGAACGTCACGTTTCCTTAGACCCGCTGACCCCTATAAGTGCGAATGTATTTTATGGACGATCTTTTAAAATGAAGATTGAGTTTAGAATTTTGTTAAAAATTTTTAAACGTTGGTTTGGAGTAAATTAAAAAAAAAACAAAACATTTTTTAGAGGACTAGTTTTTAAAAGAGGACTGGACACTGGGTAGTTTACTTTATTATTGATTGTAACTGATAATTAGTTATTTTATTTAAGGATCAGTCTATTTTGATTTACAAAAATATAAAGCTCATGGTAAATTTGGTCGTCAATTTGAACATGAATCACATCCGATAAAAAAATCAAATCTTGACTTTGCTTTATGGAAATCAGTAAAACCGGATGAACCCTTTTGGGAAAGTCCTTGGGGACCTGGTAGGCCAGGTTGGCATATTGAATGTAGTACAATGGGCAGGTTTAATTAACTATTTATATAATCAATAAATAATTGATTAAATTTTATTATTATCTATATAACTATTTTTTTTTTTTTTTAGTATTACTTTGGGAAGTAGTATAGACATTCATAGTGGTGGTCACGATTTAATATTTCCTCATCATGAAAATGAAGAAACGCAATCTTGTTGCCATCATGAGACAGATCAATGGGTTAATTATTGGTTACATAGTGGACTTTTACATTTGGAAGATGTGAAAATGTCGAAAAGTTTACAAAACACAATAAGTATTAAAGAATTACTTGATAAATATACAGCCAATCAATTTAGATTTTTATGTTTGATAACTCATTATCGATCAGGTAATTACTATAAATATATACCTTATTATTTTATCTATTTATTACAATACAATCTTCAATCTTTAAAAATTACCAGAGGTAGATTTCTCTCATACTGCCATGCAGAAAGCAATTGCTTTGTTAAAAAAATTTGAATACTTTTTTAATGATTGTCAGAATTATACGGCTGGAAAAATAACTTCTAAAAATATTGATGAATCGATTGTATATAACGTAAGTCAATAATATATTATTAACTATCAATTTTCTTTTTTTTTTTTTTATATTGATTATGTCAAACTTCTTTTTTAATTTCTTATTTTAGAAATTAAATTTAGCGAAAGAAAATGTTCGTAAAGCTTTGGCTAATGACTTTGCTACACCGGTGGCTATATCTGAATTATCAGATTTAGTTGATATTGTAAATAAAATGTTACATCCTGTTCAGGTGAGTTAGCAATTGGAAAAAAATAAATAAATTTACCAATTAATTCATTTATTTTTTAAATATTTTTTAATTACTGCCCAAGTAGCACAGAGACAACTTTAATATGTCTTTTAAAAGGACAACAAATTTTTTTTATTGTTTCAAAACCAAGTTTTTTTATGCATATAAAACATGCAGCCGTAGCGGATCAGAATTACGGTATTTACGATAAATTACCGGATTTTACCGAGAAATTCCATATTGCTACGGTAAATTTGCCCCACTTTACGGGAAAATACGGCAATTGATTGTAATTTGTGGCATTTTTACGTAAATACTGTACAATACTTCACATTACGGTAAAATATCGCAGGGTTGCCACAAATTTACGATAAATTAGTGTACCTTTACTGTAGTTCTTTTGAATACCGTAAATTACGGCAATTACTGTAATTTACGGTAATCACCGTAATTCGTATCCGTCAGGGAGATGTTGATCCTAGGAGTCATAGGAAATTTATGTTCTTTTTTTTCATTCCAAAAAAGTAATTTTAATAAAAAAAACCGTTCCAATCAATAAATCAATTTATTTGTGACTTTTTTTTTTTAATATTTTTTAATGACAAATAAATATATTTGGTACAACTTAATATGACAGCTGATTCAAATAATTTTATAATTTGGCTGATATATTTATTTTATTTGAATAGATTTATTTGGCACAAATAAATATTTAGTTCCTTGAAATAAATATAATATATCTGTGGTAAAGATATTAAATTTGAAGCGAATAACGGAAAATTTGGCGTTACTTAAAACATATTTGAAGCACATGGCCCAATAAAAATTAATGTCACCGTTGATGGTAACTATATTTTTTCGAAGGGTGATTTGTATTATTAATTATATCAGCGTTGCAATTAAAAATTGAAAAATACAATTTTTTTTTATTTTGGAGTAACTATAAAATAATAAAATACCCTGATTAAAAGAAACGATTCGAAAATATTTGCAATGTTAAATGCCCATAAGAAGGGTGATTCAAAAGTATTCAAAAGCATTAAAAAGTATTTAAAATTTTGTTTTTCTAATCATTTCAAACCGTTTCTTTTAATAAGGATATATTCAATTAACTTAAAATATGTTAAAAAGTTTATTATATTCATCAATTAACATTTATTTACCACAAATAATCCACTTATTTTACGCAATTAAATTGCTCAAATATATTACATCTTTTCCACAATTAAATATTTATTTGACCATATCCAAATATACGATATCTTTGGCTCAAATCAATTTTTTTTTCAGTGGTCTTTTAAGCAGATATTTTTTCGGTGACATAAATTTCTGATTATTTCATCAACATTTAGGTGCTTTATCGATAAGTCAAAAAACATCCTGGAAATTGCTATTTTAGAAATGTCTCAAATCCAAGTGTGCTACTTGGGTGAAAACATATTTTAAAATATTTATAAATCGTAAAATGTTTATGATACTGAAGTTAGCCGACGTTTTATAATTTTTTTAAAAACGGCAAATAATAAGAAAAAAATATTTGAAAAAGTTGCACCCATAGTTTTTTAAATTTTCTACGTATGCAAATTTTCAGTTTCTTTTTTTTTTTTTTGTAATTGATTTGTTGAAAAAAAAAATCCGGATATTGCTAATTGTCTCGAAACTTCAAGATCATAAATTTTCCCGCTGATTTTTTAATTAATTAAAATTTTTGTACAGGCAGTTGAAAATAATATGGCAATTAATAATTCTACGTGTATAGCTGCAGTATCAGTATACATAACAGAGACGTTATCAAATCTAGGTATTTCTTCATCAGTTGAAAATAATGCTGGGCATCATAAACTTGGCGATGTCGTTGATACATTAGTTAAGTTTCGAAGTGTTGTACGAAATAAATCTCTCAACCAAAGTGTCAAAGATAAAGAACTTCTAGAGGCATGTGATGATGTCCGAAAATCTCTAGCTCTTCATGGTATCAAGATAAAGGTGACTAGAACTTTTTATTTTTATTTTTTTTTCTATAAATACCGATTAATATACTTTACTTAAAATGTTATAGGATTTGAAACAAACTTCTACTTGGACTACAATTGAAGAATAAATGTAAAAAAATATAAATACAAAACATTTTTTATTTAAATAAAATAATAATATACATTATTAATAAATTTGTAATAATAATATTTATCAATTTTCATTATTGTCATCATTGAGTTTTGCTTTCTTACTTTTATCTTCCGGTACTTCGGCACTTTTTCGTTTCTGCATACCTTTCATTTTTTTAGTTTGAATTTTGTTGATATTTTGTTTTCCCAAATGAATTCTTCCAAATGTCGTGCCAAGATTGTCCACATTGATATTTTTCTTAGCTTTAATTTTAAACTCTTTAGGTTTCTTGCAAGATTGTTTAAACAAATCATCAGAAGCTAATTTTGTTCTTCTAACAACTAAGTCCATACTAGGCCCAATTTCCACCAATTCAACTCTGGGAATTCTCGTACCAGATTTCTTCAAAGAAACCCTACAATTTAAAAAAAAAATAAATAAATAATCAAATACATAAATTACTTATTAATTCGATTTCAAAAATACGAATAATAAAACTTACTTGTAACTTCGTAAATAAATTTTTCCATCTGTAGCCGTAAAACTGAGTACATGCTCTAATCCTTGAAGTCTAATATTATCAACAACTTCACGTTGAAACATATCAATAAAAAGATTTTGAATTCTCTTATACGAATCATTGTTCTCAAACATGTCTCCATTAAATACAAGCATCGGTTTAAGTCCAGCAGATATTTTATCAACTTTAAATTCATTCAAACCTTTATAATTTTCAACTCCAAACTCTACCATGTCCAATAATGTGTGTTCAAATGTTCTTCCCATTATAAGATTTTGGGGACGTTTTTTATTATGAGAAACAAACATAAATAAAGGCGTATTATATTTTTTGCAAAATTTTTCAATTGGTACTATGTCTTCAAAAGGAAGCATTTCGTGTTTTTTTTCCATCAATATACAACCTGGTGCTTTTAATTTATGCTAAAAAAATAAATCATTTTTTATTATTAAGGTAAAAAGCCCCTAAATTCCATCAATACCATTAGTCGCTCACTTTAACTGATTAATGTGTTTTTATAATTTTTATTGAAAAAATTACCAATAACAGATAATTATTTGTGAAGCTAATTATATTAGGATATGACGTATCATATTTTCATCATATCATATAATAGTATTTTCCAATTTATTATAAATTTAAATTAAGGACTGTTTTCAAAATCGCGCTCAGCCGGGCATTTTTCAGGTGATATTATTTTGTCTGGTGATATTAACGCGTGTCACTTCTCAACAGAACCGCGGGTAATTCAATTTGAGTATATTTTTCGTAAAATATTTCAATTTGCGGGTGTTCTGTCGGGGGTGTTTTGGTTTTCGGTTATTTTGTCGTCGGATATTTTGGCATTAGGTCAATTGTCGTGTTACCCATTTTTCACTAGGGATGTGCGAATCGGGTTCAAATCAAATCAAATCGAATATATCTATTTTATTCAAATTTTGATAGAACAATTTGAATTTTTGAATTATTAGAAAATTTTCGAAATATTTGTAACTTTTTGAATACTTCGAATCTTTTAGTGTTATTCGAATCTTTTCCAAAAGTTCCAAAATCTTATCCAAAAGTTTTCGAATTATTTGTAACTTTTCAAAATTACTTAATTCGAATCAAAAAAATTCTGGTCAGCTTTTAAATATTTAATTTTTATTTAACGGAGAAATTAGTTTTTAAAGTAACTAAAAAAATTTTTTTCGTAGGTACGTATCTAGCTCTTTTTACCTCTGACAAAAATTTGAATTATTCAAGAAAACTATTATAATTTTAAGTCGTCCAAAAGAAAATTTTAGAATTATTCGTAAGTTTATACTATTCGCACACCCCTACTTAAGTAGCATAGAGACAATTTTAAGATGTTGTAAAGATGTCATTTAAAAGGACGAGACAAATTTTTTTTTGTCTCAAAAACAAATTTGTTTATATAAGTAAGATATACAGATATTGGTCGTAAGAGTCATAAGAAATTTGTGTTCTTTTTTTTATCCTAAAAACGTCAAAGATGAATTATTTGACTATTATTTAAAATTTATTTTTTGTCGTCACGTGTGTCAAATCTTTTAAGCAGATATTTTTTCGGTGATATAAATTTCTGATTATTTCATCAACATTTTGGTGCTGATAAGTCAAAAAACAGCCTCAAAACTTCTATCTTATAAATGTCACAAAGTCGAATGTACTACTTGGGTAACACAATTCTCAGGCGTATTTAGATAATTTAAAAATTAGTACGCGCATTTTTTTTTTAATTTCATTATTTGAATTAATTTATTTATTTATTTGAAATTTATGAATTGTCACATGTCTGCTACATCTACACTCATTTTTTCATTTGATTTACCAATTTATATTGAGTGATTTAATCTCACTCCAATGAAAAGTGAGCGGGTAATGAGACTTTTATCTTACTCCCAGGCGACAAAAAAAATCGTTTAATTTTTTGTTAAATGTAGGGCTACAATTTATTATCATGTAACCAATTGTTGACTTACATGTAGCAAAAAATCAACAGTTTTTTTGCGTCATGTGAGCTATAATATAATTTTTTAAATGATACTGAAGTTAGCCGACGTCTAGAATTTTTTTGATTATTTTTAAAAACGATAAATTATGAAAAAAAAAATATTTCCAAAAATTGCACCGAGTTTTTTTAATTTTTTACATCCTATATTTTTAGTTTGTTTTTTTTTTTATTTTAAATTGGATTGTTGAAAAAAAAAGCCGACACTCGTGAACTTTCTGCTAACTTCAAGATCGTTTTTTAAAATTAAATTTTATTTTCCACCAATAAATAATAATAACAATATACTTACTAAATCTTTCATAGCATCAAAAACATACTTCGAAGAAGTACTTCCTCTAATACATATCGTTTCTTTAGCATCTTCAATTAATTGCGGTTCCTTTTTCAAAATCGCTTTTTTAGCTTTTACTGACTTCGGTTTTCTAAATATTTATAAATTAATATTAACCACATATTATTAATTTAAAAAATACAAATAAATAACAGAAACATAAATTTAAAATTAAAAATACTTACACTATTCTCGCTGGGATAGACATTATTATACTTTTATTATTTAATAATTAAATAAAAACTAATGTTAACGTCGCAAATAAACCAAGACACGTGCTATAACCTTAAACTACTTTTCCTCTTATAAGTATACTTATTACTTATCACACAAACTGTATATTTACAAGCATGCAACCTTATAAATTCAAATAATCATTTTAACTACAAAAATTTAATTTTTCCAATTTCAAATTATATTTCATTTAAATTACATAACACTAAGTGATATTTAAATATTATAAATAAACAATAAAAATATTATAAATATTTTTAAAAAATATATACGTATATATATATATATATATATCTATAAATGATGGGTGGATTTTTATTACAAGAATATGAGACTTGTTTGTCTCTCTTACTCTAATGGAATTTTGAATATTCGCGGCAAAAGAGTAAGCAAGACAGATTTTTCTTAGCCAATAAAATCACATTGTATATTGATCAACGCGTGCGTATAACACCAATTTCGTAATATATACATATATATACATTTATACATTTCTTATTATACCAACAGACTGTATTTTACATTGCACACAAATTATATACAATACAAGTAAAAGTAAACTCAGGGTTATGGCGTCGGATGGATTCTGTGTCACATAAATTCAATATAAATTTGTTTATAAAAGAGGTTTTTTTTTATGTATATTCGATGGTTATTATAGATGCGAAAATTGTTATAAAATTCATATGATATAGGTAAGATAATAATTGTAATACAATTGGTTATTATTAAAATTGTTTTCAATCTATTGGTGCATGAACGTGAGCGCGTCATGGCGGTAAAGTTTTGTTACGAATCAACGCAACTTAATTTATTACATGATTTTATTAATATTAATTATAAATATAAATAAATCACATTAAATAGTATTTATATTTATACATATATATTTTTTTAATTTGTTTAAATAAATTTAATGCGTGAGTAAATTTTAAAATAGGAAGTTACTTTTTTTTTTTTTTTTTTTTAAGTACAGTCAATATAATAATTTTTATATTAAAAATATTATCGTATTGTAATATATATATTTATATAATTATTAATTATTTTTTAGTCGAGTTACGATGCATAAACGACGTAGAACATCATCTGTTGCCAGCAGAGGTACTGAAGATGATCCTGAGGAAGTAATACCTGAGCCAACTAAACGAAGAAAAAAACTAGATCCTGTAAGTTTTTATTATTATTTATTATTTTATATATAAATGTCAACAATATTATTAATTGTAATTATTAATTAAAATTAAATAGAGTGACTTGTGCCAACAATTGTATGATATAATAAGAAATCAAAAAAAGGAAGATGGAACTCTGCTGTGTGATGCTTTTATCAGAGTGCCAAAGAGACGACAAGAGCCAGGATATTATGAAGTTGTTACAAATCCCATTGACTTGTTGAAAGTTCAACAAAAATTAAAAACAGATGAGTATCGCGATATGGAAGATTTAGCTGCTGATATTCAATTGATGGTAAATAATGCAAAGGCATTTTATATGCGCACATCACCAGAGTACAAAGATGCTACAGATTTATGGGAGTTGTGTGTAAATACTAAAAACCGTATAATGGATGAGTATGAAGAAACAGAACCAAAAGGTAAAATAATATTGAAAGTTGGTAGATTGTCAAGAAAAGCAACAGTTAAACATCCAGATGACACTGAAGACACTTCCGAGAGCTCAACGAATCCTGATGAAGAATCAATGCAGCCTTACGAAGATCTTTTTACTACTGTTATGACAGCAACTGACCCTACTGATAATAACAGAGTACTGCATTCAGTATTTCAATTAAAGCCATCTAAAAAACTTTATCCAGAATATTATGATGTCATTGAAACGCCAATAGATTTAAAAACAATAGCGATAAAAATTCAAGAAGGTGTTTATAATTATCTTAGTGAAATGGAACGTGATTTAATGCTTATGTGTCGTAACGCATGCCAGTTTAATGAACCAGGTTCACAAATTTATAAGGACGCTAAAATATTAAAAAAAATAATAACATCTGCTGCTAAAAAACAAGACGGTGGTACGAGTAGTGTATTTTCAAATAAATTAACAACACCTTCAACTCGTAGCAAACGAGGTAGTCGTAGTTTTGCTCAATCATTAATTACGCAAACTGCAACCTTGATGGATGAAGACGAAGAGAGTGATGACGAAGATGATGAAACAGCTGAAATTGAAGAATCTGATAATCCGCAGTGGTTGTTATTTCAAACAATAAGAACTGCGCCAAACACTCAAGGAATAAGAATGAGTGAATTTTTCTGGAAATTACCGTCCAAACGATTTTATCCTGATTATTACAAAATGATTAAAAATCCTATTTCTTTGTTACAAATTAGATCTAAAATAAAAAAAGGAGAGTATGGTACTGTCAGTGAAGTTGCTGGTGACATGAATATAATGTTTGAAAATGCTAAAAAATATAATGTTCATACATCACGTTTGTACAAAGTAAATATTTTTTATTTTTTAATTACATTACAGTCGACTTCCGTCATAAGCCTCTTTCCCCAAATCGGGAATTACTGGTCCAAAAAAATTTCCCCCACTTGAACTCTCTTTTAAGTTTCGTAATGGGCTTATAACGGGTAATCGAGGACAAAACTAAACGCACGACAGTAAGAAAAATTTCCCCTACGTCCTCTAGAGCAGGCTTGTGACGGATATGCGACTGTAATAAACAATATATTTTATTATTCATTTTTTAAAAATTTTTTTAGTGTGCTGTGAAATTACAAAAAATAATGCAAGAAAAAGTACAGGAGCTTTTAGAGTTTGACCAAGATTCAGATTCAGATTGTGAATCAGAATCAAATTCTCAGACAAAATTAATAAAACGTGCCTCAAATGTTTTGACTCGTGGAAAATATAAAGACAATATACCATTAAAAAAGCGTTTATACGCATTAGTTAAGTGTGTCATAGAATACGTGGTATGTAAAACAATAAGGAAAGGCATCAGCTGCCTACATTGTTTTTGCTGAATGTATCAAATGCCTACAATATTTTTTCATACATCAAATGCTTACTGTTCAATTTCTTACTGGTTAGTTGCCTGCTAAAATTTATTTTCTACGGTTCTGTTGCCTGCATAAATATAAAATATAAAATTTAATTGCATACAGACATTATTGCACTGTTCTGTTGCCTACGCAAAAATATTTCGTAATGCTCAATTTACTATTTAACTGTGTACTCAAATCAAAGAAACAGCTAACTAATGTAGACAAGCTTCTGATTTATTTGCTGAGAAAATCTTGTACTTGTTGAGGAGAAACAATCAACGTTTATGACCGATCACTTGAGAAAAACAACTCAGCTGATCTGTAAAATATCAGAATCATGGTAATCTTCACAATAGTATAACTCGCCCTGTCCATCATAAAATACTGGGCTGAATCTCATAGTCGATGTAGAAAATGACCTGACCAGGCCACTAATTTCTAATAGAAAACTCGTAATTTTCCAGTTGCTATTGTGAAGATTACAGTAGTTCTGATATTTTTCAGATCAGCTATGTTTTTTTTTTCTCAAGTGATCGGTTGTGAACGTTGATCATTTCTCCTCAACAAGTACTTGATTTTCTCAGCAAATAAATCAGAAGCTTGTCTACATTGATTAGGAACGGTTTTCAGATAATTTTGTCCCAGCTTTTCTCTGAAATAAAAGCGCTAAACGCAAAATAAAGACACAGACCCGATGCTTTACTCTATTAACTAGCGAAGTGCACTTCACTTTTTTGATAACTTCCATTTGTTTACGAGAAAAGCTTGGACAAAGTTCCCATTTAATGTACAAGTACAACAGAGATAGTAACGTTCATCCAGTTGAGTGCGAATAGAGAAACAAATGAAAACGCGTCTTAGGTATTTTTTTGATTTGGGTACACAGTTAAATAGTAATCAATTGAACATCATGAAATATTTTTAGAAGATATTCTTAGAAAATAAATTTTAGTAGGCAACTGAATAGTAAGAAAATGAACAGTAAGTATTTATAATGTATGAAAAATGATTTTAGGCATTTGATATATTCATCAGAAACATTGTAGGCAACTAATGCCTTGCCAACCAATTTCATAAATTAATTAAAAGATAATTAATAACTTTTATCTATTTACTATTTTATTGCAGTGTGAGGATGGTCGTCAGCCAATGTTAATGTTTATGGAAAAACCATCAAAAAAAATCTACCCAGACTACTATCAAGTTATTACCGACCCAATAGATATGCTTGCAATCGAGGCAAACATAAAAGCCGAAAAATATCAAAATGAAAATGAATTAATACAAGATTTTAAATTGATGTTCAATAATTGTCGTCAATACAATGAAGAAGGATCATTAATATACGAAGATGCAAATACATTAGAAAGAGTATTGATGGACAAAGTGAGAGAATTAGGTCCTCTGCCAGATTCAAAGTCATCTGGATCTATCAAGTCAGCAACGTCAACACCAACCCGTAATGTAGGAAGACCAAAGAAAGTAGTACCGCTCCATCTACAGAAATTACGTACGATGTATGATACCATAAAAGATTATCATGATTCAAAAGGCCGGCAATTGTCATTAATATTTATGAAATTACCAAATAAAAATGAATACCCAGATTACTATGAGGTTATTAAGCAGCCAATGAATATGGAAAAAATAGCATCAACATTAAAAACTAACGGTTATGAAAGTCTAGATGAATTAGTATCTGATTTTATATTGATGTTTGATAATGCCTGCAAGTACAATGAACCAGATTCTCAAATATATAAAGATGCCTTAATTTTACAACGATTGGTATTACAAACAAAACTTCAATTGAGTGAAGACGATGAAAGTGTTCCAGACGTGCCTGCAGCCGTACAAGAAATATTGGCGACTATTTTTACTGCTCTGTACAATCATCAGGATGAAGAAGGCCGATGTTATTCAGATTCAATGGCAGAGTTACCGGAGCATGATATCATCGATGGTAAAAAAATACGTGGACTTTCATTGGATTTAATTAAACGTCGATTAGATCGCGGTGTTTACAAACGTTTGGATAGATTTCAAGAGGATATTTTTACGTGTTTAGAAAGAGCCAGGAAATTATCACGAAGTGATTCTCAGCCATTTGAAGACAGTGTTGAACTTCAGGCATTTTTTCTTCGCACACGTGATGAAGTAACACGTAGCGGTGATCTTTTGCATTCGCCGGCATTAAATTATTCTTTGATCGATCTATCAAACCAAGTTGCTGAATTAAAACGCACAAAACATCAACAAGAGTCAAATTTATCACCTGAAGAAGAGAGCTGCGATGGTAATGAAACCAAAGAATCTGGATCAAGTCCTGTAGCCAGTGGTAATGGCAGTGAAAATGGTGGATCTATGAGTTTTAATCAAGAAATTTATCGTGCTGGTGACTTTGCTTACATCGAACCTGGAGAACGAGGCATGGAACCGAGTGTTGTGCTTATTGAGAGACTCTGGACAAATTCCGAAGGACAACAAATGCTCTATGGCAACTTATTTTACAGGCCTAGTGAAACCTATCATGTGGCATCACGTAAATTTATCGATAAAGAATTATTTAAAAGTGATGCTCATATTGCCGTACCTTTATCTAAAGTTGCTGGTAGATGCTGTGTATTGAGCGTCAAAGATTTTTTTCGAATGCAACCAGAAGGTTTTCTTGAAAAGGATGTTTATGTTTGTGAATCGAGATATTCAACACGTGCACGGGCATTTAAAAAAATAAAAGTATGGAATTTTGATCCAGATCATTTGAAACTAGTCTCACGTGAAAAAACATTAGAACCTAAACGTATTATATCGGTTTATAAAGAACGATTAGAAAAACATAAAGAAGAAATTGCTGAATTAGAAGAAGGTGAAAAACTTACAGAAAAAGAAAAACCAAATGTTATATTATTTAATACTGATGATTTAGATAATACATATTATGAACAATATAATACGTGTACGGGTATTATTAAAACTGGAGACTTTGTTTATGTTGCTACTGATGGTGGCAGACAACAAATAGCTCAAGTTGATTCAATATGGTCGACTAAAGATGGTAAATGTTATTTTAAAGGACCATGGTTACTTACACCATCTGAAATTCCTCATGCGCCAACAAAATTATTTTACAAACAAGAATTATTTCTCTCTGTAACCGATGCAACACATCCGTTTGTTGCTATTATGGGAAGATGTGCTGTTTTAGAGTACGGAGAATATATTTGCTGTAAGTATTTTTTTTTTTATTTATAATAAGAATAGCTATAATTCATCATCCCTTGTCAAAAAACTCGATTGTATTTAATTGAAACTCAATCAGATTTCTATCAGATTCAATCGGAAACAAACATTCAATCAGAATTGCTTGGGAACGTTTCAAACATCCGATTGAATTTCAATCGGACTTGAGTGAAAAACAATAAATTTATTTTAAGATTATTTTCTGATTGAATCTGATAGAAATATTTTAATCGAATTTCATCGGAATATAATTTTTTTTCCGATTAATTTTCCAATTTTCTATTAATTTTCAATCGAATTCATTCGTAACTTTCCTATTAAATCCGATAGAAATATTTCATCGAACTTTATCATAAAATAATAATTCTTTTTCAATTATTTTCCAATTGAATCCGATTAGAATTTTCCAATCAAATTCAATCGAAGTTTTTAATCAACGCATTGCCGTAATTTAATTATCACATTTCATATATGTACAGGCCGGCCAACAGAAATACCCGAAGATGATATTTTTATTTGCGAATCAATTTATGATGAGACTAAAAATTTCATCAAAAAATTACCTCAAGATGGACTAAAAAAATACACACACACGTCTGCTGTAACGCAAGACGAGATTTATTTTTTCCGAAGGCCAATAAATCCCGCTAAAGTAAGTTATTACATATTCATAAATAATTGTATTAGAAATATCTGTTATTATTTTTTTTAATTAAAATTAACACTCTGTTGCTATTATAAATTCGCATTTCACTAAATTATATTTTATTTATTTACTTATTATTTTTATTAGTGCAAATAGCTAACAGATTGTTGCAATAATGCTTGGCATGTGTGTGTTGTAGGTATCAAGTGATGTGGCACAGACACATTTGCCAGTCAAGTCTGTCACGTCCAGTACAACTCATTTTGAAATGGTAATTGTAAATCTGTACTCTGCTCTTGCAATATTAATCAACATTAATCAAAAAAATATATATATATTTTTTTTAAATAGTTTGCATGCTTTTATTATTTCATCATGCGCAAGCTAATACAGTAATCGAATGATAAATTTAGTCGCAATAAATTAATGCTGATAGATATAAATTTTAAAAAATATATCTATACATATTAATATATGCATACACATACATGGTCCTGAAGTTAACAGACAATTTTCTGATTTTTTTTTCCAACGATTTAATTAATAAAAAAAAAACCAAAAATATCCACGTGTAGAAAATTTTAAAAACTATAAACGCAATTTTTTTAAATATTTTTTTTTTAATTTATCGTTTTGAAAAAAAATACAAAAATTATTAGACGTCGGCTAACCTCAGTATCATATACATGCATACATTATTAAACTAAACAATAAAAAATATTTAACTGTGTTAGCTTGTGCTTTTGCATGTTTTTTTTTTATGCCGGCATATTTATATTTCTGTTAAACTTAATTTTATTACGTTAAAAAGAAAAAAAAATATCCCTCTATTAAACATGTGTAGCGAATTCATCGGTAATTACCGACGTATCAAAACAATGAGCACCTGTTGGGTTTATCTTTGATGGGTACTTTATCTTGAACAAACGAAAAAGTAATGATTAAATAACTGATAGATATGAGATATCAAAATTTAGTTTTTAAAATAAGCTAGTTTCGACTAACAAATATTTAAGTCAATGTGATTTTTGAGTTTAATCGGCTGTAAGAAAAAATATAAAAAAAAGATACATAAGTAAAAACGTACGTATGATTTAAAAAAATCGTGTAAACCGGACTAAATCTATACCTGGAATAGAAAGGTATATTTCTCATTCATGAAATTAAATATATATTTTCTGGGTAATTGTTTTAATCAGATTCAAAGATGAGCTAAAGCGATCGATAATTTTAAAAGTTCTGGAAGCGGGAAATTTTCCTAACTTCATAAAAAATTTCTTCTTTTCATTTATTTTGATGATACTGAAGTTAGCTGACATCTAATAATTTTTAAATTTTTTTAAAAATGATAAAATGTAAAAAAAAAATATTTGAAAAAATTGCACCTATAGATTTTTTAGCATTTTATTATGTAATTGATTTGTTGAAAAAAAAAATGAAAAAATTGTTAATTGTCTATTAACTTCAGGATCGTTTATTATTAAATTTTCGAGATCATCAATTTGTTAGAAGACATTGTTATAAAACACAAATTGTCTAGTGAAGATTGAAGCCAATTTCATGAACTTCAAGATGCATTTTACGAAATTAAGTTATCGTCTGAAAAAAAAATGATTTTGGGGAATTTTTTTAAAGAAAACTACCGCATGTTATGCTTTAATATTTTAAGAATATATTTGTGGATATATAATGAATATAAGATGAAATTTATGGACCAGTAATAGCGACCTTCACATGCATGAAATCGAAAGACCAAAAAGTTTATTAAATTAGAAGGTATTTCCCGTACCATGACCTTATGGCTAAAAAAAAAAAATTTCAAATTTTGCTCGAAAATTTAATGATTTTTGGCTTGTTAAAATGACGTTTTTTATTTGATCGAAAAGCTGAAGGTTCGTGGTACATATAAACATATATACAAGAAGCTGCAATTCGATTCAAATCGATCGGATGATTTGTCTTCGAGTTATACCTACAGCGATTTTGAAAAATGTATTTTTGAAAACCGAAAAGTGGCTGCTTTTAGGCGGCGGTAATAGAAAAAAACTATTCGAGATATGCATTTAAAATTTTAGTATATTATTTTTGAAGGAAGACTTTTGAAATTGATTTTTTCAAAATTTCATGCTAGTGGTCCCTCTTAAGATTAAAGAAAAAAATGCTATTTTTATGAAAATCAAAAAAAGTTTTAAAGACCCACATCTTCTAAACTACTCGATCGATTTCGCTCATCTTGAAACTTGATCAAGATAATTTCCCAAAAACAAGTGTACCAAGTTTCATTAAGATCCGATAAAAATTGTAGCCAGCATCCATCTGGCATGACGCATTATATCACATATTTATGTACCTGAAGATCGGAACGTTTTTCGCGAAAAGAAAATGAAAAAAAAGAATGAAAAGTGAAGAATCTACTCGATTTAGATTTCTGAAATGTTTTGGACGTCAGCTGAAAATTTCAGGCCATTCCCAATTACCCCTTAAGTCAAATTACATAAATTATTTTCATTTCCCTTCCGTTGCATGAAAAACGTTCTGATTTTCAGGTACATACATATTTATATATTAGACCAATACAAAAAAATCGACAATTTTTTTTTTTTTTTTTTTTTAAACTCCCTATTAAATAGTTGCGAGGTAAAATACGATGCCTGTAAAAAGATGAACTCTCAATATTAATATTTAGAGGTATCTCATCGCAATTTCCTATTTCCCATTTAAATAACATGAGAAAAAAAAATTTTAAATTTGGAATTTTATACTTCGGCAACAGCTCATTGTACAGATAATCTTCAGATACAATTTTGTTCGCAATTAAACGCTCTACAAAAAAAAGTCATCATTTTTTGATAAATTTATCTATTCAAGAGTTATTAGAGCTTGAAGTCAAATTTATAGTAAATTTTGAGATCTTCTTACTTTTCCGGCAAAACTATCAGACTTATCACAAAATGTCATGGGATCTTTCTTGTAGATAATTTTATTTCTTACAAACTATCTTTGGTTAAGTTTTTTGAAATCTGCATTGTTTTCTAGTTATTTTCATTTCAATGTCAAGCTTCTAAAAAATAGTATATTGTATGACAAGGGATGAAATAAAACGATTTCAGACCAGGTTGGTTGGCTAACATCACCCGCAATCGGAAATCGTGTTTCATCCTGAGTTTCACACAATATTTTTCATGATTACTTGCATTAGAACTTTAAGTTTCAGTAGCAGTCAGTCAGAAACAAGTTAATTTAAGACCAATACTGTCATCAACCACTAACATAAGCGTGAATTGTCATTTGCAATTTATAATTAAGCAGAAACTATAAATACTATTTATTATTCACACTCATTTTTATGAAACTTACTTACAAAGTCAGAACTGTCATTTATGTAAATAAAATTAATGGTCTAAAATTAATATTAAATAAATGACAACTATCAGAATTTAAATTGCGAAAGCCTTTAGTCAGCAGGTAGAAACATTATTTGTTTTTTTTCAAAGGGTCGAAAGCTTGTTTCTGCCCGCTGATTGAAGGCATTTACAGTTTACGCGTTTGCTAATATTAATTTGCGGCATTTCTGAAATTATCTTGTTTCGACTGACTGTAGAGACATTGAAACTTCAAGTTTCGATGCTGATATCATGAAAAAACATATTACAGCAAAATTTTTTGAAAATTGTGACATGTGACTCTCTACAATAGCTATATTTCTAAAAAAAAAAAATAAATAAATAAGTAAAAACGCACGTATGATAAAAAAATAAATCGTGTAGGATGCGTCACCATTGCTACCGAAGCTGGAACCTGAAGTACTAGGCATCGGAGTAGGTGAAGACAGCATGGATGCAGGCGGACCACCGTCCGTGGGCTCCACTGAAGCTCAACCGGTGCTCGCCAATGCCCAAACGCCTGTATCGACTAAAAAGGTAGGCCCCACGTGCTATTGATTGCTCATTATTTATTTATATTATTTTTAAAAATTTTTTTATTTTTATATTATTTGAATTTTTATTTATTTTTTTCAATTTTTATCTTTATCTCCTTTTGTATTCAGTTAAATTTTTAATATTATTTACAGAAAATATGCCAGCATATTTATCATTTTTGACTTCGTTACAGTAAATTAATATGTACATAATCATTTTAATCACATTTGTTGTTCGATTAATCCAATTTAAACAAAATAAATAATCGATCTGATCATTAATATTAGAAAAAAAATTAATAATAATAACAAATAATAATAAACTTATTTTTTTCTTAACATTCGTTTAATTATATGAGTTTATAATTTGTGTTTTCTTCTGTTTAGAAAACAACGGGTAAGAAATTAGTTACGGGGTATATTTTATATTCGAGTAAAATGCGAACGAGCATTACACAAAACAATCCCGATTCGACCTTTGGAGAGATTAGCAGAATTGTTGGTAACGAGGTATTTATTTATTTATATTTAGTTTTTTTTTATTGTTTATTTTATTTCTTTATTTATTTCTTCAGTTATTTTATTTATTCACCTATTTATTTTTTATTTTTTTAAAAAAACTCCAAACACACACACCCACACAAAAAAAAGTCGGTACACTGAAGTAATTAAAAGAAAGTTAATGTTTAAAAAAAAAACATTTATATTTTAATTGTAGTGGAGAAAATTACCAGCGGGTGAAAAACAAGTTTGGGAAGAAAGAGCAATGAAAATGAACGAGGGTGCTGAGAGTAGAGCTTTGGCATTGACTATCGGCACACCAGTTGACCAAGTTTTTGAATGTTGTTGGGACAGTTGTGATTGGCAATTTGAGGACATGACAGATTGTATAGATCACTGTATTGCTGAACAAAATGGACATGTGCAATCGTCTTTTATTAATGCTCCATCTGGTAAATTTTTTTTTTTTTTTATATTTATTTATTTAATCATTTAAAGGTATTGTTAGTATTTTATTAATTATTTTAAAAAATATAAATAGATGTAGAGTTTCAATGTCAGTGGAGAGGTTGTGGTCGAACAAAAAAAAATGTGCCTCCTTTTCCAAGTGTACAAAGATTGGCGAGGCATGTTAAAGAGCTGCACATCCTAAAAGGAAATGGTCGTATTATACCACCTAGTGAACGGAGCAAGTAAGTTAATTATTTAATTGTTTATTTTACATTAATTAATAATGTAAATAAAATTAAAGGCATTCTTAGACGGTTTTTCCCACTTTTTAAGTGCATCCAATGTACTGTTTAAGAATTACCGTAAAAAATATTGTTCAAAGTCAAGTAAGAGACTCAGGACCCGATCAGGGAACTAGGATCCAAATACTTATGTATTTGTATATCTATTAGGGTGGGCCAAAAAAAAGAACTAATTTTTTTTTCTTTAGTTACCGTGAAAATATCGTTAAAGATGATGAAAAAGAAATTCTGGTAAAGTTGGAGCTTTTAATATTAATATTAAAAGGTGGCGCTTCGTGATTTTTGATTTCCCGTTTGAATAATATGGAAAAAAAAATTTTTTTTAGTTTGGAATTTTTAACCTCGGCAATGGCTCCTCGTACGAATCCCAACACACGGGAAAAAAGTCTCTTATCATTTTTTGATAAATCCATCTGTTCAAAAGTTATTGGAGCTCGAAGTCAAGTTAGAATAAATTTCAAGATCTTTTTACTTTTCCGGCGAAATTATCGGACTTGTCATAAAATGTCATAAATATTTTCTGTAGACAATTTTATTTCCTACAAATTATTATTGACAATTTTTTTTTAAATTCTGCATTGTTTTCTAGTTATTTTCATTTTAAAGACATGCTCTTAAAATCGATCAGAACACTATTTTTTTAGGATCGAGTACTAGTCCCATGATCGGGTACCAGGTCTTTCACTTTAAATAAAATTTTTAGTTATTTAAATTTATTGAACATTTTAATTTTTCAACAGAAATTATATGGCATCCAAAGGACCTACGATATTACCACCAATGGATAATGGTAAATTAAATAAATTAATAAGTATCAATTAAGTATTAAGTATTTCTAAATAATAAATATTTTAAACTTTAGCAACTGCGACACAAACTGCCACTACACCAGCATCTAAACAACCAGATCCACTTTTTATCGCAGTTCCACCCCGGCCAAGTAGAGTTTTACATTCGGATGCGTACTTAAGGTAATACAAAAAAAATAATTATTTAAACTAGAGACTCCATTATATAATTTGCTTTTTTTTTTAAATCGATTAATTAATTTATTACAGATATATTGAAGGATTGAATGTTGAAAATCGTTACATATCTAATTGGGATAAGCAAATGAATGCGACTCCTGAAAATACGCAAATTCCGGATGTTACTAAATTGCAAGCAGACTGGCTCGGAAATGGAGTTGGCAATCATGGAAATGTTGTAAATGCCTTGTGGACACTCAGAAATATGATGATGCGAGATGTGTTAGCCATAAATAAAACTTTATAGTTTATAAAACGTTAAAACATCTATATTCGTTTATATATTATATATGCTGACCTTGATTTATAAAAAGAAAAAAAAACAAAAAAAAATTAAAATAAATTAACAGTTCATGGCGGCCTCACTTATATTGTAGATTATGGCAAAAGACTGACAATTTAAATTACAACGTCTCGGGTAAAGTACTTTTTGTCTTATCGATGATGATGATTCCCTTTTTGAATACCTCGTCTTTACTTCGTAAACAATATCATGTTTATTAAATCTAAATTTATAAATTACATTTGTTGATAGTTTTATCAAAAAGCTTTTTTTTTTCATTAAATTTATAAAATGAAGAAAAAAATGTGAAATAAGAAATTTGTTATTGATATTATCGATTTGTTGAATTAATATAGACAAATCATAATTAAAAAAATTTTTTGTACAAATGATTGGTTAATTACTTACACCAAATTTTTGTCTGTAAACAAAGTAAATATTTATTATAAAATTAATTTAACTAACAAATAACTTGATAATTTTTTAAAAATTTATTTTCATAGCTAAAATAAAATTTTAAATTAATATGCTTGTATTACGGGAATAGTTTCATCTTAATAACATAGATGAAACTTAATACGGTCATTGTAAAATATTTCAAAGAAACAAATGATAAAAAAAAAGAAACAAATTTAATAATAATACCAGTATCAAACTATGTAACAATATAGGAATAAAATTTGGTATTATTTTTTAGATTAAAGATTAAAAAAAAATAAATTCATACTGTTTAGTTTTTTTAAATTTATAATTTGCAAGTACGATTATTTTTTAAATAGTGTTACACCACTAGGTAAAACAATGCTCTTTTGAATACAACTATCATTATTTCGAATTAACTAATTTTTAACGGTGAAAAAATTAACAAAAATCAAACCTTACTTGAGAAATATTTTAGGATGAAAAGAAATCTGGGGTCAAAATGACTTCCAATGTACTCCCAGGGTTAAATGTTTATATTGTTAATAATGCCCAGGTTAGGCCTTATTTGAGCGTCAATCGATCCCCGGTGGGTCCTGGTCGTCGCTTATTTGAAATTTTTAATCGTTATGAATCGTCTTTAATCGTAAAATATTATTACAATTTCTAGTCCCGCATGAAGATTAAAGACGATTCGTGACGATTTGAAATTTTAATCGTCATTAATCGTTTTTAATCGTAAAATAATAAATCGTCTTTTGACGATTACAGACGATTAAATATAAAAAACCATTACGATTAATGATGATTAAATTTTTAATCGTTTTAAATCGTCACAAATCGTTTTGTTTAATCAGACTGATTTTCTTTTCACACTGCATTAATTATTTATCAAAAATTAACACAGTGTTGCATCTCAAGATCCTTGGGGGAACGTCGAGGCAGTCCAATTTTCATCTACGTAGATACTTTGATTTGTCTACGGATGGATTGCGTCAACGTTCTAGAAATGCTTAGCGATATTTTCGTTAAAACGAATCAGAAACTATAAATTAAAAATAATCAAATAAATTACATTCGTTTAATTAATAAAACATTAGGGGAATGTAACAAAAGAAAAAAACTTTCATTCCATTTAAGTAAAATTTAAAAATCACTGACTCGTCCACCATGCTGCCAGTCTCCCCATTTTGTTGGTTCTTTCTCTTTGTCTGGGTAAAATTCGCCGCTCTTCGGATCGATATCAACCAAACAAAGGTCTCGATAATTTTTCATATCTAAAATTAAATAAAACGCAACAAACTTTTTTTTTATATATTTCTTAATTATTCAAATAATTTAATTTACTCGGGGATTCATTTTTTAATTTTTTATGAAACTCTTTCATCCTTTCAGTTTTTTTTTCTCCATATTTCAAATTCTTTGCATCAATCAATCGAAATCTTGAATCTATTTCATAGACAGTAAATATATTTATTAAAAATCAATCTCAAACTTATAAAATAATTTACCAATTGATAATTTCTTAATATTTTTCATTGATAAAAAAACCGCAAACTTTTTAAACATCATAAAAAAAAAAATCATGAAGTTGGCGTGAAACTAAAAAAAAAACAAGCAAGAAATTACTAATTACTCATTTATTTTCTATAATTAATTATAGATTGTGTTGGTATCATTACAGCCTAATACAATTGTAGTAATTGATAAGAAAAAAAAAGAAAAATGAACTTTAAAATATTTTTAAAAATCAGAAACTCGGCCTTTGCGTTCCCAATCACCATAACGAGTCGGTTCTGGACCTCGAGGACCACCAATTTCTCCAGTTTCTGGGTTAGTATTATTAGGATGTGGTTTTAAAGGTTCTTTTTCTTGATAAGGATGTTTTCCTTCTTCAAGCTCTTCCAATTTATCTATTAAATATCAACATTGTTAATTCATTTATTTTTATTTTATTTTATTTTCTTTCTAACCTATTGGTGTTGTTTCACGTAATTTTTTTCTGAACTCTTCTAGTCGTGAATTTTTTTTATCACCATCATTTTTGGTTGCCAACAATCTCAAAGAATTTACTAGAAAAAAAAAGTATTTTTACATATGCATTCATTTATTCTCTAACGACAACAATAATAATAATAATAATAATAATAATAATAATAATAATAATAATAATAATAATTGCAATTATTTATGATCTTGAAGTTAATAGACAACTAAAAATTTTGAATTTTTATTTCAACCGATCAACTACAAAAATAAAAATTTTAAATTATGCAAATGTAGAAAATTAAAAAAAAAAACTATCGGCGCAATAATTTGAAATATTTTTTTAAAAATAATTTATTGTTTTGAAAGAAATTCCAAAATTATTAGACGGCGGCTGAATTCAGTATCATAATTATTTATATTGTTATTATTATTATTGTTATTAGATAAAATAATAGGTTAGGTTGTCGATGAAATCAAACAATTACCACTATGAAGTTTTTTAACTGCAGGATATTTTTTAACAATTCTTGTGATACTCAACATATTAATGGATATTTAAATAATTCAAATATTTAAATCTTATCGTATTTTTATATCAAACTGTATACATATAAAATTTGTTTATCAAATATTAAAAATGCTTGCGGAACAATCTAATAGTTGAAACTATCGAATTTAAAAAACTTTCATCTATCACATTAATATATATTTTTAATTCGTGATAAAAATATACTATTACAGTTTATTTACACATCAGGTAATTTATTGTCATTATTACTTTTTACATCAAATTTATTGCATAAGAGATTTTGTCACTATAATTATTAAATAAATTTTAGTTATTTAATTAACCTTTAATTCATGATTTGAAAATTTAAAAAACAAAAACATTTTTATTTAATTCATTAATTTTTAAAATTAAAATTTCTTAAACTTTTATTATTATTAATTATTTATGATATTGAAAGTAGAAAAAATCAGACAATTTTATAATTTTAATAAATAAGTTATTCATAAGTAAAATTAAATTTTGTAACATGAATAAAATGTTATTTAGTTTCAGATATGCAATTTTTAAAAATTTTTTCTATAAGTATTTTAGTTGTTTTTTTAAAAAAAATAATTTTGTTTACTGCTACTTTAAGTATAATTTTCATTTTTATTGTGGGTTGACATAATTTGTTTTTATCAAATATTATAAAATACATAAATAATTAATAACTTTTATAATAATGTTGAAATAATGTATCAGTGTCTTCTCTACTATTGAGACTTTGACATGCACTGTCAACTGCTCGTGTCATTGTTGGAGAACCGCAGCTAAATACTCCAATTTTATTAGTCTAAAACAAAAAGAAAAAAAATAGTCAACGTTATTATTATAGTAAATTGTTAATTTTGTTTCTTAATAATCTATATTATTAAGAGAATAAGGAAAATTTTCTTCCAGCCATTCTGGACACTGTTACGCATTAGTGTTTCAAGCGCCAAAAAATAAAAAATTAAATTAAACATGGAATATTGTTAGAAATACAGTAGACTCTGGTTATAAGTTACATCGGACGCTCTACTCACTCTTACGTCGATTTCATTTTTTCCTGTAGGTAAGAGTATAGACAGAAACATTGTTTATTACCAGAGTGTACTGTACTACACTGTAAAAAGAGTTGTGTTAAAAATGGACTCATTTAACTAATTTCATTTTAACTCCGCTCGGTGTTAAAATGAAATTACATCGGTGTAGGAGGCGTAATTCGTCGGTGTTAAAATACCGGTGTAAAGCGGGGTAAACTGCGTCCACTTGGAGTACTAACTTTAAAGATTATACACAAAAATATACTACACAAAAAAATGTCAGTTATTTATGAAAATTAATAAAAAATATCATTTATTAACAAGTATAGTGATCGAGTAAGTAAAAATGTTCACAAAGTCAAGTATTTTAACACCTGTGAAAAATATCTACACCGGCGGCGGCGTTATTTTAACATTGGGGAATTTTTTTTAACACCGGTACAGAATATTTACACCGGCGGCGGCGTTTCTTTCACACCGTTTTCGGTGTTGAAATTTAACACTACCGATTTTAACACCTACACCGCTTGGACTTATCCCGGTGATTTTTTACAGTGTATAGTAAACAATAATTTCTGTTGTATAACCGTGTTTTGACTTGAATTTGTGCCTTTTCATGGTTTGAACTCTTTTTTATTGCTAAATGTCAAGATAAATCTATTTCTCTATATCATTTGAATTGCATTTAAATTATGCGGGGAAAAAAGATAATATGTTCAACTAATAAAAAAAATTTGACCGTGTGTAAATTTTTTTTAAAGAATCCTATGATTATACAATCATCGAAAGTAATAAGTTTGCGAGTTAATGATGAGATTTGTCTTTTTAAATGTCAATGATAACAAAAAATTATAGAGTAAATTTTAGAGTAGATTTTAATAAGCAATGGAATTCAAATGATATTTAATAAATTTTACATTAATATTCGGGCAGTCATGTAGTGAGTGTAGTTTGCTTATAGTAATTAATTTTACAAACGTTATTATGTATTCGTTGAATAGCCAAGAAAAATTGAGCAAAATTAGGACGTCCAAAATGAGTTACTGCTGTTAGTCCAGTGAATAATGATTTGTTGGAAACTTTTTGGAAATGTCGTTCACAAATATACTGAAATAATCAATTTATATTTATTTATTTAATTAATTGTTTTTTTTTTTTTTTTTTTTTTTTTAAATCTTACCAGTAAAATCGTTCTGAGATCGAACTTTTGATAAAATTGTGTGATAAAAAGATGTGCTGATATAAAATTATTAATATCAGCTTTTTCTACCTCACGTAAAATATCAACCATCCATTCAAATTGTTTTTGACTTCGAGTAACCCAAATAAAATAAACCTATTATTTAATAAATTATTTTAAATTTAATTTGTTATATTTTTTAATTAGTCATGACATGCATTACAAAAAATATAAATTTTTTCTTCTCTAAAATAATTTCTTAGATCAAGAATATCTATTCTTTTAAAAATTAATTCATTTCTCATTGTAAGGTAAGAGATCCTGTACCCGATGAAAGAACTAGTACCCGACCACTCAAGTAATTGTAGGGTAGAAGTACCATTCATGCAATTGCTCAATTTTCGGACATTCAACACTTTATTTTAATTTATGAAAAAGTATAAAAAAAAACTTTCATTGTACTAGTGTGATGTAAGTTTCTTTGCACACATTTAAAAAATTAACTATGTCATTGCATATTTTAAACATTATTTTATTTAAATTTTTCAATTGTCCAAACTGGCCCTAGAGTGACCAAAAACGGTACCTCTATACCTTATATGTATATTTCATAAATTTTACTAAATATAGATGTACAAATACATGGTGTGATCGAGTACTAGTTTCCTGAACGGATACTACGTCTTATCTTATACTTAAATGGACTAAATTTATAGAATGATATTCAAACCTTTTTACATCCTAAATTCAACTTTTGATTCGACTTGTAAACAATATCTTTCAGAATTGATGCAAATGGAGTAACTCCGATGCCACCTGCAACCAATATTGAAATGTCATACTTGTCCCAATTCTGATGTGATTCACCATAAGGCCCATCTACATGTATCTAATCAAAATAATAATAATAAGTAAGTAATTGATATAAATAACTTACACACTATCATTATTATTAAAATTTAAAAAATTTTTACACACCTTCGGTAAGATTTTAAATTCTTTCGTGTTCGGATCTAATTTATTTCTGATATTATGAGTCCATGGACCAACTGCCCTAATATGAACTGATAAAACCGACTCATGAGGTGCTGATGAAAGAGTAAACGGATGATATTCATTGGCATTTAATGCTGGACAGGAAATTCTTACCCACTGTCCAGATTTATATTGAAAATTTTGAGGTTTTTGAAATATCATGCATGTAACACCTGACGGTAGTAAGTCTATTTTCAATAATGGTATTTCAACTGTTTTACGGGTTGCCGTAAATATTTTATCTATTGTAAAAATAACTACTGGACCCAGAAAAAAATAATGAAAAAAAGGCTCTTGAACTAATCTGCCGCTGCCGTGTAAAAATATAAGTATATAAAATAATGGATATAATGCATGTCCAAGAGCAAACCATTTGTATAATTTTTGTCTTATTATTGGAATAGAACATATAAATATTATGCCAGTAACAAATGTCAGTATAATTGATGTCACTCCTGTCATTGTGTTCCATATCCAATAATGAAATTTTGGAATTTCATGAGTTCTAAAAAATATTTTATAATCATAAATTTTTCATTTTTTAAAATTAATTATCGAAGTTAATAAAAAAACAAAAAATAAGTTTACTTTTTATAACATGAATCAGTATTTATTAGGGATGTGCAAATATTTCGTAATTACATATTATTTGTTCAAATCTAATATCAATATTTGATTTTAAATTCGAATCAAATAATTATAAATATTTGTAAGTTTGGCTCAGGTATTTTCAAACTTCAAATTTATACATTTGATTCTTTGAATTTTCAACTTCAAATATCTAAATAGTTATTCAATTTTCAAAAACAAAACAAGATACCTTTTTGTCGTGAATTTAAAAAGCTACAAAAAGGTCTCTTGTAATTTTTCGATAACTCAATATTCACAAAGATATTTCCAAAAAACTAATCATACTTTTTTGTTGGTAACTTTTTAATTTCCGATGGGAATTTTGCACTTTATTTACTAAAATATACATATTTTTTGGAAATTTTAATTTTTTCGTCGGTTCTATGTCAAAGTGAATTTGATCCTTAATAGTTTGCCAAAAGATTTAGTTGAAACTATTGTAAATTTAAAAAGTTATTCTTATTTTAATGCAAAATATAATTTTTCCGCATTTTCTGCAATTAAGATAAAAATTTACGATCAAAATTAATATTACACTGATTTATAAAACAGATCGCAGACGATGGGATCCTAGGTACCATTTATGACTACTTTGATTCGTACCGGAAGTGTGACTGTTGAAAATTAATAATTCGAGATTCGAACTGAAGATTTGAATTCACATTGAATAATTCGAAAGTGTTTGAATTTGGGTATTATTACATCAGAATACTGAGTTTCCATAGACTTTCTATCGAAATGACTGACAGATAACCGATAGATTACTGACTGACAGCTAATAAATGACTAATTTCCAGTATTCTATGGAAAGCCTGTGGAAACTCTTAGTATTCTGATGGAATTAAACCCGAATTCAGACACTCTCGAAACACTTTCGGATTCTTTCAGCCAGATTAACAGATACATTTCGAAAATTTGTCGATAATACTAATTTCATATAGTGAAAAATTTCAATCAATAATAATATACTTTATTCAAAGCCGCAAGATGGACGATAGCGCCTGAATATCCGTAGAAGATTTGAATCCAAATCGAATACTCCGACAATCTACGCATAATTTTATTTAAAGTTTAAATCGAATAGTAGTATTTGAGTCAAACGCTATTTGCATATCCCTAAAATTTATTTATTAATTTCAATAAGTAGGGTAGAAGTACCATTTGTGGCAATTGATCCATTTTTGGATATTTAATACTTTATTTAAACTAATGAAAAAGTATAAAATAAAATTTCCATTTTAGTAGTGGGAAAAAGTACCTTGAACATATTTTAATAATTAGTTGTGTCATTGCATTTTTTTAAAATTATTTTATTTTAATTTTTCAAGTGCCCAAAACTGGCCCTAAAGTCAAAAACGGTACCACCACCCTATTTATTATTAAAAAAAATACTAACGCATGAAAAGTATTTCTAAATAGACAAGTCAAGTCATCAGATGTTTGTGTTGCAATATGATAAAAATTAAATCCATGTCCCACAATATGAACCACTAATAAAAATAAAATAAGAAATTTATTATTAAAAAATTGATTAATAGATTACAAAATTAAACCTTTGAATTTACCAGTAAATATTAAAGCCCAGCAAGCAATATATTTATGCATCTCAATAGCAGAATCAAAAGGGATATAAAACTGTAAAACAGTATCTCGGAGAATAGTTATCGTATTTTGGCACATTAATAATAGCATCGAAGAATATGTGAACATGATCGCTGAAGCAGCGCCTCTAGTTATTGATACACCACTTCCGGTTATCTGTCTTAATCCTTTATGTTCCCGTAAAATAGAATAATCTACAATATATAATTTTTTTAATTAACCTTTCGTCCGTCGCGTATCCTTTGCCGAACATCGTTAGTCGTACAGTGACGGAATCGCCGCGATTTCACGATTTACTCTCATTAACATGAGTTTAGAAAAAACAAATGAAGCAACTAAAATTATAGAAACTTTTCATATCGATTAGTAAGACATTAATACGCGAATTTTTGAATCGGTTTAGGAAAGTCATGATTAATTTTTTTGAAATTATCATTAAAAAAAAGGAGGGGATTCCCTCATAGCGTGACGGACGAAATGTTAATTTATCTATTGAAATTTTATGTTTGCATGCGCAAAATATTTAATTTTGAATCAAATAATTTGAAATGATAATAACTTACAATAAACTCGTTCAGCGAAAATGCCCAAAAGAATGATCGTGTATAAAAATAACCAAAATATTTGTAATTGCTTATTGGCTATAAACTTTGTTATTGGGTTCCAATATCGATCCCAATCATCGTATTCATGATTAGGTTGAATTATTTGTTCATTATTATCAATATTATTCGCGGCATTGTTTTTTAAATTAGATGTGATATGTCCTTCAACTCTTGATTTAAGATCATTTGGATCAGCATATAAATTTTCAATCGTTTCTTTTACTTCTCCGATAAATTTTGATCGTACAGTTGATTTACCGGCGTGTAATTTTTTATTGGTACCATTAGAACTAACATTAAATTCTAACTCTGCGTAACTAAATTTATCGTTAAATTCACCAAGAATATTTTTAAAATCTTCTAAATCAATAGATTCTTTAGTGGCTATTTGAGCTCGATCCATCATCGAATGAACAATTGATTCTAATTCATCATCTGAAATGTCAGCATTAACTGTTTCCATAAACGATCTTAACATATTCGAAAAATCTTCTCTTTTTAATAATCCTGTTCTATTTATATCGTACATATCAAACATTAATTTCAATTTATCATCTGCTGAGCCTTTTAAAAATAATACCAACATATCAATAAATTCACGAAATGAAATAAAGCCGTTTTTATCCGTATCTACTAAATTGAAAATCTAAAAAATAACATAATACTTTAAGTAATTACATACGCCATTCTTTTCACAAATAGAGGCAAAAATTTAAAATTTCAGGTGTAGGTCTGATGAAAAATCGTATACACACCACCAAGAAAGGTAGGTCCATCCCATCTGCGCGTTTGCCACCGCCGCCTTCGGCTCGGGTAGGCAATTATACACGCAGCTTGGAATGTCCTACTTTCTTCCCTAATGGCCGATTTCTTCATGAGAGAGATAAACTAGAGTTTGTTATTCGGAAGAAATATCATTCCGGGTTTTAAACTTCCACACTTGTCTTCAATAGACCAATGGGTCGTCTACTATAGAGGTCCTATAGACCTAAATTTTACATATGTATGAGAATGCAAACTATTCTAATAGTATTCTTTATTGTATCTGTGATTAAAGTATCGAATATTTAGTCACCGTAACATTTATCTTCAGGACAAAAATAATCAAGGGTTAGTTCTTAAACTAGTGTGAAGAAAAATGAATCTCAAGTTAACTAACGGATAAATTTAACCGTAGGATGACTAAAAGTGAAAAAATTGACGATTATTACCGAATTCTTCATGAAAGGGTTAAACTAGAGTTTGTTATTCGGTAGAAAAATCATTTCAGGTTTTAAATTTTAACGCTTGTCTTCAACAGACCGATGGGTTATCTACTATATGGGTCCTATAGACCTAAATTTTATTTATGTACACTGAGAGACAAATTTATTCCCCAGTAATAAAAACACGTATTAGATTTTTTTCTAAAACATTACTACATATTAATAAATTTTAATTACATATAAGTATGAATTTTATTTTATAATGATAAATTCGATTGCAGAGAGATAAATGAAAATTTTATCAAAAATAAAATTTTATTAGCATCTAATAAAATTTCATTAGTATTCAATGAAATTTTATTAGTATTTAATAAAATTTCATTAGATTCAAATATGTGTTTACTAAAATCACCGCAAGCTTTGTTTTATGGCGGCCATCTTTAATTCGTATGAAAGTGTCAAATTTGATTGCTGTTAATTTGAAAAAAAAAAAAAAAAAAAAAAAAAAAAAGATTTGTGAAGTATGTACGAGAGACGTTTAATAATGGAAAATTTTCAATAAAAATAATGTTTTTTTCGATATGATTTGTGTGTTTATTATTTTTTCATGAACTTAACCTAACTTAAAAAATTCAAAATGTTGTTGTTTGACGAACTATACTGAAATTGATTTATAAACTTATAAAGAATAAAGTATTTATTAAAAAATTAAAATTATTTTATAATTTATGTGTTTTAAAAAAAATATCCACGTCTCAAAAATCGCCCGAAGTTTAAAATTTAAGATTCTAACCTAGTTAATATTTTTTACTTCAAATTTAAGGATAACTTTTAATATTTTGATATTATTTACTGCTAATAAATGAATTTATCTGTAAAAAAATTTTTCATTTTCAATTCATCTATGGAATACAACGAATTTTTAGATTTCACATATTCATTTATTAATCATTGACAATATTAATTGATTTAGTATATAAATAAACACGTAGTCGATACTAATAAACACGTATTAAATACTAATAAAATTTGAAACGGGATTTTAATAAAATTTTTATTCGTATTTAGTAACTTTTTATTTGCGCATCACCATAATACGTGTTTTACTAAATACAAATAAATTTTATTACTATGTAATAAAAATGTCTCTCAGTGTACCTGAAAAATCTCTCCTACCTTCAACTCTACTAATAAAAGTTGTTAGTTACTTATTACTTGTTAAGGGTTAATTCTTAAACTAGCGTGAAGAAAAATAAATCTCGAGTTAACGAACGGATAACTTTGATCGTAGGATAACTACGAGTGAAGAAATCGGCCATAAATGTGTAATATATTATTTTTTACTATGGGATGGTTTATAACTCTAACAATATATTTTTTGTTACAATAAAAAACTCATTTGTCAAAATATATACAAAAAAATATTTCGTTATCCTGAACTTAACAGTAATCATAAATAAACTCATTAATAAAAACCTTTTTAACAAATTCCGAGTCTGCTCGCATACTTAAAGCTTCTGCAAATTCTAATAAAGTTAATTCTGTATGAATAACTTCCTTCGCAACTTTAGAATCAATTTTAATAAGTTCATCTTCTGAATGTGCAATATTAAATGCTTGAGAAAATACAACTCGGAAAAATTGTTCAACTCTTTTTTGTCGTTCTTTCATAGTAACTGCTTGGTTTAAAACAGCTTTTGCTGTAATACGTGATACTATTTCTCGTTCAATATTCAAGTCCATTAAAAATGAATCAAATGATTTTACAAAACAACTTCTCAAAAATAATGAGTCAAATTTAAGAACTAAATCGTAATTGTGATCGACTCGAATCAATACATACTGACTGTGATGACCAACAAACATCTATGATAATATTTAACATAAATTAATTTATTATATACCTGAAGATCAGAACGTTTTTCGCGCAACGAAATTGAATAAAATTTATGTAATTTGATTGCTTAAGGGGTAGTTCCGGAAGTTGGAGAGCGGGGGGGGGGTATCATTTCCGGCTGATATACCAGAATCTATATGCGAAATATTTCAGAATCTAGTTATCCAGTGAAATTTTACTTTCCGATTTTTTTTTTCATTGCGCGAAAAATTTTTCGATCTTCAGGTACATAATTTATTAAATTAATAATATCATTAATTAAATTAACTAAATACCATAATTTTTTTGACGTGTAGATCTACAACTCTTGACAAATATCCCAATTGATTTTTAACTTGAATTTGACGAGACTTTTTATCCAAAGTTATAATAACTGGCCGACTTTGTACAGAATTGCCCGTCCATTCATTTGCTAAAATTAAATCACGTGAATTTTTAAATTTTGTTAAACGAATTTCTTATTTAATTACCCGTATAAATATTTCCTGGAACTCCAATGTCTGACCAGGATTTTGTATTATCCAAATGTCTGTTTGATAATTTACGTTGTGATTCATGTAGTTTCCAATACAAGAATCCACAAAATCCTGACAATTCAAATTATAATTAAATTTAATAAAATAAAATTATAACTTTTCGTTGGTCGCGCTATGAGCGATTCCCCGCTTTTTTTTTTATTTTGTAATATAAAAAAATAGTATCTTCCTCCACCCATTTCACTCAAAATTCAGTGGTTTAATATAAAAATGAGTGTCTTAATATATATTATACCACTCGTTTGACCAATCAGAAAGGATTGTATTTATGAGGCTGGCTTTAGACAGTTAGCGGCATATTCTTCGGCATGAGTTACAAAACATAATTTTTTTTAACTTTCAACAAGTGAGCAATTTCTTTTTGATCTATTTAGCACATGTTAAAAGAGTTCGGCTGCCCAATTTCAAAACACAGTAACTGACAAAAAAAAATTTTTTGAAATATGCATTGAATTAAGTTCACGAGCTCCATTCGAGCTAAAAATACTAAAAAATCAATTTTGAAAAATTTTTCAGTTACTGTGTTTTGAAATTGGACAGCCGAGTTACCAAGTATATGGAACCAAAATAAATAAAACATATGGATGTCATATATTGTAAATAGAATTGACAACGCTGTAAGAAAATTAACACTACGGCAATTTCCGCGACGCGATCAAAGAAGATGGGTAGCGAAGCGCGACCAACGAAGGGTTAATAATTCAAATCCTAAGATGGAGTATCTAAAATATTAACCTCCAAAAGTTATAAGTACACCTAAAAATGTTGATACAAATGATATTTCGCTATTACTAAAGTAATCGTATGTTCCTGGGTCAGAACAATTTTCAACTTTATCAAATGTAATTGGTAATGCGTGAAAACAAGGTATTGGATTTCCATCAAAAGAATTACACGTTCCATTAATAACAGTATTTTGACGAGTGCAATTTATATTTATATCATCTTCTATATATAATAAAAATAAATTGTTTTAGTTATTACAAAGTATTTTATAAAATTTGATAATCTATTACCTGATACTGGAACTTTAAATACATTAAGCGGTAAATCTTTTTCTCCTACAGTAGTAACACTGAGTAAAATTTGATAAAAGTTCAAATTCTTTATTCTGTTAATTTCTTCTTTTGTAAATAATCTAGAATGATTGTTTTTTTTTTTTAATTACGGAACATCAAAGAGAGAAATGGGAAAGAAATTTGATATATTATACCCATTATTTTCATTTTCAAACCAAAATCGATCACCATTTCGGATTCTTTCAAATTGATCTGCAATTATCGTTCGAAATAATTCACCCGGGCCGTCTTCAGTTTCAAAAATTCCTCCAATCCAAATGTCAATATCGTCAAAGGAATGATTATACAATCTCAAAAACTTGAATTTTGTCTAATAAAAAAAAGTATAAACGTAATTTAGTGTTACTCAATAATTACTAGTTAAAAATAATTTTATTTTACCTCTGAATTAACATTTTTAAAATGATCAACGTTATCAACTTTCGGTAAATTATAAGCTTTTCTAGCAGTATTATAATCAGGTAATCCATGATCCCGAGCTCGTTGAATATTTAATGCCATCAAATCACGTCGTGAAAATTCCAATGGCCCGAAGACATTTCCTCTAAGATCTTCAACAATTTTATGATCTTCTTCTTCCGCTAATTGCACAGCCATTCCCATAAGTAATTTTTCTATTTCAACTAGTCCTTGTATTCTGCTAAAGTTATGAAAAACCGCGTTCTAAAATAACATTTAATTTAATAATTAATAACACCTTAATATAATTATTACTAAATTATATTATTATTTATGTTTACTTCGGACATCCAATAGTTGTTACAAGTACGAATAATACGACTATCTATTCCACATCCAGATTCTCCATAATCGCGTAAGTAAACTCCTGCCGGTACTAGAGTATGTCCAAAACGAAAAGCGGCTGATTGAAAAAACTGATCTATTTGAGGATCAACACTTGGATCATAGCCTATTAATAGTATAATTACCATAAATATTTATTACCAAGGGAATATTCCATAATGATGCCGAAACATTTTTAAATGATCCTGAAGTTAGTAGACAATTATAATTTTTTTCTTTAAAGTGTGGAAAATAGCGCACCTTTTTCACGAATTTTTTGTATGTGCACTGATATAAGTATTGCACGACTCATGATGCGAAGCATCAGAGAGTGCTTTACGATCGAAAAATTTTTTTCGCCTCACTTCGGCGACTATTTATTTAATATTAATAAATGCATTTATTTGAAACAGTTTCTCAGCCTTATTTGGCTGAAATAAGCATTTATTTGACTCAAATACAGATTTATTAATAGTTAATAAATGGCTTATTTGAGTGAACATGACTATGATTTTTGATTACAGCGCCACTTTCTGTTTATAAACACCTTAAGGGATTTTTTTCTCCTTTCTTTTTTTTTTTGGATTTTATTGAAAATTTTCTAGATTTCTATTAAGAATATTAGAATTAAGTGATGAGTTGTCGGGGATGAATTGTCGGAGATTAATTGTCTTGGTCCTAAAAAGCGCTACACCCATCAAATCTAAATCCCAACGAGCTTTTTCGATTGCTAAGCACATGCGAATCGTTCAATTTGTTCCAAAGATGTCGGACAAAAATTACTTATTTTCAGCGAAACGTATGTTTTTTGGTCCAATCGTTTTTTGACCTCGAAGAGCTCAAAAGTTTACCAATAATAACGTTTTCGAAATATCTGAGCTCGACAATAGCGGGAAGTTTTGGAGTTGGCCCACAGGGTCAACCGTTTCTCAGATTTTCTTTATAATTTATCGTTTTAGAAAAAATTAAAAAACTATTAGACCTCGGCTAACTTCAGTACCATATTTTAATTTATTTTCGTAATATAAATTTTTTTTTTTTAAATCAAGCATAAATAAAAACCGGAATGTCCTCAAACTATGATGAATACCTTTATAATTCGGAAGATCCATACCCAACCATTGTGGCAACCATTCATAAACTACTATTTTTTGCTGTGATGCAATAACCCATTTGCGTGCTTCATTATAAATTTTTTCTCCCGACCAATTGGTATTTTTATTTTTCAGCTCTTTTGCTATTGCATTATGCCATCGGAACCAGATTATTCCAAATGTTAATAAAAACGGGTTTTCATTTCCACGAGGATTTCCTAATTCTTTAAAAATCAATTACATTAATACTTATTAAACTAAATAGATATAACGAAGTAAATAAATACTAAAAGTTAAATTAATATCACTTATTGATTGTACATAAATTTATTTAATTATATTTACTAAAAAATCTTTCGACTTCTTCTGTATAATGACGATTAATATACACGCCATGACGAATTGGTGGAGGAGGATTAGCCATTGGTAATCTAATTGTATTATATTCGGGAAATTTTCCTCCGTGAGAATGAGCTAGTAAACCATCTGGATCTATTTTTCCATTTGAATTTATTCTCAGATGATCAGACCATGCTTTTGTTGTACCATAAATTAAACCTCCGTCCAAGAAAGGAGTAATTTCATTTAGCTTTAAATTAAATTTCATAACAATTAATACAGGGCACAATCGTTAACTGCCAGTTTTCTATCAGTATCCAGTTTCTCTCTCTCTCTCTCTCTCTCTCTCTCTCTCTCTCTATATATATATATATAGTAATTTGAAAAATTTTTAATAAAATTTAAATTACTTGTTGACGTGGATTGTTTGGTGAATGGCCGGTACGTTCATCATATCTTGTTCTTAGCACCGGCATTTCTGTATGTCCTGGTTTTGTTCTATAACGATGTCCTTCAGGAACCTTTATATTAATATATTCCGGTGGACATGCAGGTCTTTGAGCATCTAAAATTTCTTCAACAACGTGTTGTCCTATTTTATATACAAAAAAAAAAAAAAAATAAATAAAAAATATTCCAAGCATAAATTCATTGATAATTACTATTTAAATTAGATATAATTGTTAGGTAGATTTCTTATAGAAATATGCTTATTGCAATGCATCAGTCAAATTCAATGATCGATATCAGTTGATTAATGTGAAAGTGGGCCTTCAATTTTTTTTTGTCGATTTTTATAAAAAACCTTTTATTAAATTAGCTCTAAAAACTTATAATCTCAAAATAGTTCGATTTCCCTTATTTTACTTTTTGTTTTTTTTTAACTTCCCGCTTAGAAAATCGATGATTTTCGAAAATTTCGGGAAGTTATTGTTTTCACCCCGATTTTCGAAAATCGAGTTTTCATCAGATGTCGACGTTTTGAGGTCCTAGGAAGCTATTCTGACTATTTTTAGAATGATGTCCGAGTGTCTGTATGTATGTGTGTGTGTGTGTGTGTGTGTGTGTGTGTATGTATGTATGTAAACTCTTTATAACTTTTTAACTATTAAACCGATTTGGATGGTTAAGGCGGCAATCGAAAGAGTTTTTTGGCCATCAACTTTTCTGAAAATTTCAGATCATTTGACCAAGTAGACTCGAAGATATTGGCCAATTACGAAAAAAAAAATTTTTTTTTTTTAGTTTTTTATTGATTTCTTGAAAACGACTTATACGATCGACTTCAAAATCTAATCAGCTCTAGAACTCAATGAAACGCGTCGATTGCCACCTCAAACATCTAAATCGAATAATTCGTTCGAGAGTTATCGTTGGAGAAAGAAATGATAAAAAACAGTTTTTTGCGAATATCTTTGAAACAACTCCACCACACAATCCAAAAATCTAATCAGCTTTAGAATTTATTAAAACGCGTCGATTGCCACCTCAAACATCAAAATCGGATAATTCGTTTGAGAGTTATCGCGGGAGAAAGAAATGCTAAAAACTGTTTTTTTCGAAAATAATGGCATGCAAAAGTATTTTCGAGCTCGAAGAGCTCGAAAATGTATTTACAACGATGTTTTTGAGCTCCTCGAGCTCGAAAACAGCGGGAAGTTTTGGGGCTGGCCCGCAGGGTCAACCGATGCCCAGATTTTTTCACTTAATTTTTTAAACTTTTGAATAATCTTTAAAATTTCATAAAATGAAAACAAAAAAAAAAAATTTGCACGGTTTTGTCTTCTAATCATTTTCGAATGACATGTCATAATTAAATTGTCATTCCTACTTGAATATATTTCAATGTACTTTCAATAAATAAATATCAATTTAATCAAAAAAACTTTGTTTTAATTCAAAGAATAATTTAAATTTATTCTAATTCGACTTTTTTAAAAACATTTGTTTTTTATTCTTAATGAAACTTTGAAAATACCGTTCTGATTTATGTGGAATCGAAATTATGTCCAAATAAAAATTCTTAAAATTAAAAAAATTTAGAACATTATTTTTTATGATAAAATAAGAAATCTATCTCTCAATTCCGGGTATTCCCGAATCGTGCTTTTATTATTATAAAATTATTAATACCAAAAAAAACCAGAAGTGCATTTTTTCCTGTACGTGATTTTGATCCAATGTTTCCTTTCAATAAACTTTCACTTAACACCAAAGGTTCAGGACGATTAGATCCTGATGGTTTGTAAACTCCATCTTCATAATCCGCTGGCCATCTTCTTAATAAAGGAGTATCAATAGCCCCTAGTTCTGGCTTACCAATATTATTATACCATCCATCATAACCTGGATATTCAACCGGACGGTCTGAAATTTCATTGCCAATAAGTTGTTTCACATATTTTGATCTATCAATTTCTTCACGTGGTGTTGTAACCGATGTTTCTTTTCCACTTATATCCTTAATAATAATAATAATAATGATAATAATAACAATAATAAAAGAGAGGGAAGGAAAACAGGGTACTTAAGGAATCATTCAGTTTTTGAGGACTCAAATACGATAAATCTTTTTTTTTTTTTTTTTCAATTATAATATTTATAGTAAATAGAGATTTTCAGCTGCCGTTAAAAAAAAAATTCTAGATAATATATAAATTTGATTAAATTAAATTTTTTTGTAAATAATTAACATAAATGAAATTATATTTTACATAATTATTAGGTGCAAAAAAAGAAGAAAAAATTTTTAATAGTTTTTATTATAAAACAAAAATCATTAATATTTTTCGACGGTCACATTTGATTTTTAAAAAAGATTAATCACCTACTTTAAATTTGTAAATCACTATTTATTATTAACGTCAAACTAAAAGATTTAAGTTAGTTTTAATTTCAAAGAAGATATTTTAAAAAAAAGCAATTATATATTGCTTAAAATAATAGATTAAAAAATTATTAAGAGTTATTTAAACTTCAAAATCTTAAAAATTATAAATATTTTAGTTGATTATTGAAATACATCTGAAGTAATTTGACACTGGGAGTGTTTTTATTTTGTAAATTAATAAAAAAATTCAAATGGATTTCATACTATTTTTTTACAAAAAGAAAATTATATTTACAAAAGTGATTTTGGAATGTTTAAAAAACATTAAAAAACAAATTTTTTTAAATAAAATTTTGGGGTATCCCACTTTGCCCCCCTCCCCCAATATTATTAATAATAATAATTTCAAAACTAGAAGTAAATTATTTTAACAACTACCGCACTTCCAAATCCTACTCCATGTTGACCATCACAAACCATTAAAAATAATATTAATAAAAACATTTTTAAAAATAAAAAAATTTTTCTTTATCACTAATTATAATGTTTTATTTATTTTAGCAATTGCAAGCTGATAACTAAAACCGAGCACTTGGAGCAGCAAGGAAATTACAACTAAAAATGACATTTCAGCTTTCCTGTCAACATGCGATAAGTATTAACGGAATAACGTTCAAAAAATATATATCACATAAGCGTGACTAATTTAAACGTGATTAGATATTGCATTAAATATAACTATATAATATGTATGATCCTAGAAAAAAAGTTTTATGGTTTTCAATAGTAAGTCGTTTAGTTTTAATATTATTGCAATTAGTATTTAATTTACTATGCCCAGATCATGATGCAGATGCATTTACTAGTCCAATAAATCCAAATGATAGTATAACAATATATGATAAATTAATAACAATATTATTTGGCGGTTTGACTAGATGGGATGGACAATATTTTATCCATATCGCAAGATATGGTTACACATATGAAAATACCTTAGCATTTTTTCCTTTATATCCAATATCTGTTAGATACGTAGCTAGGCTATTAAAAAAATTATTATTTGTATTTAATGACAATAGCGTTATATTAATAGCCGCAGTATTAATTAATTTAGTTTGTTTTATTAAATCATCAATAATATTTTATGATTTGAGTAAAAAAGTACTTGGTAATAAAGTTACAGCGTACAAGGCATCAATATTATATTGTATTAATCCAGCGAGTATTTTTTTCACATCTGCATATTCAGAATCAATGTTTGCTTACTTGACATTTTATAGTATGATCGCTTCTATTAATAATAATAGATTTGTCTGTCTGCCTATCGGTCTTTCCGTTATTGTAAGATCGAATGGAATTATTAATATTGGATATCCATTGTATTATTGGATAAAAGAATTATTTAATATAAGTTTACCTAAAATAATATCCGAATATCGAAGACCGTCAATGCAGTCTGGTCTACTTATTGAATTACTAAATTTTTTTTCTGCTTTACTTTGGATATTTAATACTATTTTATTGTCATTAGTGCCATTTGTGTTGTTACAAATATATAATTACATATTATTTTGCACTGAAAGAGTTAATGCAACACAATTAGTACCTGCTCATGTTAATAATTATGGTTTAATAAATAATTTAATAATGCCAGGTAAAAATAAGTCACCTTGGTGTAGTAAAACAGTACCGATAGCTTACTCGTATGTCCAGCAAAAATATTGGAATGTTGGTTTATTTAAATATTATCAAATAAAACAGATACCTAATTTTTGTTTAGCGCTGCCTATTTTTTATATCATGATTCGATGCATCATTGAATATTATCGTGAAAATAAAAAACAATTACATAAATTAAAATTTTTAGATGTAGATAATTATGAAAAAGTGACGATAAAAAAACGTTATCCATTACAAATGTTTCCATTTATTATTCATGGATTATTTTTGACTATATTTTGCATTTTATTTGTTCATATACAAGTTAGCACTAGATTACTAGGATCAGCTAGTCCATTGATGTACTGGTTTTGTGCAAATTTAATGTCACATAGAATTAAAAATAGCGACAAAGATTTTTATGAAAATTCAACAAATGCATTTTCACGGTGGAAAGTTTTTTTTATGTCACAAAAACGATACTCAAAACGTGATAAACTTATATTAATTTATTTTTTAGGATACACAACGATAGGAACTTTTATGTATTCAAATTTTTTACCATGGACTTGAAATTTATATATTTATATATTTGTAATAAATATATTATAAATTATAATTTACATTATTTATTTACAAATTCATTTATTTATTATATTATAATATTTATAAAATTACAGGTGTGATAGAAGAGTATACTAGCAAAAGGTGCTATAAAAGTATAAGGAAGTATACATTTTTTTTAAATTCATTTAGTTTCTACTTATTAATGAAAAAATATCAATTTTACTTATTTTGAATTTTTTTTTATCCTCATAATTCCTCATATTTTATACAATACCCCTCCTCCCCTATAAAAAATTTTCAATGTCCTTGATCAGTCATAAATAAATTTTAATAAAATCTTTATGTCAATTATAATTTTAATTTTAAAATTTTTCACATTAAAATTTAATTACTTAAATTTGTTTAACTCCTAATGGATAACAATTATAAGTAATTTTTTTTTCTATCTATATCTCGATGAAATGGTAATGACGTTATCTTTTTTTTAATTAATGCTGTAACTTCTCTTTAATTAATTAATAAAATTTTAATACGGTTGTGACGGTTAAGTTAGTGAATTTTTCAAAAAGTGGAAGACATTGTGTGAGAATGCTCTTATGATTTCCCGAAATAGATACTGGGAGCCATAAGAGCATATAAATATTTATTATTTTTAAGGGCATTTTCAGACAGTGTCCTTTACTTTATTAAAATATTCAATAACTCAATCGTAATGACCATATTAAAATTTTGATGATTAATGAAGAAAAAGTTTAAGCAATAAGTGAAAAAAGGGCAACGCAGTTACAAGTTTCCCGATACGTAGATTTAAAAAAAAACTTATTTACATTTGATATCAATTAGGAGCTAAACGAAATTTGGAAAATTACTGTGAGTCATTTTTTTTTTAAATTAATTAAATTTTAAAAAAATTAAATTAATATTTATGCTTTGATATTTTTGAAATTAATTGATAAAATTTCAATACTCTTATGACAGTTTAAGATCATTGAATATTTTTTTTAAGTGGGGGGGGGGGGGGAGTACTGACTGAGAATGTTCTAATAAAACAAAAATTACAGGATTAATTAAAAAAAGGGCAACGTAATTGCAATTTTGCTGAGAAATCGATTTAAGAAATAATTACTAACAGTTGATATCAATTGAGAGTTAAGGGCGTTCTTAGACAGTGCCCCCACTTTTTGAAAATATTCAATGACCTTGAACCGTCATAGTATTAAAATTTTAATAATTAATTTCAAAAAAATTAAAACATTAACTGAAAAAAGGACAACGCAGTTACAATTTCACTGGGATATAGAATTTAAAAAAAAAAATTACTTACAGTTATCAATTAGGCGTTGAACAAAATTTGTTAAATAAATTTTGGCTTACAAAATTTGAAAATTTTAATTATACAATTGACATAAAAATTTTATTAAAATTTATTTTCTAAATTTCATTTAACTCCTAATAATCAACTGTGAGTAATTTTTTTTTAAATCTATGTTTCGGCGAAATTGTAACTGCGTTGCCATTTTTTCAATTAATGCTTAAACTTTTTTTTAATTATCAAAATTTTAATACGGTCATTACAATTGAATGTCATTGAATATTTTAAATAAGTGGTGGACAATGCCTGAGAATGCCCTTAAACGAAATTTTAGCCTATAAAATTTTAAATTTGTCCCTAGACACCTGCAACGTAAAGTACATACATATCTCTTATTTATTTACATTACTGTGTTGTTTCTTATGTTTTAATATTTCTATAGGTGTAAGATATAAAATTTTTTTACAATCAGGACAGTCGTAAGCTTTGCTATTGTGTTTTTTAACAACCGTCGATGTTTTGCTATCGATTATTTTCTCACTATTCTTTGATTGCTTACATAATTTTTGGTGTTGTAATTTTTCAATACTCGATAAAATTATTTCTATCTCACAATCAGGACACTTCCAAGGCATATCCAGCATTTCGACAGCTAATTTATCACTCCATTCATTTTCCATTAGACAATTATACGTAATATTATTTGTCAGCTTAACTCCACCTTTAGACGGATTTAAAACACACGAAAAATCATCTTGAAATGGATTAGGCTCGACTATTTTGTCATTCTCACCTTCACCAACATAAAGTGTCTTCAAATCAGCAACTAATAATCTTTTAATCGTATACGGAACAGTTGTGTGCATAAATTCAATTATTTCACGTGACAATTCTATTTCAATTTTATGTGTATCATTTTCCATTTCTTCGTTATCTTCAGTCGTTGTAACTGCAGATGATTTTTCTAATTTTTTTGCTAAAAGATAATCCCATTTTTGTCTAATTTTCGTGGCTCTTATCAGCAAATTTTGTCCACTATCTGGAGTTGGAAATTCAAGTAATAGCCAGCAATCGCAAATAATTATTGAAAAAATTGAATTTGTATCTATTTCTTGAGAAAAAAGTAGTAACGTTTGAGCTGCTGGCATTCTAAGTGTATTTACAAGATAAGGTTTTGTTGTTTCTAATAATGATACATAAGTAAGTAACTGATGCTTTGAACTCAATGGTAATTTTGATTTGAAACCCGGTATATTTACAATATCTGGTTCTTCTAGTTGCAATAATTGTGGATGATTACCAAAAAAACTCATCGGATGAAGTGCAACGAACGGTTTAGCTTTTGTATGAAATAGTTGTTCGTTAATTGACTTACAATAATTAAATTCATCAGCAATTGCGAACTGTGGATACAAACCACAGCATAAAATTAATTTCAATATCGTCAAATCTTTATAACTACAAGCCGTACTGGCATTTAATAAATTTTTAACTTGCGAATAATCGTTTTTCATACGAAATTCAACATCTTTGATATCGATCCCATTATCATCATTATCATTATCGTCATTATCTTCAAATTGTAAATCAAATTTATCAACTTTAAGTTGTTTACGTTTTCTCGGTGCTGTTTCTTTATACGTTTTTTTTAATGATTTTAAAATTTTAATTTCTCTATGTCGCATTGTTCTTTCTGTACTAGACATTGATGATTTAAATTCATTTATATTTTTCAATAAATTACAATCACTCAATAAGTCTTTAAATTGAGAACGTAATTTAATCATTTCATAAAATCTTTGCTCTTCAAGGCCTCGTCTTTTACACCATTTACGACTATTATTACTATTATTTCTATCTCGTGAATCATGACTACTTTCCTGTTTTATTTCCAACCATTCACGGAATGTATTGAGTAGTGTAATCGGATCGCCATGATCAGATTCAAGTTTTTTTCTTGACGTTTCACATTCATTATCTTTATAAGCGCGATTTGTAAATGGATTTTGTGTGCTTAGTGCTGCAGCAAGTGACAACACAGGTTCAACTTGATCAAATATTGATCCCATTATTAACATTTTGCCTATTGTAATATCAACCGGAAGTTTAGATAACGTCCTACCAATACAAGTTAGTTTTTCATTTTCCATAAGAGCGCCGTGTTCTTTTAATGACAAAATTGAATTTTCAATACTTTGTGAAGGTGGAGGTTCAATAAATGGAAATTTTCTTGCATCTGGTAGACCCATGGCTATCATTTGTAATAATAAAGAATCAAGCGGAACCCTTTGAATTTCTGGTGCTGAATATTTTTCCAATGCCGTATATTCTTCTTCGGAATAAATTCTGTAACAAACACCTGGACCAGTTCTACCAGCACGACCTTTACGTTGTTCAGCACTTGCTTTACTTATCCAAAATTCTTTGAGTCGTTGCATTTTACAATTTGGATCATAACTCATTTCTTTAACTTTACCACTGTCGGCAACAAATCTAATACCGTCAATTGTGATCGATGTCTCGGCAATATTTGTTGATACTATACATTTACGTACACCTTCTGGAGGGTAATCAAATACTTTATCTTGCTCAGCAAGTGATAGACTGCTGTGTAGTGGTAAAATAATCCAATTATTTTTTTTTTTACTGTATTCTTTGGCAGCATCAACGACTGTTGTTATTTCACTCATACCACTGAGAAAAATTAACAAATCTCCTTTTTCAGAAGCTAAAAAAAAAATTATTGCGATTATTATTATTATTATTATTATTATTATTTGTTTGATTATTTAAATGCTTAAAGAGGGGGGGGGGGGGATTCGTCCGTTCTGCTACGATGCTTTATCAACAAGATAGTTAAGTTCCGTTGCCCAAGTAGATGGAGGGATCCGAGGATAACAGTCTTCTGCATCTGCGATTCCAGAAACTCAACTTGCGATAAACAAGTTGGGCTTCTAGTGTTGGAAATTCAGGTAGGATAGTCGTGAATTAAATCAAATGAATTTATTTATTAATGAAAATGAAAATTCTCTTTATTAAAAGGCGCGCTCTAGGATATGTCTTCTCTCCAAAGATATTTGCTTAAGACTTATTCTTTTTTATCATTCATGCGATATAAGTGCTATCTTGGCGCACGCTCTTTTGTTCGCCAAATAGCTGTTTGCCCATTCAACTGTTTCCACAACATTAGTGTGCGTTATACGATTATCTTGAGTAAACTGTCGCCAAAATAGTATTCATATCGCATTCATGATAAAAAAATCTGGGCATCGGTTGACCCTGCGGGCCAGCCCCAAAACTTCCCGCTGTTTTCGAGCTCAAAGAGCTCGAAAACATCGTTGTAAATACATTTTCGAGCTCTTCGAGCTCGAAAATACTTTTGCATGCCATTATTTTCGAAAAAAACAGTTCTTAGCATTTCTTTCTCCCGCAATAACTCTCAAACAAATTATCCGATTTTTAAGTTTGAGGTGGCAATCGACGTGTTTTAATAGATTCTAAAGCTCCATAGATTTTTAGATTTTTTGGTTGAGTCGTTTCAAAGATATTCGCAAAAAACTGTTTTTTCCTATTTCTTTCTCCAACGATAACTCTCGAACGAATTATGCGATTTTGATGTTTGAGGTGGCAATCGACGCGTTTTATTAAGTTCTAGAGCTGATTAGATTTTGAAGTTGATCGTATCAGTCGTTTCTGAGAAATCAATAAAAAACTAAAAAAAAAAAATTTTTTTTTTTCGTAATTGGCCAATATCTTCAAGTCTACTTGGTCAAATGATCTGAAATTCCCAGAAAAGTTGATGGTCAAAAAGCTCTTTCGATTGCCGCCTTAACCATCCAAATCGGTTTATTAGTTAAAAAGTTATAAAGAGTTTACATACATACATACACACACACACACACACACACACACACATACATACAGACACTCGGACATCATTCTAAAAATAGTCAGAATAGCTTCCTAGGACCTCAAAACGTCGACATCTGATGAAAACTCGATTTTCGAAAATCGGGGTGAAAACAATAACTTCCCGAAATTTTCGAAAATCATCGATTTTCTAAGCGGGAAGTTAAAAAACTGTGTTCAATTCGTGCGGTATTGCCGATTACCCACACGAGCAAATGAGCGCACTCACTTCGTTCGTGCGCTCAACTTTGCTCTCGTGGGCAATCGACAACTTACCGAACTAGTTGTACAATATACTATTAATATTGTTTAACACTGAGGTCTAACAACCTCTCCTCTTTTCGTATAACAAAGATGTCTAAGTTCAAAATATATATGAGTGCAATATGAAAGAAAAAACACATTGCCTTGCGTTTACTTGGAACATGGTCCTAAATCTCTCCTCGATCCAAGTACCTAAGGTCATAAAATTTTATCCATACTAGCTTTCTTTTTCTTAAGTAAGCATATACACATTTCGAACTAAATACAAATAATAAATACTATGACTTAAATGTAACGTTATTCGAAATTATATTCTGAACAGAATATTTTACTAAAAGAAATATTTAATTAAAAAATATTAGAATAAAGATTAATTTTTGTACAGAGAATTCAACATCTAGCTAATGCAGATACAAAAGACTTTCATCCCTCCAAGGACACTGACAATGAGAACCACAAGGCTGACACGGTAGCCGGAGTAAAGTTTGCCACACGGAGAAAAATGGAGATACAAAATGTACGAATTTATATTATGCTGTCGACCAAACTTGAAACAAGAAGTTAATTCACCAGAAAATGATTATGCTCTACTACAATTGAGTCGCGTTATGAGTCCATCGACTTGAATTTCTATTGAAGACATCTCCCTCTATGACTACGAAAATAATCATGTACACGCTCACACGCTTGTAAAGTAGGGGAAGTGTGAGTTTCGGCGTTTGGCTATATTATATCCTTATATTAGACAAATAGTTTTTATTAGAATTTATCAGTAAGTTTTTTAATGTATAATATTGTTTGTAGTACAGCATAATAATTTTTTGACAACTCAACTTCCTGTTTGAAGTTTCATTGACAGTATAGTAAAAGTTCGTAGATATTTAAAGTCCATTTTTCTTCGTGCAATTTCAAACAAGAGATTCTGATATATCTGTTGTTTGTGCTCTTCCCTGTTCAAAAATATTGATTGAAAAGAATTAAAAATGATGAAATTCGAATTTTTTAAACTAAAAAAGCGTGGTCTTCGCACAATAGGAAAAAAGAAAATTTTGCAAGAACGGTAGGTATATTATAAATTATTATAATTAACCTCATTATTACGTGTCATGAAGAAAAATTAATTGAAGCTTTTATTTTATTAATTTAAATAATTATCATTCATTATTTAGGTTGATATTTTGCGATGAAAATAAAGATGTTTTCTAGTTGCATGCGCAAGACCCTGATGAAGTATTTTGGAGACCAGACGTTACCGAATACAGCGGCCTCGACGATTTCGAAGACCGAAAATTAACATTTATAGTCTTTTCCCAAAGGGCCCGACGTTTTTCATCTTTGGGAAAAGTGAAAGTTCCTTTTCCTTTATAAAAAGGAACACAACACTTACCTATATTCTGTATAATTTTTCAATTTTTCTGATATCGAATATATACGATAATAACGCGACACTTGTAGCTACTCCAAAACATATATGTGACTGAAAAATATATTGTATATTTATTATGATTTGACATTTATATTGTTTATGGAAAATATCATATAATTGATTATAAATTTGAAAATTTCTTGGGTTTTTTTTTCCTAAATCACTTTAGAACAAATTTTTTGTCTTTTTATGTCTTTTCAATCAGTATTTTTATCCAGGGTTCGTTAACTGTTATGTTATACTTAGCAGGCGCTGCAAACTCAATGAAAATGTCACACGTGGTTCTATCGAAGAGCACAATATCTAGTTTGTTGTGGTGAATTTTTCGAGTTGTTGCAAATGCCAGGTTCCAATAAATACGACAATGATAATTCTCAACAGCTTATTGATGTTTTGATGATTATTAATAAAAATATATACAATAAAAACTTACCTGGATATTTTTCATCAATCATCTGCATTATTTGAACATAAGGACTTGGATTAAATCGTTCTCGTTTAGATTTAATATCCTCAATGCCAATTGGTCGGTATAATAATTTAATTGAATAAAGTCTTCCAGGTACTTGAATAACTCTAACGTCTTCTTTAGAAAAATAATTACTAAACAATTCAATATTTATAGTTGCTGACATTAATACTAATTTCAAATCAGTACGTTGATGAATTAAACATTTCATAATTCCTAATAAAAAATCACCATGTAAATGACGCTCATGAACTTCGTCAAGTACCACAACATCATATTGGGTTAATCCAGTTTCTTCAGAAACTTGACGCAGTAATAAACCTTCAGTAATGAATAGAATTTTAGTGTTTTTATTTTTTTGTTTTTCAAAACGTATTTGATAACCAACGTCACTTAAATTTTCCGTCAATGTTTCAAAAGCGACACGTTTTGCTAGTGATATACATGCGATTCGTCGTGGTTGTGTGCATGCAATATTATTAAAACCAGATAAATATAAATATTGTGGTACTTGAGTTGATTTACCGCATCCAGTATCACCAGCAATTATGACAACTCTTTCTTCTTTGACAGCATTTATTATTTCATCTTTATATTTAGCTACTGGTAAATTTTCTTGATTTTCTCGTAATTTTTTTAACTTTGTAAATTTTTCTTTTTGTTTGAAATTTAAATACAATAATATGATATCTTTAAATTTAAGTAAACGATTGTTATTTAATTCTTTTACTTGTGGTACTCGTGCAAATAATTCATCAAATTTAATATTTATTTTAATGTTAATACAGTGACTTTTATGATAGTGTGCAGGTACACCTAGTGAATTCAAATCTGTATTCACTAGATCTTTGCTGTTATTTTTTCCTAATTTGTTTTCAATCGCCTCGTACTTTTTAACGAAACTCCAAAAATCTTCAATGTCTTGTACCAATTGATTGTGCGCAACAAATACTTTATTTAATTCATGCTTGTATTTAATAAATGAAAAAATATCATTATCTTCGTTATCTGATGGTATTTTAATATATTCTTCTTTAGTTTTTAATTTCTCTGGTTTATTGTCGTGTTTATTATTTTTATGACGTTTTTTTTCTGAATAACTTGACTGTTGGTCTGTATCACTGGGATAACGTTTTCTTTTATCACAATATTTATCATTATAATCACGATTTTTTGAACTGCTCATTTTAAATTTTAAAACTTCTTTATTTATTTTTTTTCATTGAATGTAAGAGGTAAGTGAACAAAATTGTGTTTATATTTTGGTAAGAGTCAATTAACCTAAAGAACCGAGATCCTGGGGTCTGTATAATTTCGCCAAACATGAAGTTGCTCACTTATTCGAAATAGGTGGCGTGAGAATAGGCCATAGTCATATAATGAAAAGATGGGATAGCTCAATAAAAAAGCCACTAAGATAATGTAGAAAAATTAAAAACCTACAGCTCTCGCTTCTAGATGGCAAATAGGTACCGATAATAGAGCACAAAAAATATTTATAGAAATTGAAATGGAGATGCATTAATAAAGATAAACGTCTGAACAGAATCGTTCAAGAATACTAATGGAAAGCAACTAAAAATGATGAACATCTCGGGTAAACGTACTGCGCTAGGTGTGGTAGGCGGCAAGGACATTACACGGTTTCCACGGCTTATTAAAAAAAACCATCGTTTCAGCTTAGTAATTATTATTAAATGACTATGAAATATCAGCATATTGTTAATAATTAATAAATTTTTGATAACTCGAGCCAATTGAAATTTAATCGTTTGTTTATAACTAAAGAGTGGGTACCTCGAGTCTACTAGGACTTGTCACGGTTCCCACGGCTTATATACAAATACCATCCTTTCAGCCTAATAATTATTATTAAATGACTATGAAATATCAGCATATTATTAATAATTAATAAATTTCAAGTTACTTGAGCCAATTAAAATGTAATCATTTGTTTATAACTAAAGAGTGGGTACCTCGAGTCTACTAGGACTTGTCACGGTTCCCACGGCTTATATACAAATACCATCCTTTCAGCCTAATAATTATTATTAAATGACTATGAAATATCAGCATATTATTAATAATTAATAAATTTCAAGTTACTTGAGCCAATTAAAATGTAATCATTTGTTTATAACTAAAGAGTGGGTACCTCGAGTCTACTAGGACTTGTCACGGTTCCCACGGCTTATATACAAATACCATCCTTTCAGCCTAATAATTATTATTAAATGACTATGAAATATCAGCATATTATTAATAATTAATAAATTTCAAGTTACTTGAGCCAATTAAAATGTAATCATTTGTTTATAACTAAAGAGTGGGTGCCTCGAGTCTACTAGGACTTGTCACGGTTCCCACGGCTTATATACAAATACCATCCTTTCAGCCTAATAATTATTATTAAATGACTATGAAATATCAGCATATTATTAATAATTAATAAATTTTAAGTTACTTGAGCCAATTAAAATGTAATCATTTGTTTATAACTAAAGAGTGGGTGCCTCGAGTCTACTAGGACTTGTCACGGTTCCCACGGCTTATATACAAATACCATCCTTTCAGCCTAATAATTATTATTAAATGACTATGAAATATCAGCATATTATTAATAATTAATAAATTTCAAGTTACTTGAGCCAATTAAAATGTAATCATTTGTTTATAACTAAAGAGTGGGTACCTCGAGTCTACTAGGACTTGTCACGGTTCCCACGGCTTATATACAAATACCATCCTTTCAGCCTAATAATTATTATTAAATGACTATGAAATATCAGCATATTATTAATAATTAATAAATTTCAAGTTACTTGAGCCAATTAAAATGTAATCATTTGTTTATAACTAAAGAGTGGGTGCCTCGAGTCTACTAGGACTTGTCACGGTTCCCACGGCTTATATACAAATACCATCCTTTCAGCCTAATAATTATTATTAAATGACTATGAAATATCAGCATATTATTAATAATTAATAAATTTCAAGTTACTTGAGCCAATTAAAATGTAATCATTTGTTTATAACTAAAGAGTGGGTGCCTCGAGTCTACTAGGACTTGTCACGGTTCCCACGGCTTATATACAAATACCATCCTTTCAGCCTAATAATTATTATTAAATGACTATGAAATATCAGCATATTATTAATAATTAATAAATTTCAAGTTACTTGAGCCAATTAAAATGTAATCATTTGTTTATAACTAAAGAGTGGGTACCTCGAGTCTACTAGGACTTGTCACGGTTCCCACGGCTTATATACAAATACCATCCTTTCAGCCTAATAATTATTATTAAATGACTATGAAATATCAGCATATTATTAATAATTAATAAATTTCAAGTTACTTGAGCCAATTAAAATGTAATCATTTGTTTATAACTAAAGAGTGGGTACCTCGAGTCTACTAGGACTTGTCACGGTTCCCACGGCTTATATACAAATACCATCCTTTCAGCCTAATAATTATTATTAAATGACTATGAAATATCAGCATATTATTAATAATTAATAAATTTCAAGTTACTTGAGCCAATTAAAATGTAATCATTTGTTTATAACTAAAGAGTGGGTACCTCGAGTCTACTAGGACTTGTCACGGTTCCCACGGCTTATATACAAATACCATCCTTTCAGCCTAATAATTATTATTAAATGACTATGAAATATCAGCATATTATTAATAATTAATAAATTTCAAGTTACTTGAGCCAATTAAAATGTAATCATTTGTTTATAACTAAAGAGTGGGTGCCTCGAGTCTACTAGGACTTGTCACGGTTCCCACGGCTTATATACAAATACCATCCTTTCAGCCTAATAATTATTATTAAATGACTATGAAATATCAGCATATTATTAATAATTAATAAATTTTAAGTTACTTGAGCCAATTAAAATGTAATCATTTGTTTATAACTAAAGAGTGGGTGCCTCGAGTCTACTAGGACTTGTCACGGTTCCCACGGCTTATATACAAATACCATCCTTTCAGCCTAATAATTATTATTAAATGACTATGAAATATCAGCATATTATTAATAATTAATAAATTTCAAGTTACTTGAGCCAATTAAAATGTAATCATTTGTTTATAACTAAAGAGTGGGTACCTCGAGTCTACTAGGACTTGTCACGGTTCCCACGGCTTATATACAAATACCATCCTTTCAGCCTAATAATTATTATTAAATGACTATGAAATATCAGCATATTATTAATAATTAATAAATTTCAAGTTACTTGAGCCAATTAAAATGTAATCATTTGTTTATAACTAAAGAGTGGGTGCCTCGAGTCTACTAGGACTTGTCACGGTTCCCACGGCTTATATACAAATACCATCCTTTCAGCCTAATAATTATTATTAAATGACTATGAAATATCAGCATATTATTAATAATTAATAAATTTTAAGTTACTTGAGCCAATTAAAATGTAATCATTTGTTTATAACTAAAGAGTGGGTGCCTCGAGTCTACTAGGACTTGTCACGGTTCCCACGGCTTATATACAAATACCATCCTTTCAGCCTAATAATTATTATTAAATGACTATGAAATATCAGCATATTATTAATAATTAATAAATTTCAAGTTACTTGAGCCAATTAAAATGTAATCATTTGTTTATAACTAAAGAGTGGGTGCCTCGAGTCTACTAGGACTTGTCACGGTTCCCACGGCTTATATACAAATACCATCCTTTCAGCCTAATAATTATTATTAAATGACTATGAAATATCAGCATATTGTTAATAATTAATAAATTTTTGATAACTCGAGCCAATTGAAATTTAATCGTTTGTTTATAACTAAAGAGTGGGTACCTCGAGTCTACTAGGACTTGTCACGGTTCCCACGGCTTATATACAAATACCATCCTTTCAGCCTAATAATTATTATTAAATGACTATGAAATATCAGCATATTATTAATAATTAATAAATTTCAAGTTACTTGAGCCAATTAAAATGTAATCATTTGTTTATAACTAAAGAGTGGGTACCTCGAGTCTACTAGGACTTGTCACGGTTCCCACGGCTTATATACAAATACCATCCTTTCAGCCTAATAATTATTATTAAATGACTATGAAATATCAGCATATTATTAATAATTAATAAATTTCAAGTTACTTGAGCCAATTAAAATGTAATCATTTGTTTATAACTAAAGAGTGGGTACCTCGAGTCTACTAGGACTTGTCACGGTTCCCACGGCTTATATACAAATACCATCCTTTCAGCCTAATAATTATTATTAAATGACTATGAAATATCAGCATATTATTAATAATTAATAAATTTCAAGTTACTTGAGCCAATTAAAATGTAATCATTTGTTTATAACTAAAGAGTGGGTGCCTCGAGTCTACTAGGACTTGTCACGGTTCCCACGGCTTATATACAAATACCATCCTTTCAGCCTAATAATTATTATTAAATGACTATGAAATATCAGCATATTATTAATAATTAATAAATTTTAAGTTACTTGAGCCAATTAAAATGTAATCATTTGTTTATAACTAAAGAGTGGGTGCCTCGAGTCTACTAGGACTTGTCACGGTTCCCACGGCTTATATACAAATACCATCCTTTCAGCCTAATAATTATTATTAAATGACTATGAAATATCAGCATATTATTAATAATTAATAAATTTCAAGTTACTTGAGCCAATTAAAATGTAATCATTTGTTTATAACTAAAGAGTGGGTACCTCGAGTCTACTAGGACTTGTCACGGTTCCCACGGCTTATATACAAATACCATCCTTTCAGCCTAATAATTATTATTAAATGACTATGAAATATCAGCATATTATTAATAATTAATAAATTTCAAGTTACTTGAGCCAATTAAAATGTAATCATTTGTTTATAACTAAAGAGTGGGTGCCTCGAGTCTACTAGGACTTGTCACGGTTCCCACGGCTTATATACAAATACCATCCTTTCAGCCTAATAATTATTATTAAATGACTATGAAATATCAGCATATTATTAATAATTAATAAATTTCAAGTTACTTGAGCCAATTAAAATGTAATCATTTGTTTATAACTAAAGAGTGGGTGCCTCGAGTCTACTAGGACTTGTCACGGTTCCCACGGCTTATATACAAATACCATCCTTTCAGCCTAATAATTATTATTAAATGACTATGAAATATCAGCATATTATTAATAATTAATAAATTTTAAGTTACTTGAGCCAATTAAAATGTAATCATTTGTTTATAACTAAAGAGTGGGTGCCTCGAGTCTACCAGGACTTGTCACGGTTCCCACGGCTTATATACAAATAACCATCGTTTCAGCTTAGTAATTATTATTAAATGACAATGAAATATCAACATATTATTAATAATTAATAAATTTAAAGTTACTTGAGCCAATTAAAATTTAATCATTTGTTTATAACTAAAGAGTGGGTGCCTCGAGTCTACTAGGACTTGTCACGGTTCCCACGGCTTATATACAAATACCATCGTTTCAGCCTAATAATTATTATTAAATGACTATGAAATATCAGCATATTATTAATAATTAATAAATTTCAAGTTACTTGAGCCAATTAAAATGTAATCATTTGTTTATAACTAAAGAGTGGGTGCCTCGAGTCTACTAGGACTTGTCACGGTTCCCACGGCTTATATACAAATACCATCCTTTCAGCCTAATAATTATTATTAAATGACTATGAAATATCAGCATATTATTAATAATTAATAAATTTTAAGTTACTTGAGCCAATTAAAATGTAATCATTTGTTTATAACTAAAGAGTGGGTGCCTCGAGTCTACTAGGACTTGTCACGGTTCCCACGGCTTATATACAAATACCATCCTTTCAGCCTAATAATTATTATTAAATGACTATGAAATATCAGCATATTATTAATAATTAATAAATTTCAAGTTACTTGAGCCAATTAAAATGTAATCATTTGTTTATAACTAAAGAGTGGGTACCTCGAGTCTACTAGGACTTGTCACGGTTCCCACGGCTTATATACAAATACCATCCTTTCAGCCTAATAATTATTATTAAATGACTATGAAATATCAGCATATTATTAATAATTAATAAATTTCAAGTTACTTGAGCCAATTAAAATGTAATCATTTGTTTATAACTAAAGAGTGGGTGCCTCGAGTCTACTAGGACTTGTCACGGTTCCCACGGCTTATATACAAATACCATCCTTTCAGCCTAATAATTATTATTAAATGACTATGAAATATCAGCATATTATTAATAATTAATAAATTTCAAGTTACTTGAGCCAATTAAAATGTAATCATTTGTTTATAACTAAAGAGTGGGTGCCTCGAGTCTACTAGGACTTGTCACGGTTCCCACGGCTTATATACAAATACCATCCTTTCAGCCTAATAATTATTATTAAATGACTATGAAATATCAGCATATTATTAATAATTAATAAATTTTAAGTTACTTGAGCCAATTAAAATGTAATCATTTGTTTATAACTAAAGAGTGGGTGCCTCGAGTCTACTAGGACTTGTCACGGTTCCCACGGCTTATATACAAATACCATCCTTTCAGCCTAATAATTATTATTAAATGACTATGAAATATCAGCATATTATTAATAATTAATAAATTTCAAGTTACTTGAGCCAATTAAAATGTAATCATTTGTTTATAACTAAAGAGTGGGTACCTCGAGTCTACTAGGACTTGTCACGGTTCCCACGGCTTATATACAAATACCATCCTTTCAGCCTAATAATTATTATTAAATGACTATGAAATATCAGCATATTATTAATAATTAATAAATTTCAAGTTACTTGAGCCAATTAAAATGTAATCATTTGTTTATAACTAAAGAGTGGGTGCCTCGAGTCTACTAGGACTTGTCACGGTTCCCACGGCTTATATACAAATACCATCCTTTCAGCCTAATAATTATTATTAAATGACTATGAAATATCAGCATATTATTAATAATTAATAAATTTCAAGTTACTTGAGCCAATTAAAATGTAATCATTTGTTTATAACTAAAGAGTGGGTGCCTCGAGTCTACTAGGACTTGTCACGGTTCCCACGGCTTATATACAAATACCATCCTTTCAGCCTAATAATTATTATTAAATGACTATGAAATATCAGCATATTATTAATAATTAATAAATTTTAAGTTACTTGAGCCAATTAAAATGTAATCATTTGTTTATAACTAAAGAGTGGGTGCCTCGAGTCTACCAGGACTTGTCACGGTTCCCACGGCTTATATACAAATAACCATCGTTTCAGCTTAGTAATTATTATTAAATGACAATGAAATATCAACATATTATTAATAATTAATAAATTTAAAGTTACTTGAGCCAATTAAAATTTAATCATTTGTTTATAACTAAAGAGTGGGTGCCTCGAGTCTACTAGGACTTGTCACGGTTCCCACGGCTTATATACAAATAACCATCGTTTCAGCCTAATAATTATTATTAAATGACTATGAAATATCAGCATATTATTAATAATTAATAAATTTCAAGTTACTTGAGCCAATTAAAATGTAATCATTTGTTTATAACTAAAGAGTGGGTGCCTCGAGTCTACTAGGACTTGTCACGGTTCCCACGGCTTATATACAAATACCATCCTTTCAGCCTAATAATTATTATTAAATGACTATGAAATATCAGCATATTATTAATAATTAATAAATTTCAAGTTACTTGAGCCAATTAAAATGTAATCATTTGTTTATAACTAAAGAGTGGGTACCTCGAGTCTACTAGGACTTGTCACGGTTCCCACGGCTTATATACAAATACCATCCTTTCAGCCTAATAATTATTATTAAATGACTATGAAATATCAGCATATTATTAATAATTAATAAATTTCAAGTTACTTGAGCCAATTAAAATGTAATCATTTGTTTATAACTAAAGAGTGGGTACCTCGAGTCTACTAGGACTTGTCACGGTTCCCACGGCTTATATACAAATACCATCCTTTCAGCCTAATAATTATTATTAAATGACTATGAAATATCAGCATATTATTAATAATTAATAAATTTTAAGTTACTTGAGCCAATTAAAATGTAATCATTTGTTTATAACTAAAGAGTGGGTACCTCGAGTCTACTAGGACTTGTCACGGTTCCCACGGCTTATATACAAATACCATCCTTTCAGCCTAATAATTATTATTAAATGACTATGAAATATCAGCATATTATTAATAATTAATAAATTTCAAGTTACTTGAGCCAATTAAAATGTAATCATTTGTTTATAACTAAAGAGTGGGTACCTCGAGTCTACTAGGACTTGTCACGGTTCCCACGGCTTATATACAAATACCATCCTTTCAGCCTAATAATTATTATTAAATGACTATGAAATATCAGCATATTATTAATAATTAATAAATTTTAAGTTACTTGAGCCAATTAAAATGTAATCATTTGTTTATAACTAAAGAGTGGGTACCTCGAGTCTACTAGGACTTGTCACGGTTCCCACGGCTTATATACAAATACCATCCTTTCAGCCTAATAATTATTATTAAATGACTATGAAATATCAGCATATTATTAATAATTAATAAATTTCAAGTTACTTGAGCCAATTAAAATGTAATCATTTGTTTATAACTAAAGAGTGGGTGCCTCGAGTCTACTAGGACTTGTCACGGTTCCCACGGCTTATATACAAATAACCATCGTTTCAGCTTAGTAATTATTATTAAATGACAATGAAATATCAACATATTATTAATAATTAATAAATTTAAAGTTACTTGAGCCAATTAAAATTTAATCATTTGTTTATAACTAAAGAGTGGGTGCCTCGAGTCTACTAGGACTTGTCACGGTTCCCACGGCTTATATACAAATACCATCGTTTCAGCCTAATAATTATTATTAAATGACTATGAAATATCAGCATATTATTAATAATTAATAAATTTCAAGTTACTTGAGCCAATTAAAATTTAATCATTTGTTTATAACTAAAGAGTGGGTACCTCGAGTCTACTAGGACTTGTCACGGTTCCCACGGCTTATATACAAATAACCATCGTTTCAGCTTAGTAATTATTATTAAATGACAATGAAATATCAACATATTATTAATAATTAATAAATTTAAAGTTACTTGAGCCAATTAAAATTTAATCATTTGTTTATAACTAAAGAGTGGGTGCCTCGAGTCTACTAGGACTTGTCACGGTTCCCACGGCTTATATACAAATAACCATCGTTTCAGCCTAATAATTATTATTAAATGACTATGAAATATCAGCATATTATTAATAATTAATAAATTTCAAGTTACTTGAGCCAATTAAAATTTAATCATTTGTTTATAACTAAAGAGTGGGTACCTCGAGTCTACTAGGACTTGTCACGGTTCCCACGGCTTATATACAAATAACCATCGTTTCAGCTTAGTAATTATTATTAAATGACTATGAAATATCAGCATATTATTAATAATTAATAAATTTTTGATAACTTAAGCCAATCAAAATATAATCGTTTGTTTATAACTAAAGAGTGGGTGCCTCGAGTCTACTAGGACTTGTCACGGTTCCCACGGCTTATATACAAATAACCATCGTTTCAGCCTAATAATTATTATTAAATGACTATGAAATATCAGCATATTATTAATAATTAATAAATTTCAAGTTACTTGAGCCAATTAAAATTTAATCATTTGTTTATAACTAAAGAGTGGGTACCTCGAGTCTACTAGGACTTGTCACGGTTCCCACGGCGTGCCGCCCGTCTAGATATTTCGTGGCTCTATACATGAAGAGGTACATGTACACACTGTTTTTACCAATTGGGAAAGCTTCTTTATATTTAACATTTTTAACGTTGACTAAAATAATATTTTACAGCTGTCAATACCAGTTCTAATCAATTTGATCAAATTTACTTGATCCTATATGTTTTGTCTGAATCACCGACCCTTTCAATGATTATTATTTTTTTTCTTTCTTCTGCACTGTACTGTCTCAATGTATTTCCTAGGTCATCAGTTTTTATCACGTGCAATATAATTTTCCGTTCATTTTGCAGATATCTGCGCTTGATTTTTTTTAGTGTTTCGAAATTTTGCATTTCATCCTTGTTTTGTATCATCACTATAATTTTTAAATTACTGCCTTCGCTATCTTTTTTCAAGCTTATTGTTCCTCTGCTATTTTCGATCTGCTTTTCTAATATGTTATTTTCAATGTTTAGTAATTCTTGAATTCGTTGGAACCCGTTTATTTTCCCAACTACAAGTTCTTCTTTTACTAATTCCTGGTCGTCACAGTTCTTCAAATCGATCCAGAATTCATTTATCTCTTCTTCGTTTACCCTTGTTTCCTTTTTAAGGGGCAAAGGTCTGTAGGTGTTATTTAAAACAGCATTTCTGGTACTCCTGGCTTCTTTAAAAATTGTTTTGATGACAGCTTTAAAATAAAGGACGAGTCTCATAAATGATTCAAACTAATAAATTTGTTTTTGTCTAAAATGCTAAAAAAAAAAAAAAAAAAAAAACAGTGTATTTAACAGTTATTTATATGTAATTCTACTTGTAAATGCGTTGGGTTTTGGATGCTTTTGGAGGAGGCTATTCAAAATTTTGTGGTACGATTCCAGGTGATTATTCGTCCTATCACACAGCATCTTATACACCGAAAAACCCTCCGGTGTAATTTGTCTTAGCCAGTAATTTTCAAAATAAACAAACAGCTTATCGAAGAAATCGCCGAAATCATCAATTGTTTGTTTTTTAATGATATTGTAAACCTGTGCGATTTTCTCAGGAGGAAACAATGGCAATTTGATAATTTGGTGGAGTATGATAAATATATCGGGATCTGTCTTTGAGTTTTTTGATTTCCCAATCAGCTTCAACTCCTGCGCTTTTCTTATGATTGCCTAAAAATTATTTATATATTACAATTTAAACTCTAGCCGACTTATGCTCGTGAGTTTCGAACTAAACCAATTTCAAACCAATGTGATTTAGCGAGCGGGAACTGGCAACTCACTTATCTACACGGAAAAAAATGAACTGTTGCTGCAACAGGACATGGCCTTATAGCAGCTACAGGACTTAGTTCTGTTACACCTATGAGGCTTTCCTGTAGCTGCAACGGGAAAGTCCTGTAGTATTTACAAGATCAGTCCTGTTGCAGCCACAGTTCTATTTCTGTTGCAGTCATAGGAATAGTCTTGAAATCGTAGTAAATATAATATTCTGAATTACTGAAGATGAGTATGTATATAGTAAATATACACGTTATTCTATATAAATATATACATACATATATGTATGTGTGTGTACGTAGCAAAAAAATATTTTTATCGTTGTTGATTCTCATTATTATACTTGTTACGAATCCCAGACTATTCCTGTGGGACTGCTCAACAGGACTGATTTTGTAGCTCTAACAAGTCTGGAACTAGCCTGTTTCGACTGGCTGCAGAGATTAAACCTCCCAGTAATAATGCAGGCATTAAAAATAATATAGTGCGTGAAATGGGATAAAATACTATTGAAGATCTCAGATGATGTCTCAACATCACCCTTGTCTGAAATAGTCTTCTATTATCCAGTGGTACGCGATAGATTAATTAATTGTGTAAATTAAAAGCAAAAAAATTATAAATAATAGGTTTACTTGTGAAGCTTACTTGCGAGAAATGGAAATAACAATGTCTTGGAACAATACACGGAAACGTCCTTTTCAAAGCATTATGCAAGCCAATCTCGTAGTCAGACATGTAAGATAATGGCGCAAAAGTTGGAAATTTTTTTTTTATATATTCGAAGACTTTGATGTAACACAGCTCGGTCTTATTGGTCATCAAAACTGTCATACAAGGGACAGGCTGCGAAAAAATCCAATTTTACGAAAATTATTTATACCGAAGAAGAAAAAAAATGTTTTATCTCCAATATTTCTTCGAATAAAAATTTTAAAATGCTTGATATTTTTTTTAAATTGTAAATTTTACGATTTCTTACCTTTTGGATATTTGAGACTGGATTTGTGATTTTCATCATGATAGTTAGTAATTGAGGATTTGAACAGTCATCAAATTTCGGGCACGAATTATATGTTGCATCAATGTATATATGTTGAGATTCAGTACAAACCGATTGCATAAAATTCTCATCATACATATATAAATTGGATGCTACAACCTCCCCCTTTGCCGCAAATGTTTTAAATTCCTCTAATTCCGCGAAGAGTTTTGAATTTTCACTATTCCCAGCGTTAAGAGTGTCTGTTTTACAATTTTGAATTAACGAGTCAGCAAATGATTTAAAAGTATTTTTTTTCACATTTAACTTGACTCTTTCAGGCTGCATTTCATCGATATATTTATTTATTGTTGATCGGTACTGGGAATACGGATGGTCTTCAGCAGAAACTTTACACCTACATATGAAAGTATTATTGGTCAAAATAATGCTTTCAAGGTAAAAAAAATCTTAGAATGACCGAATCCGATCAAATCGGCATAGGTATTAACCCAGGTGGAAACACTGACTGCTCATAAAAAGTTAAGCATAAAAAAATACTTTACTTACACCAAAATAGCGCTTTTCCAAATGTGTATGGGTTGAGCATGTCGGACAGTACACAAACTTTTTAAAGTTTGTCTAAACTGCATCCTTTCCGATCGTTTCAAATCGGGTTCATGATTGTGATTCTGATTAACCGGCTTGAAAACTCCATCAATGACATGTCCATACCCTGGGCATCCTTTAACGTCTTTGATACAATTCACATAGCTTAATAAAAAAAACAAAAAAAATAATATGTATAAATATTAATATATCAAATAATAATAAAATATTAAAGCTTATCAAGAGTTTATTAACAATACTGAAGCGAGTATAAATAAGATTACATTGTTAACACATTATCTTTATTATAACGCCTCGACTTCTCATGATACGAATATCCGTCGAAAAAAAATTCATCAGTGTTATACTGATTTTTTTTTTTTAATATTTTCCATTGATTATAATAATTAATTTAACAAACTTTATTAAACAACGAAACGTTGAAAGAGACTATCGTGACAATATAACTTCAAAATGGTAGAAAATTTCCGAGCTCGATTCTTTTGTTTTCGTCTATGTTAATCGAGAGCAATCTATAGATATATAGTAGTCCCAATAGACTACAGCTTCCCTTTTAGTAATTATGAACGAATGATTAAATTTGAAGTAGCTAAAGTAACTTAAAATTAATTAATTATTAATAATATACTGATATTGCATAGTCATTTAATAATAATTACTAGGCTGAAACGATGGTATTTATATATAAGCCGTGGGAACCGTGACAAGTCCTAGTAGACTCGAGGCACCCACTCTTTAGTTATAAACAAACGATTATATTGTAATTGGCTTAAGTTATCAAAAAGTTATTAATTATTAATAATATGCTGATATTTCATAGTCATTTAATAATAATTATTAGGCTGAAACGATGGTATTTGTATATAAGCCGTGGGAACCGTGACAAGTCCTAGTAGACTCGAGGCACCCACTCTTTAGTTATAAACAAATGATTAAATTTTAATTGGCTCAAGTAACTTGAAATTTATTAATTATTAATGATATGCTGATATTTCATAGTCATTTAATAATAATTACTAAGCTGAAACGATGATTTTTTTTAATAAGCCGTGGAAACCGTGACAAGTCCTAGTAGACTCGAGGCACCCACTCTTTAGTTATAAACAAATGATTAAATTTTAATTGGCTCAAGTAACTTGAAATTTATTAATTATTAATAATATGTTGATATTTCATTGTCATTTAATAATAATTACTAAGCTGAAACGATGGTTATTTGTATATAAGCCGTGGGAACCGTGACAAGTCCTAGTAGACTCGAGGCACCCACTCTTTAGTTATAAACAAATGATTACATTTTAATTGGCTCAAGTAACTTGGAATTTATTAATTATTAATAATATGCTGATATTTCATAGTCATTTAATAATAATTACTAAGCTGAAACGATGATTTTTTTTAATAAGCCGTGGAAACCGTGACAAGTCCTAGTAGACTCGAGGTACCCACTCTTTAGTTATAAACAAATGATTACATTTTAATTGGCTCAAGTAACTTGAAATTTATTAATTATTAATAATATGCTGATATTTCATAGTCATTTAATAATAATTATTAGGCTGAAAGGATGGTATTTGTATATAAGCCGTGGGAACCGTGACAAGTCCTAGTAGACTCGAGGTACCCACTCTTTAGTTATAAACAAACGATTAAATTTCAATTGGCTCGAGTTATCAAAAATTTATTAATTATTAACAATATGCTGATATTTTATAGTCATTTAATAATAATTACTAAGCTGAAACGATGATTTTTTTTAATAAGCCGTGGAAACCGTGACAAGTCCTAGTAGACTCGAGGTACCCACTCTTTAGTTATAAACAAATGATTAAATTTTAATTGGCTCAAGTAACTTGAAATTTATTAATTATTAATAATATGTTGATATTTCATTGTCATTTAATAATAATTACTAAGCTGAAACGATGGTTATTTGTATATAAGCCGTGGGAACCGTGACAAGTCCTAGTAGACTCGAGGTACCCACTCTTTAGTTATAAACAAACGATTAAATTTCAATTGGCTCGAGTTATCAAAAATTTATTAATTATTAACAATATGCTGATATTTCATAGTCATTTAATAATAATTATTAGGCTGAAACGATGGTTATTTGTATATAAGCCGTGGGAACCGTGACAAGTCCTAGTAGACTCGAGGCACCCACTCTTTAGTTGTAAACAAATGATTACATTTTAATTGGCTCAAGTAACTTGAAATTTATTAATTATTAATAATATGTTGATATTTCATTGTCATTTAATAATAATTACTAAGCTGAAACGATGGTTATTTGTATATAAGCCGTGGGAACCGTGACAAGTCCTAGTAGACTCGAGGCACCCACTCTTTAGTTATAAACAAATGATTAAATTTTAATTGGCTCAAGTAACTTGAAATTTATTAATTATTAATAATATGTTGATATTTCATTGTCATTTAATAATAATTACTAAGCTGAAACGATGGTTATTTGTATATAAGCCGTGGGAACCGTGACAAGTCCTAGTAGACTCGAGGTACCCACTCTTTAGTTATAAACAAACGATTAAATTTCAATTGGCTCGAGTTATCAAAAATTTATTAATTATTAACAATATGCTGATATTTCATAGTCATTTAATAATAATTATTAGGCTGAAACGATGGTTATTTGTATATAAGCCGTGGGAACCGTGACAAGTCCTAGTAGACTCGAGGCACCCACTCTTTAGTTATAAACAAATGATTAAATTTTAATTGGCTCAAGTAACTTGAAATTTATTAATTATTAATAATATGCTGATATTTCATAGTCATTTAATAATAATTATTAGGCTGAAAGGATGGTATTTGTATATAAGCCGTGGGAACCGTGACAAGTCCTAGTAGACTCGAGGTACCCACTCTTTAGTTATAAACAAACGATTAAATTTCAATTGGCTCGAGTTATCAAAAATTTATTAATTATTAACAATATGCTGATATTTCATAGTCATTTAATAATAATTATTAGGCTGAAACGATGGTTATTTGTATATAAGCCGTGGGAACCGTGACAAGTCCTAGTAGACTCGAGGCACCCACTCTTTAGTTATAAACAAATGATTAAATTTTAATTGGCTCAAGTAACTTGAAATTTATTAATTATTAATAATATGTTGATATTTCATTGTCATTTAATAATAATTACTAAGCTGAAACGATGGTTATTTGTATATAAGCCGTGGGAACCGTGACAAGTCCTAGTAGACTCGAGGCACCCACTCTTTAGTTATAAACAAATGATTAAATTTTAATTGGCTCAAGTAACTTGAAATTTATTAATTATTAATAATATGCTGATATTTCATAGTCATTTAATAATAATTATTAGGCTGAAAGGATGGTATTTGTATATAAGCCGTGGGAACCGTGACAAGTCCTAGTAGACTCGAGGTACCCACTCTTTAGTTATAAACAAACGATTAAATTTCAATTGGCTCGAGTTATCAAAAATTTATTAATTATTAACAATATGCTGATATTTCATAGTCATTTAATAATAATTACTAAGCTGAAACGATGGTTTTTTTTAATAAGCCGTGGAAACCGTGTAATGTCCTTGCCGCCTACCACACCTAGCGCAGTACGTTTACCCGAGATGTTCATCATTTTTAGTTGCTTTCCATTAGTATTCTTGAACGATTCTGTTCAGACGTTTATCTTTATTAATGCATCTCCATTTCAATTTCTATAAATATTTTTTGTGCTCTATTATCGGTACCTATTTGCCATCTAGAAGCGAGAGCTGTAGGTTTTTTATTTTTCTACATTATCTTAGTGGCTTTTTTATTGAGCTATCCCATCTTTTCATTATATGACTATGGCCTATTCTCACGCCACCTATTTCGAATAAGTGAGCAACTTCATGTTTGGCGAAATTATACAGACCCAGATCCTGAATAAAAGCTGGTTTATCATCGTGAGAGAACGGTGAAGAAGTTTGAATTTTACTAATAGATGGCGCGAAATGCTTTGAAATTATTTTAAAAAAATCCTGATAGCCACCTTAACCACAAGTTAACTTCAAGCTACCGTAATAGCCACTATGGCTTGAAATTGACGGTAATTTGATGTTGAAATTATCTGAAATCTGCTACCCGAATTTGCAGATAGTTTCACAGCAAAAGTTAAAAATCAAAATTTACGATTAATTTTTCTTCAATTTAAAAGTAAATTTTTATACGAAAAAAAAAACAGTCGGTAATGTTCATTCTTACGATTTCAGAAGGTAAGCAAATTTATACACAAATTGTCTACAATTTGAGGGTAAAAAAATACTTTAGAATTTTTCAAGTCAAATTAACAATAAATTGGTGTAAAACTTTGCCTGAAAATGGGCGAAAAATTTTTTCCAGTCAACTTTTGAAGTGAACTTGCATTCTAATTCGGGTAGTGAATTTACGTCCAATTGTACAGCAAGTATACAACTTTTTGTATACAACAAATTGTCGTCAAAAATGGAAAAGCCCGAAGTTTGACGGACAGCTTCTATTGCACATAAACCGAATGCACAGATGCAATATAACACAGAAACCGTTTACACATATCAAAATTACACAGAAATCGTTTACACAGTAGGGTGTGTCATTTTAGAGCAAAAAATCAAAAAAATCATAGCTCAACACAAAAAAAAAATTTTCGCGCAAGAAAAAAAATTCTATGTCGATTACAGACCTAGCTCATTGAAAAAGTCGATTTCCCGTTTAAATAACACGGGAAACTTTTATTTTTAGCTTTGAGTGTTTTTAACTTGTTAATTAATCAATAGATCGAATAGACTAACACTTATTTTTGTAGTAAATTGTACGCGCTACACAAAAGGTCTCTTATCATTTTTTGATAAATCTATCTGTTCAAAAGTTATTGGAGTTCGAAGTTAAGCTCTAGTAAATTTCGAGATCTTTTTACTTTTCCGGTGAAACTATCAGACTTATCACAAAATGTCATAGAATCTTTTTTATTGGGAATTTTATTCTCTACAAATTATAATGAATAAAATTTTTTCAAATTCCGTACTGTTTTCTAGTTATATTCATTTCAATGTTGAGCTCTTTAAATCGATTAGAATACTACTTTTTTAAGAGCTTGAAATTAAAATAAAAATAACTACAAAACAATGGGGTATTTGAAAAAACATTACTGATAATAATTTGTAGGCAATAAAATTTCCAATAAAAAAGATCCTATGACATTTTGTGATAAGTCTGATAGTTTCACCGAAAAAGTAAAAAGATCTCGAAATTTACTAGATCTTAATTTCGAACTCCAATAACTTTTGAACAGATAGATTTATCAAAAAATGATAAGAGACCTTTTTTGTAGCGCGTACAATTTCCTACAAAATATGTGTTAGTCTATTCGATCTATTGATTAGTTAACGAGTTAAAAATACTCAAAGTTAAAAATAAAATTTTCCCGTGTTATTTAAACGGGAAATCGATTTTTTCAATGAGCTAGGTCTGTAATCGACATAGAATTTTTTTTCTTGCGCGAAAATTTTTTTTTTGCATTGAACTATGATTTTTTTTCCCATGCATTAAAAAAAAAAATATTGCTCTGAAATGACACACCCTATTACACAGTTATATGTTTTGCACAAATATATGTTCATTGCACAGATACCATTTACACAGATTGAATTATTATTTTACCAACTGTAGGAGAGTTTAAATGTAAAAAAATTGACCTTGATTACGGCAGATGGATGAAAAATTCAAATTATTAAATATTAAAAGGTGTAAGAATATCATTGAGAATTCATATGTGGTGTAAACAAATAATTTAAAATTATGTACGAGACTTAAATGCATAAAAAAATATTATAAAATGGTTTAATAACTTATAACGATTTTTTTAACTTCCCACTAAGAAAATTATTAATTTTCAAAAATTCGGGAAGTTATTGGTTTTACTACAATTTTCGAAAATCGAGTTTTCATCATATGTCGACGTTTTGAGGTCCTATATAGGAAGCTATTCTGACTATTTTCAGAAGAATATCCGCGCGCGTGTGTGTGTGTGTAAACTCTTGATATCTTTTTAATGAACTGACCGATTAAAATATTTGAGGTGGCAATCAAAAGAGTGCCGGCCGTCAAATTTTCTGGAAATTTCAAATCAATCAAATAGACTCTAAGATATGGGAGAGACAAAAAAAAAATTTTTTTTTTGTTTTTTTCATTTCATATTTTCAATTAAGAGTAAAAATTATTTCGTATTGTTAATATGACATTTTCTATGGTACGATATATTTTTAAGTATTATAAAGTTGACTTGAAATTACCAATAAATTTAAGCAGTCAATATTCATTAGGGTGGCGCAAAAAAAACGACTATTTTTTTTTCGATCTCGCATGAAAATTTGCTGGCTTACGATATTTTAAGAAGTCTCGGCAAAAATACCCGACTAGAAAGTATCGTGGGATCACCCAGAGTATACATGTGGACCTCATTGGGTTCCAATAGGGCATGCCCAATAGGGAAATCCATATGAGGACCCAATAAAAACCCAATTGGGAAATCCTAATCGAAAATGAATTAAATTATTGTAAGTTTTATCTTATTGGGGCTTGTGGGGATCTTAGTGGGAGAACCCACCGTGAAAATAAAAAAATTATAGCCATTTTTTCCCATTGGGTTCTGTGTGGGAAATAAGTGGGAAAGCCCAACGTGAAAATGAAAAATAACATTCTTTTTTTCATATTGGGTTCTGTGTGGAACCTAAGTGGGAAAACCCAACGAGAAAATCAGGGTGGCCACAAACCTGGAAAACCGGGAATATCGGGAATTATCAGGGAATTTTATGCAAACGGGAAATATCATCACGGAAAATATATTGTAGTAGTGGCAACTACAACTGGAGTTACATTTACCACAGGCTGTAGTATGACTCGAGACAACTCCAAATCGTGGTTAGATTTACTACAATATTGTAGTTAAGCGTCAACTATCGAAAAAAGTAAGATATGCCACAGCATGCGGTATTTGTAACTCCAATTGTAGTTCAATTTACTTGATATGCGGTTACGTAAAAATAAACGGTATATAACCTAAAATTTGTTTAAATTATTTTTAAAAATCACTTATTGAGTTATTTGTATATACTAAACATGGTAATTATTTACAAATAGGGTCCACCCATGCTGGGTCATGTTAAATTTTTTTTTATCAAATTGATCAATTTTTTTTAATTGCTCATTGTTTTATGTACTTAAAAAAAAAAATACATCAATATTATCAAAAAAGATAAAATAGAAATTTTATCCAAAAACATGAAAGCCAATTTTTTTTCCAACTTTTAAAGACAAAAAAGCTATCGAAATCTTTATTTTTTTTCTAACGACATTTTTTATCATAAATGCGCCGTAAGAACAAGCAGAATAAGAAAAAATTAAAAATTGTTAATTTTAGGGTTTAAAAAAAGTCAGATGATTATTTATGAGACGCTTTAATAATTGAATATACACACAACAGATTAACCTCAAAATGGCGAAATAGCGGGAAGTGCTCCTTCTGTAGTACTCTCAACTCCCGCCTGGAGTATTTGTAACTGCAGTGTGCAGTAGAATTAACCGCAAGATAGGAGTAAATTCAACTTATTAACTTAGTAAAATTTGTCGCATATTTAGTAACTTTTATCATTTATGTGGTATTTTTAACTACAAACATATTTACTGCAACCTTGTAGTAAATGATACTACATATTATTTTCCGTGTATGGAAATGTCAGGGAATTTCGAAAAGTATTCGGGAATTAAATTGTGACAGTTCAAAATTTAAAAAATTTTCAATAATACACTAGTTATAAAAATTAAGGGATATTAAAAAAACTTCAAATTTTAAAGTGATTTTCAACAATTTGTAACTCGAAGGAAAATGATCATACGACAAAAACAAAAAAGGCAAATTGTACTTCATGTGTCTAGTTTTCTGATCTAGTTTTAAAATTTTTTGTGCGGTCCTGGAGAAATCCTAAGAAAACTATCGAAAAATAAATTCACTAAATTTTTGCTTGTCTTAAAAACGGTCTTCGAGCTTCAATAAATTTTTTTCGATAATTATGATTGATTTTTGATTGCTCCGGAAACGTGCATAGTGAAAAAAATTTTAAGACCAGATCAGAAAACTAGACACTTGGAGCTACAGTTTTGGAACCCAATGAGGTCCACATGTATACTCTGGGTGATCCCACGATACTTTCTAGTCGGGGCATGTTGGATCATTATTCATTGTTTTTACTTGGTTGACGCAATCCATTGATAGTTGTGAGCATAAAGTCAGGTAGGCATACTCCCGTCATTGACTCGTGAGTATCGAATATATTTAATATAGCATACAACTATAAGAAAATTTTCAATTTATTACAGTCGAATATCAGGCGCATAATAACTTTTTGACATATCGATAAGGCACCAATATATTAACAAAACGATCTGAAATTTATGTCAACGAAAAAACATCTACTTAAAATACTTAACACAAGTAACTACAAAAAGTAAATTACAAATAGTGGTAAAATAAGTCATCTAAATGACTTTTTAATTGACATAAGACAGGAAAAACAATACAAAATTTCTTTGTCTCCGGAACCAACATTTGCAAGTCGTATTTATACCAAAAAAGGTGACTTTGAGGCAAAAAAAAAATTTGTCATGTCTTTTTAAAAGACATTTTAAAGTTGACTCTGTGCTATTTAAGTAGCACCCCTTTGGGCAGTATTTTAATTTTATAAAAATAGTAATAATAATTATTATAATTAATTATAATATAATATCGAGTCAACATTTCATGTTTGATAATAGCGACATGAAAAAAATTGTTGAATTTATGTTAACAAATAGTTATACACTAATGGAAAAATTAAAGGATCAAAAAAAAATTCTAAATTTTTGGTGATTTTCAATAGGCCGTAACTTCGAGAGAAATGGTCGTACAAGAAAAAAAAAAAGGAACTTGTAGCTCCAAGTGTCTACTTTTTGGATTAGAACTTCAAAATTTTTTTGCGTCAGCGGTTTTTGAGTAATCTGAGAAAAACCAGCGACAAAAAAATTTTCAAATATTTTTTACTTTTTTTTTTTGGTCTACGAGCGTAAGAAAATTTTTTTTTGCTAACCACTATAAGGATCGGATACCTTCATTATTCAGCTTTAATTTTATTTTTTATGGACTTTGATACTTCCATTTGCCACCGAGATATCGGTCTTCAAATGAAAAAGGATCCTTTTGTCTTTGATTATTGATATCTCAGCAACCAATGATCGCACAGAAAGTTAATGGTGGGTTTCAAAAACTTGAATAAATTCCCTTGAACGATTAGCCATTTTTTTTTCGAAAAACAAATTTTTTCCTGTCGCCATATGAATTTGAAAATGCAACGAAAAAAGGGCTTTTGGTGGTTTTTTGGAAAATCAAGAGCTAGATCGAAAATATTGTGGAAATCAATAATTTTGAGTGTGCATTTTACAGTTTAATATGCCCACAAAAACCCCACAAAGAGCCAGATTAATCCAACCAGCAGTTTTTTTGTTTCACTCGATCGAATTTTTGAAAAAATTAAAGGATCACTTTTTTTGCTCTGAAAAGCTCATAATCTTTAACAAAATGAAAAAAACAAATTTTTCCGAGCTTCTTCCACATTTTCATTCCAAACAGTGCTCAAATTTTCGAAAAATAAAAAAATTAAAAAAAAAAAAAAAAAATTATGTATTATGTACTATGACAAATTGTTGCCTTAAATTTAACAAAAAATCAGCGATTCTTGTTGTGCCGGCTTGGGGAATTTGGTATCGTTAGAAATATCTTGATTTAAGGTTGTGCCTCTTCGTAATTTAAACTCTTTTTTATTGTTAAGTATTGACATAAAGTGATTTATCTATATCAATCGAATTACATTTAAACTAAACGGGAAAAAAAAACGATCGTATTTATTTTCTTTAAATAAATGAATAATTTAATTATTCTGTCACTAAATATGACTGAACGTCACCAAATATATAGCTATATTATTTGTATCGCGTTTTTAATTCCAACATAATATATTTTTATACTCCCTTTTGGTTTTAGAAAGCTTCTCAAAGCCAAAAGGGCGTACACAAAAAAAAAGTATTCATTGACGCAAAAAATCTTTATTCACCTAAAGAAAATTTTTACTTATCCCAAGAAATTTTTGAAATTGTGAATTGAGAAAAAAATTTATTTATAAATAGAAACAATTACTTAGCGCAAGAAATTATTTCTTGCCTAAAAAAATATTTTCTCGCCTCAAGAAAATTTTTGTATTTAATTCATAATGCATAAAATTTTTTGGTGCAAGTAAAAATTTTTTGCAGCTAGAAATCCTGTTCTTTGTGTATTTCATAAATTAAATATTAAAAGTACATTAGAATGAATTCCGTGAAGTAGTTGACAATACTGGCATCTAATGAAAGTTTGGTTACTAAGAGTAGTTGAATTTTGCCATCTATTCGTGAATATGTAAGACGAGTATGAGAAGAAGAAAAAATACTATCAATAACTAATGAACAAAAATAATGTACTATTATCTATCTTGAAAAATAAGTTAAATTAGGGTAAAAAAAGAAAATAAAGTAATGTTGAAGTATTACTCATTTCAATAATAATTTAAATTGAAATATGACAGCTTGATTAAATAAAAATTTTTAGTACATAAAAGAATTTTTATTTATTTGAAAAAAGAAAAATAATATAGTTAAAAATTTATTAAAGTCAAAAGATTTTATTTGGTAAAGATTATTAGTTTATTGATAATAGCGTTCAAAATATTTCAGTTGGGTTTATTAGGTATTAAGCAGCTGCCTTAACCAACTGTGCTTAAAGCTTAGTTCAAGTACTATCATAGATTATAAAGTCATTTGAAGTTTTGTAAATCTAATAATACGATGTAAATAATAAGAAATGGTTATTTTATAAAACCTATAATAATTTTTATTATTATTATTATTATTATTATTATTATTATTATATATTATACTATTTTAAAACTATATTATGTTCCAGTAAAAAAAAATAAGAAATAAATAAATAAATAATTAAATATTTTTATTAAAACAAAAAAATTACTTAAAAAAAAAAAAAATAATAATAATAATAATAATATGTATATACATATGAATAAATAAATAAAGAATGTTATATTGAAAAAAAAATACAAGTACCAACAAGTAATTTAGATACAGGGAGATAGCGTAGTATCTGCCGTGCCTGGCGAAGCCAGCAGTTACCTTACGATAATAATTCTTTTTTACGCTGGCTCGTACTAGTATGAAAGAGTAGTCAGTTGAAGCGGCTCGAGTAAGAGCTGACAGATACTGACTACGGCAAGTTGTATACTATTAACGTAACACTACCACGGGTCGATGTCTATGACTGAATGACTCTTTATGTGGTAAATCGCTACGGCGTTTACATAATATTATGTATAACTTTCAAGAAGTATACAAATATGAAACTGAGTATTGACTTACTTGTTTCCGAGCAAGAATAAAATTTCACGTTTACGTGTATAAAAACCAAGACGCTTTGATAAAAATATCTAGCGAGAGTAAAATTATAATAAAAACGAGAGGATGTTTGAAAAT